>CM045762.1:127225178-127825178 GCA_025200525.1 Camellia lanceoleosa | reverse complement strand
AGAATAGAATTCCTGTACGGTAATGAAAATGTGCATGTATGAGATAGCCACACAAGAAAAAAATAAATAAAAAAAAAAGAAAAGGAAAAAGAAGAAGCAGAAGTGAAACAATAAAAATGGCATATTGTGAATAGCCTTTTCAACAATGAAAACAAAACTGTAATAAAAAGCTCTTGAAAACAAATATATAAACAATGTACTAGGAAAATTCCCACTCAATTAGTTAGTGTTGAGATCAAGAGATTGCAATGAACTTAGATTTTCAAAACTGTAATAGCGGCGGCAATAGCGGTGGGTGGTAGCTAGGGTTAGGGTTAAGAAATTAGGGTTTTAGTGAAGAAGATAAGGATACTTTAATAATTTTATTTTAGGACAAAACTGTAATAAAAAAATAAATCATTAAGTGCGTGTATAAAGATAAGTAGGTGTGTGGAAATAGAATTTCTCTTTAATTTTTATTTTTTATCACAATTTTATCCTTTTGTGTAAAATTACCAATTGATCCCTAAATTTTAAAAGTTGAACCACCAATTTCTCATCCCATCCAATCCTTCACACATACTCTCTCTCTCTCTCTCTCTCTCTCTCTCTCTACTCTACTCTTACCTCCAACAACCTCTTCCACCGTTCGCCCACCTCCGGCAGCCTTCCCCTTATCGTTTCCCACCTCCAACAACTCTCTCTCAACCCCCAACACTTTTTCCCTTACCTCTGACAACCCCTCGCAGCAATTTCAACTTACATAACCCGCCATTTATCCTTCCTACATCTGCTGTGATTTTGACCAACACTGACTTGCCCAGGATGCCACACTTTTGCCCACCAGAAGCTCCCTTCATAATTCTTATCATTGGATATATGTATATACAACAAAGAAAACAATGATTATTGGATCTATGTGTATACAACAAAGAAAGTAATAACATCAATAAATAAATTCATTGGTTGTCTGATGCGCATATACATTGTTGATTGACCAAATCCAATGATTTAATAGTTGCATGATGAGAGAAACCATTATATCAATCCTTATTTGCATTTATGTACATCTGCTTTGATGAGGAGCCACACATCTTCCTTCTTCTTTTTCTTCTCCCCATCCTCCAAACGCTAGATTTGAAACTCTCTCTAGGTTGCAAAGGGTGGGTTTACGATGGTAGCGGCTACGAAGGTTGGGTTCGCTAGAGGTGGTGGGTCATTGCGGGATGGGGTTTGCGATATGTGGTGATGACTGAAGGTTGTGGTTGTCGTGGTGGCGGTGAGAGGCAATGATGGGAACTGAGTGGCAGTGGTAGTGTCTGAAGATGGAGGAGACGGTGATGGGAGGTGGTGGGATGAAAGTAGGGTTTCAAATGTGAATGGGTGTAAAAAGAGAATGAATTGGTAGTGATGAGGATATATTGAGAATTATGGAAAGTGTAATGAGATGAAAGGCGGTATAATAAGAAATAGGGTGTAAGGAGATAAATATGTGGTGTAAGTAGAATTACCCTTTACCTTTTAGTTTAAAAACATATTATGAAAATGAAAAAGAGCATGAGCTATTTACATGGAGACCCACTAAACTATTAAAAAGTATCACTTTGACCTCTTAAACTATTGAGAAGTATCACTTTGCTCCTTAAACTATAAAAGTATACAAATAGGTTCCCTAAACTATTGAGAATTATCATTTTGTCGCCTAAACTATAAAAATATACAAATAGACCCCCTAAACTATTGGTGTGTTTCACTTTGATAGCTTCCGTTAGGGGGTCCAATTGGTACACTTTTACAGTTTAGGGGGGTTCATTTGTACAGTTTTATAGTTTTGGGGGAAAAGTGATAGTTTTTAATAGTTTAAGGGTCAAATTGATACTTTTTAATAATTTAAAGGATCTTTGTCTAAATAACTTCAGGGGTATTGAAGAATTATTTAGTGAGTCAATGGTGGACCGAGGGATGGTGATGCAGATCCAATTTAAAAAAATAATTTTTTATTTTATTATTTTAAAATTAATATTTAATAAAAGAAATATTTTAATTTAGTATAAAATAATATAAAATTATTTAATTTCTTGATTTGATATAATACAATCTTTCTATTCCATTAGTTTTTTTGTTTTTTTTTTTTTTGTGTGTGTATATATGTGTTGGAGTTCGGATCCTCAGCCACTTTTCCTGCGGCTGACCCTGCAGTGCCCCAAAACGATGTCATTTTGGGGCAAAATTTCCAAAAACAAAAACAAAAAAACATAGAATTAGAGAAAAGAAAGAAGGAATAAGAAAGCACAGAGGAAGAGAGAGAGAGAGAGAGAGAGAGAAGAAGAAGAAGAAGAAGAAGAAGAACACAATCTTCTGATGAAAAATGAGGTAGAAGAAGAGGTGTAACTGGGAATAGCCAAAGTGTCTCATTGATGATGCAATGGAGATAACATGGTTTAGAGAGATCAGAGTCCTCCAAAAGTTGCTATCCATTATCAAATTTGGACCAAACACACTGTATGCCGCCGTCGTCGACTACCACCTTTTTTTCACATTCATAACCAACTCACAGAACACAGATTTCATATTCACCTTCTGAGTTTCCCCACCCAAGGCTCAAAACATCTTTCCAGCGAGAAACTAAATTTCCTTGATTCGAACGTCGGAAGAGTGGTGGAGGCTAGCGGAGAAAAAGATCTAGATGGTGGTAACGCGGCGAAGGTTGCGCCAAAGATCACTATAGGGGTTGAATCCGATAGTGGTGCCATTGTAGCCGAGCTGCTTGCTTGAGAAGGACTTGGGTTAGTTGGCGAATACGATGTCGTTGTGGTGGGTAAAGAATTGTTCGGCAGCGGAGTAAGATGAAGGAAGGGGTCTCTGAAGAGAGGTTAGGGTTCAAAAGCTCAAATGAGGCTCAAAAGCAAAATAAGAAAATTTTAAAATTAAAAATTAAAAAAAAAAAAAAAAAAAAAAAGTCCAAAACGACGTCGTTTTGGACCACCGCAGAGATGACTGCAGGAAAAAGCAACAGATGATCCGGACTAATGTGTTGGATATCCTGGGCATGGGTAGAGCTACATATAGCTGAGAAGTGTCAGCTAACACCACTAAACTTCTAAAATTTGGTAGAGTAGATGTAAAATTTTCCCACAAAAAATGATTTTTTGCAAATTGACCCCATTGAGCTTAGGAATAATAAATTAAAAGTTTGAAATTTCACAAATTGAGCTCAATGAAATTAAACAATAAAATCAAACTTCATATAGAATTTTCAATCTTCTAAATCTATTTTAAAATTACATTGTTGACACATGCTCAAACAACTAGGGCATTTGACTTAGTGATTGTGTAAGGTTATGAATTCAACTTCTATAAAGAGGAGTTTGATACTTGTGGTGTTTGTTTCTCCCTATTATAAAAGTGTGAATAATTGTTTATTTTAGTTAAATTAATAATATTAATAAACTTCAACAATACCGATAAAACCTCAAGTGACAACCACTTGTAATAGAGACTCAAGGTTACCAGAAAGATACTCGAAGCTAGCCCTAATAGTTTGTTTTACTTACAATTTGACTAGGTTTAAACTACTTTTGTCACTATAGTTGGAAATATGTGAATTTATGGAGTATCATGTGAATATTAATGTTGATAAGTTATGTAATACTAAAAATAGATGTGAAAACATTGATGATAACTTGTTAAATGACCCTAGAAAATGATATTTCTGGCTACGCCACTGATTCTAGGCCAGCTTGCTTGTATTAGACTAAGTCTTTATACTCCAAACAAACTTTTTAAAATAGGTTTTTAAGCTCTGCAATCAGTGACCTCAAGAATTTTTACTGGTTAGGGAAGTCGAACTTGAGACATTGGACGGAGCAAACCCCTAGGTCTAGGCTTCATCCACCAGGCCAAGCCCTTCTGGCTTATTTTATTAGTTTCTTATTCTCCCAAAAATTAGGTTTATTATAAATAAATAAAAAAAAGGTAAATTACACTTTGCCCCTTCATATTTGTCTATTTTTCCACTTCGGCCCTGTAACGCCCTAATATTTTTAAAATCAATTATAACACCAATCCTTAATCTTTTATCCCAATTTCATAATGAAGGTTAGAATTCAAGAAAATCAATAGAGTACAACAATCCATTACTTTAAAGGTACCTCTCTTTCTCATTGAACTCCAAAAGATTACATTCACAAACTTCATCAAGTACTTGCCAAGATTAAACAAAATGTGAATATAGTTCAACAAGCTAGAGGACTACAACAAAATAAATTGAAATGCCTGAAAGACTTACACAACTCAAGGCTAGGGCTCTAACTACAAAAAAATTGTGGAACACTATCCAACACAAATAAGCTCGGTAGCTATGGCACATTTATCATCACAACGAGCCTCTGTGCTCAATCAAAAACTCTCCACCGATCTTTCAATGAGGTGGAGGCACACCATCATGACTTGTAATATTTGTTAAAGAGGAATGAGCAAAGTTGCCGAGTAGAAATATCTTCAACAAAGTATGTAAACATTTTATGTGAATAAGATCATACTATGCACATGTCATGACAAAATCCACAATTTTCTCTCTCTTTTTTTTTTAAAGATATTTGCTTGATGCGCTTTTGTTATACCAAACTCAACATCAACAGTGGGCGGTAAATACGCACTAGAATCCCAGGGCAAGAGTCAACTATATATATATAGGCTTTGTATATATCAAAATACTCCCACATTTATCAGCTCTTAATACCGAAGGGCAATGGGTACCTAAAACAAACATCTTTTCCATATTTGTTAGCTCACAATACGGCAGGGCCAATGGACAACCCAAAATATTTCCCACATTCGTCCAGCATCAAGCACAAGACAGAATAATTGAGCACCTTGACTCCCCACATGGTACCAATACCATACTCAACTTATTCCCAAATCCAGACTCTACTACCCGAATTACTATGCTATTTTCCCCATTTCAATTGTTCCCACACTTTCCAAAATCAAGGCATTTCAAAAACCATGCGAATGATAATGTAACACATGAGTTTGCAAATGTTTTAATTTGCCTATGGTTCAATTCATTTCTACATGAGATAATAATAAAATTCATAATTGAAAAGGATTCAACTTCATTAGCCTCAACACATTCCATATTAAACATCAATTCCAAGCCTCTTTCGGCAACCAAAAAAAAAAAAAAAACTACCATTTTTTCAAAATTTTTTTGTCTTTAATGATTTTTTTTCAAAATTATGTCAAATTTTTTTACTTTTCCGATCTGTATTGCTGAGACGAATCTAAAAATTATATTTTTATTTTTGAAAAAATTCAAAAAAAAAATTGAAAAGGCCAAAATAAGCCAAAAAAGATTGCTTATTTTTGTCTTTTCTTATTTTTTTTGGAATTCTTTTATGAAAAAAAATTTATAATTTTTCAATTCGTCATATTAAGCTGAATCTAGAAACCTAATTTTTTTTGAATTTTTGTTTTAAAGTTCACTAAAGATGAAAATAAGCCAAAAAATAAGCAAACCCCAAAACAACCCAAAATTCCAAAATACCAATTCAACATTTTCACATATATCCATACTATATCAAGCTCAATATCGTATAGGAATGGCAACGAGGCGGGGCGGGGACCACCCTCCCGCCCGATCCCGATGGCCAAACTTCCCGTCCTAGCTCGATCTCGACGGAACTCCTGATCCCATCCTCGTCTAACGAGGATCAGGTTTCCCCGACCCCGAAAAGTCCCTGATCCAACTCTGTTTCAACTTTCAACACCATCAACAGATAAAAAAAAAAAAAAAAAGAATAACAGATCGTCAAAAAAAACAGATCTGTTTCAATATTCAACACCATCAACTCTGTTTCAACATTCAACATCATCAACATAGATCAACAAAAAAAACAACAGATCAAAAAAAAAATTACAGATCATCAACAGATCAAAAAAAAAATTACAGATCATCAGATCAAAAAATCAATAACAGATAAAAAAAAGAATAACAGATCTTACAGATCTGAGCTGATGAGGGCGACGGAGGAGGATATCGACGGAGGAGGGCGGCGGTGGAGATCGGCGAAGGAGACCGGCGGTGGAGATCGATGATGTGTTGCACTCCATCAGATCTGCCGTGGCGACGGAGGAAGAGGCGGCAGTGGCCTGGAGAATGAGGAAGAGGCGGCAGTGGCCTGGAGAAGGAGGAAGAGGCGGTGGTGGCTTGGAGGAGGCTCCTGCGTCTGTGTCTGTGTGAACAGAAGAGAGAGAGAGAGAGAGAGAGAGAGAGAGAGAGAGTGAGAGAAGAGAAGAGAGAGAGCGAGTGTAAGAGAGTGTGAGATAGAGTTGCTGCTGAGCTATTCAACAAGGGTTGAAATATATATAATATAATATATAAATATAATAGAGAGTGTGAGATAGAGCGTGTCAGAGAGTGTGACATATGTAATATATATATATATATATATAAATCGAGGGGCTGACCGGGGCGGGGGCCGGGGATGAAATATGTATCACCGTCCCCGGCCCGAATGTCACCGGAGATTTATTTTTGAATACCATCCCCGGCCCGTCGGGGGTATTTTTCGGGAAAAAACCACTCTTATCGGGGACGAGGGGTCGGGTCCCCGTCGGGCCGGGTTCAAATTGCCATCCCTAATATCGTGTTACAACGCTCAATTGTATCAAAACCCTCTTCTAGAATAATTTACAAAACTAGGGTTTTCATGAAAATTTGGGATTTTCCTCTTTTCTTTCATTAACCTTCAAATCACCAAATATTATCCTTTTTATGTAAATAAACTCAAAACTTTACAAAATCTTGAATGAAAGCCCCATCATCATGCTATAACTTTTTTTAAATCAAGAATTTTTACTCATACATCATTATAACTAGAAAAATACCACACATTCATCCCAATCGTAGATATACTAAGTTAAAAGTGTTCCTACCTCAAAGAATAGTGAATAAGAGAAGAATGTGTGGAAATTTTCTTCAAACATTGCATTAGTGTTTTATGTTATGTAAAATTCATTAAGAAATGAAATGTTATCGATATAGGAGTCATAAACAACTAGTAAACAATTGGAAATTGTTTGGAATAGAATTTGCAAAACATTCAAACTATTTGCTAAACAAGTCACTGGATATATTATAAATAGATGACACCCTCATGGGTTGAGGTATGCTATTTCTTCCTATGAATTTGTCCATTAAATATTATTGATTATATTAGAGGACTAACTTGGGCATCATTATTTTGCAAATGTCTATCACATAGCGGATCTGGTCATGTTCTTTGTTAGATTTCTTCATTATCCGTACAATTGACACTGTCGATGAGATTTAATGAACTTCAAAGAAGAAGACGAAATTAATCCCGTCCGTATGACCTCACAATCGTCAACCCGCAGGTATTGCTATTGCTCCACAATAGTCGTATTGCCAAACACGTGATAAGTTCTCCATTGGAAAACTATTTTTGATTGCTGGAAAAAATATTCTCCATAGATCACGGCAATATAAGTTCATCAACTGCTTTGCCATGCATGAGATTGTGATTGTGAATTATTTATTTCTTAGTGCGTGATAGTGCTGCTTTGAAATCATGATAAATTTTCTAAGGAATGTGGGCTTATCATAGGCCAACCTATTATCATGCCTACTTGAAATACAATACTGCAAAAACTTTTATAACTGGAATACTGGAAGCTCTGTTTGGTGAATTATTTTAAACGAGCAGGCTATGAGAACACTTAATTCTATGTTGGGGACTCTATGCTTTATACACCACTACCATGGTGGAGTGTTGCGCGTAAAAAAATGGTCATGCTCTATGATGGCTTGATTCAAAAAGAAATAATGAAGAATTTGCTGTTGTGACTAGGAGGCAGAAAACAATCACACACAAGCAAGAACACACAAAGATTTGCATGGTTCGGCAAATTGCCTACATCCATGGGCAGCAGATTTCACTATGTGGAGAGAAATACAAAATTATAACAATGAAGGAGGAGGAGACACTACTCTCACTCAATTCAGACTCACTCACTTAGTTGCTTACACTTTGCTTACACTCTCTGATTTCACCACACAAAACTTCTCTCATTCATTACCCATTTATAGATCAATGGGAGAGCCAAGCTGCCGACAACATTAAAGGCAACCACCAACAAGATTAGCCACCCTACCATGAGTAGCTTGGCTGAATGTCTAGCTTCTTCATTTTTCCTTCAATCAGCAACCATCGTTGACAAAAAAAAAAAAAAAATCTGAGCCAATCTTCAACAAATCTCCACATTGGCAAGGATTCTCTATCCAACATAGTGATCGATCAACACTACCAAGCACCTGAAGGTGCTCAGTTCCAAGAGATGTTGACCAAGTCCAAACAGTGTTGGAACTTGATCCCAGAAACCACTGTTGTGAGCACATCGGCCGGATTATCTGTAGTGCTAATCTTTTGAACCATAATATCCCCTTCATTCATAATTTCTCGAATGAAATGGAAATGGACATCAATGTGCTTGGTGCGGAAATGATGAACCTAGTTCTTTGCCAAACAAATACACTCTGACTGTTGCAGTACACCTCAACATGCTTCTGAACAATACCCAAGTCCGCAATCAACCCATGTAACTTAAAGGCTTCTGTCACTACCATGTGCTTTGCCTCTATAGTAGACAAAGCCATCGTTGACTGAAGCGTTGACCTCCAACTCATTGGCTGTTTAGCAAGCGTAAATAAATACCCTGTTATTGACCGGCGTTTATCAAAGTCACCAGCATAATTTGAGTCCACATATCCAACCAGATTCTGTCTGAGTCTATGATCTCTCTCGAACTTCAAACCCATATTAACTGTGCCATATAAGTACCTCAAGGTCTACTTTATTGCCTGCCAATGACCTTTTCCTAGATCATGCATATATCTGCTTACCATACTCACAGCATGTGAAATGTGAGGCCTTGTATAAACTATAGCATACATTAATGCACCAACTGCATTTGCATATGGAATCTGTGTCATATGCTTCCATTCTTCTTCTGTGCGTGGAGACATCGAAGCACTAAGCTTAAAATAAGGGGCCAATGGTATACTCACTGCTTTTGTTTTTTCATTTCTGCCAAATCTGTCTAACATTTTTTCAGATACTGGGTATGCCTCAAACAAACCATGCCCTTCTTTCTGTCTCTTTTGATCTCTATGCCAAGAATTTTCTTTGCTTCACCAAGATCCTTCATTTCAAACTCTCCTGCCAACTGTGCCTTGAGTTTATCAATCTTCACCTTGCTCTTTGATGTAATCAACATATCATCTACATATAAGAGCAAATAGATGAAAGAACCATTAGAAAGCTTACGAAAATATACACAATGATTATACTGGCTTCTTACGTATTTCTTTTCCATCATGAACCGATCAAATCGCTTATACCACTATCTTGAGGATTGCTTCAACCCATACAACGATTTGTTTAGCTTACAGCCCCAATTCTCTTTTCCAGCAATTTTGAAACCATCTGGATGGGACATGTATATCTCCTCTTCAAGATCTCCATGTAAGAAGGTAGTTTTGACATCAAGTTGGGCGAGCTCGAGATCAAACTGTACAACCAAAGCTAGCAAGATACGAATAGACGTGTTCTTCACAACATGTGAGAATACCTCATTGTAGCATATTCCTTCCTTCTGGGCATAGCCTTTAGTTACCAATCGAGCTTTGAATCTGATATTGTCTCTACCTGGGATGCCTTTTTTCTTGGTGTAAACCCACTCACACCCAATTGATTTCTTTCCCTTTGGAAGTTGCACCAATTCCCAATTTTTATGGAGTGACTCGATCTCTTCATCCATAGCTTCCTTCCATTTGACACTTTCTGCATTCTGCACGGCTTCTTTGAAAGTACAAGAAACATTGTCTTCAATGATTGGAAGTGCATAGGCCACCATATCGATCATCTAACCGGGTTGCTTAGTAATTCCTTTTCATTTTCTGATTGCAATGGCTTCTGACTGTTGTAGGGCCTCTTGAACTGGATTTTCATTCTCATCTGAACTCTCTTCAGGATCTTCTTCAGAGCTATCAACTGAAACTTCTTCAGGCTTGTTAACTATCTGAATAGTCTTTGTTGGAGTCTCAAACTTGATTCAGGGCACCAGAGTCTATATCCCTTGACACCGTCACTGAAGCCCAAGAAGATAGCTTTCTTGGCTCTAGGATCCAACTTAGATTCTGTAACATAAAAATAAGCTGGACATCCGAAAATAGGTAGCTAATCATAATCAGTAGTTGGCACTCCTGACCATACCTCCATAGGAGTCTTGCCATCTAGTGCTGCAGCAGGTAGTCTGTTAACAAGATGACGAGCATAGTTCAATGCCTCGCCCCAAAATGCCTTCCTCACTCCTGAATATAGCAGCACACACTGGACTTTCTCTATCAAATTGAGGTTCATACGTTCTGTAACTCCATTTTGCTGTGGCATTCCAATAACTGTGAAACGTCATACTATTCCTTCATTCTGGCAAACCTCAAAGAAGGGATCTGATGTGTATTTACCGCCATTGTCAGATCTAAGCTTCTTGATTTTCTTGTCTGTCTGGGTCTCAATCATTTTCTTCCATGTAAGAAAGATGTTTAATACCTCATCTTTATGCTTCATTGTGTAAACCCAGACTCTCCTTAAGAAATCATCAATGAAGGACACAAAGTAATGTTTACCTCCCAAAGAAGCATTTTTAGAAGGACCCCATACATCGGTGTGAACATAGTCTAGAATCCCTTTGGCACGATGAATAGCAGTACCAAACTTGATTCTTGTTTGCTTGCCCAGTACACAATGCTCGCAGAACTCAAGCTTCCCTGTTTTGGCGTCTTTCAACAGGCCTTGCTTTACCAACCCTTGTAAAGCTTTCTCACTGATATGCCCTAGGTGAATGTGCCAAAGTCTGGAAGTGTTTCCTCCAGGAAATATAAATTTCCTTTCTGAGTACCCTTCATTGTAGCAAATGCTCCTCTAATAACTTTGAGGACTCCACCTTCCACAATTACTCTGTAATCTTTGGAGTCTAAAACTCCCACTGATATGAGATTTTTCGTCAAATTCGGTACGTACCGAACATCTTCGAGAATTCTGATTGTTCCATCATGCATCTTTAGTCGAATTGTTCCAACCCCCTTTGTTCGGCAAGCTTGTTCATTGCCCATCAGTATAAGTCCTTTATCGAACTCCCATAAGCTCGAGAACCACTACTTATTAGGACACATGTGGTAGGAACATCTGGAATCTAGAATCTATTCATCGGACTGGCCAAGTGAGGAAACTGTGACGGCTAATCCTTCACCATTATCTCCATCTCGTACAACGTTCACCGTTTTCTCTTTCTTGTCTTTATTGGGACAATCTTTTGCCCAATGCCCTTTCTGGTGACAAGTTGCACACTCTTCTTTTGCAAGACATCTTCTATCTGATGATCTCTTTCTGGATTTTGAGCGAGACTTTTCTCGTCCCTGTATATCTTTTGTTACTCGTCCTGTCTCTGACTGTCAATGCCTTTGATGCTGAGTCCCTGTTTGCAGACTTATCTTTCCTTCTGAACTCATTATTTACCAAAGCGTTTGAAACATCAACATACTTAATCTTTTCTTTGCCATACAGCAAAATGATGGTGAGATAATCATATGTGTCAGGCAAGGAATTCAACAATAACAACGCTTTATCTTCATCATCGATTTGAACATCCAGGTTTTTCAAATCGGTAAGAATTTTGTTGAAATTGTTCAAGTATTCGTTCATCGAAATACCTTTCTTGTAGTCGAAACGAAACAACCTCTTCTTCAAGTAGAGTCGGTTCTCAATGGTCTTTGCATGAACTTGTCTTCCAGTACCTTCCAAAGCTCCTTTGTAGTATCATATTCTATGAAAGCGTACTTCTCCTCTTTTGCAAGGCAAAGTTGGATGGAACTGTAAGCCAAGAGATTCACTTTCTCCCATTCTATCTCATCCAAGTCATTTGGTTTGTCTTCCAGAATGAAGTACAGGTTCATCTGGACAAGCATATCTTTAACTTTGCATCTCCATATGCCAAAGCTATTGCTTCCATCAAACTTTTCTATTTCAAACTTAGCATGGGACACCAGGGTCCAATGCCTAGAGTTCCTTGTAGTCACTGGGTTATTTGTGGACTCAGTTGATCTCATCTCTATAAATTCTACCACTGAGACTGCTCAATAATCTCCACCACAAAAAATAACAGACGCTTGAAATACCCGGAACACGGCAAATTCTAAGCTCCAGAATACTTCACTAAAACATTCGGGTCTGAATCTCAAAAAAAAAAATCTGCAGTTGTGTTCGAAACGGTTGATTTAGCTAGGAAGCACTTTCTCTACCTCTCCAGAGACCTCAATGAAATTTCTCAAAATCTGTAATATCCTTGTTCTGTAAGTATGCTAACTGGTCCTTAACATGGATGTGATTATGTGTCTGATATGATTTTGTGTGCCATTATGTGAAAATATATGGTTTTGAATTTCTATCTGTTCACCATAGGAATATCTGTTTGATTGTCTACTTTGAAAATTTAATTGAAGGCCTTATCAGCCACCGAAACCGAAATTGGTTGCGCCATTGTGATTGGTATAATTTTTAGAGCCTACGGTGACGTTTAATTCAAAAATTTATTCAGACCAGATTAAATTGATTAAATTGATGAATTAGTGCCCAATTATTTATTATTATTAAATTGGTGCTAGTAGGAACTTATGTAAAAAGGCACTATACACTTAATTGAGAGACTTGAGCTCAAAAATCAAATTTTGTGCCTTGGGAGAGAGAGGACCGGCTATAGAGAGAGAAAGGGAGAGAATTGTGCAATTTTGGTCTTGAAGCTCGACAATTTTGAAGCCACACTCAAGAATTTGCTATTAATTGAAAGAATTGAGCCTCTAGGTAGGTAATTGATCTTGAATTCATAAGTTTGAATTTGTGATTTCGTAAGTTCAAGGCTTGTTTGTGATCAAGAGCATGATTTGAGTTGGTTTTGTTGAATTTAAAGTCAATAGATGCATGCATGTAGGAAATTACTATGAATTTCCATATTTGAGCACAATGTGTATGATTCATGTTGAATTTTTGGTTTAAGTCCATATATTTGATCACATCTTCACCAATTAAGTTGAAGATATTGTGTATATTCCACATGCAAGTGCAAATTATGGAAGTATGAACCTTGAATGTTTGAATTTAGTGTGTTGGTGATGAGTTGAGTCAATTTGGGATATGCATGTGTTTGAATCATGGAATTGAGCTTCAAAATGATGTAATTTGATGTTGGTACCATGTTAGTATATGTATATGTCAGATTTGAGCCAAAATCATGCATTTAGAGCCTTTGAATATCAAGTTGAAGCTCAAGAACATGTTCTGGATTTTTCAGAATTTATGATGCCCGCTCGAGCGTGAATTTCGTGCTCCCAGTATTTTTTCAGACTTGGATGTCCGCTCGAGTAGGGAGCCATGTAGAGAGGCCTTCCGCTCGAGCGCCAAAATGCACGCTCGAGCGTAAATTTGACATAACCAGTACTTTTGCAGACCTCTTGGGTCCGCTCGAGCGGGGAAGTCCACGCTCGAGCGGGGACCCTATTTTCTAAAATTTTGAAAAGGCTTATTGAGTTCCGTTTTCCGTCCTCTTTCACTTCTAAGTACTCTTAGGCATGCATTGAGCACTGTAATTGAGTTAAAAAGATAAGAATGAAGCCTAAAGAGAAAAATGTGAATTTAGAACGGATTGAACTGTTTGTGACCCTTTTGTGTTCGTGGAATGTGTAGGGTCGAGCTCCAGGGCAAACCAACCAACCGATCACTGTGAGTAATATCTTAACAAACATATCTGAAATATGTTGTTGTCCAAGTTACTTACTTCGATGTAAGTTTATAAGTTTGTTGATTCGATTGGGGGACAATGTTGCTATGCTGAATGAATGGGCCAAAGGCCGTTTTGACATGGCCGTTTTGACATGAATGAATGGGCCAAAAGCCGTTTTGACATGAACGAATGGGCCAGAGGCCGTTTTGACACGAATAAATGAATGAGCCAAAGGCCAATTTGACATAAATGAAAATATGAATTGGGCCCAAGGCCGTTTGAAGCATGTAGTTCTACATACGCTTGTATAACTTTTTTATTGATATTATTCACTGGGCTTTCGCTCATGCTCATTCATGTGTTTGTAGGTGAGCCAAGAGAAGTCCAAACCCAGCCCCAGTGAAGTCTGTCAGGAACAATAAAGGTTTTGAAGAGTCAGCCCTTGCGTCTCACGCACGAGACCCGTCTTTGCCTTTTGTCATTCTGTTTTATTTTGTCATGTAGGCAGAGTCTTTGAATATGTTGTGCATAGTTTTGATTAGCTGACCTAGACTTATATGATCCTGTATGTACAGAACCCTGTGTAGTACATATTTCGTTATGAGTTATTAATATGCATATGTATGGTTTGTTATGATGTGCCATGTAAGCACAGCTCTATGGACAAAGTTTTAAATTGCTTCCGTTTGGCCCCCATTAACTCTGGTAAAATACGTTTCGTTTGGTTTAAGGCCGTAGGTAATCTCATGATTACTGGCCAGTTATGTCCTTAACCCACGGGGACGAGTTCGGGTCATGACAAAATCCAAGGGCCAAATTATAATTTCCCAAAACTCCAGGGACTTTATTGTAATTTATAAAAGTTTCAGGGGCTAAATTGAAAGTTCAACAAGATCAGGGTCTAAAAAGCAATTTCACAAATTTCAGGAGCCTCCCTGCAATTTCAAAAATTTCGGCTAACTAGGCTGATGACATGGCAGATGTGCTGATGTGGCAAACACATGTGCTGACGGGGCAGTTAAGCTGTTGTTGGCATGGCTTCACACGTGGCAATGACTTGGCAGCTACGTGGTTCAGACGTGATAGTGACTGGGCTGACACCTGGCGCTCATGTGGCAGTGTTGCAAAAACTAATTTGCAATATTGTTGCTCAAAGGATATGAACCTTGGCCAAGGGAGATCAATGATCAACCTTAACCACTTGGACAAAACTAAACTTGGTGTTCGTTTTCCTTCAAATATATATTTGAAGTATATATTTTGGCACCACAAAGTCGTCTTCTTCCTCTCGCCGCGCGTGGGTCCTAATACAGAATTGACTTGATGCGTCAAACTTTGACCGGCACATGTGAATGACCCAGACATCCGTTTTGGTCATTTTTCTGGGTCTAGACACCTCTTGTTGAGACGAACCTCCTGGTATATTCAGAAGTTGATTTCGACAACTTTGATCTTTTCAGTTTATAGAAAACAGATTTGTGGCAGATGCTCTATTTTGGCACAGGATGCATTGATACCAATTTGTTGTGCCGATGAGGCAGAAAACAATCACATACAATCAAGAACACACAAAGATTTACATAGTTCGGTAAATCACCTACATCCACGAGCAGTGAATTTCACTATATGGAGAGAAATACAAAATTACAACAAAAGGGGAGGAGAAGACACTACTCTCACTCAATTCACACTCACTCTATACTTTGCTTACACTCTCTAATTTCACCACACAAAACTCCTCCCATTCACTACCCATTTATAGATCAATGGGAGAGCCAAGCTGCCAACAACATTAAAGGCAACCACCAACAAGATTAGCCACCCGACCATGAGTAGCTCGACTAAGTGTCTAGCTTCTTCATTTTTTCTTCAATTAGCAACCATCGTTGACAAAAGAAATCTGAGCCAATCTTCAACATTTGTTTCCCCAATTCGGTCAGTTGAATTCGTCTCAAAAGCACTAATGGATAGCTCAAACACTGTTCAACGCCTATTCAAAGTGGCCAGCGATGAGATCAGATTCCATCAACTCTCTTCCCTCTTATGAATAAATGTGGAAGCTTTTAATTAAATTATTAGCATGGATTTTATGCACTACTATTTTGATCATGAAGTTATTTTTATGACATCAAATTTTTATTATCTAAAGAACATGAATTTTTATACTGAACATGGATGGAGACCATTGTTGTCACGACCCAAAACCCGGTACCCAAAGGCTCAGCGTCGTAACAAGATAAAAATTAAACAATTCGGATAATTCTGTAGTCACAGCGCAAGTGGATAAATTAAATAAATTAAAATAAATAACTGGGTACCAACTGTTTATTTATAAGGAAATAAAACATAGTCATTTGAGCTTCACGATATTACAAGAGTTTAATAATTAAAGATAGAAATCTTGAAAAAAACAAAATAACATGGCGATTCTTTTTCCATCTTGATCCCGCTAAACCTCGTCACCTGAAAGGGGTAACAGCTATAAGCACATAGCAGAGTGAGAAATATTATACTATGAGGGGCACAAAATGGCCATGGATATTTATTTAAGCTAAACATTATAAATTGAGTTGAGTTGAATACACAAATTAATTAAGTGCCAGAAACTGAAATAATCACTATAACCACGGTACATCACTAAGTGACAAGTACTACACTGGTCAATGGATCCACGACAAACACTGGACCACAAAGTGGTCAAACACTAGCCAATGGTTATTTAAGTCCCCCAAGGCATAGGACTCCCGTGGTGGTACTCACAAAACATATTTTCATATAAGGTCATAGCCAAATATTCTTTAAAAGTAAAACAAACATATCCATGGGTTTCCTTTTAAACAAATAGGGTTCAGAAAATAAACCACGTAACTGAAACTTTTATAAAACATAACTTTTATTAATATACTAATAAAATATAACTTTTATAAAATAGATTTTGGTAAGTCAAAACATGCATAAAATATATTTTGGAGACTCAAGGTATAATATAACTCACCTTAATAGTGACCCTTAGTCTTACTCCACTAACACAACTTTCCTACTATAAGTTTAGGACTTAAGCATACCTCTCTCGTTTTCTTTCTTTTCTTCTCTCTCGTTTTCTTTCTTTTCTTCTACAGATTGATCCATTCTTTCTTATATATAGGAAAGTGACACCACTAATGAGCCGACACGTGGCCAATCTATATACCCTGCAGATCGGCTTCTTAATTCACCTGATTTGTTGTTATCACCTTAGATTCGTATTTATCCAAATTTTAGACTAATTATATTTTGACCCAATGTTATAATTATATAAATAATTTAACCCTTTACTAAATTACACTTTATCTAACAGGAAATTAATTATTTAATTTAGTACCACACCTATTATTATTATTATTATTATTATTATTATTATTATTATTGATAACATTATTATTTATTCCCACTATTCATTTACTTTTTTTTTTTAACTTTAATTTGTATTATAAATTTTATATTTGTGTTAATTTAGCCTCAAATAATAATTCCTAATTAATAACCCAGCGCCATTTTAGATTTATACATTTATTTATTTAATAATCTATCATCACGTGCAACCATAATTATATATAAATATAAATATTTATGTGGACTTGATTAAACGTTCGGGATGTCACATTTCTCCCCTTCTAATCAGAAGTTTATCCTCAAACTTGATGTACCTTAACTTTCGAAGAGGTGCGGGTATTTAGCTCGCATTTGTGCTTCGGTTTCCCACGTAGCTTCTTCGATGCGATGATTTTGCCATAAGACCTTTACCAGCGGTATGGTCTTATTTTGAAGAACTTGATTACGATGATCGAGAATCTGCACTGGTTGTTCTTCATAGGTGAGATCTTCTCGAACCTCCAAGTTCTCATAATCGATGACATGTTCTGGATCTCGGAGATACCGTCGGAGCATTGAAACGTGAAACACATTATGGACATTGGATAGTTTGGGTGGAAGCGCAAGACGATATGCTACAGGACCAATCTTTTCGAGTATCTCGAATGGGCCGATGTATCGTGGTCTTAACCTTCCTCGCTTTCCAAATCGGATAATCCCTTTTGTCGGTGAGATTTTGAGGAACACATGATCTCCTATTTGAAATTCTAAGTATCGTCTTCGTGTATCTGCATAGCTTTTTTGGCGGCTCTGGGCAGTGCGAATTCGTTGCTGGATGAGTTGAATTTTATCACTCGTTACTTGCACGATCTCGGGGCCTAATAATTTCCTGTCTCCGACTTCCGTCTAACACAGAGGTGATCGACATCTTCTTCCATACAGTGCCTCGTACGGTGCCATTCCAATACTTGCGTGGTAGCTATTATTATATGCAAACTCCACTAAAGGTAGGTGACCATCCCAGTTACCTTTGAGGTCTAGTACGCACAACCGTAACATGTCTTCCAAAGTCTGGATCGTCCTTTCAGATTGCCCATCAGTTTGTGGGTGGTAAGCCGTGCTAAACCTTAGAGTGGTTCCCAAAGCTTCCTGTTATTTGTTCCAGAAGTGAGACACAAAACGGGGGTCTCTATCGGATACGATTGAAACTGGGGTGCCATGCAAGCGAACGATTTCCTTAATGTAGAGAGTAGCGAACTTAGAGAGGGAGTACATGATTCTAATTGGTAGAAAATGCGCCGACTTCGTCAATCGATCTACGATAACCCATATTACATCATTCTTCGAGACTGATTGCGGTAGCCCGACCACGAAGTCCATAGTAATGTGTTCCCACTTCCATTCAAGAATAGGGAGTGGTTGCAACATTCCTGCAAGTCTCTGATGTTCCGCTTTAACTTGTTGAAAACGCAGGCATTTGGAGACATGGCTGTCTTTCTTCATTCCTGTCCACCAGAAGTATTCCTTCAAATCGTGATACATCTTCGTATTGCCAGGATGGATTGCAAACCTCGAGCTATGAGCTTCTACCAATATCCTTTTCTTGAGTTCTGGAAGGTCAGGTACGCAAATTCGATTTCGAAATTTTAGTATCCCATTGTTTATTGTAAAGTCAGGGTCAAGCGTGTTTCCTTGCTTCTCATACTTTTTCTTCAAAAGTTTATCTTTACATTGGCGGGCTTTAATTTCTTCCATCAACTCGGGTTCCACGATTATGTTGGCGAACAATCCATGGATCTTCTGGGGAACGAGGGTACATGCCAAACTTTTGGTCGTTTTTCGACTTAGTGCGTCTGCTACTACATTAGCTTTGTCGGGATGATGATAGATCTCTATATCATAGTCCTTCATGAATTCTAGCCATCGTCGTTGCCTCATATTCAATTCCTTCTGTGTAAACAGATATTTGAGACTTTTGTGATCGGTGTAGATTTCGCAGGCTACTCCGTAGAGATAATGACGCTAGATTTTGAGGGCGAAGATCACCGCAGCCAATTCTAGATCATGAGTTGGGTAGTTCCTTTCGTGAGTCTTTAGTTGGCGAGAGGCATAAGCAATGATCTTCCCGTTTTGTATAAGAACGCATCCCAAACCATTGTATGAGGCATCGTTGTAAATTATAAACCCTTCTGCTTCCACGGGGAGTGCTAGTATTGGAGCCATCACGAGTCTGTCCTTCAATTCTTGGAAGCAACATTCCTGTTTGTCCGTCCATTCAAAGGGTGTGTTCTTTTGAGTTAGCTAGGTCAATGGTGAAGCTATCTTCGAGAAGTCTTGCACAAAGCGCCAGTAGTAGCCGGCTAGGCCCAAGAAGCTTCAAATCTCTGATACGTTAGTAGGTCGTGGCCAATCCACGATTGCTGCAACCTTTTAGGGATCAACTGAAATGCCATCTTTGTTAATCACGTGACCGAGGAAGTGTACACTAGTGATCAAGAATTCGCATTTCTTCAACTTGGCATAAAGTTTGTGATCACGTAATGTTTGTAGAACTTTTCGCAAGTGGTGTTCATGATCTTCTGGCGATTTGGAGTATATGAGAATGTCGTCAATGAAGACAATGACGAATTCGTCAAGATAGGGTTTGAACACTCGATTCATGAGGTCCATAAAGACCGCTGGAGCATTGGTGACGCCAAATGGCATGACGAGGAACTCGTAGTGCCCATAACGGGTTCTGAAGGCAGTTTTTTCGATGCTTTCCGTCTTTACTTTTAGTTGATGGTAACCAGAACGCAAGTCAATTTTTGAAAACACTTGGGCGCCTTGCAGTTGATCAAACAAGTCGTCAATTCGTGGCAGGGGGTACCGATTTTTGATGGTGACTTTATTTAGCTCTCGATAGTCGATACATAACCTCATTGTACCATCATTTTTCTTTACGAACAGTACCGGAGCTCCCCATGGTGAGGTACTTAGTCAGATGAAGCCTTTATTCATTAGTTCTTGGAGTTGAATTTTTAGTTCTTTCAATTCTGCCATGGACATGCGGTAAGAGGTCTTTGAGATTGGTTGTGTACCAGGTTGGGTTTCAATGGTGAACTCGATTTCCCGATCAACTAGGGTGCCAGACAGGTCTTCAGGAAACACATCCGGAAATTCTCGAACTACGGGGATCGCATCAAGTGTGGGGGTCTCTTGTTGAGTATCAATCACATAACAGATACAACCACAACAACCCTTTCTTAGCAGTCGTTGGGCTGTTATGAAGGATATAAGACAGGGAGGAGGAGAGGCTCCAGTTCCTTCGAAGACAAGCTCGAGTTGGTTTGGTGACCTGAGGAATACCTTTTTGGCTTTACAATCGATAGAGGCACGATTAGCAGCTAACCAATCCATTCCTAAGATTACATCAAAGGTACTAATGCCAAGGGGTATCAAGTCTACGTGTAAGGTTTCACCTTTTAAGGATATAGTACAAGATTTGTATACATCAGTACTAAGGGCGGAATTTCCAGAGGGAAAAGACACAGATAGTATGTATCCTAAGGGTTCGGGTGTTGATGTCAACTTGGCAACAAAGTGTGGTGTAACAAAAGAATGAATTGAACCAAAGTCAAAAAGAACATGGGCTAAGTGACCACAAACAGAGAGTGTACCTGACACAACATTTTCAGTAACTTCTGAATCTCCAGGCACAAGGGCAAAAGCTCTTCCTTGGCGTTTTTGGTCCTTCCTCGCTCCTTCAAGTACTGCGGGTTTTCAGACTGGTTCAAAGGGGCGGACGAGCGTTGGACAATTTCTTAGCCAATGGCCAACTTGGCCACATCTAAAGCATGTTCTCGTATCTTGACGGCATGGTCCCCAATAAATCCGTCCACAGGTAGAGCAAGTTAGAGTGGGGCTTCCTTTAGGGTTTGCAGGGCTTTGATTGCTTGGACCAGTTGAACTGATTGTGCTCGTATTTATTCTCTTGGGAGGTGCGACACCGGGCCTTCTATTATCTCTTTCCCAAAATCGCTTCCTCTGACTTGACTCCCCAGATCGCAAGGCTTTAATTTCTTTTTCCACAATGTATGCTCAGTCTACCACCGCCGCATAGGTTGGTAGTTTCAGAACCTCCAGCCTGTCTTTAATTTCAGGATCCAACCTTGCTTCAAATTTCTTGGCTTTTCGAGCTTCAGTGGGAATGACATATGTCGCGAACCGGGCCAGCTGTGTGAACTTACTTTCATATTCGGCCACTGTCATGGTTCCTTGCCTTAGATATATGAATTCTGACGCTTTTTGTTCCCGTAGTGAATCTGGAAAGTACTTTTCATAGAATACTTCTAAAAATCTCACCCAAGTCACAATATCTTCCTTTTCCAGGGTAAGGAGCCACCATTCCTGTGCATCGTCTTTGAAGGTGAAGGTGGCAAAAGTCACCTTCTGTCTTTCTGTGCAAGGTAGTGCGCGGAAGATTTTCTCCATGTCCCTGACCCAAGCCTCTGCTACTAGTGGGTTTGGACTGCCGATAAACGTGGTGGGTTTCAGATCTTCAAATTGTTTGATCGTAGTCTATTCTTCTCGTCTTTCTAGTGTCCCATTGGTTATGCTGCTTTGCAAGGCCTGTAAAAAGTTGGTGACTACCCTTTCCATGATCTGTTCCGTTGGGATGGTACCGCTGACTGATGATCCGTTTTCATTTCCTTCGTTGGCCATTACTACAAGGCAAAATGATGTAAGCGTGATATCATATTGAAACAATTTTGATACAACATCATATATAACATATTAGTTCTATTATCACCACATTCGTATATATCGTGTTAGTTTTGCTATTAATATCACCACTTTCATATATAATATAATAGTTTTACCATCATGTTAATATTACCACATATACATCACATTAATACCATATACATCATTATTACCATACATAGGGTGTTAGTATAGCGGTCACAAATCAATGTCTAATCCTACTAATACAAAAAGATTAGACTACTCATGGTCAGCTCACAAAAAGGTTCTTCTTGTCAGACATCTAAAATGGTCCATTAGGCCACCAGAAGAACTGGCCTCGGAAAACTGGTCCATGGAATAACCCCGGAAACTCACTTTGCATGATGGACTCAAACTCCCACCCACTAAGCTCAACTCCGAAGCAGCTCCATACTACCTGAACCATGTAAACAGGAGTACCGTGATCATAACCCCAGAATTCCCTTGAATCCGTGTATCGGTGTCTCGGGTATGATGCACCGTCGGTAAAGTCCACAGCTGGGGTATAGACAATGTGCTGGGGAGGTGGTGTCGCGGTGCGAAGGTGGCTTCTAGGATATGCGGGTCCCCTCCTCTCTACAAAGCCTACGGGCAGAGGTGCGACCAGAAAATGTGGTGGTTCAATATCTGGAGCAAGACCAACAACGTGGGTCGGTCCTATGTACCTTTCGCGGGTGCTATCTCGGCTAAGTCTCCAAAATAATAAGTCCTTATCAGGGTCAGCCTGTAAGTAAACGGATCTTTCCATGAGATGGTCAAGTGTTGGATGGGCTTGCCTGACCAGACTCTCTGAGTCACCCCAGCCCTCTAACTGGTTCGGGAGGAGATGAGCTTCTGGAGGCTCGTACCAGAATAGTTCCAATAGGTTTGCCATGTCCTACAACACAAGAAAACTTAGCCTGGACATATATATAACATGACTTATATGCGTTAGACATATCACATAATGATGCAAGTTTAATACTTTTTTTTTTTTTTGAAAATTATATAAAATTTTAAAAACTTGTACTATATATATATTATTTATTCATTTAATTATTTATTTTTTTATTTATTTAAAAAAAAACCATTGCTCTGATACCACTTTTGTCACGACCCAAAATCCGGTACCCAAAGGCTCAGCGTCGTAACAAGATAAAAATAAAACAATTCGGATAATTCTGTAGTCACAGCGCAAGTGGATAAATTAAATAAATTAAAATAAATAACTGGGTACCAACTGTTTATTTATAAGGAAATAAAACATAGTCATTTGAGTTTCACGATATTACAAGAGTTTAATAATTAAAGATAGAAATCTTGAAAAAAACAAAATAACATAGCGATTCTTTTTCCATCTTGATCCCGCTAAACCTCGTCACCTGAAAGGGGTAACAGCTATAAGCACATAGCAGAGTGAGAAATATTATACTATGAGGGGCACAAAATGGCCATGGATATTTATTTAAGCTAAACATTATAAATTGAGTTGAGTTGAATACACAAATTAATTAAGTGCCAGAAACTGAAATAATCACTATAACCACGGTACATCACTAAGTGACAAGTACTACACTGGTCAATGGATCCACGACAAACACTGGACCACAAAGTGGTCAAACACTAGCCAATGGTTATTTAAGTCCCCCAAGGCATGGGACTCCCGTGGTGGTACTCACAAAACATATTTTCATATAAGGTCATAGCCAAATATTCTTTAAAAGTAAAACAAACATATCCATGGGTTTCTTTTTAAACAAATAGGGTTCAGAAAATAAACCACGTAACTGAAACTTTTATAAAATATAACTTTTATTAATATACTAATAAAATATAACTTTTATAAAATAGATTTTGGTAAGTCAAAATATGCATAAAATATATTTTGGAGACTCAAGGTATAATATAACTCACCTTAATAGTGACCCTTAGTCTTACTCCACTAACACAACTTTCCTACTATAAGTTTAGGACTTAAGCATACCTCTCTCGTTTTCTTTCTTTTCTTCTCTCTCGTTTTCTTTCTTTTCTTCTACAGATTGATCCATTCTTTCTTATATATAGGAAAGTGACACCACTAATGAGCCGACACGTGGCCAATCTGTACATCCTGTAGATCGGCTTCTTAATTCACCTGATTTGTTGTTATCACCTTAGATTCGTATTTATCCAAATTTTAGACTAATTATATTTTGACCCAATGTTATAATTATATAAATAATTTAACCCTTTACTAAATTACACTTTATCTAGCAGGAAATTAATTATTTAATTTAGTACCACACCTATTGTTATTATTATTATTATTATTATTATTATTATTATTATTATTGATAACATTATTATTTATGCCCTCTATTCATTTACTTTTTTTTTAACTTTAATTTGTATTATAAATTTTATATTTGTGTTAATTTAGCCTCAAATAATAATCCCTAATTAATAACCCAACGCCATTTTAGATTTATACATTTATTTATTTAATAATCTATCATCACGTGCAACTATAATTATATATAAATATAAATATTTATGTGGACTTGATTAAACGTTCGGGGTGTCACAATTGTTTTGGTCAGATATGCCACCGAACCGGATAGAAATTGTTATTTTGGCCAGATATGCCACTAAACTTGGATGGAGACTGCTATTTTTGTCAGATATGTCACTGTATTGAGATAAAGTCCACGTTTGGTAGATCACGGGGGCAAGATGAATTACGCTACTCCTTGGTTAAAAATTTTATTTCCTTGCTGAGCTAATTTTGCTTGCCAAGAAGTAAGTTGGTGGTTTGTCCAATTTTGGGATTCCTTGCCGAGCGAATTTTGCTCACCAAGAAAGTAGTTGGTGGTTTGTCCAACACTGGGATTCCATGCCAAGTGGATTTTGCTCGCCAAGAAGGTAATTGGTGGTTTGTCCAACTCTGGGATTCCTTGCTAAGTGGATTTTGCTCGCCAAACAGATTTTGCTTGCTAGGCATTATTTTGAATAAGTTCTAGCGAGGATAAGCATTCTCGAAATAAGTTCTAACGAGATTAGACATTCTCAGAATAAGTCTTAACGAAGTTAAATATTCTTGGAATAGGTCCTAGCAAGGCTAGATATTTTCAGAATAAGTCCTAACAAAATTAGGCATTCTTAGAATAAGTTCTAGTAGGGTTAGACATTTTCAAAATAGGTTCTAATAAGATTAAGCATTATTAGAATAAGCCTAGTGCATATATATCGTTCTAACTAGATAATATTACACAATTATTTTTATCGGAATAATAACAAAGAGCTTCTACTCTTTCACCATGTTCAAAGAGAATGAAAGTTGGGGGCAATTAAGAGAGAATAAAAATAACTACAAGAATTATGTAGGTCCAGACACTGCCATGTGCATAGTTATGGATTATCACGTGTATGGCAATTGTCAAATCTTTATCAAACAGTGTATTAGTATTTTATGCTATGCAAAACTCATCAGGAAATAAAATCTTATCGATATAGAACTCCTAAACAACTAAAAATTGTTTGGGATATGACTTCTGGAATATTCAAACTACTTGCTAAATAAGTCACTGGATATTATAAACTCTCATGGGCTCAGGTACGTTATTTCTCTATGTGAATTTGTCCATTAAATATTCTTGATAATATTGGAGGACTTACTTGGGCATCGGAGGACCTCGGCCGTTCAATGGCTAGGGGAGTTTTATCTTGCAAATGTCAATCACATGGCGGATCTAATCATCTTCGTCGTTAGATTTTGTCACCATCAAAGTATGTGATTTTTCTATATCCCTACATATTGTATTTAAATTTTGTCATCACTAATATTGATATGTGTTTGGCTTTTTCCAATGTAATGTTCAAAAAAATATTTGGAAATTGTCCAACATTCGAATATGTGGTACATATTTAAATTAGTTTTTTTTTTTTTTACATATTTAAATTGAAAATTCTGCTACATATGTACTTTGTTACTTATTTTTTTAAGACATGTGACAAAATTTTCTTATAAAATTACAATAATTTATGATTTAAAAATAAAATTACATAATTTATGGTATTGTTGCACCATTTTTCATGGAAGCAATTTTTGAAGCACAAAATGTATTACACCTAATATTACTACGAAATTGCATAATTTTATTTTTGAATTATAAATTATCATAACTCAATAAAAAAAATTACATAATATTTGTCACAATTATACGACATGTACTAAAAATATATATATAATAAGATATATATGGTACACACGGATGCGTAGAAAGCCCTATTTATAAATTTGATATGATACCCAAAATTAATCTGATACACCTAATTCAAATTTTAAATATTTTTCTAAATATGTCAAATGACACGTTCGGCTTTGACCATTACTCAAACATTGTCCCTAATTTGATGCACTTTACATTTTTTTTAAATTTTTTTTTTTTAAGCCCACGTATCGTGGGATATTAAACTATCTTTTTGAATTTTTTATTTTTTATTTTTTATTTTTTTGACAAACAGAAAAACAGGTAATATATTAAAAAATATATGTAGTACAAGAACAACAAAAGAAAAACAAAAAAAAAAGGGAGGATTTGGTCAAGACCCCCTCATAATAAAATTTTAATGCATTAAGGATACCTATAAAAAAAAAATTGAAAAATCCAACACATACCATTATTATTAAAATATTAAACTTTAAAATAATATAACTTTTGATGTAGAAGTCGGTTTTTAATTAAATTAGTACTTTTAAAAATCTCTCATCAAGATTTATCAAATAAGATCTATGTTGTTTATGAAATTCTTTAAATATATATATATTACCGTCAAAATTGATATAAACAGTAACAGAAATATATTACTCTATTTGACAATAACATGTTACTCTAATTCACAATAACATGTTACTCTGGCTATATTGTCCAAGAAAAAAAAATATTTTACTTTGGCCTTACTCAATTATGTGTTTTCTCCTTAGGGGGTTTATGAAATAAAATAAATTGGACTGTCTTTCTCACCAAATAAGGGTCCAATAGAGGGATTTTGGATAAATTTCCCAAAAAAAAGGGAAAAAAAAAAAACTATTACAGACTTTAAAAAATAGTCGCAATTTGAAACGATTACAAATTTACTCATAGATGTGGTTTGGGCTCCAACATATGGATAAAAGGTCTGCTTTAAGCATAAAATCATATCCTCGCAATCATTGAAGACGTCGTCCACCACCACCGTTGCTCGAACTCCACCACTGCTACCACTACACTAGAAGGTTGAAACTTAAGAAACCCACTGAGAGGGAGATTTCCTAATTTGCCATTGGGCCGAACTGAGTTGGGCCAAGCTGAGTCAGGCCGAGCTAAGCTTGTGCGTGCATTGTGCGTTCTGGTTGAAATCTCGGTGTGGTCTAGCCGCAGTGACCTTAGACTAATAGCTCGGTTAGACATGTGTACTCTGACTTGTTAGGCGAGTTAGAACTTCCAAGGATTGGACCAACCGGGCAGGAGAACGGCCAGGACTAAGGAGCTCGGCTAGAGCTGCGGTGAAGTTATCGTGGTAACCGATCAATCAGAACGGTTGCTTCGTTGAGCCGTGATACCGCGTTAAGAGTGGCTCGATTTGGGGTTTTATGCGGCACCCCGGCACTACAGAAAGGAGGTTCCGCGGTTCATATGCTTTAATTCGGTTTGACGGTTTTGTTAGGTAGAGATTAACTGTTTTAGCATTGACATGTGGGGAAATGTGAGAGGGGAGTAGGTCCACGCGTCCCAAGAGGAATGGGCACAAAAGCGCGTGTAGAAACTATATAAACAAGGCTGCGCCTCCATATATGGGATGGACAAGTGAGAGCTCAACAATTACTTTGTCTTCTCTCTCTGTAGAAGTGTACTAGCTTGCTCGTCGGAGGAGTTTTCCGACAACGCTCCGCTGGGTAGCTCACCGTCGTTGTGTTCGTAGGTTAATTGGAGTGAAGTAATACTTGGACACAAGGAGTACGGACAGCACCGGATATTTGCTCCCCATACAATTGGCGCCGTCTGTGGGAAAGCTCAAACAGACAAAACCTTGTCCTCCAAGCTCTTCCGATCATCTTCGATAGCGAACAATGATGACGTCTCGCTGTCTGCCATCGACGGCATCACTCCGGATTCCATTCGAAGAAGAAACAGTCTTCCCGCCATCCCTACCATGGTTGGTCTGGAGACCTCTCCTAGAGAGCTCCCCAGAGATGCGCGAGACAGGCGTGCAAGGAGCACTAACCATCCGCGAATCCCTGACAGGCACCGACAGAGAAGAGAATCACACGGTTAGCGCCTAGAGCATAAGCTGAGGGATCAAGACACCATCATTCGAATGATGACGGCAGCGATGGAGACACTAAAACAGCAGGTCAAAGGGAAGGGTAATTCTGGAGTGGGTAACCATAGTGAGCACACCCAATCCCATCGCTTAGGCAACCAGAACTAGCGGCACACGCTCTCCCTCTCCATCACCAGGAGTTATAGAGTTGGTGACTCTGACCCTCCAACAAAGAAGTCTTGTGCGCAAGACAGCAGTTACTGTCCCTCACGTCCATCAACGACGTCGAGATATTCCTACTCCGCTCGTTCGGAGGACCTGAAGGACGTCTTAGAAGAATGAGCGTGTCAACGAGAGGCGCAGAGGGTGCCAGCACTACAATGGCTATCCCACGAAGGTCGCACCAGTGAAGAAGTCGTAATGCCTCCACCACGTCTAGCTGTGCATGTCCCTTTAGACAGGAACTTTGCGTTACTGAGTGCCACCCCCTTCTCCCTTGAGATAGAGACCACACCGCTCCCTGCGAGCTTTCACCAGCCCAAGTTATGCTCTATGACGGTAAAACCGATTCGTACATGCACGTAAGCCACTTCTAGCAGGTTATGGCTGGATGCAGGCGTAACGACGCTCTCATGTGCCTTATTTTCCCATCAAGTTTGGGCGAGTTGGGCCTCAAGTGGTTTGAGAGGCTACCGGACAAAAGTATCGAAAGGTGGCAGTAGTTGGTGGAAGCATTCGTGACCTGATTCAAAACCAACACCAAAATGCCAAAGGAGGTTGACCACCTTTTGAGTGTCAAGATGGAGCTGGGTGTAGACACCCCATTTTTGACCGTCCTCAAGACTTGGACGTCACCATTTGAACACTCGGTAATTATCCATGTTTGTGTTCGTTTGGAGTTCTCGGAGGTCTCGGCTGCGCGCCCTGCCTCAGGATCTCCGAACTCGACCGTTTTGTGTCTGGTTTTGCACCAAACACTTGTGTTTTGCCTTGGAGGGGCAGGGAATGCCTTGTGAGGCATCCTCACAGACCACCGGCAGTGGCTAGAGGCCACCGGCTGGTTTTTGTTGCCACCGGCAATGTATGTTGCCGGTCGGCACTATTTGTTGCCGGTCGGCAGTCATTTTTGTCAAAATGACATTTTTGAGCGGCCGACCACTGTTCATCTGCTTTTGCAGATATTTTAGGACAGCTGTTTGGCATTTTGTTCCCCTCCATACACGTGTATGGAGGGATGCCCTCCTTGTAAGCTTGTTGTATAAGCTTTACAAGTTTGTTGCCTATAAGAGAAGGGTCTCTTCTCTTGGCATGGGGGTTAGAGAATTTTGGAGAGAAAAACACAGAGAGAAGCTCTAGTTTTAGGGTTAGGGTTGATACATATCTCCTATATCTCTTTTTCTCTCTTTATGTTCTAGGTGTTTTGGTCCATATTATTGCACACAAACACCTAGTGCTTCACCTTCCTTTGGCTACTGAGGTTCTAAGGGCTTGTTCTTGCTATTTTTGACTGGATTGAAGCTTAAGGAGGCAACAAGATCACCATTGTTGAAGAAAGGCTTCAAGGGTAAGAAACTAGTCCTTTTTACCCCATTTTTGCATCCTATTTCTACCTATCCTAGAGCTGTTTTTGTGTTTAGTGTATAACATAAAAAAGTTCTTTTTTTAGGCCCTCTTGATTGTTTGTTAAGAGTGTTTTGTGGTTTGGGTGTGTTTGACCACCCTTAGGCCTTGAAAGGCCCCATTTTTGTGCTATTTTGTGCAAGTTTCGAGACTTTGGTGTTTGGGCCTCTTCACCACTGAAATTTTGAGGGATTTCAGTGGTGAATATGGTGCCTTGAAGTCTCAAGAAGGAGAGGGCCACCCCCTCTCCTTGTTGTCCTTGAAAGGGACCATTTTTGGTCTCTTAAGGGAGCTTATGTTTGAGTGTTTATTGGTCATGCCTTGGCTGCATTTTATGTTTATATTGCCATGATATAACTTTGTATTAAGTTAGTTTTGGTACACCATGCATGCCTTGCATACCTACCTTGTAATGCCTTGTTATTGCCTTAACATGCCTTAAGTTGTAAACCATTATTCTAGCATGTTTTAGGCTTAGTCTTGTGAAGCTTTTGTGCTTGTTTTTCCATGTATAAGGTCTGTCCTAGGTTGTTTGGGTCGACCCTAGCATGCATTGTGTAGCCCCTTTGTATATTTGGGCTTGTTGGCCTTAAGCGCATAAGTGTATAGCATGCATTGCTTGCATTATTTCAGTGGTTTGGAACCACTTAGCATGAAATTTCAGTCCATTTAACATGTTTGCATACTTGCCTTAGAGGCTTCATTGTTGCTTTGAAAGCTTGTGTTGTATGCTCCATGTTTTGGTCATTATGTATGCCTTGGGATTTGAGCCACTTAGATGCCATCTAGGTGCACCCTTGGTTTTGTTTAAGCCTCCTTTTGACCTATTTTAAGCCTCCTTAGCCTTGTGAGGCTTGGTGGAATTGACCTTGGTTCAAGCCTCCATGACTTGCCTTAAGTACTTGGACCATGCTTGCATGCTTATGCTTGTTTCATTTGAGTTGGTTTGGCACCACATTCTAGCATGATTTTTAGAGCTTATATTGCATGCTAATTGTCCATGATAGCCTCTTTTAAGTGTGCTTGAAAGTTGCTAGTTTAATGCTTAAGCTTTAGACCACAATATGTGCACATGTGCATGTGTGTTTAGCCTTCTTTTTTGGGCATTTTGGCCACTGTTTTAGGCCTATTTAGAGCCGCCTAAATCATGTTTAAGTCCACCTTTTCATTAGTTTGCATTGCCTCATGTTTGCTTGTATGCTTGCATAAGTGCCTTGCCATGCCATGTTGCATCCTTAGCTTGCATGCCTAGGTTGCATTGCATCTTGCATGCATGCCTTGTTCCTTGATTTGGTGATAGGAATTGGGCCTTGTTTTGTTTGATTGGTTTGCATTTCATTTGACATGAAAGTGCACACTTGATTCTTTAGGCCATCATGCATGGAAATGCGTGATTGGTGGCCCGAGAATCGAGGCACATACCCCTTTGAGTCGCAAACATGATAGGGGGCATGATTGGTGCATACATTGTTTGAATTGTATTGCCATGCAAGTTTTGCCCTCTGCTGCTGTGAGTTGCAGGTTCTGCAGGCATTGTTTGCCGATCGGCAACATTTGGTGCCGGCCGGTAGTAAGTCATCAACCGATGGATTCATTTTGTGCCGATGGCCACATCCTATTACCGGTGGTAATTCTACTCAGCCGGTGATATCCCCCAGTGTCCTGAGAGGCATTCCTGAGACTTTGGCAGTTTTCAGAGGAGCAAAGCAGGGAAAACAGAGGCAGACTATGCATGGCAGTGCGATTCCGAGCGAGTCCCGAGCATGCGCTGCATCTAACCCGCTTCCCGAGGGCTTTACTATTTTAATTAGATTAATTAATTTGTTTAGTTAATTTAATTGATCTGTAATATTTAATTAGCTTGCGTAGTTAATTAATTCGTATATTCTTTTCGTCCCTCCGGGCGAGGGCAAATCTGTAATAAGCGTGTGTGAGTGGTGTGCATGTCTTCCAACCCCCACTTCTTTCTTCCCTTTTATTTACCCGCTTACGATGGTTAGTATTAGGGCACGTTTATTTTAGCATACCTTATGCTATGCATGCGTTCATCCATGCATTTGTCGACATGCACCGGGCTCGATACATCATGCTAATTGCATTTGTACTTCAAATATAACTTGAATACGTGCACCGAATGATTGCATTTCACATGCCATTTTAGGGTTAGTCGAGGCTATCCTAATCACATTCTGTATGCGGTGCATTAGTCACTCTAACATGAACTAGGGCATGCATGTTTGCTAACTAGTTTATTGTTTTGGCGTGGAGTACAATGTGAGTATTTATGCTTTAGCATCTCGCATGCGTGTGAATGTTAGCATGACAGCATGATTACCATGTGGCTAAATGCTTATATGAGATAAACTGCTTGAATGCCTGTGGGTGAAGGTTGGATTGTTTGAGTTGGAAAAACTCATTGAAATTCGTGTTTTAGCCTACTTGCGAGTAGCAAATTTCAAAGCGCTTTTCAAAAAACAAACGGATATGCAATGCTTGTTTCCAAATTAGGCAATCTAGTCTATACTTGTTTGCTGTGCGCATAACATAGTAATTCTAGGTTAATAACCGGAATAAGAACGCATAACGTTTTCAAAATCGGATATCATGGTTAGTAGAGGCCGATCTTCGGACCGGGCGAAAGGGGGTGCTCATAGCTAACCTTCCCCGATCGTACCCAAGCTCCCGAGCCAAGATAACTTTGGTGATGACGGACACGTGGCCTTCGGTACCGAGTCAGGGTTTCCTAAATTCCTCATTTTAAAAAATATTTAGGTGGCGACTCTGTATCTGGCAAAGCAATCCATGTTTGGCACTACTTTTCAAAAATCTGTTTTTCTTCAAAACAATTTGCCAGAGTTGGACTCTTTGGTTCAAGATTAAAAACCGTGACATTTGAGTCCTTTGAACTGTAGTGACCCAGAATATGAACGGAACGGGACTTAACCCTCCCGGGGCGTTTGGGGACGTCTACACCAGGCAACTCCCTCAAAGCATACAACGCCAAATATTAGGAAACCTTCAACGAGATCCTTGATCGCCCGACCAACCTGGCAATCACCCAATACAAGTGCGGTCTCCCGGTCGGACATAGATTGAGGGACTCGCTCACTATGAACCAACCGACTACTATAGAGCAGTTGATGCAGCGCATCAACAAGCACATCCAAGTAAAGGATGATGCGACTGCGGCCATGATGAAGGCGAATCTGGTGGCAATGAACAAAAAGGTGGCTGGAAAAGTTCACACGATCGGATTAAAGCCAAACCGTCTAAGTGACCGCGTAAGAAAATCAGACCGTGGTCTGGATCGTAGAAACTGGGGTAAAGTTCGCCGCAACGACCGAGCTGAATATCCCCGCGATGCTGCAAAAGATACGAATAGAAAGTTGAACGCCTGAACAGGCATCCACGGTTTTCAAGATCCTAATTTATCGTATCCTTAGCGAAATGCGCGACGAGGTGTACGTCCGATTTCTGGCCAAGTTAGGCGATACGCAGAAGGGCTTCAATCCGCAGTATTGCTGCACCTTTCATGGTGAGCAAGGGCACCGTACAGAGAATTGTTTGCCCTCGAAGCAACACTTGGAGGAGTTGATCGCCACTAGTCACTTGGTCCGTTAGATCGACGGGGGCATCAAGGCCACGCATCATGCTTCGGCTGAGCCAAATGGTTTGGCCGCCCTAGAAGCACCTCCCCAAGGAGTGGTCGATGTGATCTACAGTATCATCAAGCCAGCGCGGGTATGCAAGCTCCGAGGGATGATCAAAAAAGCGAAACATATGAAGGAAGTCCTGTCAATCCAACCCACGGTCAAAAGAGGCAAGACCAAGGAGAAAAATGTGCTCAGCTTCTCAAGCCGAGATCTTGAGCGCATTCAAACACCGCACAATGACGCTATGGTGGTCACCCTTCGCGTCAAGAACTTTAACGTTAAGCGCATTTTGATCGACCAAGGTAATTCGGTCGAGATCATGTACTACGACACCTTCAAGAAGCTTAAACTACAAGATACAAATTTGGCTCTGGCAACTTCGCCACTGGTTGGTTTTAACTCGCAACCGAAATGGCCCATGGAAAAGATAATCCTACTAGTCAAAACTAGATCCGTGGTCAAGCAGGTGGAGTTCTGGGTGTTGAAAGTGCCCTCTACATACAATCCGATCCTAGGTAGGGGATTGCTTCACGCCATGCAGGCGATGGCGTCCACCTACTACCAAGTTATGAGGTTCCCCTCTGCTACGGGGGTGATTGAAGAGATTTGGGCGATCAGGTCATGGCCAAGTAGTGTTTCATGGCCGTGAATGGGAGCCGAGCAGCCAAAGGCTTCGTGCAAATGATCGAAGGTCCGGAAAATCAAAGTGTCCTGGATGATGTGGGCACTAGGGCCAAAGAAAAGACCGTTGAAGATTCGGCGGAGGTGCAGATCAACGAAGACAATCCAGACAAGTTCTTTCTATTGGGATCCAGCTTGACTGCACAAGAACGACTGGAGATGATGGAGTTCTTAGTGGCGAATATTGAAGTGTTTGCATGGATGCCTTACGACATGCCTGGCATCGATCCAAGCTTTATTTGCCATCAACTCAATGTCTTTTCGGATGCCTGGCCTATCTTTCAAAGAACGTGGAGATCAACCCTTTTTCACGCTGAGGTAGTGGCAGAGGAGGTCAAAGACTTGCTCGAAGCAAGGGCAATCTAAGAAGTGCACTACCCCTGGTGGGTTTCTAACACGGTCGTGGTACCAAAGAAGAATGAAAAATGGCGAGTCTACGTTGACTTCAAGACAATCAACCGAGCTTGCTCCAAAGACAGTTTTCCTTTGCCCAGAATCGACCAGCTGGTGGACCTTACGGCCGAACACAATCGACTTAGTTTTTTGGATGCATACCGCGGTTATCGCCAGATCGCCATGCATGAGCCTGACCGGGAGATAACCTCTTTCACAATACCAAGGGGATTGTTCTGCTACAAAGTCATGCCTTTTGTCTTGAAAAACACTAGGGCAACCTTTCAAAGAATGGTAACCAAGATGTTCGCCCCACTACTCGGCCGCACGATGGAGGCTTACATCGATGACATGGTGGTCAAAAGCAAACGTGAGGCCAACCACTTGGCAGACTTGGCAGAGATGTTTACCATTCTTAAACAACACAAGTTACGTCTGCATGCGTCAAAGTGTACCTTTGGCGTAGGGTTAGGGAAATTCCTGGGTTTTCTGGTCACCAACCGAGGCATCGAAGCGGATCCCTCCCAAATCAGAGCCGTACAGGAATTGAAGCAACCCAACCCGGCAAAGGACATACAACATCTTGCTGGTATGGCAACACGCTTAACTGATTTATTAGCCGATCATCAGATCGTTGCTGCCCTTTCTTCCGAGCCTTGAAATCCAAGGTTTCATGGAATGAAGAATGTGACAGAGCCTTAGTCGAGCTAAAGACATATTTTCCTTCCACCCCACTCTTGGTCACTCTGAAGCACGGCGAGAAACTTTACCTTTACCTGGTTGTTTCCCAACATGCTGTTAGCGCGGTGCTCATCTGGGCAGAAGGCACCCAACATTTACCGATCTTCTATGTAAGCTAAATTTTGCTCCCGGCAGAGTCAAGATACTTGCCGCTGGAAAAACTTGCTTTGGCATTAATAATGGCCTCTCGAAAATTAGCACATTACTTCCACGCTCACACGATCGTGGTGTTGACCGAGTTCCCTTTGAAAGCCTTATTTCAGCGGCGAACTTCTCTAGCCGAATTCTGAAATGGGTAGTCGAGTTAGGGCAGTTCGACGTCAAGTTTCAACCCCGAACAGCCATCAAAGCTTAGGCATTGGCCGACTTTGTTGCAGAATTCTCACCTAGAATTCATCTGGTTTTCCTGGTGGATCTTACCAAGGCAACCGGGCTAATGGGGGTAAGCACGGTGGAAATTAATGACAACGCAGAAGTTGCGCGCCTGTCTGCAAACCCATCACTCCACAGTCGAGTCCAGCCTGGCAATGCGACGTTGGATTTGGGAATAACAAGTCAACTTATTGAATATAACACCGCATCACCAAGGAAGAATGAAGGCCTGTTTGTTGCAATCGTCAACGACGTGCTTGTAATGGATATAGCCAAGCAGTTGAGCAACCATGATCGCCTAAACCTTCAAAAATCCCAGGATCCCTTAGAATGCTAGAAACTTTTCATTGGCAAAATATGGAAACTTTTTGTGGATGGCGCCTGAAACCGGCATGGAGCCAAGCTAGGTGTAGTGTTAATCTCGCCAGACGGACTAACCATTGAACATTCTATTACGCTTAGGTTTCCAGCATCAAACAACGAGTCCGAGTATGAAGCACTATTAGCTAGACTGAAAATCGCACTCCATTTGCAAGCAAACGAACTAATAGTCTACAGCGACTCCCAACTCGTTGTAAACCAAGTGTCTGGAGAATATGAAGCCAAAGACGACAGAATGGCCAAATATCAAACTCCAGTGAGAGAGCAAATCAAGAAGTTCCAAGCCATAAGAGTTCAACAAATTGGCCAGGAAGATAACGGCCGGGCTGATGAGTTGGCCGGTTTAGCTTCCATGTCCGACCAATCAACCCCCGGCCCCCTCTTGATTGAGTTCCCCTCAAGACCCAACATTGAAGACTCATAGCAGACAGAAGTTCTATGCGCCAAGCTAAGTCCTTCTTGGATGGACCCTATCATCATTTTCCTCAAGGAAAGGATCCTGCCGACCGACAAGAAAAAGGCACACAAAATCCGGGTGAAGTCTGAGCGATTTTGGCTCTCTCCATCCGACGCTTTGTATAAGAAGTCATTCACCGGTTCATACCTCAAATGCGCTCACCCAAACAGAGTCGATGTGTTTCTTTACGAGATCCACAAAGGAATGTGTGGGAGCCACATCGGCGGGAGATCTTTAGCCTACCGTGCTATTTCGCAAGGCTACTAGTGGCCGTGCATGTAGGCAGAGGCACAGAAATATGTGAGAAAATACGAGGAGTGCCAGAAGTTTACCCACCAAATTCATCAGCTGGCTAGAGAGCTCCTTCCTCTCACAAGTCCTTAGCCTTTCGCACTGTGGGGGCTTGATATAATGGGACCACTCCCAACTGCGTCGGGCAACCGCAAGTTCTTTATAGCAGCGACGGACTGCTTCACCAAGTGGGTTGAAGCCGAGCCCTTGGCGACAATTAAAGAAAAGGATGTGAACAAATTTGTTTGGCAGAATGTGGTAACACGGTTTGGTGTTCCCAAGGCCTTGATCTCCAATAACGGCACTCAATTTGACAGACGGTTATTCAGAGGATTTTTTGAGGAACTAAAGATAGAATTCCATAATTCCACCCCGGCCTACCCTCAGTCCAACGGCCAAGCCGAAACATCAAACAAGACCATTCTAGATGGACTGAAGAAGAAATTTGAGAAAACCAAAGGAAAGTCGGCCGAGGAATTGCCAAATGTTCTCTGGGCTTACTGAACAACACCCAGACGATCGACCGGGGAGACACCGTTTGCTTTGGCATATGGTATGGAGGTAGCCATCCTGTTGGAGATCGGTATGCCCACTGTTCACAATGAAAATTTCGAGTCCAACTTGAATGCCGAAGCCATCGCCTTTGACTTGGACCTAGCAGAAGAGCGCCGAAAAAATGCCCTGATCCATGTCGCAGCATATCAACAAGAGCTATCCCGGAAGTATAACAAGACAGGACTGGGTCTTGAGGAAGGTGATGGGCAACACCCTGATGCCAAGCGAAGGAAAACTGGAGGCAAACTAGGAAGGGCCTTACATGATCACCAATCTGGCGGGCAAAGGGACATACCATCTAGAAGACTTGGATGGCAATGCTATACCACGGCCGTGGAACGCAGCCAATCTGAAGTTTTTTTTATTTTTTAGTTTCCAACTTTCAATGTAAATTTTTGCAAAGGGCAAGCATTCCCCTCGATTTACCAATGTAATTCTTCTCGTCACCTTGTAAATTCATGAACGTAATAGCGAAGAGTTACTGTACGTAATCAATTTGTTTGATTAACGGATTGTGCAATGAACAAGGGGCAACTGCCCCCAACCAAGATAATTTAGCTTGGCAATTGAGTTGGCGAATTGTCCAACTCTAGGATTGAAGCCGAGATGATTTTGCTCGGCCGATAGAGTGGGTGAATTGTTCTACTTTGTTCTTTTAGCCGAGATGATTTTGCTCGGTTACTTGAGTTGTTAAATTGGTCAACTCTAGGATTGAAGCCGAGATGATTTTACTCAGCCGATAGAGTTGATGAATTGTTCAACTATGTTCTTTTAGCCAAGATGGTTTTGCTCGATCAATTGAGTTGGTAAATTGTTCAACTCTAGGATTGAAGCCAAGATGATTTTGCTCGGCTGATAGAGTCGGTGAATTGTTCAACTCTGTTCTTTTAGCTAAGATGATTTAGCTCGGTCAATTGGGTTGGCGAATTGTCCAACTCCAGGATTAAGGCTGAAATGATTTGGCTCAACCATCGGAGTTTATGAAATATTCAACTCCGAGATGATTTAACCTAGATGGTTTAGCTCGGTCAATAGAGTTGATGAACTCTAGTGTTTTAGCCAAGATGCTTTTGTTCAGTCATAAATCAAAAAGTCATTTGCACTGGAAAAGACTGGATGTTATGTTCCACTTTCTTAGGACCGAGATGATTTCTCTGGTTCAATCAGTGGGTACTTTGTCCGGTACGCATTGCACAGTTTCAAGGAAGACACAACATACATTGCAAAAATAATCAAGATAAGTCGGCCAAAAAAAAAATACTTTTATTGATTGAAAATTTAAGTACATAAGGAGGGGCTTATAGCCCAGTTACAAAAGTTCAAATCAAAAAGATCGAGCATTAACGGCTACGCTAGTGGGAAGAGGTCAGCAAACTCGTTTCCGGCCCTCTCCGTCGTGGTTTCCAGGTTGACCACAGCAGCTTTTTCTTCATCGCCGGGCACCTTCTGGCCGACCTCTTCTTCTGCCTCTTCTTGCAAAGAGTTAAAGACTTCATTGGCATAAGGTATCAAATAGACCGGCAAGAAGGCGGGAGGAGGAGAGGTGAACACCCCGATCTCAGATCCTTAGCCAAGTTTTTCACAAGAAGCCTTCCAACCGGACTTGAAGTAGATGTCCTTGGTAGCTTCAATTTGTTTGATCTCGGCCAAGCCCAAGTTTAAACCAAGCCGGTGGTTTAGCTCGGCCACACCATTTACGATCCTGAATGTGTTGGTGGACACTTGTGTCAAAATGAGCCCGGTGCGTCTGAGGAACTCGCAAATCAGGGGTTGCACAGGGAAGCGTAACCCTCCTTCGACTATGCTTAGTAAGGTGAATGGGCAGTACTCTAGCCTACCCCATGGGTTTATGCCCTCCTCACCAAGCTCCAGATGCACGTCAGCCAGAATGCCATATTCTTCTCGAAATGTAGCCATCGCGCCCGGCATATTGACAATGAAGCGGTAATGCTCCATTGGAAGGCCAACTTTATCAGCACGGCGATGTTAAGTTGGCAAAATTTTGTACGGTGGCTGCTCGGTCTTTGAGAGCCCCTATGTAGGTGTCTAGTCCCCTAGGACTCTGTAGTGAAAAACCTAGTGTAAGTGATAGCGCAGGTGTGCAAACGAGCTCGATTTTGGCTCGGTCACTTTTGGGATAGTGGCACCTCGGTCCCAATTTTAAACATGGCAACCCGGTCGCTCGAGCGGACTAGATATTAGCCCGGTCGAGCGGCTCAGTGCGTTTAATACCTCGGTTTTGCCCCTAAGTTCTACAAACAACAGACTTGCTTAGTTAAGGTATAATTTAATTTCAATCAAAGGTTTGTAGCCCAGTCAATCCCAGATTCTCACACCTTCATCATAGACAATGGTGAATAGTGTTGATGATGAGGGCAAGGACCTTTTGTGTCCTTTAAATGGGACGAAAACCCTAGTCTAACCCCATTTTTAGCATGATGTTGCTACTATTATCCTACCCTAAGACTCATCTATGGGAATTAGGGTTTAATAGAATAAAAAAATAAAGAACAGAAAGGATGTGACAACCGCCTCCTTAATTAAGAAAATTAATTAACTTGATTATGTGTTTATTGTTAATTATGTGATTGTATATTATGAAGTGTTATTGTGATGCCATGTGATTGTTTAAATTGTGTTGTTGTGTACAGGTAGGTTAGAAGGAAAATAAACCTGTCTGATTCGCTAATTGTGACAAGTTAAAATTAAGAAAATTGGATAGGAATTAGAGCCTAATTTACCTTAGTATAATTTGATTTAGTGTAATTGAGCTTATTAGATAATGAGGAATAATTTAATTTGAATGAATTTGGCTTAAAGCAATTTATTAACCTCTTTAATTTAAGCCTAAGGTATGTAGAAAACAAAATTTATAATAAAATAACTAAATGAACAATAGTAAAACTCTCACTTATTAATTGAATATGGAAGAGAGGTAGTGGACTTTGGTGGCCTGAGGAATATACATATAGAAAGAGAGAGAGAGAGAGAGAGAGAGAGAGAGAGAGAGAGAACACTTATGCAAGAGAAGAGAGAGGGCTCAAGGAAGAAGCATGGAAAGCTTAAGGAATTCCTGAAGATCAATTTAATTCTAGGTAAGCAATCTTCTCTCTAATCTCATGAATTTGAAGAAATAGGTTCATAAATTATGGGATTCAAGTTGAATCACAAAGAAAGTAGATTGATATGAAAGAATTGTGAATATAGGTAGACCATTTATACATACATAGTTTCTATGAAAGGAAAAGAGTGAACTAACCCTTAATTCTACATGCATGGCATGCATTGATGACATTTTGTTTACACCTATATTTTCTTTCATAACCTTCATAATTCTAAAGGTTTTGAAGGGATTTCTCTCATAAATTCTGGAATTTGACTTTTGAACCAAATGGTATATGGTTTCATAATTTCTTTGGGGCCTTGATTAATTATGGACATGCATAGTTTTATTGTTGTTTCTACATGTCCTTCCTTGCATGGTTTTACAAAATTGAAGGGGAAACTTCAAGATGTGGATTTGGAACTCATGTAGGCATATATTGATAAGTTTACACTTTAATTTCAAGAGAACAATGATTCTAAATTTATTTTCAAACATGATTCATGGAGTTTAAAGAGAGAATAAGCATGAAGATAAGCTTGAATTTGCAAGGAAATACACTGCCCCAGCAGAGCAGATTTCGACCAACATTTAAACCCAGACCGCTCGAGCGGCTGGGCCCCCGCTCGAGCGGCCAACCTTCATGAACTCAAGAGAGCATTCTGCTGGACCGCCACTCGTGCGACCAACAGGGCAGTCCCAGTTTTGTTTTTCGCTTCACTTTTTCCCTTTCCGAGCCTTCGTTTGTATAGTTTTTAAAATGTTTTCATAATCATTTGCATCTCACAAGTGCAGTGCATGAATGAATAATTAAAGTCGAATTGGTAAAGACGAGTAGTTATTGAATAAGTAACAACCGAATCAAATAGAATTGACTAGCGATATGAATATCATTGAATTGTTGTGCTTGAATTTGTTTGTTAGGTCGGACGCCACATCTTTAGTGCCTTATCATCCGTGTATCGAGGAGCCCACTGTGAGTAATAATGTTGTAAAGATATGTTCAAATTATATTTATTTTCTGAATGATAAATTATATTGTTTCTAAATGGTTACTTTTTATCGATTGAATGATGATCCTCTTTTGAATTATATTCGTGGCATCCATAGCGTATTGTTACTGTTATTGTTATCGCTATTGTTACAGAGATCTCTGTCAGTTCCAAATTTTGGAACTATTGTTATTGTATGATGGCCATCAATTGATTGTTCGGTCTTTTAAGACCAAGTGTATCGCTGCTATCGGATGTACCATGTATGACTTATACAATTATTGATTGATTGAATCGATTGAATCGAACGATAGATCAACAAATGATATTGATTGAAAATGTTCTAATGCTAATCGATTGTTTCAAAGATTGAAAGACATCATTCTTAACCTCTTTACACATTTGTTATTCACTGGGCTATAGCTCACAGTTTACTATATATATGTAGGTGGCCAGGCACCGGATCAAAGCTAGAGGCGCCGACCCGAACTCATCTTTTGTCAAGCCAGCCATTGTGCCTCATAACGAGGTTCCGAACTTGCAAGAGTCAAGGCTTTTTGGGTGACTCAAATTCACCCTTTTGTCTTTGCTTAATGTAAAGAATGCTTAGGACCTTTGTTTATACAGTTTTTGATGATATGATTATGTCCCTAACCTGCATACTATCTTGTATATGTATTTTTGGTATAAGTGGTTAGGTATATGGCTATGTGCATAAAATTTTATTTCCATCTAGGTCCTCATAGCTCATTGGACGATGTATTATTATTGATTAGCTTCCGCCAACCCCTTTATATTGTGCTATTGCCATTATTGTTAAACAGGCCTTCAGTAACCACGAATTACTGGTCGGTTACGACGCTAAACCTATTGGGACAGGTTTGGGTCCTGACAAAGGAGCACGGAGAATAGAGGAGGAGTTAAAAACTTACAGGTTGGGGCATGGATTGAAGCTCCAAACGGTGAGATGAAGCTTCAGTGACGGCGACAATGTCGAATTCCCTCGAGGGACAGCTTTGGTTCCAGTAAAACAAATAAAAATCAGAGGCTGGGTATGCTCCGGAAAAATGTCTGAGAGGAAGATGAACAGTAAGGAAAAGAGATGTAAAGGGCCATACGACGTATATATGAAGGAAAAGGGAATGCCCAAAATTTGAATTTGAGGTGACGGCGTGTGACGACTAGGTTGGCTGTACAGGGCCAATGAGCAAAAGACACGTGTTTGTGATAAGACCGGTGTCAGCACTAAAGAGACAGGCAGAAGAGTCAAAACGTCGACTGAGCAAGTGACGGAGCTGAGTAAGAAAGTCACCGCAGTGAATAAGTTAAGGATGAGGACCGAGCAGATTAGTGGTCTCGGTCAAAAAAGGTAATCCCGGTCACTCAAGCACGGACAGGATTAAAGAGCAATTGAGAGGGAGATTTCCTAATTTGGCATTAGGCCGAGCTCATTTGGGCCGAACTGTGTTAGGCCAAGCTAAGTCAGGCCGAGCTAAGCTCGTGCATGCATTGCGCATTTTGGTTGAAATCTCAGTGCAATCTAGCCGCAGTGACCTTGGACTGATAGCTCGATTGGACATGTGTACTCCAACGTGCTAAGCGGGTTAGAACTTCCGAGGATTGGACCAACCGGGCAAGAGAACGGCCAGGACTAAAGAGCTCGGCTAGAGCCATGGTGAAGTTCTCAAGGTAACCGATCAATTAGAATGGTTGCTTCGTTGAGCCGTGATACCGCATTAAGAATGGCCCGGTTTGGGGTTTTATGTGGCACCCCGGCACTACAGAAAGGAGGTTGCACAGTTCATATGCTTTAATTCGGTTTGACAGTTTTGTTAGGTTGAGATTAGATGTTTTAGCGTTGACCCATAGGGAAATGTAAGAGGGAAGCAGGTCCACACATCCCGAGAGGAATGGGCGCAAAAGTGCGCGCAGAAACTATATAAACAAGCCTGCACCTCCATATATGGGATGGACAAGTGAGAGCTCAACAACCACTTTGTCTTCTCTCTCTCTAGAAGTGTACTAAATTGCTCGTTAGTGGGGTTTTTCGGCAACGCTCCGTCAGGTAGCTCATCATCGTTGTGTTCGCAGATTAATTAGAGTGAAGCGAAACTTAGACACAATGAGTACGGATAGCACCAGATATTTGCTCCTCGGACACCCACAATAATAAAGAAACCATTGGGGATAAACAAAAAATCTAGAGACAAAAAATAAATAAATAAAAAATCTCAAGATTTGAGTCTTGTAACAAAATAAAACCTGAGTTTAAATTTTATCAAATTAAATCCTAATCTTTTGATTTGTTTCAATTTGAACCGTTCGCATATTTTTGTTAAGTAAAACAAACAAAAAATATATATTTTAGTCATTAAACTCAATATACGTATACGTAAAATATCTAAAATACACTTTTCATTTAGTTTAATAACTAAAATATACTTTTCCATTGTTTTTATTTAATAAAAATAGGTAAATGGTTTAAATTGAAAATAAATCAAAAATTTAGAATTTAATCAGACAAAATTAAAAATTCAAGATTTATTTGATTTCAAAGCTTAAATCGTGAGTTTTTTTTTATTATTATTTTTTTATAATTACCCTAAAAATCTACGTAGGAAACAAAAAGGAATATCACAAAACCCTATTCCCAACATAAAAAAATCCAAACCTGCCTTTTAAAAATATGGAGGAGGTCGTTGGACTATCGTTGGAGCTAGGCTGAAAATCATCTCTCTCTCACTATAAAATCTGCGCACACCAAAAAAATAAAAATCAAAATCAAAATCAAAATCATGCATTATGGGTTTCTTATTGACTGTGCAGGGTGGCAGCATAAGATGATACTAAAATATTTGAAATTTAAAATTTGTAGTCTATTTTGATAATGCTTTTATTTCTTATTTTTTATTTTATTTATTTATTTATTTATTTTTAAATTAGAAGGAAAAAAAAAAACTTGATTCAGATATTATCTTATTTTACAATGGTCAAATTATTTTCAAAATATTTTTTTCTCTCTCTCCCCTTCCCCACAGCCTCTGGCCACATTACTCACCATTGGCACTGGCCACCACAGGCCAACCAACTACCAGTGAGCTTAATCGATTAAAAAAAAATTTGATAATATTACTAAACGGTACCTTAATCTCTATTGTATCATTGTTAAATGCATTGCTTTAAAAGCTTGAGTACCTATTAAAGCAATGAATAAAGCTTGGGAGCTCGAAACCGAGCTCCCCGAATCCCCCGAAATTCAGGAGGGAGGGAGAGAGAGAGAGAGAGAGAGAAGATCGGGGAAGAGGAGGAAGAGAAGAGAGGAAGCCAGCGTCGCCTCGTCGCCCGGCATCGCCTCGCCTCCGCCCCGCCTCCGGTAGCTCCTCCTCCGCCTCCAGCCCTAGTTTGTTGGCCCCCTCCCCTCCCCCTCCCCTTCTCTTCCTCCCCTCCCCCTCCCCCTCCCCTCTTCTTCTCTTCTCTTCTTCCTCCTCCTTCATTTCTCTTAAATGCGAAATGGAAAAAAAAAAAAAATCAAAAACGACGCCGTTTCTGTGATTAGGGGGATTCGGGGAGCTCAAATTCGAGCTCCCTAGCATTGCTCTAAAGCAATTACATCTCGCATAAATCACAATTTTAAATATTTTAACGTATTACAATAGGTTGGCACAAAAAATACCAATTTATTGGGGGTGACCCAAACAAGTCATAATGATGGGCCCATCCCAAACAATGAAACTCATCAAACAAATATTACACCCCCCATCTATAAAAGAAAGGCATCGCACAGAATGGAGGTATGTCTTATCTCTCTGTAACACAACACACTCTTTTCAATTCTTCATCTTATTTCTTTGATTCAAGTTACTAACTTTATCATCAGAATGTCCAGGCCGACAACCCCAATTGGGTGGTACCGACCATGTTTATCTTTGCAGATCTACAGGGGGTTCAACTCATCTCTTTGTTGAATCTCATCAACAATCCATGTGAGATGATTTACTGCGTCTCACAATCGGTATCGTCTGTAAAAAAGAGGTAAAAAATTCAATGAAGAAAAAAGCAAACACCACCCTTAAGGTGCTCGAACCAATATACTTTAAGTAAATATGATCTGCACACCAAAGTTAGTGATATCACTTTATACAAAATCAAATTTTGACAAATCTCCTTCTAGGAAAAACTGACCCACTGTCTTTGTCCCTTTTTGATCATGTTTCTTATTCAAGTTCAACCTTGATATATATAAATATATATATATATATATATATGTATATGTCTATATATTTATGGTTACAAATTTTGTCAAACGAATATCAATTTTGTTTAGGAAAGTTGAAACAACAAGATGAAAGTAATGGATCTACGATTAAGTCTTGATTTTCTCTCTCTATAAATGTTCTCGGAAATCATAAAAAAATAAATAAAAATAAATTAAAAAAATAAAAATAAAAAAGCAAAAACCAGTAGTCGATCCCAACTTATTAGGTACAAAGATGAAATCCAAATTGATCAATATTAGGAAAAAAAAAAAAAAAAGCAAGTGCTATTCCATGCAAAAGATTTCAACATGACCCACAAACAGCAAACCCAAAGGACGCAAGAAATTAGATAAGGATCTTCCATCCTCTTCAGCAATACCTTGGCAATAATGAAAGTGTCAAATTTGGCTTTGTTGGATGTTCGACACACCCATCCATAGACGTTTACATTATTTACTCGGCAACATTACTTACTCAGCATCACCATTGGCCCATGAATTCACCAATTCCTTGAAGCTCATCCATCCCCCTCAGTAGCACATAGGTCATTTGGCAATGCCGCAGTAATGCCAAATAACCACCAACTTGTCGAATTCACACAGCTGCTTGACTGTTTTTCGACGCTCAGCACCACAACTCCATTGTCACGCTCATCAGTAATGATATTTATCATGAACGGTGCAAGTATATATCATTAATCATATTGGCTACAACCACGATGTCTTCTCGGCTTCAAATTTGTCAACATTTCAGAAGTGTCAATATCAAGATCTAAATATACCAAAAGGTTCGTATCGATTAGAGGAGTCCAGACCCACCAACCAGAGAAACCAAGCCAAATCAAATTTCTAAAAATCAAAATTTTTGCAGTTGTTGAAATCCAATTTTGGATATATCAATGTGAAGTACTCATTGAGACAAGTCCAACACAAAAAAATCGCATCAAAATTGAAGCTAAAACGAAACAGTATGAGTCGATCAAAGTTTGCCTCAAATTTCAACTATTTTGTCAAAGAAGACCAACCAGAGTTAACAAACAAAAGAAATTATTCAGTGCATTGTGGCTAAGATACATCCAGTTGGCTTGACACAAAGACAATAGTTGAACAACAATCAAGTTATATATAACTTGTAACATACGGACACAAGGCTTTGTTGTGGCAAAGTGGTTAAGCGTTAATAATTATTGGGGGGCACAAATTCAAATCTTGCGCGCAACAACTTCGCTTATATATTTTGACAATCCACCAAGGCCGAGCCGACTCAGCATTTGGCATCACATTGACGCATTGATATAAGAGAAATTATCCAGTGCTTCGCAGTGCAAAATTCTCAACAGATCTAAGCCATTCAATTGTTCTAGCTAAAACTAAGCTATCGAGAATCTAATCATAACAATCCAATAGTCGTTTTCAGCTATTTGGCACATTCGTGTGTGGTCGGAATTTACAAATTCAACTCAGAAAAATTATAGATTTTATTTGCCAACCAACAATAAACAATTAAGTACAAAAATGAGTGAAATTGATCTCACCAATCATTCTATTTTGTCTCAACTTTAGTTTGCTATCACCCCGGCGAAGAACAAGGGCAAGGAATTTGCTTCACAAATTTGTTATCAGTTTACTCCTTGGCAATGTTGGCCAAAGTCCAATTTGAATTCCTTCCGAATAACAAATGTCATTCGAAAGCAATGGGACAAATATACGTTGGATAAGAAATCAACTTAAAAAATTTGTTTCAATAAGCTTTCAAAATCCACTTGGCATTTCCTTACAACAAAGCAATGCTATTTTTTAATGCTCTACCATTGGTGTAAGTTTTTCAACTTTCCACTTATTTGTGCTTAACAAGTCTACATCATTTGGTACAAGCAATCAGTGACACGGGATGTATTATTCACAATCCTTGCCATGTCGAAAATTGATCGCCACTTAAAATGAACTCAGCTCGAAGCACCATCAACAAAAGCCTTCGAATACAGAGCAATCTCCGTACTCGGTACGGAGCGCCATCAACAAAAAAGCCTCCAAATACAGATCAATCTTCGTGCTCGACACGAAGCACCATTAGCAAAAACCTTCGAATTCGGAGCAAAGCCCTAATTTACTAAACATACATACATACATGCATCTATATAGTCATTTATTTATTTATTCATTTTATTCATTTATCAAATGTATGCTTTATCAAGAGACCTGACATCTATTTGAATAGCATGACGCGGCAATAAAAACTCTCATTCCTTCTACCGAAGACAATGAAAATTTTGGAGCAATTTTGGTGGCCCAAAAAATACTAGTTTATTGAGGGTGACCCAAATAAGTCATAACAATGGGCCCAACCCAAACAAGAAAGCCTATCAAACAAATATCACATCACCCATTTGTAAAAGAAAGGCATCCCATGGAATAGAGGTATGTATCATCTTTCTGCAACACAACACACATACTATTTTCAATTCTTCATCTTCTTTCTTTTATTCAAGTTACTAACTTTATCATTAGAGTGTCTCCGGCCAGCAACCCCGGTTGAGTGACGTTAACCACATTTATCTTTGTAGATCTACATGGATTCAACTCATCTCTTCGTTGAATCTCATCAACAATCTATGTAAGGGGATTTACTGGGTCTCACACACAACTTACCATGATTTCATTTACACGAGACAATAAGAATAAGAATTCTTGTAATGTGAATTGCAAAAATAAATAAATAAATAAATAAGCATATAGTAGAACAAAGATATGCCCCCACATTGATTAGTAATTTGCTTGCTTCATGCGGAGGAAAACTTATAGGCACCAACTAATCATCTTTAGGTGGACCCTTGTTCATGTTGGGGCATTTCAACTACCCCGCATGCCATGGTTAGGCAAGAGTCACTTGTTTTAATCCAACGCTAAATCGTCCTTAGTTAAGGAGGGTGTCTTTAAAGCAATATTGATTAACAAATTTAAAAGGGTTAATTATACTTACCACTCCTTATATTTTTATGAGAAAGATTATGGTACACCTCCTCAAAGGATGTGTAGCATATGAATATTATTAGAGGTGCATATGACGCACCCTTTTTAAGAGTGTGTATATTAAAATTCTCTTATTTTTATTATAATCTTACTTCAATTTATTCACTTTTAATTGTGACAGTTAATTCATTATACTTTTAGTCAAGTTGTAACAGTATACTTTTGTCCATTTATCATTAATAAAGTTAACGAAACTTATCATATAAGTCAAATGTGAAATTTTTTTTTCTTTTATTGTTGTTTGATTAATACTCCTCTATTTTCATCAAAATTTTGCCTTAATCCTTACATGTTCATTAAAATTTAACTTTAGTTCTTGCACGTGCTTTTACTAATAAAAAAAAATTAAAAATTAAAAAAAATTGTATATTTTTTAAATTTATTATTAAAAAAAAACAAAAAAAAAAAAACGATTATAATGTTTTGTTAACTAAGGTGAAGGTGCTTGTTAACAAAATCAATAAAAATCAAGGGTATATTACACTTTTTATCCTTAAATTATCGTCAAATTGTTTATTTAGTTCCTGAACAATCGATTGAGTCTTCTAAATCTCTAAAATATATGAATCAATATCTATTTAGTCCCTAAACTATCAATTGAATCTATTAAGTCCCTAAAATATTTAATTCAAACATATTTAGTCCCTAAAAGAATTACAAAATTAAAATGTATGCCTGTAATTATTATAAATTAGCAAAAGACTACCTAATTAAAATTTTATTACAAAAAAAATCTTAAATTTTTATTTTGTCTTTAAAACCCGTTTTATTTCATTGTGTGATTAAATTAGTATTAGAGTCTGATTTTTCAAGCTTGCTAACAAAATTATATGAGTGTTAGAAATATTGAAGAATTAGAATTAGATAATTTGAATAATAACATTTTGCTACAAATAATAATAGAAAAAATTACATATTAATAAAATTATAAAAAGAACTTAGCAAAAAACTTAAAAACAATCAATTAAAAATTATAAACAAAATTTGACATATAATACTTGATAAAGATAAGCACACATAGTCATTTTAGATGATAAGCAAGAAAATACTAGACAATTATCTTTGCTATTTTCCTTCCATAGGAGCTAACGCCCACTTTTTGAAGATAGAATAAAATTTTAAGATTTTTTGAAATAAAATTTTAACTAGATAGGGTCTTTTGCTAATATATCATATTTATGGACTTATATTTAATTTTGGTAAGGAACTAAATAAAATTTAATCTATATATTTTAGGGACTTAATTGACTCAATCGATAATTTAGGAATTAAGTAAATAATTTGATAATAGTTTAAGGATGTAAAGTATAATAAACCATCAAAATCAAATAAGTTTACATACACTAATTCACCTTAACAAAATTAAATCACAAATAATAATAATAATAATAATGTGCATGTCAATATATGAAGTTCATGGAGAAAATAATGAAGATACCAAAAAGTCTTAATAGTTAGACTTAAAGACTTTTTGTGACATTTTTGAATCTGTCGCTAAAAAATAACAATTAGTTAATGTTTTTTGTAACGATTTTCTAAATATGTTGCTAAAAAAGAAAATTAATAACGTTTTTATATGATAAATTTTTCAAATTATCGCTAAAAACTAACAATTAGTGACATTTTCATGAAAACGCCGCTAAAAAAATATAGAATAACATTTTGTAATAACAATTAAAAGTGAATAGGATTTTTTGATACACAAAAAGTAATGAGGACTTGTTGGTACACCTATATTTCTAATAGGACTTATCAATTAGTTCCCGTATATTTAATTACGTGGGGAGGCTTTTCTCCGATCCACATAATAAATTGGAGAGGTACAATCTCGCCTCGAAGATTCATTACAGGTCTCACTCTAATGATTCAAATCATTTATCTTGTAAGTTTTATGTTTAGATTATTCATAAATAAAAAAATTATATTAATTTGATAATTATAAACACATTATTTCATTATATTGTCTTTAAAAAAAAGAATACATTGGCAATGCCATTTTTCGTCCAACCAGATTTTTTGCTAAAATCTCAATGCTCTATTTGATTCATTTGAATGATATGAAATGGTATGAAATAGACTTTCCTATAGAATTACTATTCTCTTAAAATGGTGAAAGATAATTCTATTTGTAATGCATTTGTCATTATTTTTTTAGTCTAACTAAACATATAAAAAAATATTTTAATAGGATGATCATCATATTCCGCTTCATTCCAGTGAACTAAATCGTTGGCTATTTTTGACAGTTCGAATGTTAGAAATGCAATTTGAGTGTGTCAGTAAGGATCTGAAAAGTCTTTACAGATAATAAAAATGTTTTGACTCAAATTCGTAAGAGAATAAGAGTGTCACAACCCATACCCGCCCCTATGGGTTTAGCATCAAATCGCCAAGGCCGTCAGTGATTACCAAGGCCTGATAAAAGACGATATCTAGTCTGAAGTGGCGGAAGCCAAAACAGTAATAAAAGAATGTCCAATGAGCTGTAACAGTTTAAATGCAAAAAGACTCTTATAACATATTCACAAGCATAAGCAAAATATATACACATCATTCAGGTTAGGGACCTAATCCCTAATTAGGATAGTACAGTACAGTCTATACAGTAATATAGAACAGAAACAGAAGGGTGAACTAAGACACCCCAAAAGCAGCCTTGGCTTGGTCAAACTCGGAACCTCAAGGTGAGGCACAACGGTTGGCTTGACAAAAAGGCGCAAACCCGACGCTCCTAATTCCGGTCCAGTGCCTGAACACCTACATATAAATATAAACAGTGAGTTAAAGCCCAGTGAATAACATATGCGTAAAGAGGTTAAGAATGAATGTCCTTTCAGTATTTAAAACAGTCATTTACATCAGTATATCAGTTATTCAATCATAGCAGTTATATGTGGTACATCACATAGCAGTACAGTACAATAAACAGTAGGTCTTAAAAGACCGAACAGTCAATGATGGCCATCATAACAGTAAACAAAAGTTCCAAGAATAGGAACTGACAAACATTTCTATAACAGTAGCAGTAACAGTAACAGTAACAGTATAATAACAGTAGTTGCTATGGATGCCACAATACAGTTCAGAATAGAGGACAAACATTCGTTCAGTAAGAAATATCATTTCAGAAAACAGTACAGTCAATCATTCAAAAATAATCATATTTGAACGTATCTTTACAACATCGTTACTCACAGGGTACTGGGCTACAGATAGGCTAGTGAGCGTCTCCGAGTGCCAACCCTACACAGTTACAGAATGAACGCACACTAAGTTACACACTTAGGTTTAATAACTTAACCCCTAACTTGACTCGGTGTGGTTCTACATCGATATCCTCATAAAGATATCTTAAACTAGGCCTAGGAATGCCTAGGATGGAATGAAAATGCAAAGATGTATTTTAAAACACTTTTCAAAATTTGCTGAAAACAGGGGTCTCGCTCGAGCGTGGCTTTCTTCGCTCGAGCGAGCTTCCCAAAACAAAGAGGTCGCTCGAGCGTGAACTCCTTTGCTCGAGCGGTCTGTAAAAATGCAAAAGTACTAATTACTGAATTTCCTCAATCGATGCTCGCTCGAGCGTGAGACAGAGCTCTTCGCTCGAGCGTGCGTTTGCGTGCACCAAAACCTGAGAGCTTGTAATTTCCGCTCGAGCCAGCATTCCTTCGCTCGAGCGAGGCTCAGAACAAAATGATGGTCGCTCGAATGTGGAATCCTTCGCTCGAGCGAAGAAGCCAAATTCTGGAATTTCCAGATTTGCCTCTAAAGCTCAAACCAAGTATTCAACACCTCAAAACTCAACCTCTTGGGCCCATTTTCTGGAAAACACTTATAAACTCATAGTATATCATGTTTTGAAAATCAATTTGCAAAATCAAAGCCCAAAGGTTGGTCAATTAAACACAATTTCAATAAAACTTCAAGAACATAACTTAAAGATAACATGCATGTATTCAACCAAATTCAAAGCTTCAAATACTTGTTCAAAATAGTCAATTCCCTCAAAAACATGATGAATTTATGGCCCAAGGCAAAAATATGAACATGCATGTAGCAATTTCCATGAAAAACAATCCAAAATTCAAGAATGTAAACATGCATGCATGATTTAAGCTTCAATTCAACTCTTTAAGCCATATTTTGGCTCCAAACACTAAACTGCCATGAACCATGCAAGCAACCAACTCAATTCATAAATAAGAAGGTAAATTCTCTACCTTGGGTCTTGAATTTCAAGTATAGAAGCTTAAAGGTGCAATATCTCTACAATTTCTTCAAAATTCCAAGCAAAATTCTTGTTGAACCCAAATTCTCCTCTCTCTCTCTCTCTCTCTCTCTCTCTCGGTTTTGGCCAAGAATATGGCTGAGGAGAAATTATGAATTGAGGCTCAATGTGTTATTACAAGTGGTCCACTAACATGGCAGAAGGATAAATATTTGGACTATTGTGATTTAATGTTATTTAATCTAATTTAATCATACCAAATCAAATTTTAATTAAATTTACCATAAAATCACATAAATTCCAATTAGCATAAAACACTAATCAATTTCGGATTCGGCCGCCGATAAGGCCTTCAATTTGCAATTTAAAACATAACACACGAATAGATCAATTAAACGATCAATAGATAGAAATGCATTTAATGCCGCATACTCATGTAATCAGTTTAGAATTTCAATTCAGTCAGTTAATTATCATGCTTAATCATACTCAGCCACAGTTTATCAGTAATCCGTGGTGAGGGTTGTCACAGTCTCCCCTCCTTATAAAGAGTTTGGTCCTCCAAACTCAAATTATCTCCATTTTGGAAGAATACCGGATTAAGAGGGAACAGTTCAGGATATCTTTTCATCATGTCATCTTCCCTTTCCCAAGTGGCATAGATGCCACCGTGGTTTTTCCAGTCTACTTTCACTAACGGAATTTCCTTATTCCTCAATTTCTTGATCCGCCAGTTCACAATCTAAATAGGTCATTCCTCATAAGTGTAGTCGTCACCTAGTACTACACGAGTAGGCTCAATCACATGGAAGGGGTCCCGAAGATAATCCCTTAACATCGAAATGTGAAAGACATTATGCATGTACTCTATTTCAGAAGGAAGCGCTACTTGATACGCCACCGGATTAATCTTTTCAATAATCTCATACGGCCACCATATCTCGATGCTAGCTTGCCTTTACCCCCAAAACGAGTCTATCCCTTCATCAGCGTCACTTTCACAAAAACATGATCACCTACTTCATATTCCTTGTCTTGCCTTCGGACATCCGCATAACTTTTCTGTCGGCTCTGTGCGGTCTTTAACCTCTATTGAATCAATTTTACTTTTTCGGTGGTTTCTTGCACAATTTTGGGCCCAAGCAAAGGCCCATCTCCAACTTCTGCCCAGCAGATAGGAGATCGACATTTTCTGCCATACAAAGCCTCGAAAGGCGCCATACCAATGCTCGAGTGAAAACTGTTGTTGTAGGCAAACTCAACTAACGGTAAATGGCTTTCCCAATTCCCTTGGAAATCAAGGACACACATTCGTAGTAAATCTTCCAGAGTCTGGATGGTTCTTTCTAACTGGCCATCTGTCTGAGGATAGTACGCACTACTCAGTCTCAGTTCAGTACCTAATGCTGTCTGCAGACTTTGCCAGAATCTCGATGTAAACTTCGAGTCCCTATCAGAAACAATGAACACGGGCACTCCGTGCAATCTAACAATCTCATCAATATAAATGGTAGCCAATTTGTCCGCATTATAAATTGTTTTGACAGGTAAAAAGTGAGCAGACTTAATCAATCTATCAACAATAACCCAGATTGAGTCCATACCTTTACTGGAGTGAGGAAAACCGACAATAAAATCCATGGTGATATGTTCCCATTTCCACTCCGGTATTGGTAAGGGTTGCAGTAAACCTGCGAGTCGTTGATGTTCAACTTTAACTTGTTGGCAATGAAGACATTTCGACACAAAGTCAGCAATTTCTTTCTTCATTCTCGGCCACCAGAAATTCAGTTTCAAGTCTTGGTACATTTTGGTATTTCTTGGATGGATGGACAGTTTCGAATTGTGGCCTTCTTGCAAAATTCGCCTTTTCAGTTCAGAATCATTCGGTACATACAATCTTCCTTGAAATTTCAACACACTGTTTTTAAATTTGAAATCCGGTCTCGGTTTAGATTTCCGTTCATCAATAATCTTTCTCAAAAGTCATCTTGCTGCTGTTTTTCTTTAATCTCTTCAATCAGTGCTGGTTGAGTAGAAATAGTAGCCAATGTTCCACCTTGTTCTCGCAACACAATCTCAACTTCGAATTTTTCAAGGTCACATAACAATTCTTTATGTCCGGTGAGTAAACAGGCCAAATTTCCAATTAATTTCCGACTCAATGCATCGGCAACGGTATTAGCTTTTCCCGGGTGGTACAAAATTTGCAAATCATAATCTTTTATCAGTTCCAACCATCTCCGCTGTCTCATGTTCAATTCTTTCTGCGTGAAGAAGTATTTCAAGCTCTTTTGGTCTGTGTACACTTCACATGTTGCCCTACAAAGGTAGTGACGCCAAATTTTCAATGCAAATACTACTACGGCAAGTTCTAAATCATGGGTTGGGTAGTTCTTTTCATGTGGTCTTAGTTGGGGGGAAGCATACGCAATAACTTTACCATTCTACATTAAGACACATCCCAAACCCTTATAAGAAGCATCACTAAAAATAGTAAATCCATCCGTACCTAAGGGTAGGGTGAGAACTGGTGCAGTTACAAGTCGAGTTTTCAATTCTTGGAAAGCTGATTCCCTCTGATCGGTCCAGTCAAATGATATTCCCTTTTGAGTCAATTGAGCCAATAACAGGGCAATTTTGGAGAAATCTTTCACAAATCTTCTGTAGTACTCGGCTAAACCCAAGAAACTTCGAACTTCTGTAACATTCGTTGGTCTAGGCCAATTTACCACTGCTTCAATTTTCTGTGGATCAACTGAAATACCATTCTTGCTAATAACATGTCCCAAAAATATAACATGATTAAGTCAAAATTCACATTTAGTTAGTTTTGCATGCAGTTTCTGTTCTCTTAAGGTTTGTAGGGCAATTCTCAGATGATGTTCATGTTCTTCTCTACTCTTGGAATAAATCAAAATGTCATCTATAAAAACAACTATAAATTCATCGAGTAACGGTTTGAAAACTCTATTCATAAGGTCCATAAATGTAGCATGTGCATTAGTGACTCCGAAAAGCATAACAAGAAATTCATAATGTCCGTACCTCGTTCAGAAGGCAGTCTTTTCAATGTCCTCTGGTTTGACTTTCAACTGATGGTATCCGAATCTAAGATCAATTTTAGAGAAGACCTGGGTACCCTGTAACTGGTCAAATAAATCGTCAATACGGGGCAATGGATATTTATTTTTCACTGTTACCTTGTTCAGTTCACGGTAGTCAATGCAGAGTCTCAGTGAACTGTCTTTCTTTTTCACAAACAAAACTGGTGCGCCCTATGACGAAGTACTGGGCTTGATGAACTCCTTATCTAGCAGTTCTTGCAGCTGAACTTTCAGTTCTTTCAATTCAGTAGGTGCCATTCTGTACGGAGCTTTGGATACTGGCTGTGTACTCGGAATCACATCAATGGTGAACTCAATCTCCCTGTCAATCAAATCCCTTGGCAGATCATCTGGGAAAACATCTGGGAATTCTCTGACTATAGGAATACTGTTCACATCAGCTTTATCATCAGTAGGTACAGTCAATATACAACACAAATACCCTTTACACCCTTTTTCTAATCAGTTGATATGCTTTCATGAATGAAATCAAGTATGGGGGAGGCACTACACCAACTCCGTTAAATACAAATTCAGGCAATCCAAGTGGACGGAAAACAACTTGTTTTGTTACGCAGTCTATGGTAGCATGATATTTTGTTAACTAGTCCATTCCCAATATTACATCAAAATAGTCGATGTTCAGAGGAAGTAAATCAATATACAAATGCACATCCCCAACAATAATTTCACATGCAGGGTACATATAGGCACAAGTCATGGATCCCCCAACAGGTGAAGATACAGCTAACAAATAATTCATGGGTTCCAGTGGTCTATTTAGTTTTCGCGAAAAAGCATGCGAGGCATATGAATGTGTAGACCCCGAATCAATCAGAACATATGCATTTTGAGCACAAATTGAGAGTATACCTGACACAACGGTCTCGGTATTCTGTACATCTCTCGGTACGAGTGCGAACACTCGGCCTTGCCTCATAGGCTCTTTTCCAGTAGCTTTGGGGTTGGGTTTTGGTGTGACAGTTGATGCTGCGGCGCTGGCTGCAGCTTTACTATTGCCTTGGGGAGTGGAAGGGCAATCTTTGACCATGTGACTCACCTTGCCACACCTGTAACAAGCACCCGAAATTTTATAGCAAACCCCTTTGTGCCTTTTCCCACATTCTGAGCAGGGTGGTATGGAACCACTTCCCTGACTAGAACTGGTCGTTGACCCTGTGTTTTGTTTCTTATTCAATGAACTGTTTCTACCTTTCTTAAACTTAAAACCCCGTCTTTTACCACGCCATTCAGCTGTCGGTGTTTCAGTCTATTTCAGTGCTTCAATATTTGACTCGGCTATTATCGCTCGGTTAAGAACATCCACATACTTCAGTAATTTCAGTACATTGATTCTGTAGAGTATTTCCACATTAAGGCCGCCTTCAAACTTCTTGGCCTTTTTATAATCAGTGTCCACCATATGTGGTGCATATCTGGCAAGTTCGGTGAACTTTGATTCATATTCTGCGACGGACATAGTACCTTGTTTCAACTGTTCAAACTCAGTCACTTTTCGATCCCTGACACATTGAGGGAAGTATTTCTCAAAGAAGGCTTCTTTAAATTGAGCCCAAGTTATAACAGTATTAGTATCACGGACTAACATCCACTACCTTCTGACCTCTTCTTGTAAAGTGAAGGTAGCCAGTAGCACCTTATGTGTTTCTGAACACGGAAACACTTCGAATAGTTTTTCAGTTTCTAGCACCCATGCTTCAGCCTTCAATGGTTCAAGGCCTCCCTGGAAGGTTGGCGGTTTCATCTTGTTGAACTTCTGTGTCAAAGCAATTATATTATCATTAACATTCTGTTCGGGCTGTGCTGGAGGAGGTGAGGGCTGTTGGTTCTGTTGTTGCCTTAGACTTTCAGTCAGTAACTCCACCATCCTTTCCAACCTTGCCATTCTGGCCTCAGATAATTCAGTTTCATCAGTAGTTCTTGCATTCTCCATTTCACTATAGGCAATCATAGCGATAATAAACATAGGCAGTTGCACACTTAAACACATTAACACATTAGCATATATGTTTATGTCATGACCACACACTTTTATCATGCTCATGCAATGCCGTAATTACTTTCTAGGACATCCTATAGCTCATTTGGACACGTGTGTGCGGTATAACTCATGATTTAATATCGCTCTGATACCACTCTGTCACGACCCAAACCCGCCCCTATGGGTTTAACACCGTGAATCGCCAAGAATCGTGATTACAAGGCCCGCTAACAAGAAAAACGATGTCTGATACGAGGGTTGGCGGAAGCCAAAACAGTAATAAAAGAATGTCCAATGAGCTGTGACAGTCTGAACGCAAAAAGACTCTTATAACATATTCACAAGCATAAGCAAAACATATACACATCATTCAGGTTAGGGACCTAATCTTTAATTAGGACATTACAGTGCAGTCTATACAGTAATACAGAACAGAAACAGAAGGGTGAACTAAGACACCCCAAAAGCAGCCTTGGCTTGGTCAGACTTGGAACCTCAAGGTGAGGCACAACGGTTGGCTTGACAAAAGGGAGCTAACCCGACGCTCCTAACTCCGGTCCGGTGCCTGAACACCTACATATAAATATAAACAGTGAGCTAAAGCCCAGTGAATAACATATACGTAAAGAGGTTAAGAATGAATGTCCTTTCAGTATTTAAAACAGTCGTTTACATCAGCATATCAGTTATTCAGTCATAGCAGTTATATGTGGTACATCACATAGCAGTACAGTACAGTAAACAGTAGGTCTTAAAAGACCGAACAGTCAATGATGGCCATCATAACAATAAACAGAAGTTCCAAGAATAGGCGATAGAGATCTCTAATAAAGATGGCGATATGATAGAATAAATAATAGTACAATAAGATAGTTGCTATGGATGCCTGTCTGATTGAATAGAGGACAAACATTCGTTCAGTAAGAAATATCATTTCAAAAAACAGTACAATCAATCATTCAGAAATAATCATATTTGAACGTATCTTTACAACATCGTTACTCACAGAGTACTGGGCTACAGATAGGCTAGTGAGCGTCTCCGAGTGCCAACCCTACACAGTTACAGAATGAACGCACACTAAGTTACACACTTAGGTTTAATAACTTAACCCCTAACTTGACTCGGTGTGGTTCTACATCGATATCCTCATAAAGATGTCTTAAACTAGGCCGAGGAATGCCTAGGATGGAATGAGGATGCAAAGATATATTTTAAAACACTTTTCAAAATTTGCTGAAAACAGGGGTCTCGCTCGAACGTGGCTTTCTTCGCTCGAGCGAGCTTGCCAAAACAGAGGGGTCGCTCGAGCGTGAACTCCTTTGCTCGAGCGGTCTGTAAAAATGCAAAAGTACTGATTACTGAATTTCCTCAATCGATGCTCGCTCGAGCGTGAGACAGAGCTCTTTGCTCGAGCGTGCGTTTGCGTGCACCAAAACCTGAGAGCTTGTAATTTCCGCTCGAGCCAGCATTCCTTCGCTCGAGCGAGGCTCAGAACAAAATGATGGTCGCTCGAATGTGGAATCCTTCGCTCGAGCGAAGAAGCCAAATTCTGGAATTTCCAGATTTGCCTCTAAAGCTCAAACCAAGTATTCAACACCTCAAAACTCAACCTCTTGGGCCCATTTTCTGGAAAACACTTATAAACTCATAGTATATCTTGTTTTGAAAATCAATTTGCAAAATCAAAGCCCAAAGGTTGGTCAATTAAACACAATTTCAATAAAACTTCAAGAACATAACTTAAAGATAACATGCATGTATTCAACCAAATTCAAAGCTTCAAATACTTGTTCAAAAGAGTCAATTCCCTCAAAAACATGATGAATTTATGGCCCAAGGCAAAAATATGAACATGCATGTAGCAATTTCCATGAAAAACAATCCAAAATTCAAGAATGTAAACATGCATGCATGATTTAAGCTTCAATTCAACTCTTTAAGCCATATTTTGGCTCCAAACACTAAACTGCCATGAACCATGCAAGCAACCAACTCAATTCATAAATAAGAAGGTAAATTCTCTACCTTGGGTCTTGAATTTCAAGTATAAAAGCTCAAAGGTGCAATATCTCTACAATTTCTTCAAAATTCCAAGCAAAATTCTTGTTGAACCCAAATTCTCCTCTCTCTCTCTCTCTCTCTCTCTCTCTCTCTCCCTCTCTCTCTCTCGGTTTTGGGCAAGAATATGGCTGAGGAGAAATTATGAATTGAGGCTCAATATGTTATTACAAGTGGTCCACTAACATGGCAGAAAGGTAAATATTTGGACTATTGTGATTTAATGTTATTTAATCTAATTTAATCATACTAAATCAAATTTTAATTAAATTTACCATAAAATCACATAAATTCCAATTAGTATAAAACACTAATCAATTTCGGATTCGGTCGCCGATAAGGCCTTCAATTTGCAATTTAAAACATAACACACGAACAGATCAATTAAACGATCAACAGATAGAAATGCATTTAATGCCACATACTCATGTAATCAGTTCAGAATTTCAATTCAGCCAGTTAATTATCATGCTTAATCATACTCAGCCGCAGTTTATCAGTAATCAGTGGTGAAGGTCATCACAAAGAGGGAGAGAGAGAGAGAGATATATATATATATTATAAACAATTACAAAATGTTTCTTTTAGTAAAGGCAATTTCGAAAATTTAAACCAATCAAGTTTTGGAATTACAAAGTTAATCTACTCCTATTAAATGTAAATATAGTACATAAAAATAAAGTGTTGAAATTTAAAGATAAATAAAATTGATAAAGACGTAGAGTCTAAATTTGATCGAGGTTTTCTTAGTCTTTTCCTTCATCTATTTATAGCCTTCTTCTGATGTCTTTGAAGCAATTACGCTGCTTTCTTTCACCATGATCTCCTTCCTTCTCGTTACTTCCTAAGGCCATAATCTTCTCTCCATACTTGTGTAACCGCTAGCAACTGTCCTTTAACTCTTTCTTCATGTGCCTCTCGCATGTTGCTCAGCATCTTTACTGGTTGAAAACTTGCATTCACAGCTCACATGGGTTCCTTTGAAAGTGGGGACTCTTCACTATCTTATCAAATTCCAGAAAATACCCTTTACCTGTCACATGTCACTTTCGAATTAGATGGACAGCATCTTTACTGGTTGAAAACTTGCATTCACAGCTCACATGGGTCCTTTGAAAGTGGAGACTCTTCACTATCTTATCAAATTCCAAAAAATACCCTTTACCTGTCACATGTCACTTTCGAATTAGATGGTTTAAATGAGGCGCCAACACAAACACTACCCAATGGTTCTCCCTAATACAATTCACAATTTCCACAAACCAAAACTCAACTAAAAAAAAAAAAAAAACTCTACAAATTACAAAAGCACAAAAAATTACTAAAAATTATAATTACAAAAATTAAATTATCCTGAAAATCACAATTTAAGCATCTTCAAAAAATCAAAAAATAAATCAAAAAACAAAAACTAAGTGAGAAATTAAAATGAAAAAATTCATACTAATCAAAATTAGTGAGATAAAAAATGCTCAGTTGACTTAGAGTTCAACATGCAAAATTTATTAGATAATGATGATGTGAAATTTAGTTGTGTCAAAATGATAAGGTAACCATTAAATTAATATAATCAATATATATATTTATATTTTTGGGTGACAAATATAAAAACTTCATCCACAATAAGACAAAGTACAGTATATAAGAGAAGTGATTGAGACCCCCTCAATCATCAATTCCCATCATCCCACAAGCACACGTGGGGATTGATAATTGAAAAAACAAAAAAAAAAAAAAAAAAACTGATCAATCATAGGCTGGAGAGGGTTGTGGGAGTCACCCGGGGTCCAAATCATTTTTCAAAACTAAAACAAGCAAACAAAATAACTTTAATTAATTAAAGTTGACTACTGAAGTGATGTACTAATTGGGAATCAAGAAAAAGAAATAGACGTGCCATCACATCCTTAATTCAACCAAAAGCCCCCATCATGTTCATTCCAAAAATGATAGTTCCATGTTGTGGTTAAGTATCCAAACCATCAATTCCATCCTCTATATAACAGAAAAAAACAACCAACCAAAAGGATTCAGGAAAGGTCCCCACCATGTGCAACACAAACAAAAGTCTCCTTCAATAAACTTCCTTTTACTTTATAAAAACAACAAACGAAAACAGAAAACACCACAACATGCACCCCCTCTATATCTCTGCTTTCTCATACCCATGTGAAAATATTACTTTCAAACCCAACCCCACCAAACTCCTTAAAAGCATACATATGATGAACTCAAAAGCAATACAATTGACTAATATAAAACCCTCCTTGCTCACTCTTCCTTGCCAGCTTAGGTCCAGCCTATTTTTGGTCCGCAATACCCACTAAACCTTGCTGTCATATTACAGAATTTCTGGTTCCACCACTTTTACACAGCCTGGAAAACCAATCAAACATACCATACACTTGTACATATGTCTACATCAACAAGTATGGATAGATCATAAGGGAAAAAAATAATAAATATATCATTAACAAATTGATACAAATCTTCTTTCTTTGTTCTTCCTATGTCATTTCCAAAACAGCTAGTCAGCTCTACAAGAATCCAAACATATGCAGATCAATATCATGAGAAAAGCATTACAAAAAAGGGTACACATATATGATACAGGTAAAAATGAAATGAGAAAAAAGAATAAAAAAACCCAACAAGTTTAAGAAAACCATAGTATTCTTCAGCAACAGAAAAGACTAGACCGTGTGGAAACTTGCCTCACAAGGTTGTACCGTCCTCTACTTTTTCCATGAGTATTTTAATCTTGATTTTTTGTCATCGACAGTCCATTGAATCAAATGAGTCTGCAAACCCTGAAGGTTTTGAGGGAATGCTCGTATGGGTTTGGCCATAGGACAGATCATTGAACATTGTGGAAGTGCCTTCATTGGCTTGCCATCTTTGAAGCGCTTGAGGAAGACTCATGTGGAGATCAATGCCGTAGCCTTCTTCGTCTCCATTGGATGAAGGTTTCCACTGCTCCACAAGTGGACCCAAGACATTAACCGCGTGACCCATGTCAGGCCTTTGAGAAGGGTCACGAGCAGTACAGTGACCTGCCAGCTCGGCAACCTTGCAAATGCTCTCAAAAGTCTCTTCATCGGGATCGAGAGTTTGATCAATAGCCTTTCGAATGTTTTCCCTGTTGATTAGGACCCTGCGGAACCAGGTGACTAATTGAGATCTCTCATCTGGCATAGACTCATCTAAGGCTTTTCTTCCTGTGATTATCTCCATCAAAACCACTCCAAATGCAAAAACATCCACTTTTGTAGTCACTCTTCCCGTAGCTGTTCAACAACAACAACAACAAAAAAAGATTGGGTGTATTTTAGGACTGACCATATAGATGTTGAGGAAGCAAAGTAGCTTTAATCCCAATTAAAATTGAAGACAGCTAAAAGCTCAAAAAAAATTCAGAAAAACAAACAATTTACAAACCACAATTATAAAATAGTAATACAGAACATAGAAAAATAACAAGGACGTGTACAGTTATAAAAAAATGACCAACAACTGTTTCAAGCTAGTTTCAGTTAGTAAAGTTTCATAGACAGTTTATTTACAAAGGGAGTTACAAGTATAACTGAAAGATATATGTTATAAGGTCACAGATTTCTGTAGTTCTGAAAAGAAAATCAACAAGAAACAAGAAAAAAAAAAAAGAACTATGGCATAAGCAAACAAAGCCCAATTGCTCAATGATCTGACTAATTAGACACAAGTTGTCAATTATAGCATTTTAATGCCTTTATGATAGCTTATATCAACTATCAGTATTCCAGAAAATAGCATCGTCACAAGAACATAAATTAGCGCTTTCTTTTTCACAGTACAACAATCCTGAGACAAATAAGTCTTCTCATTACGACAAAAACAGGACCATAAATGCCAACCACTTGAGGAATTCATTAAAAAAGATAGTTATGTCTAGAGCAGTTGATATTTGCAAGAAGGTACAATTTAACACCTAGTTTTGCTTTCAATGGTTGTCACTGTAAAATCCTATGTAAAATTCAATGTAACTTCTATAACAGAGAAGGAAATAAGTAAAAGGGAACAGTGTAATTACCAGCATACTCAGGTGCAAGATACCCAAATGTTCCTGCCAACCGCGTCTCAAGAGAGTACTTCCCATCAGGTGCATTTTTAACCAAACCGAAATCTGCAACCTTGGCTCTCATGTCATCCCCAAGAAGTATATTAGAAGGTTTTAAATCTCTATGAATGAAACTTTGTTGTGCTAAGCTGTGAAGATACTCAACCCCTCTGGCCACATCCAATGCCATTATCACCCTCTGCTTCCAAGCAAGAGGAGAGTACCCAAGTTCACCCCACTCAAACAAATGCTGAGCCAAAGTCCCCTGTGGCATGTACTCATACACCAAAAGCCTTTCATTGCCATTGATACAGTAACCTAGAAGAGCAACCAAATGTCTATGTCTAACTTTTGTTAAGACTGCAATTTCTGCTTGAAATTCATTCATTCCTTTGGTACCCATTGCCCCAGATTCCATCCTCTTCACAGCAATCTTAGTCCCATCATGCAATTCCCCTTTGTAAACAACTCCAAATCCTCCTCTACCCAAGACATTATCTACACTAAAGTTGTTTGTCACTTCCCAAGCACTTGGATTGATATCAAAACATTCACGCCTTCAAAAACAGGCATTTCACGACGATCACCACTGCTCTGACTCTGTAATTCACTCGGCCTCCACCACACTCATTTGCTACGCCCACTACCGCAGCTTTCACCATTTCCGAACCTTTCTCAGAACCCTCAACCCTCCCAACTCTCTGACGCCGTTTCTTGACATAACATTTGTAAGACACAAACAATACAACACCAATAAAAACAACAACAGCAATCACAATACCAACAATCATACCTACTGATACAGAAGACCCATTTGAAGTCCCTGATGGACTTCCACTGGGCGTGGTTGAATTCGATCCAGAACCCGATGTTCCACCACTTGCTCCACTTCCAGTGGTTGTATTCTTCCCAAGTAACAGATTACCAGTGGTAGTAAGCTTCACTGTTGGCTGAAAAACAGGTATTGGGCCACTAAGATTATTGTTGGACACATCAAGAGCTTGAAGCTGTGACAAAGTTGTCAAGCTATCAGGAATCGAACCCGTGAGATTATTATCATTTAAAAGTAAATCCCGCAGCGATGTCAGATTCGAAAAGGCGGGCGAAATTGTACCGGAGAACCGTTGTTTCGAAATTCACAACCGAAACATTGCCCTGATTGCAATTGATAAATGTCCATCCTGAACAAGCATCATTGCCTTCCCAAGACTGAGCCAGAGTCAAGGGATACCCAAATGCACCAGCAACAGCAAGAAGCACCGTCACTTGGGGATCACAAGGCCGGGAGTGCTCTTGCAGAAGCTATTGGTAGTCCCGATCGTAGCCGTAACTCCAGAACCAAACACAGGCACAGGACCTTGCAATTTGTTGTTAACCAAAGACACATTAGCCAATTTAGTAAGACCCATCAATGAAGGAGGCACAACTCCAGTGAATTGATTGTCCCTGAGCTGCAAATCAAACAAGTTAGTGCATTTCGAGAGATCTGGAATCGGACCCACGAATGCATTTGTTTGAAGCCACACTTGGTAGAGTTGGGTCATTGAAGACAACACATCAATAGTACCAGACAACCCAAATAACTGATTGTTAAGCCACAAATTCGAGATCGCCGATCCCCGGAAACTCGACGGTAACGAACCAGTAAGATTGTTATAAGAGAGTCGAAGGTTCTGCAAATTGGGAAACGAACCAAAGATATCTGGAATCGAACCCACAATATTAGCGGCGCTGGCGTAAAAAGTGCTCAAGCTACTCGATTGAGTCAGATCGGTTGGAATCGTCCACGGCGCGAGATTAGGGTTGTTGCTGAGACTCAGAATCTGCAAATTGGTGAGTCCCGAGAAAAACCCAGATGGAATTGAAGTGAAATTGTTGGTGTCGAGGTAGACTTGATGGAGAGAGGAGAGATTGGAGAGAGAAGGTAAGGGTCCGGAGAGAGAGTTTTGCTGGAGAGCTAGGGTTTGGAGATTGGAGAGTTGGTTGAGATTTGAAGGGAGTGAACCTGAGATGGACCGGGAAGCGAGATTGATGGAGGTGACTCGTTTGGAGTTGTCGCAGTTGATGCCGGTCCAGGAGCAGTAGTCGGAGCCGGTCCAGTCGGAGGGGATGGAGGAGAGGGAGGAGGCGAGTTTGAGCATGACGGCGGAGTCGTCGGCGGCGGAGAGGAGGGAAATGGAGAGGAGAGAGAGGAGGAGGAGGAGGAGGAGAGGAGAGAGAGAAAAGAAGGTGTTTTGAGTTGCCATTGTTGGGTTTTTCTTGGGTGGTGTTTGGAAATATATAACGAGAGAGAGAGAGAAAGAGGTGGTGTGGTTTGAGCTATGGAAGCTCTGGAGCTTGAAGGCGAAGGCGAAGGTGAAGGTGAAGGTGAACAGTGTTTTTAGTGAAAGGAAAGGCTTTTTTATTTGGAACAAAATCGAAAGGAAAGTTAGACAACGATATTTTGTGATTGTGACATATTTGTTATATTTTTTTATTTTTAATAAATAGTTGTAAATGATTTATATGAATTTTTTTTTTAAGGATAAATTATTATGAGAAAATTATTGATAAATCTTATTTAGAAGTGTTTTAATCTAAAAAGTCCATGAAGAAATTTTTTAACCCATTTAGTCTCATGTATGTATAGTTTTATTCCATAAAGTCATTTTTCTTGATTTACACTATTTTCTTAGACACTTATGCCCTTATATTTAATTTTAATACCCTTATAAATATTTTTTGAACGGTTAACAATTTTATGATGTGAACATTCATATTTTTAAATTCACATTGGTAGGAATGTAAAATTGGCTGAGTTACCGTTGACAATGTGAATATTCACATTGACATGTTAACATTCACATTAATAGGAGTATAAAATTGGCTCGCGTCTTGTGGCGGCGCGAAACCTGCCCACGGCCCGGGGCAGGCCCGGTCCGGCCCGTTGACAATGTGAATATTTACATTGACATGTTAACATTCACATTGATAAGAGTATAAAATTATTCATTCATGCGGCCAACCGTAGGCGACGAACCGGCCCGTTGACAATGTGAATATTCACATTGATATATTAACATTCACATTGATAGGAGTGTAAAATTAGCACGCTACGTGGTACCAAAAACCCGCCCACGACTGGCGGGCAGGCCACTGTTAACAATGTGAATATTCATATTGACATGTTAACATTCACATTAATAGGAGTGTAAAATTAGTTCGCACCTCGTGGCTGCTTGAAACCCGCCTACGACCCGTGGGCGGCCCAGGGCGGGCCCGGCTCGGCCTATTGACAATGTAAATATTTACATTGACATGTTAACATTCACATTGATAAGAGTATAAAATTGGCCAGCGGCCCAAGACGGGCCCGGCCCGGCCCGGGCCATTGACAATGTGAATGTTCACATTGAAATGTTAACATTCACATTGATAAGAGTGTAAAATTGGCTCGCAACCCGTGGGTGGCCCGAAACCAGACCGCAGCCCGAGGCAGGCTTGGCCCGACCCGTGACAATGTGAATATTCACATTGACATGTTAACATTAACATTGATAGGAGTGTAAAATTTGCATTGCCGAAAGCTTGCCCACGGCCAGTAGGCGGTCCGGATTGATAATGTGAATATTCACATTGACATGTTAAAATGCACATTGATAGGAATGTAGAATTGACCCGTGACGCGTTTGCCCATGGCGGCTCGTGAAGTGCTGAAGCGAGCAGGCGACTGTTAACAATGTGAATATTCACATTGACATCTTAACATTCACATTGATAGAAGTGTAAAATTAGCTCGCGCCATGGTCGCCTAAAACCCACTCTACGGCGGTGGGCGGCACTGCCAAAGCTGTTGACAATGTGAATATTCACATTGACATGTTAACATTTACATTGATAAGAGTATAAAATTAACCAGCGGCCCAAGGCGGGCCCGATCCGACCCGTTGACAATGTGAATATTCACATTGAAATGTTAACATTCACATTGATAAGAGTGTAAAATTGGCCTGCAACCCGTAGGCGGCCCGAAACCAGACTACAGCCCGAGGCGGGCTTAGCCCGACCCGTGACAATGTGAATATTCACATTGACATGTTAACATTAACATTGATAGGAGTGTAAAATTTGCCCGCTGCCCGAAGCTTGCCCACAGCCCAAGATAGGCCCGGCCCGGCCCGTTGACAATGTGAATGTTCACATTGACATGTTAAAATGCACATTGATAGGAATGTAGAATTATTACGACGTGGTAAATTGCCTGCTCCACGTGGCGAGTAGGCTCGTTTGGGTCCAGGCCCGAGGTTGTTCGAGACCTTAGGTTAGGGCCTAGGTCATCACTTTGAAGCCCGGCCCGGCACATCGGTCCGTTTAAGGCCTATTCAAGGCTCAATCCGAGGCCCAACCCGCGCCGAGGCGCAATATATTTTTTTGTGAAAAATAATAAAATTTTGGTAGAAAAAATTAAAAAGAATTTTAAAAAAATGGCCAGGCCCGCCAAAGCCCGACCTAAGCTCGAGGCTAGGCCCAGGCCCACCGGCCCGACCCGACCCGAGGCTCGATGCATCGGCCCATCCAAAACCCGAATACCCTTGTGCCAGGGCTAGGGCCTAGGCCTAATTTTTTGGCCTGTGAGCCGGCCCGACCCGGCCCGAGAAAGGCTCGTTTGGACCCAAGCTCGAGCCTAGTCCAAGACCTTAAGCTAAGGCCTGGGCCATCACTTTGAAGCCCAGCCTGGCCCATCAGCCCGGTTAAGGCCCATTCAAGGCTCGGTCCAAGGCCCGGCCCGCGCCGAGGCCTAGTGTCTTTTTTTGTGGAAAATAATAAAATTTTGGTAGAAAAAATTAAAAAGAATGGCTCGCTGCATACTGGTCGCCTAGTTCGAGGCGATCACGAGGCACGGGCTAATTTTACATTCCTATCAATGTGAATGTTAACATGTCAATGTGAATATTGTCAATATTCGCCAGCCACTCGGTCGCCGCCAATTTTATACTCTTATCAATGTGAATGTTAACATGTCAATGTGAATATTCACATTGTCACTATGCCAAACCGGGCGGGTTTCGGGCAGCCACGAGGCGTGAACTAATTTTACACTCTTATCAATGTGAATGTTAACATATCAATCTGAATATTCACATTGTCAACGGACCGGGCCGAGCCCACCTCGGGCTGCAGACAGGCTTTTGGCTGCCCATGGACCGCGGGCCAATTTTATACTCTTATCAATGTGAATGTTAATATGACAATGTGAATATTCACATTGTCAACGGGCCGGACCGGACCCGCCCATGGGCCGCGGGCGGGTTTCGCACCGCCACGGGATGCGGGCCAATTTTACACTCCTATTAATGTGAATGTTAACATGTCAATATGAATATTCACATTGTCAATGGGCCGACCCGCCCCGGCCCGACTTGAATTTTTTCGGGCACTCACGAGGATTGACATGGGCCGGGCCCCTACACATTGACGATATGAACATTCACATTGACGGTGTGAACATTCACATTAGGAGTATTTTGGTAATTATATCACCCATAAGACTTATTGAAATATAAGAAAATAATGTGAACTAAATAGAACATAAGTAGATGAAAAGGGTATTTTGGTCCTCTTATCTCAAATAGGACCTAATGGAGTAGTCAAAAAGAGTATGGGTTAGATGGAATAAAACTCTTAGAAAGTGGAATTATCAAAAAAGCTCCCAATTATTAATAGTCTTAATAATTGAATTTAATAAATTTTATTAAAAATAAGTTATAATAAAATTATTGGTAAAAATAATTTTTTATTATGATTTTTTACATATGTCGCTAAAATTTGATAATTAGTATTTTTTTTTTTTTGGGTCACAATTTTTATAAATTGTGTTTAAAATTTGTAATTAATAACATTTTTTTGATGAATTTTCTAAATTGTTGCTAAAAATTAAAAATTAGCGACTTTTTTTTGTTATGATTTTTTAAAACTGTCACTAAAACTTGTAACTGGTGACATTTTTTATAATAAAATTTTCCAACAGACATTGGCAATTAATAATTTGTGATTTTTTTTTAATAGTGATCGATAAAAAATACTATTAATTATTATAAGATCTAATAGATAATAAATTTACCTATTAAGACTTTCACGTCAATATTTTTTTTTAAGAAAAATTTGATATACGGTGGAATGAAAAAGGAAATATTGAAATTAATTTTAAAAAAATACAATATACATTGAAGTTTCTTAAAAAGGGATCAAAACATAAAATTGTAAAATACCAAAACAAGTTACCTTTTCTTTTCTTTTCTTTTCTTTTTTTTTTTTTTCTTTTTTCTTTTTTTTTGCGCCTTCCATAACCCTAACTCATTGGCAGGCCTTCCCACTTCAGCCTAATCACTCTTATACCTCCTTCTACTATCGCAAGTGCCTCTTGCTTTCCTACCCACTTTTGGAGTCCGAATCCTCTGCTGCTTTTCCCTGCAGCCATTCCTACGGTGTCCAAAACGACGTCGTTTTGGGATAAAATTTCAAAAAAAAAAAAAAAAAAAAAGACACAGAATCATAAATTGGAGAAGAGAAAGAGGAGCCAAGCACATAGGAAAAGAGAGAAGGAAAAGAACACCTCGTCAAGCCACTCGAATCTGTGAAGCTAACCGCTCGAATCTATGAAGCTAATTTATCACATCCCCATAGATCAAAGGCTTGAAAACAACTTCATGCAAACCCACTTTGTGGAATTCCAAATTCAAAATGGAAAAGATCCAGAACAATACAAACACTTGAACAATAATACAAACACTTCAAACACCCAAAACACTAATAATCTTTTAAACATCCAGAACAATACAAACACTTGCACATCAATAACCAAATTACAACACTTGAACAACAATACAAACACCCTGAACACCCAAAATCTGAGATGTATGTATATATATACAGATGTATATATATACAGAATAACCCTTGATAATAAATCAAAATTAATAAAAATTAGATCAATATAAACAGTCAAACATTAGATCCAGCAAAGATCGGCAAGGGACGACCGAGGGGGAACGACAACGATGACCGATGACAAAGAAAATAGGAGAAAAAATTCCAGATGGTTACTGGGTTGGAAGTTTTAGTGAGAGAAAAGAGGACGAGGAGGAAGAAGAAGAAGAAGAACAAGAACAAGAACAAGATTCAGATGCTATTGGTAGTCAGCGATGGCAGGGAGATGGTTGCGCCGTGGATGAAGAGAGGCCTGAGGTGGTGCCTTTTTTCTTCTTCTCCTCTCTCTCTTCCTCTCTGCTTGTTTCTTCTTCCCCTCTTTCTCTTCTTTGATTTCTGATTCTGTGTTTTTTTTTTTTTTTTTTTGAAATTTGAAATTTTGCCCCAAAACAACGTCGTTTTGGGGCACCGCAGGAATAGCCGTAGGGAAAGGCGGCAGATGATTCGACCTCCCACTTTTGTCCCACTTTGACCTTCTCTTTTTCTTCGCTCTCCCTCTCTCTTTAAGATGTTTGCAAACCCTTATAATCCTTCATTTCTCGCTCTTTAATCTCTCTCTAACATTCACATATGGCTCCCCATGGCCTCCACACCTTTCCCTTACCAACACTATTATTGTCATCTTCAATACACCTCACCCTTACCAAACCATAACTTCTACCTTTTTATTTTCCAAAGCATATATCACTAAAATCCCATTATCACCACCTCTACTATTATTATCATCGTCATTGCAAGCACTATCATCATTTTATTATCACCATTATACAATTATGATCATTACTACTATTACCATCATTGCTATCACAACCTTTCATTACCATTGCCGTAGCCACTATCACAACCATCACAACTTCTCTACTTCCACTACATTACCCTAGACCATCACCACAACCACGATCTTGCCACAACTACTAACATCATCATTGGCAGCATAGCCACCACTAATACTGTCACCACCACTTTTACGCCACCCCAACAATTAAAAATTAGAAGAGAAAATTTAAAAATATTCAATCTTATTTTATCTTATACTTATTAAATAACTTGTTTTAAATTAATATTTAAATTTTTATCAAATTAAAAAGTTTGACATTCAATTTTGAGTTTTTAATTTATCAAATACTACCTTAACCAAAATATCAATAAATATATTAATTAGATAATGTTAATTGAGTCCTATGGTAAGTGGTGGTTTGGGGTTTACGTTTTCATTACTTTTTAGTTTTATTTTTTGAAAAGTCACAAAAGTTAATATATTTTGAAAATTGTTACAAAATTTATGTAATTTTAATTAATGAAAATCAATTTTAATGATTTTTTTTTCTTTTTAAACTAAAAAATAAGGGTAAACTACCAATATGTCCTAATAATTGGACTTAATTCCCATCAAGTCCTATTGAAAATAAGTTTTGGTAAAATTGTCGCTAAAAATATTTTTTTATGATAATTTTTTATATATGTCGCTAAAAATTGACAATTAGTAACTTTTTTTGTCATGTTTTTTATAAATTATCGCTAAAACTTATAATTAGTGACATTTTTTATTACAAATTTTTCTCATAGAACCTATTAGACAATAAGTCCACTTATTAGGACTTACATGTAAGTACTTCTAAAAATAATCTTTTTTTGAGAATTCTCCAACATTGTTTATGATTGGTATGGTTGCTGATGTTCGAACAATTACATTTTATTTATAAATTTATATTTAAATATTTGATTTTTATTTAAAAATTTTAGAGTTTTTTATTGGTAAATTCCATTTAGTCTACTAAGAAAAATTATAACCTAATTAGTCCCATATATTTATATTTTTATTCCATGAGGTCCTTTATTGTTTGTTGGACTATTATACCCTTATGTCTATTGTTGATATGTATTATATAGAAAAATGGTATACACGTTTCCTTTTTGTTACTCTCTCTGTTTTGGTAGTTACCATTATTCATGTTTTTTTTTTTCTAATCAATTTCATTCATGTTTGTGGTGTTATTTCATTGTGCTAGAGTTTTCAAACTCTTCGTTTGATAGGATTTTGAAGCTCTAGTTTGTACATGGTGGTGAGAGAATATTATATTCCTCCATTGTTGCGATAAAACTTTGTGTTCCTCCATTGTCGCTTTGTGTTCAAAACTCTGTATTCGTCCATTATTGCTCTGTGTTTGAAATTCTATGTTTCTTCATTGTTGTAAGTTGAAACTCTGTTTATATCTAGTCAATTTTGTTACAAACATATTTTTCAAAGGTATATTTCATTTGATTTGGATTGGTGGAATGGTAAAATTGCATGTATTGCTAATAATAGTAAAAATGATGAAGATGAGGATGTGGGTGATAATTTGTTATTTTTAGAGTGATTGACCTTTTTTTTTGGATTTATAGTTCTACCGCTGCCATTGTTTCTATTTTTTTGTCAATCAGTGTGAATGTTCACATTTCACATTTTTGAAAGTCTGAAAAATAAGTGTTGGAATATAGATATGGACACAGTTATATACTTTTCAAGATGTGAATGTTCACATATCATTGGTTATTTATTATTAAGAAGGTAATTTGTATTGACAAATTGGGCCAAGTTAGGTAAAACCGTCTTTGGAAATTGGGTCACGCAATGGACTAAGATAATAGCTCATGTAGCTCGATTTTGGGTTGAACCTGTGTTAGGTCGATCAGAGATGGTTGTTGGGACATGGACCCAGCTATTTATGCACGATTAGTAAGCAGACTGCGGCGACTTCAATGGAGAAGGACGAGCTAGCCGTAGCTTGGCAGAGCGCCACTCTTTGGACAGGTTTTGCACGGCTCGGCTAGAAGTAGAACAAAACAATATAGATCAGTTGAACACGGCAATAACCGAGCAAAGAGTTATGGCCATCTCACTTGGTTGGCAGTGAGGAGGGTGTCCTAAGAATAAGCATTATCCTTTTGGAATGTGACTCCTAGGAGGACTCTGCTAAGGAAAGATAAAGTCCTACTAAGATTGTGTAACGGGGAATCTATAAAAACTTATGACTGCACCTATTTTCAGGTATTACAATTCATACTTCGAAATTTATAGAGCTTTTGTATCTATTGTCTATTTGTTGATTTAAGCATCGGAGGGGTTTTCAGTACACACCTACCAACTTGCTCACGTTCTTATTTCCAGGTAACAAGACGATGACGTTTGGAGGAGTGCAAACTTGATCAATAGGATTATACGAGATAGATTATTTTGTGCTTGTACAATTACTATACTTATTGTTCGAACAATCATTTTTTGTTGCCATTAAATAATTGGAATAGTCGTTTTTTTTTTTCCTTTCAATTTTGTTTCATGTTTTCATGTTGTAGTGTGAATACATTGATATGAATTTAGTTTTTCTAAAGTTAGTTGTATGTTAATTATAAATTGTAAACATTCATATTATATTTTGGTATGAGTTTTTTTTTTTAAAAGTTTTTTTGAAAGTTAGTTGTATGTTTGTTGTTTTTGTTACTATGTTTGTTGGTTGAACAATCATTTTGGTTACCATTAAACAATCGAAATAGTAGATTTTTATTTTTTTCAATTTTATTTTATATTTTCACGTTGCAATGTAAATGTTCATATTGATATAAGTTTTTTTTATTTATTTATTAAAAAAGGTAGTTATATATTAATTGTAGATTGTGAACATTCACATTTTATTTTGGTATACGTTTTGCTTTTTCAAAAGTTAATTGTACGTTTGTTGTTTTTGTTACTATGCTTGTTAGTTGAACAATTATTTTTGTTACCATTAAACAATTGAAATAGTCGATTTTCACTTTTCAATTTTGTTTTATGTTATCACGTTGCAGTAAATTTTACATTGGTATGAGTTATTTTTTTAATGTTAGTTGTATGTTAATTATAAACTGTGAACATTCACATTGTATTTTGGTATGAGTTTTGTTTTTTTTAAAGTGAGGCGTATGTTTGTTATTTATTGTGAACATTTACATTATATTTTGATTTTCATTTAAATTTTTTGTTGCGTTATTTTTAAAATTTTCACATAATAAAAAGATTCAAAATTCATAATTTGAGATTTTCTCCATGAGGGAGAGATTTTTTCCTTAGAATGAAGGAAAGATTTTCTCTTTAGAATGATGGAGAGATTTTTCTCTATAAAATAAGGGACTATTGTTATTTTTTATTATGCATTAATTTCAAAATAGAAACATGTGCAAGGGTGATTTGATCATATTACATTAAACATGACTTAATGGAATATTAAAAAAAAAAAAAAGGGTTAGATAGAATAAAATAAGTAAAAAGAGGATTTATTAAAAAATGACCCTTTCAAATAATATAATGGTATATGTATTAAAAAATTTTGTAATTGTGGTGTGTAAATAGAATTATCCTAAGTTTAATTAGGGATCGGAAAAAAAAAAAAAAAAATAAAATCTATATAATAAAGCATAACTGTTTTTGAATTTGTTCTACACACATTTATCCTACTAAGACATTTGAACGGTTAGGATTCAATTCTGCTTGAGGATGGATGGTAGAGATGATAACCTTCTCTCTTACTCTACCTCAACTTCCCGCCCAAGAGCCACATCCACCCACTCACTCTCTACAGAAGAGACCCACGCTTATCGAACTCTCTCTATAAACTCTTATCTCTTTGTCTTTCAGTCTCACTTCCCAATTTTCAAATTTCAAAACACCTACCGTCTCTCTTTCCTCTTTCTCTCTCTCAGCCTTACTTCCCACCGTAACACCTGTACATCTCTTTTCCGACGATGATACATTTATTTCTGACAACTCTCTCGTGACCCAGCCACCGGACAACGCCACTTCCGCCAGTTATCTTCATTGATGTTGCTCATCACCAGGCTACTGCCATAACAAAGGAGATAAAGAATTTGTTATTTGATCACCACTGTGATTTGGGTATGCGAAGCCCAGGGAAGGCACGATCCCTGAAGATGTTACGGCGACGAAGCCTAATCAGTCACTAGATAAGAACTTTGGTTACAATCAGAATTTCGATGCCAAGCAAGGGGCAAAAAAGGAGACCTCGGAGACCTACCTTTTGTTGTCAAAATCATCGCTAAAGAAAAGGTTCCATCTTCTCAATTATATCCTGATTTTAATCACTTCTAAGTAAATTGATATATCATACATATGTCCACTTCACTTCTACAACATTTGTAGTTTGATCCAATTGAGAGAAGAAAGACCAACATTTCTGGAAAGGGGAGAGATGAGAGAGAGAGGGAGAGAGAGTAAGGTAGATGTGTCTCATAGGTGAGAGAAAATAAGTGGTGGAAGATGAAGGAGAGAGAATGAGTGGGGAATTGATGGACAACCTATATGGGTTCTGTGTTTCTAACCCTTAGAGCATTCACAATGGATGTGGTAAAAATGTGTTATATGACAAAAACTGATAGAAGTGGGACTCGAAAATGTGTGTTAAGGTATGTTCAGAGTTTGTTAATTTTAGAGCATGAGTGGTGGTGCAATGGATATATTAAAGTGTGTGTTAAGAATTTATATATATAGCAAAAGTTGGAGAATATTTGGGCCAGACGTGTAGCCAATCAACAGGTCAACGGCAAATTTATTTATTTATTTTTTCTTGAAGGGTCCGAACGTTTGAGGGGGGATGACCGGCTGGACGTACGAGGGGATGACCGGCCAGATTACCCCACAGCACTTCCTTTTCTCTTCCTCCCTAGCTAAAACACTGGCTGCAGTTAATACACTATTTAACATTTGACACTAACTTTGACTACTAACGTTGCTCTTAGTAGCTCCACTGTGAAGCTTAAAGTGAAAATGGTTGGCTGAAATTTAGCAGTTGACACTAACGGGTGGACTAACATGTCCACTGTTAATGCTCTTAAATTGATGTGTTTGGTTTTTTTTTTTTAATATTTTTTATGTAGATTCTCTCTAAAAAATTTAATAAAGCCACGCAGAATTATAGGAGGTGTTTGGGAGGATAGTTAATTTAGTAAGTTATTTTAATAGGTTAAAATAATTATGTTTAGCACTAAAGTTTATATATGACTCAATTCAACTACATTTTAAAATTTTAAAAATGTGTTAACACACTTTGGTTTGTATTAGTCACTATTTTAAAATATGTGTACTAATATTATTTGCATCGTACCTTTAAACACAAATATACACTAGTGTATTTATATTTCACTTAATTTTACATATATATATATATATATTTTTCTAAATCTATTTTCAAATCCCCAACAAATTAAGGAGTGTTTTGAGAAGTTAGTTAAAAACTGACTTTTTAACTTTTTAAACTTATTTTATCTTTTTGTGAATGTAAAAGATAATGTGACTTAGGCATTGTTTGGAAAGTGGGCTTGGGGCTAAAATAGCCACAAAAAACAAAATAGACTTTTTAACCTAATAAGATAAAAATATCACATCTAGCTCATAATCATTACATTACATTATTTCTCTCACAAAAAAGTTAAAAACACCAAAAGCCTTTCCCAACTAGACTTTTTAGCTCCAAATTAAAATAGCCAAAAAGTCAAAAAGCCAATCTACTTTCCAAACCAAGCCTTAAAATGAATTAAAAGTTAAAAGCTGACTTTTAACCAGCTTCCAAAAGAAGCCTAATCTTATCATCATGAGAAGTAAGAAGTACTCCCTCTAGTTGCAAACGGAGCTGCTGGGTAGCTCGAATGGCTCGACTTTTGGAAACGACATCGTTTTGACTTTTTTTTTTTTTTCCCTCTTTGCTTCCTCTTCTTCCTTCTCCCTGGGCAATCTGAAAAATTAGAGGAGGAAGAAGAAGAAGAAGAAAAAAAGAAGAAGAAGAGCCCAAAAAAATCAGAGAGAAAAAATTGGGACTGTTTGAGTGAAGAAGAAGAAGAAGAAGAATCTTCAATTTTCATTGTTCTTTCACCAACATAATTTCTTCAACCCATCACATGAAGAGAGAAAGAGAAAGAGAGAGATCATATAAACCAAAATGGAGAGAATTAAAATTCAATTTTGACCGGTCCTTGTTTTCACTCTTACCATGAAAGTTTCTTGACCCCAATCTCTCTCTTCATATATAGTTGTATACCCATCAAGTTTTGTTCTTTGTGCTATGAATCTGGGGAAAAAAAAAAAATCACAAGTCTCTCTCTTCATATATATTTGTATATGCATCAAGCTTTGTTCTTTGTGCTATGAATCTTAAAAAAAAAAAAAATTACATTCATTTATCTTTCGAATTCAAATTTAAACCCAAAACCCCTTTGTCTTCTTCTCCTCTCTTATACTCATCATTTATACACATAAATAGCTATATATAGAGAGAGAGAGAGATAGAGAGATGAGGCAAATTTGCAGAGGAAAAGTATTATACAAATCCAAACGTATTTGCAAATCTTCACCAAACCCAGAAATTCCAACAACCACTACATTCTCACACTACTCCATCTGCCGCTACCATAAAAGAACCCAACAAAGACGTAAGAGATAAGGGCTCCGACGGCTTTGGCGTCGGAGAGGAAGCTACTAGTTTGTGGGTTTCGTTGGAGAGAAAGCTACCAAAGGAGATCGATTTCAGGGACTTTGGGTCTTCCTCTGTTCCTCTTCTATTTCTCTCTTCTCAACCTTTGAGAGAGAAACAAAAAGTGGAAGGGAAAGAAAGAAAAAAAAAAAATTAAAATAACGTTGTTTTTTAAAATCGAGCCATTCGGAACAATAAGTTTCGAGCCACGAGACATTTTCGGAACAATAAGACATCATTAAAATGAATTACCAAAAGAAGCCTAATCTTATCATTCTTAGAAGCTACTCTAGTTGCAAAGGGTAGCTCGAATGGACTTTTGAAACCGACATCGTTTTGACCTTTTTTTTTTTTTTTTTTTTTGCTTCCTCTTCTTCCTTCACCACCGGGCAATCGAAAAATTAGAGGAATCAAAATTCAATTTTGGCCGGTCCTTGTTTTCATTCTTACCAAAAAGTTTCTTGACCCCAATCTCTCTCTTCATATATAGTTGTATACCCATCAAATTTTATTCTTTTGTATGAATGGGGAAAAAAAAATCACAAGTCTCTCTCTTCATATATTTGTATATGCATCAAGCTTTTGTTCTTTGTGCTATGAATCTTAAAAAAAAATCACATTCATTTATCTTTCAATTCAAATTTAAACCCCCCCTTTGTCTTCTCCTCTCTTATACTCATCATTTATACACATAAATAGCTATATATATAGAGAGAGAGAGAGATGAGGCAAATTTGGAGAGGAAAGTATTATACAATCAAACGTATTTGCAAATCTTCACCTACCATTTAAATTCCAACAACCACTACATTCTCACACTACTCCATTTGCCGCTACCATAAAAGAATCCAACAAAGACGAAGAGATACCACCCACGGCTTTGGCGCCGAGAGAAGCTACTAGTTTGTGGGTTTCGGGATATAAAGCTACCAGAGGAGATCGATTTTAGAGACTTTGGGTCTTCTGTTCTCTTCTTTTATATTTTAAAACCTTTTAAAAAACAAAAGTGAAAGAGAAAGAAAGAAAAAAAAAAATTAAAAACGTCATTTTAAAATTTTGGGACAATAAGTTTAAAACATTTTGGGAACAATAAGACATTTTCCTTTGAACAGGTAGTATGCATTGTTCAAAAAAAGAAAAAAAAGGACAGGTAGTATGCACGAACCGGTCACGGTTCACACAAAGCGGACAGCCAATTTTGTCACCATAAATTTATTTTTAGGGCAAGTGATCACGACTCTCTCCTCCCCTCAGTCCGACGACCCAACACCGAACTCCTTCTCAGGAGACCATTCAGCGTCTGATATACCGAAAACTCCTGTTAGTCATTTACTTTATTTACAAATTCTCTCTCTGTTTCTCTTTTATGTAATTTGATCACTAATCTCCCGTCCTTTCTAAATTTCTTTAACTTGCATTGCCAATGAAGCAATTTCACATCAAAGCATTTTTTTATTTTTTTTCTAATAATAAAATCACGTCCTTCAATCTTTGGTCATTGATTGATTCATGCTCATGCATTGTTGTCTTTCATTGATCATGGTATTGTTAATGTTCTATTTGGATGAAAGTGCATAAACCATATTTTAAGTATTTTACCTGTTTGATTTTTTTTTTTTTTTTTTTTCCCGTGAATGTTACCGAATAGATTAGTTTGTAATGATTTAATCATTTACACTTGTTTGGTAACTTGGGAGAGAACATAAAAGAAATAAATGATTATTTAAGTTAGGAGAGAAAATAAGGGGAAAGATTGTGATTTCTCTCTTGCTTGAATAAATAGGAGAGAAAAGGAAAGTGAACATATTTTGCTCTTATATTGTTTGGTTAAGCTCTATAAAAGAAAAGAAAATAAATGATATTATGGTATTTTATCAAATTAACCTTTTACCGGTATTAGTCTCTTTATTTCTTTGATAAATTACAAATACACTCCCGAGGAGATAAATATAGATTGTCCCTTATGATTTGAAAAATTACAAATACTCTTTGTAAGATTTTTTAATTTAACATAATTGACTAAAAAAATAAAATTCTTAACTACTTCCTATACAATAATAAAATTACGTGAATTAATAATTGAAATATATTTTTTACATCATTAAAAACTGTTAATTGACTTAATAATTTATTGATAAAAGGAGTCACTTGTTAGGAAATTAGAAACTTCAGGGGCGGAATGTAATTTTTAGAACCACAAGAGGGTAATTCATATTTTAAGCAAACCTTAGGGATGTATTTGTAATTTATTCTATTTCTTTTATATCTAAAAGGATACTTTGGTATTATAATAAAATAGTATTTAGGTGATTTTTTTTTCTCCTAATCTTTCCACTTTTAGAGAGATTAAAAGTGGGTAGTTATGAGATAAATGTGTTTATCTCTATTTCTTCCCATTTCAATCCACTTCTCTTGTCTTTTGCTTATTGAAACGAGTGATATTGACGAAGAGAAATGCTTTTCTTTTCTTGTCTTCCCAAATCACCAAATCCAAACAGGCTGTAATGTAATATTTTTGATTTGTGGATTGTACCATTGGCTTCTTTTTATTTTATTTTTATTTTTTTATCTAAGTTAACACGTGATGAGCTACACGCCTATGTGGATAGTCAACCATTTTAAAAAAAAGATATCCTTCATTCATCTTCAAATTTATAAAAAAAATTGCCATTTCTATTCTTCTTCTTATTCTTCTTCTTCTTCCATCTCTCTTTACTATTTCTCTCTGTACTCCCCTGACACCCGCAACTACCAACCATCATGACAGCCAACACCACCTCCATCTATAGCTAACCTACACTCAAGGTGTAAACATAATAAGGTGCAACCTCCAATCCTCTAAGTGGATGTACACCAATAGACCTTGCAACTTCACCATCCACATCATGCATCAAAATGGCCTGCAAAATTAACCACGCAGCCCATCCAAAGCATCCCCTCACCAACTTATTCTCAATCCCAAGCTACCCAAGAGGCGAATTCCATTGCAATGGTTTGTGGCCACAAAGGTGACAACTTCATTTACCACTACAACTACTATAATTTTGATATGCACATTGTTTGTGCATTGTTGCCTCCTTTTTTGGCTCACCAATTTCACTCTTATTGGTTAAACTCAAATTTCAAACCGAAGGCTTCACTTGTGATATATGCTGTAGAACTAGGTCCAACTATTGGGTCTATCGTTGCAGTGCATGTGATTTTGATGCCATTTGAATTGGCAAAATTTTTGTGCAAAATATTACGAGTGATGGAAATGGTGGCAGTGGTCGGACAGGTGATGGTGGCGGCGATAATTATGCTCTCTCATCTATAGTTTCTTTTTCAATGAAAATGTTTGGTAACAAAGATGATTAGTGCCCTAGCCGTTTATGAACACTATTATGGAAATATCAGACATGTAGAAATTTCGGTATGTGATAATTAGTTATGGAGAAATAGTTAGGATCTTGCAAAATCAGATTGAATCAAAGGAGTTAGATAGGATGGTGGAGTTTGTTGATCAAAGGAGTTAGATAGGAGTTAGATTCTTTGTCTTGGATGCTCTACTATATATATTTATATATATATACACACGTGCATATATATAGGACTAGAGGAAGAATATAAGGGTGTTTGAGTAAATTTACAGGTTCTATTAATGTCAGTTAGCAGTGCAATTTTATCCACAAACCATTGGCGGTTATGTGCTTATTTCCAAATAAGAGGTCATTTGCACATGGATCAAACCACAAGGGATAAAGTGAAATTTGCCTGTCATAGAAATTTGAAAAATTGGCTACTAATTTGGAGCCTAGTGTACAGGGCCTACAAGCAAAAAAATTAGCTATGCGGTTGATGACGTAATTCCAACATTAGGATGAGCAAAGCGAGTTCCTGTTTCTCTACAAACAGAGCAACATTGACCAGCCAGAGGAACTTCGATGTTCAAGTCAGCAACTATCTTGAGATAGAGTATGATAGCTCATGTGTGTGTTAATATGTGTACCTTGACTTGTGAGACTGATTGGTTTGATTCATAGTGAAGGATCCTTTCTTTGCAGGAATCCTTTTCCTAATATAGGAAGTACTTCTTTATTAAGTCATTCTTCAATCAATTTTCCTTGATTTAGGAAAATAAGATGAGGTTCTTATGTTTTGATCAATGCATGAGTTTAGTTCCTATATAATGCTGACTTCTCTTTGACTACTGCCAGTGGGTGCTGAGTCTGCTGACCACTCACACAATGCTACCTTGCTGGTTGGTTGGTCAATCAGTGCCAATGAAATCATGCTAGCTAGGCCGACTTGGGTCCAGGGTGGATCTTAAGCTAATTTTCCTCCCTCACCTAGTATCCATGATATTTTAGATTTTTGTTAGATACTTATGCATTCTTTGGATTCATGTAGCCGACCCCATTTGATGGACCTCAAGGCTTGGTTTGGTTTGGTTTGGTTTCTTATGCATTCTTTGGCTTGTATTCTGATTTACTTGAAGTTTGTGTTGTGATCCTCTCTCTCTCTCTCTCTCTCTCTCTCTCTCTCTCTCTCTCTCTCTCTGTGCACACTTTCTCTTTGTATCCATTGTTGGTGTCATCTCTTGGTACAGCATAAATGGAAGCACACTTGAATGGGTTTTCTTTTTATGTGTTGTATGTTTTGGTATTTATTTATTTTTAAATTTTGATTTTTGTTTTTATGGGGAACAAAGAACAAGCACATAAGCATTTAGTTCATGTAGTGTTTTGATGTAATGGTTTTGCAATTATTTTTGAACTTTCTATGTCATTTGCTATTATTTTTTGTTCCCCTATTTTTTTGCAATTGCTTTTTGTTCTTACCATTTAATTTGCAACTTTCCCAAGAACATAAGGAACACAGTTTTCTTTCTTTTAATTGTTTATTTTATTTCTCTCCTTTACTAATTTCTCATCAGCCTATCCTTTATTTTGGTTATTGGCAGCTCCTATGGGCATTGATTTGGACCCTTTGGATGAAATTTTTCCCGAGCGTGCTACAAATTATGGTTAGTTACTTCTTTGCCATAGTTGACTTCATCTTGCTTAAAAGGTCTGAGTTGTTCATGTTAAATTTGTAGCAGCTAGTGCTGGTGGCAAGTTTCGGCCCAAGGGAAAACCACAATCAAGAAAAGAATCACTTGCATCAGTTCCTTCCACACAGTCTGTTCAGACTGTTGATATTGCAGAGAATGAATTGCTTGATCTGGTCAGTCCATCTGTAGCTACCTCTGAGACTAAAAACCCATTAAAAAACAATGAAGATTCTGTTTTGGAAGTTCATTTCTCCAGTGACTGTCCATCAGTGAACCCCTTACCAGAACATGCTGTGACTGAAGAGACTCTAAGCAGCAATATTGGTGTGCAATCTGATGTTGTGGCATCCAATGCCAACGGAGATTGGCATTTTGTCACTGGAAAATCAGCGGGACAGGTAATGATTATTTCATCCACTGGATCCAGAGACAGAACTATGCTATGGCCTGGGGTGGCCATGGCCCCCTCAGCCCTTGATAAGCCTCTATGTCTATGCTTGCTAGTAACTAAGAATTCAAAAGTTTTCAGAATAGTGTCCCCTCCAATATATATATATATATTTTGTAATTTTGTTGGGCATTTCATCAAGTTTCTTTCACCTTTTTTTATTTCATATCTATCCACTGCCCACTTGTTACCAAATGAAAAAGGCTCAAGCAATTTTATATTTAATTGTCTCTAGTTGTTAGGTAATTTCCAAATGAAAAAAGCTCAAATAATTTTATATGTAATAAAACAAACACAAATACATGGCATAAACTAGTTTATTATTAGATCAATGGATTTTTTTGTTTGGTATTTGGTTTGAAATTTGATTATCAAATTAAAACACCTAAATCTGTTATGATTTTAAAATGATTTATTATGATGAAATTTGGGAATGATGGAGTTTATTTTGAGAAATCGGCACTTTATGTGCAAATCATGCTGACAATGTGATTTTATCTATGAAATTATCACTTTATGTATGTTAATTGATATTGGACATAGGGCTTGAATTACCAATTAACAGTGTCTGTCTATCTAAAATTAGACCAGAGAATTGGATCAGTAGTATTTTTTTTCTTTACTTTCAGAATGCAGACATATTTTTTGGGCTGGAATGTCTTGATGATTTTTATTCTCAATCTTCAACTGCAATGGGTGAGTAAAGAAAACCCTTCTGTGCGAATGCATTATTTTTCTTTCCTTGTTTGTTACGCTGAGTGCTTTGTGTCTTATTTTGGTGTGAATACTGTAGGTACGTCACTGGGAAATGAGTTCTCTACATCATCTCTTGCAAATAATGGTGCAGAAGGCTCTTTTGCACATTCAGAGATACCTACTGTTTATGTTTCTGATACCAGGAGTGCAGAAGAGGGACCTCATATTTCTGTTGTTTCTAATAGTGATGGAGGATTTCATATTGATAATAGAAGGTTAGAAAAAGAGGTGAAGATCTTTGATCTTTTTTCTTTTTTCCTTTTAGTTGTAGCCAAGGCATTATCTCACCTGAAGTGCTTATTGGATTAATATGGTTTGAACTTTGGTAAGTTTCAGGAAGGGGTGGCTGTTCCTTGCTTGGAAATTTTAGACATGTATGAGTTAATCACAAGATCTGGTAAAATTTTAGTTGCCTGTTCTTTTTATTTTGCTTTGATTTTACTGTTTTCATTCTTCAGTCTCTTGTTGATCTCAGGACGTCGGGGTGGCAAATTCCAACGCAAGCCCAAGATTCAAATTGAGAGACAGAAACCTGGTGCTGACACTTCTCATCCAGATGCAGTTGAGTCCATTCCATGTCCACAACAAGCTCAGTCAATTCCTTCTGAAACTGAATACATGAACGAGGGTTCAAACCTTGCATTCACATCTAACAATATTGTTGATTTCCCATCCTTGAGGTTTGATGATTCTACATCTGAACTCCCAGTGAATGAACCAACAACCAATTTTATGGATGCTTCTCGCTCAGAGGCTTCTTTCCCTGGAGAACACCCAGAGGCTGCTCCTAAAATCCCAGAAAAAATTGTAATTTGTTCAACTTCTATTCTTTCGTACATTTATTGTTTGCATGAGTTAATTATTCTGTTTAATTGAGTTAATCTAGTTCTAGTTTGATGTTTTATTTCTTTTATTCTTTTTTATTTATTTATTTTTTTTGCGAATATTATAATTTTATTGTGTGTTTCTCAGAGCTCCAAGTGTAGGAAAAGAAAAACTCCAGTAACAGATGATTCTCTTGAGAACCAAAAAGATTCCATATCTGATCAGGAGAATGAAGCTGACAGATCAACAAGGCTGCTGAGAAAGCGGAAAAATGGATGTGAACTTGTTGATGAATCGGAGGAGGAGGCTAATGTTGATGGGGACTTCTCATACAAATGTCCTAGTGGTTCTCTTGTAGATGAAGATGATAATGACAATGATAATGCTGAATATCAAGGGGAAAAGGAACCCCAAAAGAGAAGGGCACCAACAAAATATGAAAAATCAGTTCTGCAGAAAGAAAATCCTGTTCGGAAGCATAAAAAGGTGAATGAAGAAGTGGAGAAATCAACTAAGGCTCCTCACAAGAAGTTCTCTCACTCAACTCGTCGAAAGAGAAGACAAGGTAACTGGCACTTTTTGCGTGTCAGGATTGTTTGTTAGTGGGGGCATGATCAATGTTCTAATTATGGTTTGACCTTTTTTTTAATAAATTAGTGAACAAGGTTTTGCTTGAAACGCCAGAGGATGAAATCGACATCCAAAGTTTGTGTATTAGAGATGTAATTATGCTGGCTGTCACGCCCTCAAAAATAAACCCATAATATATAATATTACCATGCGTCATTATAAGAAAACAAAGAGTATTATTCCATTCATCAGAGTAAACTTATTAAAAGACATTACATGTAATAAAGAAAGTAAATGACCTACAGGCTTACATCTTTCCAAGCCAATACTTGGACACAAAGATATGAGTACTAACTCATTTACAAGTTAAGCCCTTGGCTTGAGTCCTTACATGTAATAACGAATAAAGCAAATAACAACTAATCTAAATAAGTCTTCAACTCTAAATCCTTCCAAGCTAATTCCTTGGAGGTAGCATGTCACCTGAACCTGAAAATGATGTTCCCGTATAGGGTGAGCCACAGCCCAGTAGAAATATACTAAACCAAATATAAGTATTGAATAAAGCAATAGCATTCAATAGATGGTTAACTCAAATATCAGTTTTTACTTTCCATTATTTATTCAACTTTTCATTTTTATTAATATGGCTCAAAACCTGGCCAAATCATAACAGTGAACTACACATCACATTTTACATTACTTCCAATATCAACAAAACAAATGAGACTAAGGCTCATATCAAAACACTTCATACTTCTCATTTGATACACATTTTAGTGCTGCATCAACAACATATAGAAACACTTCTATAAATCAATAAGCACACATAATAGTGATGCTAATGGAGTCCATCCCCTATCTCCTCCAAAACAAAAATCCGGTTTAGAGGTCCATCCCCTATCTTCCCCTAAACCGTGGAGTACATCCCCTATCTCCTCCCAAACAATATGCATATGCAATGCTCAATCAATACACGTATTTTCTGTATTAATTCAATAGTCAAAATTAATGACTTAACCAAATTGATTAGTTTCAGTTTTCCCTAATCCACATGCAATGTCTACAACAATCACGACTATCCTCCACCGATAGCCCAAAACAGTTATTTCTAAACAAGAAATAAACACAATAATTCAGTAGGCGAGTGATTAACTTATTCAACTACACCATTTAGACTTACAATTGCCCAATTCCATGAATTCGATTAAATTCCCCAATTTTCTTTAAATTAACTATCCAGATTAATTTATTAAAACATTTAGGGTTTTTCCCAAAATTACCAAATAACCCCAACATATCAAAATACCAAAACTTAGAACAAAGCCTATAATATGGAGTAGGAAATCCCTACTCGAAGAAAATAACCCGAATAGAGAAGACGGAGATGATGACCCAAAATCCAAAGTGCTCCAAATCCAAGATTGTTCAGATTAAACAGAAGCCCTCGACCCACACTATTTTTTTAATAAAGGATCTAGGATAGAAACGCACTCTAAGTAGATCAAACCTAAGGGAGAAGGTGTGTAGAGGGAGAGAAGCGGACCTAGGGTTTTGGAATAAAAAGAATGTGAAAAAGTGATTTAAAACCCGGCCGCCTATTTAAATCGGCAGGCTCGCGGCGAAGACATGGTCGCTCGGCGACCGGAACCTAAGAAAGCCTCGCTCGAGAGAAGAAAAGCTCGCTCGAGCTAAAAACTCGATGCTTCAGTGCGCAATCGAAGCCTTTCGAAGCACGCCGAATGCTTCAAAATATACATACTCGCTCGGCGAAGAAACCTTGCTCGTGTCTATACTAGACGCAATCGCCGCCGGCGAAGAAAAGCTGGCTCGAGCCACCAGACACAAAATACAACCCTCGCTCGAGCGACCAAGTCCTCGCTCGAGCGACCAACCCAAAAACTGGACAGCAACACTTGGTTTCCGAACCCAACCAATCTGAAACAAACCTGCCCAACACATCCTACAACTCCAAAAGAGAAAATAAAGGATGACAACAACAATTATACAATGACAGAATCTACGGAACCTAAGTCCGGATACAATAATCAAATGGGAAAAGGCCGGGGTCGCTATACTGGCAGACTATAGAGAGCGGATATCAGTATGTATTATGCATTAAATTAAGATTGTATATAGCTGCTTCTTCTTTTTCTTCTTTCTTTTTCTTTTTTTAATATTTTTTTTAATGAATATGAGGAATGGATATCATACATATTATGCATCAATTTTACCATTGAAATATCATCATTTTCTTCCTTGCTGTGTTACATTCCTCTAGTTGCATAACTAGCCTGGTTTAACATAGTATCTCTGGTTTTTGGTTCGGTGCCATGGATTTTCTTGTTCAGAGGAAAGAGGGGAAAACATCAGAAGCTCCTTTAGGCAACCCAAGGTAATAAAGTTCTGTAAACTGGCACCATTTTCAGATATATGCTCTTGTGCATAATCTAACCTCGTGCATAATCTAACCTCATGCACATCCACAATAGTTTTGTCTTTTGAATCTTTTCAAATTGCAAAAATTTTGCATTTCCAGCTCAGTGACAAGGAAACTTCCATGTTTCTTTGTGTGGAAGTGGATGGAAAGGATGAGAGAACTGGGTAATATGAACCTGAATTCATGTCATTTTCTAGATGGCTGAGCTTAGCCAGCTTCAATGACTGCTTTTATAAATAAAATCTTTCTCAACTTTGTTGAATTTCTAGAAAGGGGGATACACAGAAAGTATATATTGAAGAAAAATGGAATTTGTATAATCTCATTCATTTCAATTAATTGTGCAATTACAAGAGAGTATATTTATACACAGTGACAGAGCATAACAACCTGTAACTGCCTCCTCCTATAACTAACTATACGGCTGGATTACTAACTAACTCATTGACTCATCAAGTAACTAACTAATTCTCAACATTACAGTGAGCTCAAGTTGAGTCTTAAGTTGGGTCTTCAGCTGAAGCTTGAGACCGAGAAGGCTGCTGTAGCTTGATCTGCAGCTGCTGAATCCTGTACTGCTAATCATATATTTTCCTGTTCTAGTGATGGGCCTCACTTACAAATGTTGCATACTAACAAAGCATAGAATGTGTTTGTGGATATAAAATGTGAAATTACTAGTGCAAGCTGTTTGCCTGTAGATAATGTACCCTTAATGAGAGAATAAGTCTAATATACATGAATTCTCTGACAAGCACATCCTGTCTACTGACTTCATTGTTTGGGTGATCTGTGATTACATGATTATTGCTTTTGTTGGGCATTTTAATGAGCAAATGGACAAAACCGTTTTCATGAGAAGAAACTTTAATCCTACTACCACTAGCTGTCAGCTTGAGTGGCATCTCCTGCCACTCCCAAAGGGAAGGGCCAGGGTTGAACTCCTAGTGCGTCACATTCCTCACCCTACTTACGAGTGAAAAAAGAATTTGTCCTACTTCTGGTTGTTTGTTGTAGTTGATGGCTAATTAAATACGCAAGTCAGTTAGAAATTCAGGATTTTTGTTTATTTTCTATTAAGGTAAGTAAATTAAAATGAACACTGTGTTTGGTGATTATATAACTGGAAATGATTATAGAGGCACCATAATATAGTTTTTCAAGCATTGAGGTTGATGTATCTAGTTTTGTTTTTTATTTTTTATTTCTAGTAAGATTAATTACTTGCTTGAAGCTATGTTACATGGTATGAGTATGTATCTAGTTTTGTTTTTCATTCATTTATTTATTTCTAGTAAGATTACTTGCTTCAAGTCTCAGGTTCCTAAAATCATTAAAATACTCCTCGTTTTCTAAATCGGATACATAGAGAGAGTCTATTTAGAAATGTGTTAAATCTGAAAAAAGGTACTAATAATGGGTAATGCATTATTTTCATTGTCTCATGTGGACTTTCTTTAGTGTAATGTAATGTAATGCTTGTATTGAGGTCATTGGTTTGTACTGCTACTTTAAATAATTGGCAAATCATTGACCTGTTTTCTGGTTATTTTTTTCTTCTGTGCAGTGCTAGTAATTCTTTCACTGACAATAATGAAGATGAGACCTTTGCTTCAGATCAGGGAGGGTTTAATAATGATGAAACAAATCCTAGAATTCAAGAAAGTTCTGATTACCCTAATTATCAGTCTTACATGGACAAAACACCAAGGTCAAGATGGTCAAAACAAGACACAGAATTGTTCTACGAGGTAAATCTTGCTGTAATTTCAAATTCTATTATGTAAAATTCAATTGGAAATAACTGGTTTTGTATCCCAATTTAATAATTGATATAGAAAGGTGAAACTTACAAGTTCCTATAATGGTACAGCTGAAATTGAATTTTAATTTCAAACTTTGTTTATGAGGTATTAGGCAAGACTGTTTTGGAAACTGTTTGTAATAGTTTTCCTCAAACCCAAATGATTTTGCCAAGTTGCTATTGTTTTGACCTGACTGTCAAACTGAAGAAGAATGTAAATGGATTATTGGCATTGTCAAATAGTTAACTGCTTCTAAGGTCAAGTTTAGTTAAGACCTTAGCTTCAGCCATAAAATCAAGCATGTAGAAAAATCCCGACATGTAACAGCAATTTTATTGATTGCTCAACTATAAATGCACGGCCAATTGCCATCTTTCTTGGGTGTTACTTAAGTAATTGATTTACGGAGTGAGAGGGCAAGAGTTCCTCCATACCGTGTATATATATATTTTAATTACATATACAAATAATGTATATACTTTTTAATGATTTGTTGAGCTTTTCTACTGCATTAATGCATTGTGACAAAATAACTCCACTTGTTGCTAATGGAATAAATAGAAAATAATATTGTAACAATGAAAAAAAATAGCCAATGCTCCTCATGTAGTTTTGGACATTTTGCAATTTACCATCCTATTGTTAATGATTCTATCCAAATTGACGGAATTTTTATCACACTTGTCTGAGATGACAGTTGACGAGGAAAAAAAAAAAATAATCAAAGTCAAAATACAAATATAAAAGGCCAAATTTACGCTTATCTTCTTCTTCTTCCCAAAAACCCTAACCCTAACCCTAACCCTAACCATCTTTTTAAAAAAATATAAATCTGACCCGGAGTTGAAAAGCCCAGCCCACACTTCTTCTTAAAACCTAGGTATTAAGGAGAGGGAAACAAGAGCCTTATAACTAGCATAGATGGGGCAACTCCAGGCGATGTGGGACACATTCCAACACACCCTCTTAGACCACGACATACAGTAGTTGGACAAACAGCACACCAATCACAGGTCCAACCAAGTTCTGATACCAAGTTGAAAAGCCCAGCCCACACTTCTCCTTAAACCAAGGTATTAAGGAGAGGGAAACTAGAGCCTTATAACTAGCACAGATGGGGCAACTCCAGGCGATGTAGGACACATTCCAACAAAAAGGACCCCACTTAGTGTAGCCATCCCTGAAGCCACCTCCAACCACCTCCTCGCCAACACCCCTCCCCTCTTCCCTCTCCAAAAGGTTCATCTCTACTTTGGATCCACTTCTTGTTTTTTATCATTATTGTCGTTTTGGTACATTTTGGTATAAATGAAATTGAACCACGGTTGAGAATCACTAGGTTTAGAGATGGGTATGGTAATCCTAGTGATTGAATTCAACCTACAATCTTTTCTATAATGGTGCATGGGGTGCTGATGGATTTGTGTGCTTTGGATGATTTGGTTATAGAGTTGGTTAAAGTTACTATATGTTAGAGACGATATTTCCAAATTGGTAGCTAGAATTGAGTTGCGGGTTTCAATTTGAACTTGAAGATGGTAAAAATGGAGAACATTTTTCGGAGGGACTGGAACATAGCACATTCACTATGTGGGAGGGACTACTAGGGTGGGATTTTTAGAGACTAAAATGAGGACATACAAAGAAGGGCGAGCGAATGGTATTGGTGTAAGATTTCTGAATAGCTTTCTATATCTCATATATTCAATGTGTCAAAGATTACAATCAGATCTTAGATTATATAGCCCTAAATCTTAAACCAAAAAGAAAAATACAAATACAATTATGTCTCTAGCAGGACTCTGAAAATCATGTCTCTAATAGGACTCTAATTTGTACAAAACACATAAGAATATATTCTATATTCTCACACCCCCGCTCAAACTCAAGGCGTTTTAGCAGAAAACACTAAGAGTTTGCTAAGAAGAAACTGAAACCGAGCGGTAGTGTGAGTCTTGGTGAAGAAGTCCGCAAGTTGCAAAGCCGAAGGGATGAAAGGAAGCGAGATAGAGGCAGACTGTAGATGCTGGCGAACAAAGTGACAATCAATTTTAATATGTTTCGTCCGCTCATGAAATACAGTATTGTGGGCAATCTGAACAGCACTGCGGTTGTCACAATAAAGAGATGTCGGAGAAGACTGAGAGACACCCAAATTAGACAAGAGACAACGAAGCCAAACAATCTCAGCAGTGGCATGAGCCATAGCACGATACTCAGCTTCGGCAGTAGAGTGAACAACGACTGATTGTTTCTTACTTTTCCAAGAGATCAAGGAATCTCTAAGAAACATACAGAAACCAGACGTAGACTTACGATCAGTAACATCACCGGCCCAATCAGAATCAGCATAAGCCACTAAGTCCAAAGAGGAAGTAGAGGACAACAATAAGCCCTGAAAGATGGTACTCCGGAGATAGTAAAGAACGCGAACCAAAGCAGCCCAATGGGTAGAGCGAGGAGCAGAAACGAACTGACTAACCACATGAACAACATAAGCAAGATCAGGGCGAGTGACAGTCAAATAAACTAAACAACTCACAAGCTCACGATATACAGTGGGATCATCCAAAGGGACACCATCAATAGAGTTAAGCTTCACATTAAGCTCAATAGGCGTATCAGAAACCTTAGTATCAGTAAGACCAGCACGATGAATGACTTCATTAGCATACTTGGCTTGAGACAGAAAATAGCTTTTGGGAGAAGAAGCAACCTCAATACCAAGAAAATACCGTAATGGACCCAGATCCTTCATTTCGAAGGTGCAGAAGAGATGTTGCTTGACTTCAGAGATAGCAGAAGAGTCCAAGCCAGTGATGATCATATCATCCACATAGAGTAAGAGAGCAACAAAACCAGTCGAGGTATGTTGCAGAAATAAAATAGAGTCGGAAGCAGAAGGATGAAACCCGAGCTCAGTAACAGCAATCTGAAATCGATCATACCAAGCACGAGGAGACTGCTTTAGACCATACAGAGCACGCTGAAGACGACAAACCTGACCAGAGGGATGGTGAAGGCCAAGGGGAGGACGCATGTAAACCTCCTCTGTGAGATGGCCATTAAGAAAAGCATTCTTAATATCCATCTGATAAAGAGGTCAAGAACGAATAGCAGCAACAGAGATCAAAGTACGGACAGTAGTCATTTTGGCAACAAGAGCAAATGTTTCCTCATAATCAATACCATACTCTTGAGAGAAATCTTTGACAACCAGACGAGCTTTGTAACGCTTAAGAGAACCATTAGAATGAGTCTTGACTTTGTAGACCCATTTTGCAACCAACCAGATTCTTATCAGCAGGCAAAGGAACCAACTCCCAAGTACTAGTTTTTTGTAAAGTAGACAACTCATCCTCCATAGCTTGAACCCAATGAGGATCCTGACAGGCCTCCTTGTAAGACTGAGGTTCTACAAAAGAGTGAATAGCAGACAAAAAGGTATGATAGGAAGCAGAAAAACAAGTATTAGACCAACCCAACCTGTTTGGAGGATGACGTGCTCGAGAAGGATATCCGTGTACAGTAGGATCAGAGTCGTCAGAAGCAGACGGAGCAACAGCAGGGGTAGAGACAACCAGTGAAGGAGGAGCTTTGCGACGGGAATAAACTAACAACGGAGGGGGAGAAGAAGCCGAAGGAAGAGAAGAAGCCGAAGGAAGAGAAACAACTAGAGGTATAGGAGGAGAAGATGGAACAAGCTCATGGGGAACAGTAGAGATGTACTCATCAGATGAGACCTCAGAAGGAAATGGGTCAATGTGAACCAAATCATCTTTGGAAACTGGAGCAGTGAGAGGGGAAAGCTGGAAGTAAGATAGACGTTCAAGAAAGGCAACATGACAAGAGACATAAAGACGATGAGAAACAGGGTCGTAACACCGATAACCTTTCTGAGTAGGACTATAACCCAAAAAAACATAGAGGACAGACCGGGCACTAAGTTTGGTCTTATCTTTGCGGGGAAGAAGAACAAAACAGGCAGGCCCAAACACAAGAAGGAGGGAATAGCTAGGAATTTGGAAGAACAAAGCCTCATAAGGAGACCGACCAGAAAGAAGGGGAGTAGGCATGCGGTTAAGAAGAAAGCGGAAGAAGAAGCGCCTCCCCGAGAATAGGCGAGGCGAGAAGAAGAAGAGACCTAGCGGTCTCAAGAAGATGACGGTGTTTACGCTCAGCTCGACCATTTTGGGCAGGTGTATCTGTACAGGAAGTTTGGTGAACGGTACCCAAATTAGCCAAATACTCACAGAACTCATTTTTAAAATATTCCCCACCTAAGTCGATTTGTAACACTGTAGAATGAGACCCAATGAGTAGTAATCATAGACTGAAAGGTACGGTATATCTGATAGAAATCGAACTTATGAGTCATAAGATAAACCCAAGTGTAACGGGTGTAGTCATCAACAAACGACACATAGTATGCAGAACTCCCTGTGGTGAGAACAGGATAAGGGCCCTAAACATCAGTATGAACTAAAGAAAACGGTGTATCAGATATAAAAGTACTTCTACGAAAAGGTAAGGCTGTCATTTTGGCAAGTTTACACCTCCGACATTCAGTAAGTTCACTAGGAGAAACTTTATCTAAAATACCTGACTGAGCTAAAGACCGTAAGCGGTCAGCGGACAAATGCCCTAATCGATAATGCCATAAGTAGAAAGGACTAGACATGGAATCTAATTGAAAAGAGAAAAAGGCAGTCGGAGAGGTAGTCATAAGCAGATGCAAGCTATCCACCACATAAAGGTCTCCAACTTTACGGCCAGTCCCAATCTGCTGCTTGGATATCCGATCTTGCACAGAACAGATAGAAGAAGAAAATATAACATCAAAACCAGAGGCATCAAGTTGACTAATAGATAATAAAGCCGACAAATAAGCGAGGAACATATAAGGCAGATGGAATAGAGACCGCAGACATAGCGAGCGGTATAGCCAGACCGCGAATATAATGACATACAGACCCATTGGCGCCTATGAAGCATGGACACTCCAAAATCGATCTTTGTGGCGGTGTCAAACCTTGGACACGCCGGGGACACGGGGACACGCCGGGGACACGTACGGGACACGCCATCTGCCGTGTCCCTTTAATTTAATAATTTTTTTGTAAGGGACACGCCAGGGACACGCGTGTCCACAAGGGGACACGGCAAGAGGAGAAACCAAAGCCCTAAATCAGAAGAAGAAAAAGAGAGAGAAGAGAACCTGTTCAGTCGCGACGCGAGCTCCATCATCTCCAGTCACAATCTCCATCTCCATCGAGGTTCTTGTTCTAGTCGATCTCCATCTCATCTTGACCTGGTAAGTCTCCTCTCTGTTTCGCCTCATCTCTCTCCTCTCTGTTTCACCTCATCTCTCTCTGTTTTGCCTCTCTCTCTCGCAGTCACTCTCTCTCTCACTCTCGCTTCTGTCTCCCTCTCTCTCTCTCGCTTCTTATTCGATCTTCTTCTTCTTCTTCGCCGATCTTCTCTCTCTCTCAGTCGCGCGCTCTCTCTCTCTCTCTCTCTCTCTCGCTCTCGCAGTCCACTTTTGCTTTTGTCTCAGTTGAGTTGAGCCCTTATTAAACAAAAAAAAATTAGAATAAATAAGATAAATAAAAAATAATAGAATAGTTATAATATTACTATTATCAGATAACTATTATATATTATAAAAATAATATAACTATTATATATTAGATAATATATATAACTATTATAAATAAATAGTTATTATAAATAAATAAAAATAATATATATAACTATTATATTATATAACATATAAGATAATATATAATACATATTATAAGATAATATATACTTATACATATTAATAAAAAATAAAAAATAAAAAATAAACACATATATGTAAAATAAAATAAAAAAATTAATTGAAACGCATTATTTAAAAAATATAATAAACAAATAAAATAATTAATATGTATTAAAATAAAATATTTATAAAAAAATTAAAAAATTTGCCGTGTCCCCTGCCGTGTCCGTGTCCCCATTTTTTAGAAATTGTCGTGTCCCGTGTCCGTGTCCGTGTATAAGTGTCTCATTGATAGGAAAGGGAGGGGAAGTACAATTTTGAAGTAAAGAGAGATGATGAGTCATATGATGAGAGGCACCAGAGTCAAAAAGCCAGACAGACGAAGAAATACCTGAAGAAGGCCCAAGTAAACCTGAATAAAGAGAGTAAACAACTGAAGCAGACGAGGATGGCTGGGAGGTAGACAGTATATGCTGAAGCTGGCTAATTTGAGCACTCAAGGAAGCCAAGTCAGGATCAAGAACCAGAGCAGAATCTGATGAGAATCGGTGGGAGGCGAGCGGTACTCGAGAGAGTCACGAGAACTTAATCGGTAATTCTTTGAAAAGACGAGGTAAACCTGAACCATGAATAAATACCCTTCTTGGGACAACGATACTTCCAATGACATCTTTGATGGCAGTAGGCACATTCATCCGAAGTTAGACATCATAATAACTAGAAAATTAAGGGGTTCAAGTGTACCCAAAATTTTGTAGGGTTAAAATGCAATAATAGATAACTGAGTGGCCAAAGAAGAGTCCATTTTTTTTTTAATGAACAAACAAATAAGAGAACTGAACCAAATAAGATCACTGAACAAACACAGAAAGAAAAAGAACTAGAGTCAACGATGAACCACACGAAGCCGTAGAGGACAGAGAGAGCGAGAGAGAGATGAAGGAGATCATATTGCGAGTATTGTCGACGGTCAGATCGCGCGATATCGAGGGTGGAGTTGTTGGTCGGCGGCGGCGGACAAGGTCTTGCCGCCCTCTCCTTCTTCACTGATTTCTCTCTTTCTTTTTTTCTGATGTTTTACAAAATCGAACCGGTGAGGGAGTTAGGATTCACGATGACCAGATGTAGCTGACAAGTTGTGATGACGCCGACGAGAACGAAAGAGACGTAGCAGATAGGGTGCGACAGGGAGTCATGATCGAACCGAAACTAAGAGGCAGAGGGTTCTGGGTTGGTGATGAACCAGATGAAGCAAACCCACTACGGCTAGGGTTTTGAATCTGAAGGCTAGGGTTTGAAACCAAGCTCTGATACCATGTAAGATTTCTGAATAGCTTTCTATATCTCATATATTCAATGTGTCAAAGATTACAATCAGATCTTAGATTATATAGCCCTAAATCCTAAACCAAAAAGGAAAATACAAATATAATTATGGCTCTAACAGGACTCTCAAAATCATGCCTCTAATAGGACTCTAATTTGTACAAAACACATAAGAATATATTCTATATTCTCACAGTTGGAGTGGCTTTTGTAGAAATATCCTCCTCAGATTAGCCAGATTAATCCCAAAGATGATCACATTTCTTTCCAAGTACCTCTCTCCGTATTTGTATTATGTATGTGTGTGTACAATAAACTATTCACCGCTCTATATATATATTTGGTACAACTTATTGGAGCTGGTTATAGCTTTTTTTATTTAAAATTTGTGCCAGAGTGTTTGGTGAAGCTTTTGTTTATAGGTTATGAGACAAAAATAACTTAAATAAGTTGAAAAAAGTTGATTATTTGAAAATTGAGGGAGGAGTGCTTTTAGGTTTTGCTTTTTGATTATCAACTTTTAACTTGTTATAGTCGCACCGACAGACCCATTATGTTTATATTAAACAATGTGTATATTATAGTGGAATTATTTTAAATTAGAAATGAATTTAAAAAGTTAAAAACAAGATTAAAGAAATTAGGTGAAAATTCGTTGTCTAACATAAGAAAAAGAAGGAAAAAGGAAATTGTTATGTATTAAGGTCATTTTGTATATTTCTTTTAATGGTGTTAGTATTGCACTTTATTTCAAAATCACATTATGGGTAATTGACTATTTTAAAAAAAGGCATGGAGGTAAAGTACTCCAGGGCTTAACTAGAGAGGGGTAAAATGGATTCTGCCCTAATATTGATATGGGCAGATGAAAGTAGAAGTAACAAGAAACTTTTGAAGTCCTCCATTTTGTTGTGCTGGATCAAAATTGTACCATGCTTTTTATCATATAATTTTTCTAGCGTACTAGCAAACTGTTTACTATAGGTTTTTAAGGGCTTTTTGATTCTATCTAAAATAATATGCCCCTCATTATGTACCCCATGAAGGCCAAAAAGTTAAATATGGCGGACCATTTTCTTATTGTTGCATGACTGCAATTTGATAAATATTATGTTAAATAATCTTTAGTTATGAAAACTTGTTCACATTGAAGTCATCAAGAGTGGAATCACAATTAACCAGGAAAAAAAAAATTATAACACAAACTCACCTCTATTGCTTGTGGGCTGTGGCTAAAGTGGAAAGCAAGTTGACATATTTCAGTTCATACCATTTCGAACTCTAATGTGGGGTAGTTAGACCTATATTGAGCCCACTCATGCATGATGCGACTTACAATTTTCTTAACTGTGGCTAATCTTCAATTAAATAAAAGCAATTCAACCAAAGTTAAAAGACTAAAGTTCAATTCAATCTCAAGTCCTTTGACAGTCTAGAATCAGCTCTTCATTTTTTCAATGTAGCTCCTGGTTCTGTACTTAGCGGTACAAGTGTATTAATTGTGGTTCTGTAAGGAGATCGAACAAACAAGTTCTGAGCAGCTATTATTTAACTTATTGTCGTAATACCAATCACTGGATTTCAAATTCAATTTTCAGTATTCATTTGCTTATACAGAGGTATTATGCTTTCCCTGTACCATGTATTGGTTATAATTTGCATCAGCTATTGTTTGTTTAACTTGTGATCTAGGCTTTGCAGCAGTTTGGTTCAGACATATCAATGATACAACAACTTTTTCCTGGCCGGACGCGTAGCCAAGTCAAGTTGAAATATAAGAAAGAAGAGCGTCAGCACCCCTTGAGGCTTCATGATGCTCTAACAAATCGTGCCAAAGGTGAAATTCTGTTCTCTCTCGCTCTCACACACACAGAGACATGCACACGCATGCACTCTCACACACCCTTTGATGCTCTCTCTCTCTCTCTCTCTCTAATACACACACTACCATGCAGATATGCATTTGCACACAGAAACCTGCACGCCCCAAAAGTTTCTTCAAAATTTGTTTTTTGCTAATTCTAATGGTATGCTAGTTTTGGAGCTGATTGTTAGGGGAAGAAAAGGTTTAGGTGGATGTTTATTTGGTAGTGTGTTGGTGGTGGTTTTAGATCGCTTAGTGGTCTGATTATGGAAACTGGTGGTGATTCAGGTGGAATTGCTTGTAGTTAGGTTTTGTATGGGTGCTTGCTGTTGATTGTGTGGTTTAGGTTCAATATGGATTAGTAGAGGAATGACCAGATTTAATTTGTTGTGTCAAGGTACTAAAATCAGCAAAGTAAAGAAAAAAATTAACAACTTCAATAAGGTGCATTGTTGTAGCACTGATTCCTTGATGGAAAGTTATTTGGTGGTGGTTCCTTTTCTGCAGCGGCCGGCCCCAGGAGAAGAAGGGGGCTGGTCATGAAGCTGGAAATTTCTATCAAAGAAAAATGCTTGGTACAACAGGAATTTGGCACATTATTCCACCATGACCTGCTGCTACTAACAATATAGCTATATTCTGGCAAAAAATAAACCATCATGTTTTGGTGAACAAATTGCTGGATTTTGTTGTAGATTTATTTACAGAGTATTATGCATGGGTGATCTACTGTATCATGATTAATCAACAACAGAAAAGTAACAGGTTTAGCAAGAACAGATTGGTCTATTTGATGGCAATTAAAAGCCAGACATGAACTATGTTCTGATCCAAAATGGATTCATCATGTAGAGGGGAGTAGCTTGAGAAGGGGCTATACTCCTGAGCAACGAGCATTATCCCATTTTTTCAAAGCCAAGGTCTTTTGTGTTGAGTTGAGTTGAGTATTATCTTATTATCATTATTTATATTGTTGTCAGTGGTTATGATTGAGTTTCATCCTTAGCATAAAACCAGCCCAATTTTTTGATCCTACTACATGCCTGTGTGATATTTCACTGTGACCTTAACTAGGTTGCTGCTCAGGGTAAACATTTTTTAGTTTTTTCTACCTCCCCTCTCTCTCCCTCCCTTTTCTTCTTCTTGGAATGATGAACATGCTAACCCTAAAACTATAGGTTTTGATCTTTTAATAAATACAATAACTTTTGTTGGAATAAATGAAATAACATTAAAGATTTTGCACAAAAATATTGGGAGTGTGAATTCTGAATGTTTCTGGTTTTAAAAAAATTATGTTTCTAATAGATCAACCAGAAAAAAAAGAAGACGAAGAAAAAGAAGAGAGATGTGAAAAAACAACTTCAGTTGTAAAGTGTAAATTTGGTTATAATTTTCATGAGTATGTTCTCAACTGTGCAACGACAGAAACTGAAACGAATCTGAGCAATACTCTGTTTCTAAAGATGAGAAGATGAAAGCTGCTTATGGTTGGAGCTTAACTAAACAAATACTAGTAATTGAATTTGTGGATATTCAAGTTTGAATATTTTCTGAGCGAAGTTTTAAATAATAGGAACCTTTTTAAGGAGAAAATTTTTTCTTTTCTTTTAAACTGATTGAGGATATAGTCAGTTTAGTTACATGAATATTCATCATTACTTCATTTAATTCCTTCAGGTTTTTTATTGGTCTATTTTGATTGTTTGGGGATTGGGTTGGTGGAGTTAGATTTGAAAGGGAGACTGCCTAATCATTTCTAGTAGAATGTGATGCTTCATATCACAACCTCATATTTGGATAGTTGGCTGCATCAACCATTATTAAATGTTTGATATTGTTTTTGAAACAACATCTAAAATTATTTGCTTTGTTTGTTTGTGTTTTCGTATAAAGGAGTTTGTTTTTAGAAAATTTTCCTAATAATAGTTTTCAAAAACTATTCACGAAACAAGTTTATTGTCTCCATTCTGATTGTTCTATTTCAGCTTGCTTGTCTAAAACATGCATCTAGTTCAGTAGGGCTTTGTGGATCCACCATATGTCACCAAGATGCAGATACAAGTAGAATGCATGCACGGATGGCCCAACCCTCAATGGGGCTTAAGGAAAAATCTTAATGAGAGGCCTTCTTTAACATTTAAATAATATTTTATAATTTCCTATATTATAACTTTATAATGTAATTTTTTTTCTTTTATTCTTATAATTAAATTTTGGGGCTATTCATAGCCTTTACAAAGTTTTTCTTTTTTCTTTTTAATTTTTTAAAATATGATCTTTGGACAAGGAAATTTTGTTCTTTATTGGGCTTTTGGACAAGGAATGTTATTTTAAGTTTTTACTAGCGATAGCTTTTGAACAAAGAAGGTTTTTATCAGGTGTTATTATTGGGGGGCCTTTGGACAATGAATGTATTTTTAGGCCTCTAGACAAGGAAGAATTTTTTATTTTTTATTTTCTATTGTGCCTTTTGGCAAACATTTTTATTTTATGAGGCTTTGTACTAGGTCTGTTTGGGTATGTCTTTTCCCTTGAGTGACGGACAAAAAACTTTAAAATTTAGGGCTTTTGAAAAAATGGGGTCTGAGGCATGGCCATAATGGATTACTGTTGTGCCAGCACTGAATGCATGTATGCAGTTTCTTCTATGTTTCATGCCAAAATGAAGTCTGAAGTGATAGCTGTACAACTCCAATTGGTTGTTTTATTAGATGATATATGGTGGGTTGGTGTGCTTGGAAATCAATTGATAATATGACTTTTTCTTGCAGATCATTCCCATTTTCAAGTGGTGATTGAATGCTTGCAACAACTTGCTGCCAAGGACAAACAGAATTCTTGCATGGATGACTCAATTGGCTTGACAGGAGTCGAGGAAGAGAAGGTGAAGCATGAAATTAATGTTTGCGTCTTTTGTTCTTTGCTTACTTTCTTATCTGTGCAAATTTCTTGTAAATGCTGTTATGCGTTGGGAAAATTTTGTTTCTCTAATGTGCAGACCATTATATAGATTGTTGTACCTCTAATAGATTCTTAATTTATTGTATGCTTGGTTAGTTGATCTCATGCAAGGCAGCTATGTGGTGAGTTGATTGAGACGATGAGGTAGCATTGGAATATTTGTTTTATTTTTACTACATTTTATGGTGAAATTTATGAAAGGATTTGGAGAAAGTTATGCATCAGTTTATCAGTTAGTAAACACCTCCAAGGCTGCAACGGTGGTCGGATGTGTTCCTCAGGTACAATGAGGGTACAGAGCATAACACACGTCTTTGTCATGGTTCAGAGTTGTCTTCATGTGGATATCTGTTTTTGTAAGACGGTTAACGTGCAAGTCTGTTTAAGGAGAATTGAACAAGTCACCTTGACAAACCTTCTACTATAGCCACCAAACCACAAGGCTCCAGTGATCCCGTGTGTGTCGCGGTGTTGCTTGAGCACTCCATGTCCTTCACCTGAACCTTGAGGGGTTGCCTAAGCCAAGCTCTAGACCTGGGTTAGTGAAGAAACATGGGGCCTTTAGAGAACCAAGTGTAGGCCATAGGAGAAGTACACTCAAGTAGAGAATCTGTTTGGCTAGGCTGAAGGAAGTCTGAGTATATTGGTGCAAGTGGACATGGACGAACTCGGATGGACAGTTTGCCCGAGTAAAGGAAGGAGGATCAAGTGCCCCTAGGAGGTTCTTCAGTGGTTGCCTCATGGATACCTTAGCCTGAGGCTAAGGCAGCACATGGATGCAGAACAAGTGACAAATTCCTGTTGGTCCTGGTGCTACCTTACAACGCTAAGACACTGAACCAAGGCTAGTGAAGGAGATGATGTGGTGCTAACTTGGCTTACCACGTGGGCACATGGGCCGACCTACCTAAACTCATCCCCAACCATGATTTAAGACTCACCTACAAGAAAATGTGTCAAATCTGGAATTCTGCACTGAGCATGCTTTAGCAGTCTTTTAATTAATCTTTTTTTTTCTCTCCAAGTTGTCTTTAACGTTTTCCATAGATCAGCTGCTATTGCTATAGCTTTATTAGATTTTAGGAGTCTTGGATATATTGATAATTTTTAGATTTTCTACATAGGCTACTGTAAAGTGTCCATGGGTCATATTATGGGCCAAGTGGTATAAATTTGGGAGGTCTTTTCAGCATTGTATAGAGTTGGTTTCTTGTATATATGTTGTGTGTACATGGGTTATTCCTCCTTTGGCGAAGTGGTTTAGAATGTAGGGTATTACTGAATTGGTTTTTCATGCTTTTATGGCCTATTTTGATTTGACTTCCTCTTTCTTTCATATTGACACATTTGTGGTTAGTCATCATGCTTCATTGACAACTGTTCTGTTTTGATGCAGTCCTTTTTTTATTCTTTGGTAAATGAACACCTAGTATAGTGCATAAATGTGAGGGATTTTATTTATGTTACCTTTACATGTGTTATGCCTCCCTGAAAAAGAAGCGTAAAATGCTTGATGCAACTAAATTAGATTTTCATGCTTATGTGGGATTGTGATTTGACTTTCCTGATGCATAGTATACAGGGATATGTTTAGTTCTGGTGCAATATTTTTCTGATATTTTTTTTAAATATGAGCATTTAGTGCTCAAGAGTTCTTTTTGGCCTTATATATGGTGGGTTTCTTACGCATATTTTGCATGAACATGTGTTGCGCCCATGGTCCCATTAATAAAGAAAAGTATAATCCTGGTTAAAAACTAAATTGGCTTTTTCGTGCTTGTGAAGCCTCTTGTGTTTTGCTTTCCTATACATCAGTGCGCTTACGGCATGTAACATAAATCTTCGGTCAAAGTCTGGTAGTGTAGTTAGTTTAATGTAGGCTTTTTTTTTTTTTTTACAATTATTATTATTATATTTTATTGCTTGATTGTCACTTTGTTAATGTGTTGATGTGCACAGGAGGAGGAAGTAGCAAAATCTGAGCAGGTAGAGGGAGGACAAATTGAAGCTATGGAACCGGATGTTTCTGAAGGTGAGATTCCCTTGAAGTCTTCTGATAGTGAGGATGCCTTGTGCGGATGGAGTCAATATAAAAGTGAATTATAATGTTGAAAGACAAAGATGCTGACTTTTCTTGTTTCTATTGATTAGTCCTTTATCAAATTAATCTGAAATTTTGTCCTTCGTTTTTAAATGTGCTTTAACATTGTTCTCCCTGGAGTTTATGCTATAGCTTTTATCATCCAATTGAAACTAATTCAACCCTGAAGTCATACAATTTTTGTTTTTCACTTACTAAAAGAACTGCTTAACTGTCGCATTTCATAATCTCTCTCTCTCTCTCTCTCTCTCTCTCTCTACCTTTGTGAAAATTTATACATACTGTATTGTCATAGGAAATGGGTATATTTTGTGCCTATGAAAACATAACTCCAAAGTTTCAATAGATTTTTGAATAGGATTAGACATTTCCATCCGGATGATTATGGAGATTGGTGTCTTCTCACAATGGTTAGTGGTTGCCTTTTAAGTGGTACTACTGAACCAGAATGAAGGAATGCTAGCACCTTTTCGATACATATTTCTTTAAAATCTTGTTTTAGCTTTGATGTTGTGTTTTTTTCCATGAAGTTAGTGATTATGTTGAGCACTTGAAACCAGCCTTCTAAGCCAGGTGGCTTCTTAGAGCACGGTTTGTAGTAGGTGAAGTACCTATTTTGACTCTTCTTTTGAATTTTTTTATTTTTATTTTTATTTTTATAATTACATTGACATATTATCCAAACCTATGGGGAGGGGATAAGGTGATATTGTCACGTGGTATCACTGTTATACCCAATATCTATTCTAGTGACGATAGAGGGTCATAGATTAAACTCTAAATTATGTATGGGCCTAAGTGCTGAGGTCGCCCTTTTGAGGCGACTAGGAATGAAAAAAAGAGCATGGGCTAAAGTCTAAGAGAAGTGGGCCAACAATGGGCCGAAGTAAGTTTGACTCGCCAAGGGTCTAAACGGACTCCACAAAGGAAAATGCCTAAGTCAAGTTGCAAAGGCAATACTTGCAACGGTTAAGTTATAGAGACAACACTTGGAGTGGTTAAGTTGTAGAGGCACTTTGCCACAGTGCTACCATTCACAATAATGTCGGTTCCACATACGAAGTTCTTTGAGGGAAAGAAAGTCAGCAACTAAGTTGCGGAGACAGCACTTGCGAAGGCCAAGTTGCAGAGACACTTTATCTCAACGCCGTCATTTCAAGTATTGTTGGTACCGTCGTCATTCCAAGTATTGTTGGTCTTTATGACCATCTGAAGTTGCTAAGGAAGGAAAACTAAAGCAACTAAGTTGCGGTAGTATTCTGCGCCCAAGTTGCGAAGGTATTTTGTCGGCGTCGCCATTTCTAATATTGTCGGTTTTGCTATTTGAACTTGCCGGGAAATGAGCCGCAACAACTACAATCGCCACAACTAACATCACGAAGGAGCGTCCTACCAAGGTGATAGCAGTTGGGAGAAGTTTTCCCTATGCAAGTAGAGGTTAATGCTTGTCGATAGCGAGCCCCAAGGCATAACTAGCCCAAGGCTAATAGCAAGCCCAAAAGTTCATTAACTTGGCGCTGATAGCAAGCCCCAAGATTTATTGGTTGGAGCTGATAGCAGGCTTAGAGATACCAGTTTACTGCGGCAATCCGGCAAAGATGGGAGTAGGGTAGCCCGAGTGCAAGGGACTTCCTTTCCATTTACTCAGGTTATGGACCTGCCTTGGTTGCACAAGCAGGACCAAGGAAGCCCCCTTGAGCTTGGTACTAAGGCCTGACATGGTGATAGCGAGCTTGGCTATGGCCTTTGCCTTGAGAAGCTAGGGAGTTTGTGGTTAGGTGGCTAAAGGTGGAGGTTTCCTTGAGGTGAACACGAACATAGTCGATAGCAGGCTAATGGAGTCTTGAGAATGCATGTACTGGCTAAATAAAACCGAGAAAGCAAGTGCAGCAGCAAAGTTTATTTCTTTAAGTGCACTTATTGACGTTTGAGCTGAGAAGGCAAGTGCATCGGCAAACACTCTCGCTGCAACTGCACTTGCTGAGGCTCAAAAGGAAATTGCAGCGCCAAACACTCCCGTCGCAACTACACTTGTTGAGGTTCAAAAAGATAGTTGCGGAGGCAAACAAATAGTACATAGTACATGCAAAGGGACATGTGGCACCTTCGGCCTGGTGGCTAAAGGCAGAATATTCTGTGTGATCTTTAGGGACACCTGTCTTCTCTCTATTTGGCTATTTGGTACCAAGGAAAAGGCTATAAATATGATCCATTTCTCAAAGTCCAAGAAGAGGAATTTTTGAGATTTGTGGGAGATGCTGCCTATTTGTGCATTGCCATTCATTTCTGTTTGAGTTGCTTGCTTCACCCTTACCTAGCTACTCACTCTCCAGTCTTTCCACCATTGTTGGACCATTAACGTAGTTTTGTCTCTCTAATCATCTTCCTAACCTCGAACCCCCATACAGTGACAGGACTGGAAACCCTGAATATGAGGTTGGCTATACAGGCCCTGTCCATTGAGGCAAGCCATCACCTTTAATGTAGTTTAGAGTCTATCTAGAAATGTTTATATTTATAGCTTCTTTATATATATATATATATATTTACAAAAAGAAAAAGAAAAAGAAAAATGAAATTGGTGGACAAAATCACATTTAGTGTCTATTTCATTTTTTTTTTAAATATTATAAACCGTTACAAAATTTATTAAATTCTTGTAACCATAAAAAAAAAAAAAAAGTGATTTTACGTGTTTAATGTTTTGATCAATTTTAGACATTGAAGTACTTGAAAGTTTTTGCCATTGTTACTAATAGGCAACAAGATTGAAGTTGTGGTTGTGTTTTATTATGGTTTCATCTTCTGATCCTTTCAAAGTATTTGGGCTTTACCAATTCATCTTTTCTTTACACTACTTAACATTTCAAACCATAATTCTGTCCTACCACCTTCAACTCCCCAGTTATCCATCGATACAAATTAGCCCCTTTCTAGCCCCCACCACCACAATTCCCCTCATCAACCCCCCTGTGACCAAGGATGGATTTAGAGGGTGCTGATGAGGGCAATTGTACCCTCAAAAGTATTTTTGTGGCATAAATAAAATCACCCTAATCCAAATGTACGTTGCTAAAGTGTTTTCCAAACAATACACAATAAGGGATTGGCTTAAATTTCCACTACCCGGCCTACAAACACAAGTTGGAACAATTGTGCTTGGAAACTTCTTGTTACATATATATGAAGATGCAACCAGCACACAGAGAAACAGGAAAGAACGGAAGCGGACCTGACAACTAGTGATTCAATACAATGCAATACAATACATTAATTTCACCCTAATCTTTCCAAAAACTGTTTGAAATTATTACGTGAAGAACCACCCTCCTTGACAGCCTCCAAAGCCAACCCTTTCCATTTCACAACATTCCTTCTAATCTGCTCTCCCCTCTCTCCCCCTCCCATCACCACATCCAAACACCTCTCAATCTCCCCCCTCTCCACCACTCTCTCTTCATTCACCACTGCTCTCACCCCTACCCCCCACACCTCCTCCACCATCTTCGCATTCGTCATCTGATCAGAAAACACCGGACACCCCACCATCGCCACACCTGTAACCACACTCTCCAACGTCGAATTCCACCCACAATGCGTCACGAAACACCCAATTGAATGGTGCCCCAACACCTCCAATTGCGAACACCACGACACTATCAACCCATTTCCTGTACCCAACTCAGCCTCAATATTTTTTTTCAATTCTTCTGATCTCATAACCCACAAGAATGGTCGGCAACTTTGCATCAGACCCTTTAAAATCTCATCGATTTGCGGCTTCTCTAACACCACCATGCTTCCAAACGACACGTAAACGACGGAGCAATTGGGTTTTGAATCCAACCATTGAATATAGTCCTCCCCAGATGGCTCGAACAAGTCGATTTTAATTGAATTTTTGGATTGAATTAACGGTCCGATTGCAATGACGTTCATGTTATCGATAGCTCTGATTGAGTTTTGTTCAAAAGCATCGAATGTGTTTACGAGAATCAATGGATTGGGGTCTTCTTCTAGGGTTTGTATGTGTTCTTTGATTGTAGGTATCACAGAACTGTGTGGACTCTCAGGTAAGAGAAACGAAGGTACGTCGTCGTTTGAAAACAATGGCAGTCCAGGTAATTTAATGGAAATCGAAGGGTTGTTGAAGTAGGTGTGGAATATAGCGAAAGTGGTGGCGGACTGAATGGAGAAGAAAGCGGAGGGCACGTGCATGTCACGTGCCACGGCGGCGGCCCAGGGGAGGAGGATGGTGTAGATGATGAAGGTCACCGGAGAGCCGCCGTGACAGAGGGTGGTGAGGAGGTGAGTTAGGGTTTGGGAGCCGACTCGCTTGAACTCGGACATGGCTCGGGTGGGATCGGTCGTGGGGTGATCGCCGTCGTCGAAGCCATCGGAGAAGAATGCGTAGGAGGGGCCGGCGAGGGTGGAGAGTGGTGGTGATGCCGCGGAGGCCGCGGACGGTGGTAGCGAAGGTGACCGTGGCGCCGCCGCCGTGGGTGAGGAGGAGCTTGGCGAGCTCTAGAGTGGGGTTGACGTGGCCTTGGGCAGGGCAGCAAAGAAGAAGGAAGTGGTGATTGGTCATGCTGGTTTTACTGGTTTCACTGAATTTGTTCATGAGCAAGATTATTATGTTGGGGTTTAATGTTGCTTATGGATGATCTGGATAAGACATGGCTGTCATCTTTGACTTTTGAATGCAATTATTTTTGTAACAAAGAAAATTGATTTTTTTTTTTGAACGCGAAGAATAATGATTGATATTGTTTGGGGTGTCTTACATAAGTGTATTGTTTAATTTTTGTAGATTAAAAGGTTAAAGAAAAAATATGAATGTTTAGGTTAAATTTTGACTTTTAAAAAAATATATTAAAAATTATATAAAAAATATATAGGAGAAGTTAGTGATGAAATATGCCGCACAGTCGGTAGGCGTAAAGGACAGGGTGGTAGAGTGTAGAGGAGGAGATGATTCTCTCCTTTTTGGACATAAATTGGATTGTATTGCTCGGTCCATGGAGGCTCACCACGGGTCTCGTTTTGCTAATCAGAACTATTTAATGTGTAGAACTTGTCGAGTACTATATGCTTGAAAAAAATCACGTTGATCGAATGTCGATAGCTATTTGATTGGATTAATTTTTTTTTCAACCATTAACTATAACACAATCCATTTTTTTTATACAAAACTGATTTGATCATATAATTATCGATATCCGACCAATGTGATTTTTTATAGACATATAGTACTTAACAAGTTCTACACATTGAACGGTTCGGATTATCAAAACGGGACCCCGTGATGGCCCCCACAGGCCGAACAACACAGTCCTTAAGCTTTCCTCCGCTTGTGTAATTTATCCTCACCGAAGTCAAGCACAGTCGCCTTCCGTCAGAGTGAGTTGTCTCACAATTTGTATAAAAATAAATTTTTTTAATATTTTTTTTGTTGAATAGTGATAATTTTTTAACTTTTTTGATAACTTCTTGATTTTTTTGACTTTTTTTGTAAGTTGTCAAACCAGCTCTTAATTTAATCCCTCTAATTCTATTTTTAATGATATAAAATTAGAAAAGTTACAAATGAGAAGTAGATGAGGTGTATGAGGTCATTTCACATAAGAGTGGGGGCACACAGAGTCGGATTTGACTTTTTCAAGGCTCAAAGCGAAGGACTTTTCATAGATGCGGGGTTGTTGCGGTACAAAAGCTATTGCTGTGTAGCACTATGGCACAGTAGCACCGTTTTGTGCTTCCATTCTAACACACTCGTTTTTCCGTTTCAAATTTCAAAATATTTTTTTTCTCTCAAAATCCTTTTCTTTCTCTTTGTCCTTTTAACTCCACCTACTCCAGATAATCTATATATATATATATATAAATAAAAAATTTGTACAAAATTTTCATAGTAACATAATTAATGTAAGTTTTTTATTTTAAAATAAAGCACTTATGAAGATGATTTTTATTTATAAAAATGACATCGTCACATAATTCTTGTAGTATTTTTTGAATAGTATTAACAAAATAATCATTTAAAAAAATTGAATTATGTGCACTCTTAGAAAGATCCATATGTCATACACTTCATAATATACCACAAAATAACATAATTTTTTTTACCACAAAAAAATTTTTTTTAAAAAAATATTTACAATAAAAAATGAATAACTTTTATCACAAAGTGACACAATTTCATCATTCGTAATTTTTTTTTTTTTTGAGAATCAAACAAAACAAATGGAAAATATATTTAGTAAGAAAGTGGTTTACAAATCGAGCTAAGTCATGAGCTGATTTTACATCATGCTGCTAAACCTTATAGATACACAAATAATCAAAAAACTTCCTGACCAGCTTAATGTTTGTTACAGTAGTACTAAGAGACCAAACAGGACACTCCCGAGGACTGAGAATATCCATCAAAAGCTTGGAATTTGTCAAGATCTGAACATGACGAAACTTCTCCTCCTGCGCCTATTGAAGTGTGTGATGACAAGCCAGTACTTCTATTGCCAAGGGAGAATCAAGTTGCATTTGTTGAGCACATTGAGCCACTAGTTCCCCATCGTCATTATAACAAATCCAGGCTATTCCAACACTACCATCTTCCTTACCCCAGGAGCCATCAATGATTACTGTATATTCCTATAGAAAACCATCAAGAAAATTAGAGTTTGCCAAAATACAAGAGTTAAGTTCCAGGTTTGGTGGGGAATTTGTAGGTAATGATAACCCTTGATTGGAAGGCTGATTATCCACATCTTGTTCCCCCTATCGGACATGTAAAGACAAGACTAATTCTTGTGCTAAATTAAGAGCATGATTACTCGACACCACATTGTTGGTAAACACTATACTATTGTGTTGTTTCCATATAACCCACAACAGTGCCATGATGTGAGTAATGATCTCTGGCTCAGGGGAATGTTATCTCCAGCTGTCTAACTAGACGGGGGAAGTTAGTCGTTCTCTGTGGGAAAAATCCAAACCCAAAGAACTGCCCTTCCAAATTCGCTATGATTCGGGACATTTGAAAAATAAATGTTTGAGAGGTTCATCTTCCTGCTTGTAGCGTGGGCATAAAGCATCATCGAGCACAACCCGACATTTCAATGAAAAATACAAATATTGCATGGTGCTAGTGGTGTGACACCTAGGCAAGTTTAAAGTAGTGTAAATTATTCTATGCAAAATGTATATGCAGTGCTAACAAGAAAAATTCTAAATAAACAAGGCCATATGACTCGCATCACCAAAGCAAGTTAATAGGTGTATCAACACATATATCATCTTCATGTGGAAAGAAGTTTAAATGAATTGTAAAATTCATTTAGAAAATGTACAAGGAATTTAAAGGAAGTAAATGAGTCATATATATATATATATACATGCGCATGCTCGAATTTAAAATATACTCATGAGAAAGATTCTTTGTCTCTTCGTTGAGCTTTCTAGTGTTCAAAGTAGTGCTACTCAAGGCAGCTTTGTTTCAGCCCGCGTTCTTTGTAAGAAAGTGTGAATTATAAGCACTGGTAGTTAACAAGGTTGTTAAGATCGCGATCCGGATCGTAGGATCGTACGATCCAGTATATGCCATTTGATCCGACTCGTACTTTGGATTGACCCCATATCAGGATCGTGGTGGTATTGTAAAAGGGTCGTTGGGATCGTTTCTGGATCGCGACTCCATGCGATCTAGATTTGAAGCTTTTTTTGGAAACTTAAGGGCAAAATTGAGAGCAAAAAGACAGAGAAGCAAAGCAAGCAAAGAAGCGACTTGCGATTAGGGAAATACAAATTGGGGAAAGAGAAATTCAACATCTAATTTTAGAATTTACAGCCACAACAAACCAGATACGCTTCTTATTCTTCTTCGAATCTTCATCTTTCTTCGCTACTTTTTTCGATATTCTTCTTCCTCTCTCATCGCTTCTATTCGTCGATCTTCTCTGTGGTTCGAAGCTTCTTTTCTTTTCTTTTTTTTCGCTGCTCAGTTCTTCTTCCTTTCCCTTCACTGAGTTGCTTTCCTTCCCTTCGCTACTCTCATTTTGTTCTGTGGTTCGAATCATCTTTTTTTTTTTGCTCTTATTTTTTTTTTGTTTTTGTAAAATATATATTATTGTATATTATATATATTTTTTGTTTTGTTTTTTTATATTATATATATTTATATATATATTTTCCTAAAATTTGTTCTCATTTTGTTCTGTTTCTATTTTTTGTTATCATTTTGTTCTCTTTATATATATGTTTATGTTATTTGTTCCGTGTCTGTTTTTTTTTTTTGTCATTTTGTTCTATTTTTTTTGTATTGTTTTTGTATATTATATATATTTTTGTATGAATGATGTGTTGTTTTGTTTCTCTTTTTTCTTTTTTTTTTTCTTCTTCATTTTTCTTGGTTCTTCTTTGCTACTATGCTGCTGTTGTTCTTCTTTTCTGTTTTTTCCTTAAACTTTGCTGAAAAAATTTCTTTTAATTTTCACAATTTGCAGCACACAATGTCAACCTCTAGTTCAGGAAGAGGAAGGAAGAGGAAAAATGGTCTTTGATCCTGAATCGATCTGGTTGGGAACATGACATTGAAGTGGATGCTGCAAGCAAAAAGGTAAAATGAAAGTACTTTAATGTTACTCGTTCTGGAGGAATATATAGATTAAAACACCATTTGGCACGCACTCATCAAAATGTCGAACCATGTCCCCAAGTTCTGGAAGATGTTTGAGAAAAGTTTATGAGTCTTTTAAGAACTCAAACATTAGAGTCTCAAAATAAGAAAATGAGGATGCTTGATATTGGTGATGATGATTCTGATGAAGAAGTGGAATTATTGCATGCTGGGCATGAAAACAAACAAAAACATTATGGGCGTATGGATAAATTTGTGGTGAATAAGTCTCGCACCAAAATAAAAAACTATCAATCAATTATTTGAGAAAGAAGAGAGATGATGTTTGTCAAACAATTGCCCGGTTTTTTTATACTAGTGCAATTCCTTTTAATTGTGTCAACAACCCTATATTTCCACTTTTGGTTAAGAAAATTGGAGATTATGGAAAAGGTCTTGTGCCACCATCTTACCATGAATTAGGGTGACATTTTTTAAAAAAGAAGTGCATGAGACATTGCAATTACTTGATGAGTTTAAGGAATAATGGACAAAGACCGGGTGTACAATTATGTCCAATGGATGGTTGGATAGAAAGAGAAGATCAAATTGTAATTTTCTTGTTAATAGCCCTAATGGAACTATCTTTCTATCATCATTGGATACATCCAACATTTCAAAAACCGGTGAAAAGGTTTTTGAGATGTTGGATGAGGTTGTTGAGAAGGTTAGAGTGGAGCATGTTGTGCAAGTGGTGACCGACAATGCTTCTAATTATAAGTTGGCGGGAGAAATGTTAATGGATAAAAGGAAGAGCTTGTTTGGGACGCCTTGTGCGCTCATTGTATAGGTCCGATGTTAGAGGATTTTGAGAAGCAAATCCAACTTCATCGAGTTACAATTAAAAAAGGGAAAAGAATTGTGGCATACATTTATTTAAGAACAAATCTTATTCATTGGATGAGGGAGTTCACCAAAGGTATTGAACTTATTAGGCCTGCGGTAACTCGGTTTGCCACATCTTACTTGACCTTGAGGCACCTTCATGAGCAAAAGGGTGCATTGTTCTCTTTGTTTACATCATCTAAGTGGAGGAATAGTCGATTTGCAAGGTTTGAAAAGGGTAAAAAAATTGAAGATATTATTTTAGATAATCGTATTTTTGTGGAAGGGCGTTTCTATGTGCTTGAAGGCTGCGGTACCTCTCATTAAAGTACTTAGATTGATGGATTCGGATGAGCATCCGGCGATGGGATTCATTTATGAGGCAATGGATCGTGCGAAAGTGGAAATTCAAAGCAATTTCAATAATGTTTTCGCATGGTAAACTTTTATTTAGTTAAACTTATTTACTTTACTACTATATTTCCCTAAACTTTTTATTTGTTCTTGTTCATTAGCACTCTTTATTCAATGGTGTTAGCTATGATCCTATATGGACCATCATTGATAGAAGATGGGAATCCCAACTCCATCACCCATTGCATGCTGCAGCATACTTCTTGAACCCTCAGTTTCATTATAGTCCCAATATTCAGCCAGATGCTGAGGTTAAAATTGGGTTGTACAAATGTTTTGAAAGAACGGTTCCTGATGCTAATGAGAGGATGAAGATAGATTTGCAAATTGATGCATTCAAGAGTGCAAGAGGACTCTTTGGCATACAAAATGCAATCATGACTAGAAAAAAGAAATCTCCAGGTGTTTTTTTTATATATATTTTTACTATAAGTTGATTTGTATAATTTTTAATATCTTATTATTTGTCTTCATTTCATCAATTTTAAATTTATAACTAAACTTTCATGTAGCTGATTGGTGGAACTCTTTTGGTGATGAATGCCCTGAGTTGAAGAGGTTTGCAATTAGGATATTAAGTTTAGCATGCAGTTCATCGGGGTTTGAGCGCAATTGGAGTGCTTTTGAGATGGTACATTCAAAGCGGAGGAATCGTTTGCACCAAAAGAGAATGAATGACTTGGTGTTTGTCATGTACAATTTGAAATTGAGACAACGACACATGAATAGACAAGCAATCATGAATCCATTATGCTTGGATGATGTCCCATCAGATGATGAATGGATAACAGAGAGAGAGAGACTCCGACTCTTCCAAGAGAAGGAAATTGGTTGAGTGTGCTTGATAGGAATGCTCGACATGGATGTGATTAGGATGAAGACGAAGTAGAGGCGCTTGCAAGGGATTTGGAACAAGCTTGTAAGTTTATGTACACATCTTTTAGTTTTAATTAGAAATTATAACTTTAGTTTTACTTTTAATTTTTTTTTTTACTCCAACTTCGGTCGTGATTATATTGGTAGAGAACATGATGCAGTTCATGAAGTAAGTGATGATGATGCTATGGATCAAAACATGGATGCTTGAAGGGATTTTGATCATGACTTTGAAGATGCTACTATTGGTGAAGACATTGAGGACTTTGATGGCACCATAGGTGGTGATGGTGATGGTAATGATGATGATGATGATGATGATGATGATGTGGCAATGATTAATGTTGATTGTGGCAATAATGATGATAATTTTGGCGACCATGATGACTTATTTTAGTCTTTTATTTGTTCTTTCTTTATTTAGTTTGTCTTGTTTTCATTAAGAAACAATGACAATGGTGTGCAAGTGTTGGTATTTGCTTTTATTATGTTTGACTTCTTTTTTTGAAAAAACATGTTTGAATGGTACCTTGAATTGCTATATTTCTTTTTTTGGGGCTTCTTCTATATATATTTTGAGAGTATTATTTAGTCATATAAAAGTTATTGTATTTTTTTAAATCATTTTAGTAGGATCTTATGATCTTCGATCTGATCCTACGATTCGATCTGACAGACCCCCAAAACGATCCTGTGTAAGATTCTGATCTTAACAACCTTGGTAGTTAAGTTCAAATAACTAACAAATACTCGACCCTCATCATATTGTAAATACGAAACATGAATAACAAGTAATGAGTTAATTGATGAATGTAATATGATGTTGACTCTTGGCACTTAATTCAGAAGAATAAGATGAATATCAAAGTAGTATCAGTTGCAGTTTATTTTTAGACAGTCAAATACTACGAAACTAAGATATAAAAATTTGTATCTTAAATAAGCAGAATTTGTATCTTAATTCAGAAGAATAAGATGAACATCAAAGTAGTATCAGTTGCATGTTAAAGCAAAATTTGCTTTGGTATTTGTAGACCGCCCGAAACTCCGCTCCGTGCGCGAGGGCGCGAATCGTAGTTCTAGCTACTGCAGTTCGGACTCCTGTCACGGTTCTGAATCTAATCTCACAAAGTGCAATGTAAGACTGATAAATCACCAAAGAGTCCAAATCCGGCAAATCGTTTTGGAAAATCAATTTTAATCAAAAAGCGCCAAACATGGATCGCTTTGCAGTTCGAGTTGCCACCTAAATATTTTATTTTGAAAAATTTAGGAAACCCTGACTCGTGCCTAAGGCCACGTGTCCGTCATCACCAAAGTTGGCTCGGGAACTTGGGTACGAGAGGGGAAGGTCTTGAAATGAGCACCCCCGCTCGCCCGATCAAAGATCGGCCACTACTAACATGATACGTTGTTTTTGAAAATAGATGTGTTCTTATTCCGGTTTATTAGCTAACCTTACTATGTGATGCGCACAGTATACAAGTATAGACTAAATCGCTCAAGTTGGAAAAAAACATCTCATGTTTGTTTGTTTGAAAATGGTTTGAAAGTGCTACTCGCAAGTAGGCTAAGGCGTGGATTTGCCACCCTCAAGTGGGCTTAGAAAACAATATGATTTTGCCACCTCAAGTGGGCTTAAAACTTGCATTTGATGAATTGTTCCAATTCATCAAATCAAGCCTCCGCTCATAGGTATTCATGTAGTTAAACACTTAAGCAGTTAGCCTCATGGCAAGCATGCTAACATGGCAATCACTTATACTCATGCAAGGATGCTAAAGCGAAAACACTCACAGTGTACTCCGAGCCAAAAAAGAAGCTAGTTAGTAATCAATGCATGATCCTAGCTATGTCAAGAATATCTAATGTAACACATGCAAAATGAAACTAAGATAGGCTCGGCTATTCTAAGATAGCATATGAGTGTAACACTTGATACATGTATTCAAATTGGTATTGAAATACAATGCAGTTTGTATGATGTGCCGAGCTTGGTGCATGCAAAACAGATGAATGATGCACGCATGCGAAGCATAATGATGCTAATTGAAATATGCCCTAAAACTAACCATTGAAAGCTGATAAGTAAAAGGGAGAAAGAAATGGGGGTTGGAGGACATGCATCACACACACGCACACTTATTACAACAGTTGTGCCCTCTCGACGGAGGGTCCGAATAATAAGCTAACTAGCTAATCTAAGCTAATTAAACTAATTATTACAAAACAGAACTAATTAACTAACAAGTTAACTAATTAAGTACAAAACGAAGCTAATTAACTAACAAGTTATTACAAATGCAAATGAATAGCTAAGTGCATTAACTACTTAATTACAGAACCAAAGCATTAGCTAGCTAAGCAAAGCAGCTAAGTAAAGCAGTAAAGAGATGTCCTCAGGGTGAAGAGTGCATGCATGCTCGGTCGCCTCGTTCGGAAATCCATCGCGATGCCCCAACTTGCCTTTGCTTGCATTTGTTCTCAGAACACTGTACAAACCTCCAGATAGTTTTTGCACCACCATGGAGACTTCCAGGAGGGTTGTCGACCACTTGTTGATGTTGTAGACCACCTGCCGACCACTTACATTTGCTGCAAACTAGAAAAAGTGGTCGGCCAGCCACTTTTACTGGTCTGCCGACCAGAAAATTCTGCACACTTCCAGTTTGCTGCAACAGAAAACAAGACAGGGCACATCAGTGTATTTGCAAGGTATGTGTGCACAACCATCCTCCCTATCATTTCATGAGCTTCAAGGGAGTGCGGTTCTCGACTCTCGGGCCACCAACCAAGCATCGCAATGCACGATGGCCGAGAAGCCAAGATTGCACAATCAATGTGAATGAATGCACAAAGAAAACATAAGGGCCTTAACCTCTATCATGCATGATCAAGAGGGTCAACGACCGAGAAATGAGGCACGTTTCATCACTTAGAGTATGAAACGTCCCTCGTTTCTCGTGTTTGGATTAACACCAAATCCAAACACAATGCAATGCAACATAAGCATTCCAAACACAATGAAATGCAACATAAGCATGTCAAAACATAGTCCTTAAGCACTAGGCACACAACACTAAGGCTATATAATGCAAGACACAATGGACTAAACCAACCCCAAATAGACTTCAAGTATGCCAAGACAATGGCCAAAACACTCTTAAAAGATGGCATGAAAGGCTAGAAAATGCATGCTCATGCATTGGCCCATCAACTAGGCATAAGAGCACAACTCTCAAAAGTGCTCAAGGAGTGACAAATGTAAGAGTGTAGCCACACTATAAGCACTGGAATCATCTATGAAATGATGCCAAATCATTCAAACAACATAAGCATAGCATGCTAGGAGGCCTAAGGCACAAAGCCACCAAGGAGGACTACACAAGAGGCATGCAAAATATGGCACAAATGAATGAACTAGCCATAGATAGAGCTTAAATAGGTCAAATTAAAGACCAAAACATGCTGAGATAAGAGCTCAAAAGTCTAGACATGCATGCATACAAGCTAGGCCACAAACAAGGCAATAATGCATGACCCTTAGAGGCACTCAAAGGATGAAAGAAGGGGGAACATGGCAATTCTATATGCTTTGAAATAACATGTTAAAGGATGCCAAATCATGCACATGTCACAAATGAAGCATGCTATGGTGCTCAAAACTCAAGGCTAGCAAGGCCAATTGCACTACAACTATGCAATACAAGAACCATATTGCCAAGACAACCCAAAACAGTCCTAAAGCATGCCAAAATGATGCTAAAACATGCATGGACTAGAGCTAACACATGCTAACATGAAGGGCATGTAGCATGGAGTATGCAAGGCCAAAAGGAGGGTTACACTACACCTACCAAAACCAAGCATGAGATGGCTTCACCAACAAAAATTAGAGTTATATCATGGCAAAGTAACACCAAAAACACCTTGAAATGATAGCCGACAAGCTTAGGCATGATGGCATACACATTGGCTCATATTTAAGACATAAAGCACAACCTCTCCAATGCATTGAAAGAGTGACACATGCGAGTGTATGACCATACTACATGCACTAAAATCGCATACTAAATGATGTCAAATCATGTGAATAGCCCAAGTAATGCATGCTAGTGTCTTGGAAACTCAAAGCTAGTGAGCAAGAATGAACTATGGCTATACAAAGCAAGGCATGCATGACCAAAACAATATAAATCAGAGCTTAAGAATGCTAAAATATGGCCAAAAGCTTGCTGGAGTTGAGCCCAAAACATGCTAGAATGATGGTCAAAAGCAAGATGCATGTTAAGCTAGTGAATGGAAACGCACTACAAGTGCAAGGAGCATGCAAGAGGCTATCAAACCAACCCTAAAAAGAGCTATAACATGCTGAAATAAACACCAAAAACTTGCAGAGATAGGACCAAAACATGCTAGAAAGATGAGCTATCAATACAAGCATGTAAGGCTAGTATGCAAAATTTACACTACAAGTGTATAATGCATGCAAAGGGTGACTCAACCAAGCTAAAAAAGAGGTATGCCATGTCAAAATAACACCAAAAACAAGTTGAGAACAAGCCAACACATGCTAGAAAACCATGCTCAAACATGAGGCCAATAAGGCAAGCATCCAAGATACAAGAAGAGGGGATGACCCCCTCCTATTTGGGACTTCAAAACACACTTTCCACTACTGAAATTTCTCACGAGTTTCGTTGGTGAGAAGTCCAAAAAGAGGTGGTCCCAATAGCTTAAAAGGATAGCACAAAACAAGGCCAAACAAGGCACAAGAGGGGCTAGACCACCCCCAACACCAACAAAGCCTTAAACAAACATGTTCAATACTAAAAAATAAAGCTTTTTGCAGTAGAAAGTCAAGCCAAAATAAGCATTCAAATAAGGCTAGGTATTTAAGCAAAAACCAAGCTTTAAGAGGTTAGAGACTTACCCTTGTAGAACAACTTCATGGAAGCAACTCAAGACTTTTTTTGGATCAAAAGCAATCCAAAAACAACAAACCCGACTTCAAGGTGCCTCAGCAACAAGAGTATGGTGTTTCACTGGGTGTTTGTGTGCAAAAGTGTGAAGGAAAGGCACTTTTAAGCACAAATATGAAGAGGAAGAGCAATCTAGAGATAGATGGTATATGTACAGCTTCAAGCAAGTTTTTCTGAACCTAAGGTAAGAGGGAGGAGGTTCCCTTTTATAGAAAAACAAGGTTCAAGCTTGTTGAACAAGCTAGGAGCTCAAGCAATCCCTCCATACGTGTATGGAGAATGCCTTCTATGCCCAACAACTGGCACAGCTGGCAAGAAAATATCTGTAGGAAACTACAGGAAAGCTGCCGACAAGTTGAAGTGGTCGGCCAGCTACTTGCACTGGTTGGCCGACCAGTGAAAGTGGTCTGCAAGAATGAAAAGTGGTTGGCAAGGGGAAGGGGTGGTCTGCACAAAGAAAGCAAGGTGGTGGCATGGCTGTCAACCACTTTTGGTGGTCCAAAGACCACTAAGACCAGTTGGTCGACCAGAAAACAGGCTGGCAAGCAGGAAAAGTGGTTTTCAAGGAGAGAAATTGGTCTACAACCCCAATTCCACCCTCCAAGCAAGGAAAACAAGGTTTGTGCCAAAAACAAACCAAAAAAGATGAAAGACGAAAGTTCGCAGGACAAGGCACACAGCTGGAAGCCTCGAAAACTAGTCTACGGGCACCAAAAGTGGTCTACGGGAGGGAAAAGTGGTCTACGGCCACAAAAAGTGGTCTACAAGACCTCAGTGTCCCTCTAGACCAAGGCAACAAAGCATGGTCCAAAAACCAAGTCAAGAGGAGAACGTTAAGCGGTCCCGAGACAAGGCGCGCGACTGAAGACTCTGGAAATCGGAAACTAGCCTACAAGAGGGAAAAGTGGTCTACGACCACAAAAAGTGGTCTACGGACCTCTCTCTCCCTCCAGGCAAGGGAAAACAAGTTTTGGTTCAAAACCAAACTAAAAGGGAAAGAGTTCAGAGACCCGGAGGCAAGGCACTCAGCCGAAAACTCCGGGAACTCAAAACGAGCACAAACATGCACAATCACCGAACGCTCAAACAATGATGTCTGAGTCTTAAGGTCGGTCAAAAATGGGGTGTCTACATATTTTATGATTTAGCCAATGCATAGAGTTTAACACGGTAAACCCAGTTCCTTAGAAGCAATGGTGTATCCACAAAATATACAAAGCAATAAGTGTTCCTTTATTTGTAATTTCTTCCCCGCCATGAATAGTCACTTGAGAATGATTCACATTCATATTCATAAAACTGAGAGCAAATTCAATCTCCATTTGGTTTGACAAACAAAAAATAAATAAATTAATTAATCTCAAAGAGGCATTTCCATGTAATAAAATTGTGTCTACATCTACAAGAACTCTTCATAACTAGCAGTATTTTCAAGGGACATAAACCAGCACTACACAATAATATAATATATTACAGGTGCTTCATGTGAAACATACAGAAAGGGTTTATAATCAGATAAAAACTATGCAGGGTACATTATCCTAACCTCCAAAAAATATTTTACAACACCAGGGTTCATTATTTATTTGCTTTCACCTTGGAATTGTTTCTCCTTGTCCTTTTCCATATTTTCAATCTCCATTCAGCAAAGACAAATATGCATATATGTATTTTTCGTTACAGAAGTATTTATAGGATTTTGCAAACTTAATGAAGATTTAATAAAATTAAGAGTCATGCATTGCTTAGTGATGCTAAAAACTCAAACTTGCAAGCAATGTCAATTCTACCTTGAGAGCAGTACTTTGTGCAAATAATGCCAAAGCTTATGTTTGTCTCCCGCCCCTCTCAACTCCCTTGAACAAGAACTAATGGCATGCAATGTCATTTTATAAGAGGTATACCACATTTGCAATTTTAATTCCAGACAATGAAGACAAAATTTCATATATTTACTAGAAACATAAATTCCATTCACTCACCTCCATAGCGCATGCATTACATAGGAGAAAGTCACAAGAAGTTGGTGTTGCTTCTTGACAACTGGAAGGATAGCAGATGAATATAGAAAAAGATACATGATGGAAGCCCAAAGAATAACAATATGCAGCACAAGTTTTCCTAAAGAATCATTCCAATAATGGTAGCCTTGACAACACCTAAAGTAATATCATACAATGATGGAATAAAAAGTTATTCTAGTAATGTCTTTTTTAACCTTCCTCACACTAGCACCTTCTACGTGCACAAAATTATAGCTCAACTATGTAGTTGATTTGCTCTAATAAATGTAAACATCTAAAACTTGACTTTGCATTTTGTATATTATTGACATACAACTATTGATTTTCAATCAAATTTATATGAAATTGTGTTGTAATTGATTTCCCAAATCATTAGGCATGGAACATCAATTTTGTAGATTCTAACACACCTAATGTCCTTCACAAGGACTAACAAGGCTGTGGATGGCTAGAAGCTTCATTTGTCATAACTCACAAGTCCAATTATGCACTACTACAAAAATAGTTAAAGATCATACTTTGACAAAAAAAAAAAAAAAAAAAAAAAAAAAGATCTCACTTTTATTGGAAGTGTGATAAAAAAAATTAGATTGATATTTTAATCACACTTAATTTGATTGAGTGTGATAATATTTATTTTTTATGTTACTTTTCAATTAAGTGTGATTATATATATATTTTTTAATCACACCTTGCAATTAAAGTGAGATTATATATACACTAGTATTTTTTAATCACACTTTTTAAACAAGTGTGGTTATAAATATATATTTTTTAATCACACATTCTAATTAAAGTGTAATTATTTATATATTTTTTAATCACACCATCTAATTAAAGTGTGATTATATATACACTACTACTTTTTAAATAAGTGTGATTATATATATATTTTTTAATCACACATTCTAATTAAAGTGTGATTATTTATATATTTTTTATATATACATTACTACATTTTAATCACACTTTTTAAATAAGTGTAATTATATAAAATATTTCAATTTGATTTTTATATAAAATATACAATTCCCAAATCTGCGCCTCTATTCTACCCATGAATGACAGAGGACGACTCACTACTAGAAAAGGAGGGTTTGGACACGAAACTTTTTGCAATGGTTTGAAAATCGTCGCAAAAAGCAAGATTTTGTGACGGCAAAAAAAATTGTTGCAAAATTAATTTTTTTGTGACGACATTTGACTGTCACAAAAAAGGCACCGACTAAATACTACTATTAGAGGCGAAAAATCCAAGACCATGGAAAAAAGTAATATTATACGCGACGGTATGTTATCCATCGTTTTTTTTTTTTTTTTTTTTTTTTGCGACACTCTTTGTTAGTCAGTCGCAAAAAAAATTATTTTTGCAAAAAAAAATAAGGATTTAAAACGAAGGGTTGAGATCACTTAAAGAAGATGAAAACCTTACCAAAACATTACCGAATAAATAATTAAAGACCAAGTCGAGTGTGTGACACTCTGTCCTTAAGACAGATTCGCCCCGCTACAGTGCTTACGATTATGTGGCGTCTATCTCCCAGGATGCAATAATCTTCACAAATTTGTAGTAGCACTTCAAACAAATTTGTCCGGCGAACTAGAATCTTGTGTTCTATAACTCTCTGAAATTTTTCCTAAAATAAAATAAAGAATAATAGACGCAAGAGAGCAAAATGAAGGCAAGGAAAATGCATTTTCGGAATCAATCAAAATTGGAATGGGGCTGCCTTTATATAGGCTTTGTTGGCACCTATTCAATTTGAATAGAAAAGGTATGAAGAAGGAACATAACCCTTCCTTTTTTTTATAAAGAGACACCATGAAAGGTTTGCACCCTTTCATTCAAATGGAGGTTTGACCATTCCTTTAAAACAAAAAGACACCATGAAAGGTTACACCATTTCATTCAAAATGGAGTCTATTTCAATTCACAACTACCTCTTTATAAATTTTCCAACAATCCCCCACATGAATGAAATTGACAGAGAGAAAATGCAACAACATGATATAAATACAGAGAGTACAGAAATTGGAAATATTCTGCAAAGGATAGGTAGCTTTTGGATTTGAACCTTCCCTTGTGAGACACTATCGGATTTACTAGCTAACCAGTGAACATGATGTCTTGAACTGTTTAGCCGTTTATGTAAACCAAGACAATAGAACTTACACAGTATATCTCCAGACACAGTTTAGTTCTCATTATTGTGTTCATTTTGGCCCTGAACAACCTGGTCTTTCAAGAGTGCTCTAAAGACTTGTAGCCCTTCACAAATCTTATAGAACCGGCCCGGTTCACACTCACATAGGTGATTCTTATGAAGAGTATCCTGCCATACTTCACTAGGTTTACCTAGTTATAAGAATCATTAAAAGTTTTACTTAACCTAAAACGCTGCAGACATCACTATTTCATCATAGAAATGGGTAGGAGTTAGACTTCCCAGTGATCCTTCTGAGTCATTCACAACTCGGTTGTCCCTTTGAACCTAGATCTTGGGATCTCCAGTCAACTAGGTTGGGTTGCTGTTGTGGTAACTCTTATTTAATAGGCTTTAGTCCCATTCCCCTCGACGAATTCTCAACTAACTCTCTTGCTAACCCTTTGGTTAGTGGATCCACTATGTTGTCTTTAGACTTCACATAATCAATGGAAATAATTCCATTAGAGAGTAGTTGTCTTATGGCATTATGTCGACGACGAATATGTCGAGACTTACCGTTATACATATGACTCTGTGCTCTACTTATTACAGATCGACTATCGCAATGTATGCATAAAGCAGGCACCGGTTTTGGCCATATTGGAATATCTTCAAGGAAGTGGCGAAGCCATTCTGCTTCTTCCCCTGCTTTGTCTAAAGCTATGAATTTAGATTCCATAGTAGACCTAGCAATACAAGTCTATTTGGAAGATTTCCAAGATATAGCTGCCCCACCAAGAGTAAAGACATACCCACTGGTAGACTTCGAGTCTCTAGTATCCGATATCCAATTTGCATCACAGTATCGTTCAAGTACTGTTAGATATCTAGTATAATTAAGCCCAATGTTACGAGTAAATTGGAGATATCTTAGAACCCTTATAATTGCTTTCCAGTGTTCTACTCCTGGATTACTCGTATATCTACTTAATTTACTTATTGCATAAACTATATCTGGGCGAGTGCAGTTCATCAAGTACATTAAGCTTCCAATAATTTGGGCATACTCTAATTGAGAAATACTTTCCTATACATTCTTAGAAAGATACAAATTAACATCTATAGGAGTTCTAGCAAGATGATCATTATCTTTGCTGAATTTGTCAAGTATTTTCTCAATGTAATGAGATTGTGACAAAGCATATCCTTCTGATGTTTTGGTAATTTTCATACCAAGAATTACATCAGCAATGCCCATATTTTTCATGTCAAAATGTTTATTCAACATTTTCTTAGTAGTTTTAATCATATCATTATTACTACCTATGATAAGCATATCATCTACATAAAGACATATAATGACATAACCTTTATGCGTGTTTTAATATAAACACATTTGTCACACTCATTAATTTTAAATCCATTTGACATCATTGCCTTGTCAAATTTCTCATGCCATTGCTTTGGCACTTGTTTTAAACCATATAATGATTTAACCAATTTACACACTTTCTTTTCTTTTCCTGGAACAGAAAAACTTTCTGGTTATTCCATGTAAATTTCTTCATTTAATTCACCATTTAAGAAAGCAGTTTTCACATCCATTTGATGAATTTCTAGATTGTATAGAGATGCAATGGCAATTAGCATTCTAATGGATGTTATTCTAGTAACCGGTGAGTATGTGTCAAAGTAATCAAGACCTTCTTTTTGTCTAAATCCTTTGACTACAAGTTTTGCCTTGTACTTGTCAATTGATCCATCCGCTTTCAATTTTCTTTTGAAAATCCACTTGTACCCAAGAGGTTTACAACTTGGTGGCAAATCCACTAATTCCCAAGTGTGATTTTACAAGATGGATTCAACTTCACTATTGACAGTTTCTTTCCATAAAGGAGCTTCAGGACTGGACATAGCCTCTTTAAAAGTTAAAGGCTCATTTTCTAACAAAAATGTTAGGAAATTTGGACCAAACGATTTTGAGGTTCTAGCACGTTTACTACGCCTAGGTTCCTCTTCCTCATTTTGGTCTAACTCTTGTTCTTGATTATGTTCTTGATCCTTACTAGTAATAGCATCAAAAGATCTTTTATTGTTACTAGTCTCTTGTCTAGTCTTATTTGGAAATACATGTTCAAAGAAAGATGCATTCCAAGATTCAATAATAGTATTTACATGCATTTCGGAACGTTCTGATTTATGAATCAAAAACCGATATGCACTACTATTCTTGGCATAACCAATGAAAATGCAATCAATGGTCTTAGGACCTATCTTATTAAGTATATAATTAATAGAAAGTATTGCTTCCCCCCACAAGTTCTGAGGTAATCCAAAACTTATTAACATGGCATTCATCATTTCTTTTAAAGTCTTATTTTTCCTTTCAACAATTCCATTTTGCTGAGGTGAGTAAGGAGCGGTGGTTTGATGAATTATTCCATGTTCTTTACAAAATTCACCAAAAGGTGATTCATATTCACCACGTCTATCACTTCTAAGGTTCTTGATTTTCTTACCAAGTTGATTTTCAACTTCATTCTTATATTGAATGAAAGTTTTTAAAGCTTCATCCTTGGTTCGAATTAAATAAACATAACTATATCTAGTATAGTCATTTATAAAAGTGATAAAATACTTTTTCCCACCTCTAGTTTGAATTGATTTAAAATCACAAATGTCACTATGAATTAATTCAAGTAGTTCCGTATTTCTTTCAATTGAATGAAAATGAGTTTTAGATAATTTTGCCTCAACGCAAATTTCACATTTATGATTTGAATCAATGTCAAATTTAGGTAAACATTCCAAGTTGATTAATCTACGCAAAGATCTATAATTAACATGTCCTAGTCTACCATGTCATAAATTTGAAGACTCAAGCAAGTAAGAAGAAGATGTATTATTATTAATAACTGAGGGTACAACGGTCATTACATTTAATTTGAAAAGGCCATCAGACATGTAACATTTTCCTACATACATCCCATTCTTAGTAAGTACAAATTTCTCACTCTCAAATACTAGCCTAAACCCATTCTTATTCAACAGAGATCCGGAAACAAGATTCTTGCGAATGTCCGGTACATACAGCACATTGTTGAGAGTGAGTTCCTTTCTTGATGTCATCTTGAGTACAATCTTTCCTTGTCTTTCAACTTTGGAAGTTGAGGAGTTGTCCATAAAGAGTTGTTCACTATTGTTCACTGTAGAGTAAGATGTGAACATCTTTTTGTCGGCACAAATGTAACGAGTAGCACCAGTGTCCACCCACCATTCTTTAGGATTTCCGACAAGATTTGCCTCGGAAACAACTGTAGAAAGATTGATATCATCTACACCGTTGGAAATATTATCCACTTCGGTCATATGGGCTTGAGCAGGCTTCTTGCTTGTTTTTCTTTTGTTTTTGCCTTTACTACGGCAATCTTTGGCTCGATGTCCCTCTTTGTCACAGATGTAACATTTGCCATTAAACTTGTACTTTTTATTATCCCCCCCTTTAGAGCCTTGTGATGAACTTTCTCCAGAAGACTTTCGTTTCTTGGTTTTTGAAGCATGTTCTATCACATTTGCCTTAGACTCCATAGGATGCTTACCAGCCCGCTTTTCAGAATTGCGGTTGTCCTCCTCAATCCTCAAACGCACAATTAATTCTTCCATAGAAATTTCTTTGTGCTTGTTTTTGAGGTAGTTCTTGAATTCCTTCCAGTCTTTTGGTAATTTTTCAATTAAAATTTGCAACTTGGAAGGATTCACTAAGAGACATGCCTTCTGCTTGAATGTCATGCAGAATGAGTTGGAAATCTTGAGCTTGGCTGATCACAGTTTTTGAGTCAACCATTACAAAATCTAGGAATCTGCCAATCACAAATTTCTTTGAGCCTGCATCTTCCGTTTTGTATTTTTTCTCCAAAGATTCCCAAAGTTCCTTTGCTGTCTTGATTGGACTGTAGACGTTGTATAATGTGTTGTCAAGTCCATTCAAGATGTAATTTCGGTAAAGGAAATCGGCATGTTTCCAAGCATCAACCACAGCAACCACTTGTTGGTCGATTTCATCCTCTTTCAGGATAGGAGCAATTTCACGGAGGAAACGAGCCAAGTTCAGAGTTGCAAGATAGAACAACATTTTCTGTTGCCATCTTTTAAAGTCAGTTCCTGAGAACTTCCCTGGCTTCTCTCTATGATTTATTGGTACTGTCACCACAGGAGAGGGGTTTGGTGTAATTGCAACCACCACAGTAGTACTTGTTTGGGCAGTAGTTTCAATAGCCATTAATTCTAATTTATAAACAAAATTATAATTAGAATTTACACTACACAACAAATTAAACCAAATTCACAGAATTAAATTCTGTAAAAATAAAAGAAACAAAAATGTAAATTTTATTTTCCAATTAATTTGAAAATAAAATAAAATTTTATATAACCAAATTAATTCCACACATGAAATTAAATTCTGTAAAATAAAATAAATATGAAAATAACTTTTATTTTTCAATTAATTTGAAAATAAAATAAAATCTTATTCAACCAAATTAATTTCACACATGAAATTAAAATCTGTAAAATAAAAGAAATAAGAAAATAACTTTTATTTTTCAATTAATTTGGAAATAAAATAAAATTTATTTAACCAAATTAATTCCACACAGAAATTTAAATTCTATAAAATAAAAGAAATAAGAAAATAATTTTTATTTTTCAATTAATTTGGAAATAAAATAAAATTTTATTCAACCCAATTAATTCCACATAGGAAAATAAATTCTGTAAAATAAAAGAAATAAGAAAATAACTTTTATTTTTCAATTAATTTGGAAATAAAATAAAATTTTATTTAACCAAATTAATTCCACCTGAAAAATTAATTTATGTAACACTTCAATAATTAAAATACTAAAACAAAATTTTAAGTAATGAAAATTTATAAAATAATTTCTAAAACCCAAAATTAATTTTTGAAAAAATTCGACAAAAATATATTCTGAATTGTTAATGACACCAGTATCGTACTACTAGTTGTCAAAGAAAATAGACAGTATATTACTACTATCTGTCAAATAGCATATAATCACTATTTTTTTTTCCAACCAGAATATTATTTTGTAAATCCACAGAAAATAATTTTTTTAAAAGAAGAAAGAGAAAAGGAAACAAATGAAAAAATTCTGTAAACAGAATAAATTCGAATCTGTCTTAAGATTGTTAAAACAATCTTCTGAGTAATAAAATAAATTGAAACTAATTCAAACAAAATAAAATAAAACTTACAGAATTTATTTTGTTGAATCGAATAAATAATTAAAGACCAAGTCGAGTGTGTGACACTCTGTCCTTAAGACAGATTCGCCTCGCTATGGTGCTTACGATTATGTGGCGTCTATCTCCCAGGATACAATGATCTTTACAAATTTGTAGTAGCACTTCAAACAAATTTGTCCGGTGAACCAGAACCTTGTGTTCTATAACTCTCTGAAATTTTTTCTAAAATAAAATGAAGAATAATGGACGCAAGAGAGCAAAATGAAGGCGAGGAAAATGAATTTTCGGAATTAATCAAAATTGGAATGAAATTTGCCTTTATATAGGCTTTGTTGGCACCTATTCAATTTGAATAGAAAATGTATGAAGAAGGAACATAACCCTTCCTTTTTTTTAAAGAGACACCATGAAAGGTTTGCACCATTTCATTCAAATGGAGGTTTGACTCTTCCTTTAAAACAAAAAGACACCATGAAAGGTTATACCATTTCATTCAAAATGGAGTCTATTTCAATTCACAACTACCTCTTTATAAATTTTCCAACATCCACTACCGCTGCCGTTGAGGAGTGGTTGAGTTCATATTCAAGAAGTTGGTATTCATTCAACAGATTCAACAGGTTCATCCTCCAAACTTAAAATATTAGGGTTTTTAATTCAAAAATTAGGATTTTCTATGCTTTGATTTGAGGCTGTTTACTTGATTTATTTCAAATCTATTATTGGGTTAAAAATTAGGGTTTTGATTTGGGGGTTTTTACATTATATTGAGAGCTCTCTCACCTGTTTGTTGTTATTGAAACTAGGGTTTTGATTGAAGGATTTCAATTGAACCAAAAATAAATAAATAAATAATAATTTGATTTGGGAATTTCAATTGAAAAAAGGGCTTTGATTTTAGGGTGGAGTTAATACTGGTATTGATGGATTCTTGTCCAATTAGATTTTATTAATGTCATTTATATAACCATGAATTGTTTAGTTAATAGTGACAGTAGCAGAGGTGATCTTGATGATGTGGGTGATGATATTTTTGAACTCTACTTAATGAACTTATCCTGATCTTCTCTGTTTCTTTTTAATTTTTCCAAATGTTCATCCCTCCCTTTATAATAAATTATCCAAGGATCTTTCTTTTTTTTTTTTTTTTGGCTGGTGTTTATGTCTTTTCCTTGTCATTAGCAGTTGGTATCTTTACTATTTTGGCACTTAATATGTGCCTATGTTTGTTTTTCCAAATTTGCATGCAAAGGCTACTATATTTGTTCTTATTTTTGCCTCTATATTGGAATGGATTGTACATAATTTGTTATATTTGTGGACACAGTCCTCTAAATTAATTTTATTTCTATCCTATTCACATGCCCTTTTTGTAAGGCGAAATTGGTTATTGGAGGCACAAGATTTTGATGTTGACCTGTTTCCCAATCTTTCTTTTCCACCTAGACCACAGTTTTGAGAAATTCTACTCAATAACTATTAAGCAATGAATGACCAGTTATTGTTTTGTTGTTCACAGCATTGACCCTCAACACTTGGAATGTACCCTTCAAAAGTAGGAATAATGTGGTGATTTGGAATTTTAGTTAATAAAGTGTTAATGGGGAATGGATGAAAAAAGTTTTTTTCATTTTTTTTTTTTTTTTTTACAGTTCATAACACACCTGACTGTACAATGAGTAGTTTTTCCTACTGATTGAATTTTCTTGAGTGTTACAATTATTAAGACATGTCTGTTAATTAAGTGAGAATTTTAAGTAGCTATGTGACTTAAGTTATTTACATTTGTAGTGGCACTTTGTGCAAGACAACCACTAGTTTTGGAATGAACTTTATAATCTGAGGAGCCATCTTCTTAGAAGTTTACATTGACCTGACATATTCCATTTGGTGATTGATGTTGCAAGATTACTTCACATTTAGAAGTTCAATAAGTTTTGATTATTGAGTGTTACTCTATTTTCTTTTTCCATATTATTGATGATTCTCATTAGTTTCTTGATGTTTTTGTTGTGTTCTTGGAATCATGATTGGTACTACTATAATGAAGATCTGAGAAAAGAAATGAAGTTTAAAAAGAAGCAAGTAAAACATGTAAAAGAAGTTGCTAAGTTTGAAATATGTCGTAATAATATACTACAATAAGAATTATGTAAGCAAAAATTTGGATTTTGTGCAATTTTCGCATCGCCTAGATGTACTAAATAACTATTTCTCACATTGGCGTGAGGGTAGTGATTTTTTTTTTTGTTTTTGTTGTTGTTTTTGTCCAGCTGAAAATATGCAAAAGTATATCTTATGTAGCAGTTGCTACTCATACAAATAAGAGTGGCAGACGTAAATTAGCTGCTATGCTTGTTGAACATGAACCACGTTCTTCCAGGCATGTTCTTTCTTCTTTCTTTTCCACTATTTCATTATTTTTCTTTCTTTCAATCCTTTCTTGGAGAAATGTCTCTCTAAAGAACTGAATGATGGCTTTAGTCATTTTGTAAGAGATTTTCATCGTTGTCTCAGGTTCCTCCACTACTAAGCATTGTGGAGGAGGATACAGCTCTGACAAAGGCAACTGAAAGTGGTGATACCGACCTTGTTTATCTTGTTCTACTTAATATCTGGTAGAAGGTATCACTTGTGATATATATTTATTTTAAGCAATTTGTATGCCTTAATATACTTCTATAGATGAATCCATTAACATTTGTCGAGTGCAAACAAATGTCACTTTCTTGGGTTATGATTTATTTGTCTTTTCCACATACATTTGTTAAACAGAGGCCAGTTAGAGTTATTTGAAATAATCTGAGCTGAACACTAGCACGTGATTTATTTATAAGTTATGCACGGTGGGTACACTCTATTTGACTCTTTTGAGGGTTGTTTCTTTAATCTGGGGACCTTGTTATGTAAACTGTTATTATTTCTTTATTTGTGCGAATCTTGTAAGCATGATTTTCGACAAACTTCTTTCTTTCGTTTGGGCTGACTTCAAGTAGGTCGACTAGACTTATGTGGGTTAAAATCTTGTTCTGCATTTTATTTTTCTTTTAATGGACATCATATATTGGCTGCAATATGCTATGTCATTTAGTGAGTTATTTGGTGGTTGGGCCACTTATCTCCAAACATCTTTGCATGTTACGGATGCTATATTTGTTTTCCAATTTTTTCAATTGAAAATAAGAACGACCTGAGTTATTTCATGATTCATGACTTTGGGAAATGATGTAAGCTTTGTTGAATTGCTAAGAGGATAACCATTGAGCAAAGAAAGAAATTTCAGCATAATCTTGTTATAGGTGATGATTGGATAATAAATTTTGTTGATTATTAATATTTAAGAAGCAGGCAATGTAAAACAAAGTGTGATCTATTTATGATTTTGTAGTAGTGTCTATGTATATGTCATATCTATATGGTAATCCAAACATTTTATACTAGTCACAATCAAAGTTGTTATTCCTTTTCTATTAATACAGGAGATGAAGAGTTAGTGTGATGAGAAAATGTCCAATTTTATCTTTTGTAAGACAAGAACAGTCTTTACAAAAATAGTAAGTTTATTCATATGCTTCTAGCAGTTTCTGAATAAATTTATGTTTTTATTTTTCAGGTCAGAATTTTCCTAGAGATGCAAAATATGGTCAAAGAATTCAAGAACTTAGTTTTTCAAGTTTTTCATTTTTAATATATGTAATCATAGTTAAAAACTTTTTATTAATTCCTTTGTATATACTTTTGAACATTTAACTTTCATTTATGAAATATATGACGTTATTCCATCAACATGTGGTTGTAATTCAAAATATAGTATATAGTGTGTATTACATTTGAAAGCATACAAAAGTGTGATCTTATCTCATTATTAATCATAGGTTTTATTAGATATTAATCACACTTAAAATCTGTGATCTAAAGGTTTATTATCACATGTTTTATTAGTTATTAATTACACTTAAAAGGTGTGATGGAATCATTTTTAATCACACCTAAAATGTGTGATCTAAATGTTATTAATCACACTTAAAAGGTGTGATTAAAAATGACCCTTTTTAATCACACACCTAAAGATCACACTTTATTAAAACTTAAAAAGTGTGATTAAATAGCATCCATCACACAAAAAAAGTGTGATCTATTTATGATTTTGTAGTAGTGATAGTCATTAGAGACTAAATCAATTCAAGAAATATAAGATTGACTAGGCCTTAAGTGCCCAGTTGTCTATGTATCCCTAAAGCCACACTGATGGGTAGCTACAACTACCCTCATATGGCCTAAGCACACGTGTTTCAGTAATGTTAGCAATGTCAGGCGACACTAAGGTATCAACGCAAGTCAAGGATAGGAAGGGAAGGCACAAAAAGGCTGAGGTGATGCCTACACTAATTAGAATGTAATGCAAAGTCATTAAACGAAGGGACATACCTTGTCGCTATATTAAGAATGTGCATATTGCTTCTTGAGCTCCTATGCATCATATCTAAGATCTCAATGAAATGGGTCTACAAAATAAATGATATACATTGCCTTTAAAAGTCTTGTTTAGTACTATATTATGTTTCTAAATTATACAACCATGAAACTGGCAAAGTAATAACAAATCATTAGCAAATAGAAATTAATTTTTTAACATAAAGCTATAAGAAACGACAAGAAAAAGTTGAATAAGCCTACGGGGAAAATATGTCTTCTAAGTTGTTGAAATGAGCAAGAAGCTTTTAAAAATTGATTGCAAAATTTGGTCAATTCAATTTTAGCAATACCTTCATTGCATGTTCGCTTTGCAATTCCATCCAATATAACTATTCTGTCATTTAATTGATTCATAAAAATAAAAAAATAAAAAATTGGTATATCTAAATCAGTTTGCAGACTTCAAACCAGAAATGGTTCTGTTCACAATATTGCATGTGAACACAAGATGAAGCAAAATCCGTAATGCAACACCTAAACTCTCACAAAAGCATTAATTTGTCATTACATCTAAAGCATTCATTTAAGTTATTGTATGCAGAAACAACCTGAAATTTTTATTTTGAAACATCTAAGAAGCTTTCTTCACATCTAAGAAACTTTCTTCAAGAATCACACAAAATTGAGGCACACTTATCCAATAAATTTAACTAATAATCTACCATTGTAAATACATCCCCATGATGTCAAATGAGGAAATAATTATAAGATAATAAAAATAGAGTACCATGCACATGAAGAATTTAAAGGAAAAAAATAAAAAAAAAAGTTACAAAGCAAAGGTCAATTTTTGAAATTTTCAAGATTCAACATGTGCAAGAATGGTCTAATAGAAACTAGGATGAGCTAGGAAGCAGAGGCACTTGTCAAAAGTGCCACTTGGCTATGGGTCGTAGAAGAAAAACTAATTGAATTGCTTCCTTGTCTATTATTTTTCTTCTTCTCTTCTATAAATGAAAATAAAGGATATAAAAAGCTTTAAAAAAATCACTTTTCTTCAACATAACCATCACATTTAGGGCCAAAAAAAAAAAAAAAATAAATAATAAGAAAAATAAGAAAAAGAAAAAAGAAGCCATAATTTGGACATAACAAAATGTAGATGTTCAAGTTAGAAAGTAGAAACAGTCAACAAAATCAAGCATTTTAAACAATTACAGCATTTGGTGTACATTAAAGTGTATATATATATATATATATAATGTGTATCTATATATGTAACGCCCTCAAAATAATACAATATAAACCCGCATTCTTGACATGCATAGACATAAGTGGATAAAACATATTTCTATTTATCAAAGTATGCATTACAAAAGTATTACATGTTAACACCAAAAGTAAATGCCCTTCGGGCTTACAACTTTCAAAGCCAACACTTGGTTATAAAAAAGAGAGTACTAACTCAAAACACAAAATAAGCCCTTGGCTTGATTTACATGTAACACACAAAATAATTACAAAAAGGAAGCCTTCAGCTTCTACAACCTCCCAAGCTACATCATTGGAGGCGACATATCACCTAGACCTGAAAATGATGTCCCATATAGGGTGAGCCAACGCCCAGTAGAGATATGCTAAACATAATATGAGCAATAACTAAAACATTAGCATTTGATAAATGTAAACCAACATACAGCACAATCCAAATCCATGACAAGTATGTCCATGATCCTTTCCAATATCAACAATTTAAATGAGATTATAACTCATAATAAAACACTTCCATACTTCACAATTCACATGAGATAATAAATCATATTAAAACACTTCATACTTCATAAATGATACACAGATTTGTTGTATCAATGGAGTCCATCCCCTATCTCCTCCCAAACCGTGGAGTACATCCCCTATCTCCTCCCACACAATACAATGTATATAAACAATTATCATATATACGATCAATCAATACACAAATTCGATGTATTATTCCAACCGTCATATTCAATGACATATTCAACCGATTAGTTTTAATTCACCTAATCATCATGCAGTGTCTACAATAATTAAGACTATCCTCCACCGATAGCCCAAAGCAATTATTTCTAAACAGATAATAAATGCATTAAATAGATAATTTCTCAACAATTTCAAAGGTGAGTGATTAATCAATCCAACTACACCATTTCATCTCATAACTACCCAATTTCATTATTTCCAACTCAATTTCATATTTCCATAACTTCCAAAATATAAATTAATTTATCAAAAATTAGGGCTTTTCTCCTCCCTTTTCCAATATTGACCCAAAGGCTCAAATATCATTACTAATAATCAATACCATTATTTTAAGACCCAAAATACACATCAATGAGTCATAATAACAAAACCCCTCTTTTACATCTTGAAACCCTAACTCCCAAAATTACTCAACTCCAACATTAAATCAAAATGACCAAAAGTTTATGTCAAAGATCATAAAAATGAGTAGTTATCCCTACCTCAAATGGAGAGACCAAATAGAAAAGATGAAGGATTTCGAAGGTGCTCTAAACCCAATAATTTTCGAATCAAAATGAAGAGCAAGCCAAACCCCACACTATGTATAAAGGGACCAAGGTAGAAGATCACTCGATCTAGATGATTTTGTAGAGAAGTTGTAGTCTAGAGTAAGAAGCTCTCAAGTTATTCATTCAATGAACTTCATTAAATAGATTAATGTATCTCATACATTCATGATACATAATGTATCTTTTATATTAATGACTTCATTAGATAGATTAATGTATCTTACATATTCATAATAGAAACATAATGCATCTCTAAGATTCATTCATAATGAATCCATCACATTCAATGTATTAGCATTAGTCTTCTATACATTGTATATATAGGTGCATTCATCAATAATTAGTCACCATCTAATTGATGTATATGTATCTTACTAATGAGATGAATCTAGTATAATCATGCATAAACTTTGAAAAGTTAGAGAGAGAGAATGGCCCGAAAAAGTGATCCAAAAAACTGTTTTTCAAACTGATATACAAACAGGTCCGCTTGAGCATCAAAAGCCCCGCTTGAGCATGAAGCCCAAAATCTGGACATCAACCCTTGGTTTCCAAACACAACCAGCCTGTTTCAAACCTACCCAACACGACTCAAGACTCATATACAAAGAGTAACAGACCGAAACGGGGATAAGACAACAACACATCCAAGGAACCGAGTCTGGAATACAATTAAACAATGAAGGGAAAACCGGGATCGCTATAACCTCCCCCCCTTAAAGAATTTCATCCCCGAAATTAGATAAATAAGTTTCAAAAATATGATTTCTCAATTCTCAACAATATTACAATTCAATATTTATCGACTTGACTCATTACCGGTCGTTCCATCTCTTTTCATGAGGCAAATTATAACATATGTTACAACATGCGTCATCAACATGCATTCCCTTGAAATTCACAAATTTCAACACAAGTTTTCCACAGTTCAATTACATATTCAATGCCAACAATGTATTTGCATTTCTAAAACAGAATTAACATATGCAATGTTAAAATAAACTTCCATTTTCGGACCATATTCAATGGCTATAACATTTTCACAATCTAAAACATATATAATGTTTCCAGAATCCATTCACAAACAAAATTCCCAATACATGGTTAATCATTAACAAACAAGTTCGGGTATTTCCCACGAACTTCTAACTCACGTTTCCAAGTGGCTTCTGCCACTCCGTGATGCTTCCACAAAACTTTTACCAAGGGTATCGTCTTGCCTCGCAAGACTTGATCTTGCCTATCCAAGACTCGAACTAGTCTCTCCTCATACGAGGCATCGTCATCTACCTCTAAGTCAGTCTAATCCAATACATGCGACGGATCCGGCTCGTACTTCCGAAGCATACTAACATGAAACACGTCATGCACCCCGGACAACTGTGGCGGTAAAGCTAAACAATATGCAACCTCCCCAATCCTCTCAAGGATCTCAAAGGGACCAATAAACCGAGGGGACAAATTCCTACTCTTTCCAAACCTCATCAAACCCCGCCTAGGTGATATTTTCAAGAAGACATGATCACCCACCTCAAATTCCAAAGGCCTCTTCCTACGATCGATATAACTCTTTGGGCGACTCTGGGCTGTAACAAGCCTCTTACGGATAAGCTCAACTTTCTCCGTCGTTTCTCGTACCAACTCCGGGCCCAACAAAAGTGCATCACCCACCTTGGCCCAACATATTGGAGACCTACACGGTCGGCCATACAAGGCCTCAAACGGTGCCATCCCAATACTCGATTGGTAACTGTTGTTGTAAGCAAACTCTACCAAGGGAAAATGCATCTCCCACAACCCACTAAAGTCAAGGACACAACCTCGAAGCATATCCTCAAGAATCTAAATAGTACGCTTGGACTGCCCGTCAGTCTGAGGATGATAAGCCGTGCTAAAGGTCAATCTGGTGCCCAAGGCACTCTGCAAACTCTGCCACAATCTAGTAATAAAATGCGGATCTCTATCTGAGACGATCGATACTGGGACCCCATGCAACCTTACTATGTCCCAAATATACAAATCGGCAAGATGATCTACTGAATCTCTCACGCGCATAGGGATAAAGTGCGCCGACTTAGTCAATCGGTCTACAACCACCCAAATAGCATCACTACCTCGCTGAGTCCTCGGAAGACTGACAATGAAGTCCATCGTGACATGCTCCCACTTCCACTCGGTAATAGGCAAGGGTTGTAACAAACCCCCTGGCCTCCGATATTCGGCCTTCACTTGCTGGCAAGTAGGGCACTTCGATACAAAAACTGCCACATCTTTCTTCATACCTCGCCACCAAAACTGGCGACTCAAATCACGATACATCTTAGTGCCTCCCGGATGCACCGCAAGGCGTGAATGGTGAAACTCTTGGAGTACTTCCTCTCGGCAAGACTCCGGCACAAACAAACAGTCTCGGTATCTCACACTTAGTTCGGGATACAAAGTCAAACCCTTCTCAACCTTCCCACTGGAGATCTTCTCCCAGAGGGATTCTACCTCAAAGTCACCTCTCTGTGTCTCTAACACTCGATTCACAAGTGTAGGCTGCGCAACTACATAAAACAAGGTCGCAGCCTCAACAGATTCACCCAAAAGCAAGTCAAACTCGCCAAGTGTACCCAACATCTCCCACTCCCGGATGGCTATACAAGCTACATCACTAATGGATTTCCTACTAAAGGCATCGGCCACAACATTGGCCTTCCCCGGATGGTAATGCAACTCGAAATCGTAATCCTCGATAAACTCCATCTACCTCCTCTGCCTCAAGTTCAAGTCTCTTTGTGTAAACAGATACTTTAGACTCTTATGATCCGAGAACACCTCGAATCTCTCACCATACAGGTAGTGCCTCCAAATCTTCAAGGCAAAAATTACAGCTGCTAATTCTAGGTCATGTGTAGGGTAATTCCTCTCGTGTATTTTCAACTGCCACAAGCCATAGGCTACCACTTTCCCCTCTTGCATCAGCACACAACCCAAACCCTCTCGTGAGGCATCACAGTAAACTGTATAACCCAAACCTCTCTCCAGAATAATCAAAACTGGAGCAGTGGTAAGTCTATCCTTCAACTCTTGGAACAACTTTTCATAAGTCTCACTCCACACAAATTTGACCCCTTTCCGCGTCAATCTAGCCAATGGCGAAGCTAGCCTGGAGAAATCCTTCACAAAACGATGGTAATACCCAGCTAATCCCAGAAAACTACGGATCTCAAAAACACTCTTAGGTTATGCCCAATCTTGCATTGCCTCTATCTTGCATGTATCAACAGACACCCCTTCCCCGGAGACTACATGGCCTAAGAACTTGACCTCTTTTAGCCAAAACTCACACTTCCCAAATTTAGGGTATAGCTTATGGGCCCTAAGCAACTCAAGTACCACTCTCAAGTGTTCCTTGTGCTCCTCATCCGAAGGTGAATAAATCAGAATGTCGTCCACGAAAACGACCACAAAACAATCTAAGAATTCCCGGAAGATCCGGTTCATCAAATCCATAAACACTGCCGGTACATTAGTGAGTCGGAAAGGCATCACCAGAAACTCATAATGGCCATACCGCGTACGGAATGCCGTCTTCGGGATATCCTCCTCCCTGACCCTCAACTGATGGTAACCCGATCTCAAGTCTATCTTAGAGAAACAACGGGACCCTTTCAACTGGTCAAATAGATCATCTATATGGGGCATAGGGTACTTGTTGTTAACCGTAGCCCGATTCAATTTTCGGTAATCGATACAAAGTCTCAAAGCCCCATCTTTCTTTTTAGCAAAGAGGGTCGGTGCTCCCTACGGCAAAACACTAGGACGAATAAAGCCCTTTATCTAGCAACTCTTAGAGTTGAATCTTTAACTCACTCAACTCGGCTAGGGCAAAACGGTAAGGTGCCATGGAAATTGGTACCGTACCAGGCACTAAGTCAATAAAGAACTCGATCTCTCGATGGGTTGGCAAACTAACAAGATCCTCGGGAAAGACGTCCTAGTACTCACAAACGACTCTCAACAACTCAACCTGGATCTCATCACACTCACTACTCATAAGGCTAGCGAGAAGACCACTAAGCTCACTCCGCCCTCGCGAATCATACACTGGTGGCAAAACACTACCAACCCGATTCCCCAAGAAATGAAAACAATCCCCGCTCAAGGTACATACTGTGACCCTCTGGCGGTAACAATCAATAACAGCCCGATATGACGATAACCAGTCCATACCCAAAATTACATCAAAACCCGACATTTCCATAACTACAAAAGAAAATGGAAGTCGGTGATCAGCTACCTCTATATCGCACCCTCTATAACCTTGTTTCAAAATCAACTCACCCCCAACAGGTGACACAACACAAATAGGAGGTGCTAACTACGCCAACTCAAAACCCAAAACAGATGCAAATGTAGCAGATATAAAGGAATGGGATGCACCCGTATCAATCAACACATTGGCAACCGAGTTACAAAACAAAAAGGTACCTCTCTAGCAGATGGAAGCGGTACAAGATCTGTCTTGGTACACAGCATACACGCGCCCAGAAGGTCTCTGATCTACCTGCTCACCTCTAGGAGTAAAAGACTGCTGCACAGACTGGGACGATGAAGCCTCCTGATTGGCCCTCGAGGCCTGAACAAACTGAGTTGGCTGAAAACTCTGCCTCGACCCAGATGCACCAGATGTGCCACTCAACTGTGGGCAAAACCTCTTCAGGTGCCCCGCCTGACCACACTGGTAACAAGAGAGCGGCTGACCTCTGCCTTGACTCTGGCTCTGAGGTCGAGCTGAAGATGAAGCTGCTCTCTGCCCTCCTCCCCTCTGCGGGCAAGCTGGAGACTTGTGGCCCAGCTGACTACATTTGAAACAAGTAATGTCTCCCTGACTGCCTCTTCCAGAACCTGCACTCGGCATTGGAAATGTAGATCTCACAAAAGCACCCTGAGGCTACTGAGGGTTAGAACCCCTCTACCTCCTACCATCCTCCTGGCCATCCTGACTTCTCTTGAAGCCTCTCATCCTCTCCTTCTCCTTCTGCATCATAATCTCCATATGGGCCACAGCATCCACAAGGCGCCCATAGTCCCGGGTCATGTACCCCCAAACTCTAATCTTGAGCCCGTGTCTCAACTTCTTCTCAAATTCCAGACAACGGCGTTCCTCAGACGCCACAAGCTCAGGTGCAAACCTGGACAAACTGGTAAATGCGGCCTCAAACTCGGCCACTGGCATACTCAGCTGCTTGAGCTACAGGCGATCTCTCAACTTCTCACGACAGCGTGAGGCGAAACTTCTCTGGAAGGCGGACAAAAGCCTCCCAAATACCACTATCACGACCCCTCATGAACTTCCACCATTGACCCGCATCTCCCTTCAACTGAAAAGACGCCAAGGTCACCTTCAAGGCCCTGTTTTCGATGCCAAGCATCTCAAACGTCTTCGTCATCTGCTCAAGCCACTCGTCATCCTTCAGTGGCTCTTTCAAATCCTCCAGAAACTCGTTCAGGTTAGACTGGAAAAACTCCCTCTTCAGAAAAGAAGGCCTTGCCTTAGTAACATGGGCCTGGACCTGATTCTCAGCCTTGAGAATGTCCATGGATTCCCTCAAAGCTCCTGCCATCTCGCAGGCTAAGGCACCCATGGCCTGCTGACTTACTGGCTCGGCCATATTGGCCTGACCAACATCTTCCTACTGCGCCAGAATCTCATCCGGTATAGGCATCTCTTGCCTCCTAGGCCTACCATGCCTACCACCACGTCCTCATCCTGACATCCTAATAAAGGTAAGGAAGACCATTAGCACATTCACTGTCACGACCCCATCCCGCCCCTAGTAGGATGGTGCCATGATGGCCAGTAATTCGAGACTACCAAAGGCCACTTACAAGATCACACACGCACAAATCAGAGTAAACATATGGGGCTTACAAATGCGGAAGCAATAAATAAAAACCAAGTAGTCCATAAGAGCAGTGCTTAAGTTAAATGGAATGACATTCATCTCAAAATAGCTTTAATACAACAAAATGGAGTACAAAGATTACATCTTGACTAAAAGGCTTCTCGGCCATCAATTTCAAAATACAGGGAAATAACAAAGAAGCATAATCTTCAAGATGTTGGAAAACATGAATCCAAAACACATCGGCAAGCACACCTAGGCGTCACCGCCGCCCTGCTCATCACCTACATATATATATATAGAGGGTGAGCTTGGATACTCAGTGAATGGCATAATTAATAAAGGGGTTTACATGAATGATATCCGAGGTCTTTTAATAAAACAGTTCATGGAACAAATCAAGCTCATCTATCAAATCCTTCAAGCTTCAAGGGATGTTTACTAACATCAATATAATACAAGAGATGACATCTCGGACAAACAAGCCCACGCGGTAAAACCGTCAGTGGCAAGGCAAAACAAGACGAGACAAGAGAGATCTCTAAACAAGGGTGTCGTTGCATTATAGTCCCCGGACACTAAGGACTTGTGCTACAAATGCTTATAGTCCCCTAGCACATACGGACTTCCAAACTTTGTGCTACAAATGCTTATAGTCCCCTAACGCGTCACGGACTTCGAGAATGTCATCAAAACAAGATATAATACTTATTGCAAGTAGGAATAATCATTCATGCTTGTAAATAATTTCCAAACAAGACAAAACAAGGCTTTATCAAAGCTTTATAACATATCTTTATTAAAATACCACTCACTTATTCCTTCAAACGTCGGGGTCAAGGCAAGTCCAAGTCCTACAAACATATGGCAGAAATATGTTGATTGCACTCTCAAACAAACTTTATATGAATGCAAATGATCTCGACATTCTCCAAGAACTAAGTCAAATCAAAATAGACACTGTCTCCCACCTCGGGGAAACATGCTGGGCACCAACCAAGTCTTGGCGAGGTCCCACACCTTCTGCCGAGGTGTGGTCCCGAAAACGATTTCAAAAGAAATGAGGACGGGAAAACCTGGGTTTTCCCTCTGCTCAAGAACATGAAGAACATGAACACGAAGATCATGAAGAAGATGAATGCAAGGATCATAACTTGTTATTACAAAATTTGAGATTTCATGCTATGAGTTCGAAATCATGAACCTGGGTGCCCATACTAGAAGATCTTTGGAAAAACAAACACAAAAGCATGTAACTTGTTGCAAACTTTCGGATTAAACAAGGCTTTTCCTCAAGAACACAAGAATACCAACTTTCTCTCTCTAAAACCAGTCTTTAAATCAATGTATGGCATTCAAAACATACTCAATCATGCAATGCAACTAGATGATCAATAAGAACAACAAGAGTTAATCAAGATTCTAACCTCAATACTCGAATCCAACGGTTTGAACTCTAAGGATCAAGCTTGCTACTCACTTTCTCACTCTAAAATTCTTCATTCTCTTCTAGAGCCTCTCTCTCTACTCCAAAACAAGAACATTACAAAATGAGGGGTTTCCCTTTCTCTGTAGGTGATTTAACACTCAGCTCGGACACGTGGCAACGGTTGATTGGTTCTCCTCAAAAAGGTGATAGATTGACAAGACAAGTCTATGACAAAGCGTGTTCAACAAGCTAGGCGGCAAGGGACTCCAGCAAGTAATGACATCGGCTAACAACAAGACTTCGGCAACAAAGGGACAATGACTCCGGCTAAGGACAAAACTTCGGCAAGTCAAGGATCAATGATCTCGGCTAGGAAGAACAACACTTGACTAAGCTGTGCCACACCTTGGCCTAGATGTGCCACACCTCGGTCTATGTCATGCCACTCCAGGACAAGATCACTTCGGCACAAGGTTAACATCTCGGCCCAAATAATACACATCTCGGCCTTGGCGATACACACCTCGGCCTAGATGATAATCATCTCGGCCAATATGTCAGGACAAAGGTGGAGGTCAACAAAGAAATCCTAAGGTGGTCCTGAATGTAAGGGTATCAAAAGGGTGACCTAGGCTCAAGATGACCTCGGTTGAAACACACACACACCAGGAAATGACAAGGCATACGAGCAACATCCAAATAAGACAAGACTAAATTTGCTAATGTAACACAACAAGTCAGGATCACATATAAATGTATGCAAGTATGACAAGAGTAAGGTGAGGGTCACTACATTCACAAATGTGCCGAAGCTATTTCACTCATGTCCTAATACTTGGACAACAATAATTCATTCCACGTAAGCACATAATTACATAATCACTTATGAATTTCATTTCCGGATAATGACAGTCCCGTGGCGTTGCTAGAGTTCTGGTTAGAAACAGCATTGATCAAGTGCTTTTCCAACAACACTCACAGAAACCCAAGGATCCAATCAACATCCTAGAAACTAAATCCCATACCCAAGTAGTCACGTAAACATGTTATCACATAAGCATATAACGCTACATGTAAGTCTCTAACAAGCGAGACAAACCCATTGTGGTACTAATCACTTCCCACGTACTCAAAGTATTCAAACCCGGTATGCTCTGATACCAAGTTGTAACGCCCTCAAAATAATACAATATAAACCCACATTCTTGACATGCATAGACATAAGAGGATAAAGCATATTTCTATTTATCAGATTATTTATTACAAAAGTATTACATGTTGACATCAAAAGTAAATGCCCTACGGGCTTACAACTTTCCAAGCCAACACTTGGCTACAAAAAAGAGAGTACTAACTCAAAACAAAAATAAGCCATTGGCTTGATTTACATGTAACACACAAAATAATCACAAAAAGGAAGCCTTCATCTTCTACAACCTCCCAAGCTACATCATTGGAGGTGGCATATCACCTAGACCTGAAAATAATGTCCCATATAGGGTGAGCCAACGCCCAGTAGAGATATGCTAAACATAATATGAGCAATAACTAAAACATTAGCATTTGATATATGTAAACCAACATACAGCACAATCCAAATCCATGACAAGTATGTCCATGATCCTTTCCAATATTAACAATTTAAATGAGATTATAACTCATAATAAAACACTTCCATACTTCACAATTCATATGAGATAACAACTCATATTAAAACACTTCATACTTTATAAATGATACACAGATTTGTTGTATCAATGGAGTCCATCCCCTATCTCCTCCCAAATAAAATCCAGTTTAGGAGTCCATCCCATGCTTGCCCACATTTGATGAGGTTGTGTGTGTTGTTGGAGAAGCATGCTCTTACATATGCATGCACAACAACGCCCAAGGAAAGACCATCGGAAGAGGCCAACCATTCTCTCAATTTCCTCTTCTTTTTTTTTTCTTATATATATATATGATTTTGAGTCACTTTAATATTATAATATTATTTTATGTAACTAAAAGACATGAGATTGAACCAATTAATCTCCATGGGTTAATTTTCATGTACACAAATTATTAATGCAAAACTTTATACAGAATATTATATATTAAGAATTAGATTTGTGTAGTCATAAAAGTAACGATGACGACAACGATGACGACCACAACAACAACAACAGCAGCAATAATAATAATAATAATTATAATATAATAATATAATAATATAATTAAAAGTTAATTACAGAATTTGGTCACAAAATGTTGTTATGGAATTGGATTATAGATGTTGATTACAAAATTTAAATAGCTAAATATAATTACCAAAATAATTTAATACACAAAACTGCGGGTTCTCACAGTGTAATTGTCTGCAAAACTACTAGAAGCTCTTATTTTACTCTCGAGCCAACATCTTGGTTGCTTGAGCCAAGGTTCAAAACAAAGGGTGGTCGGTCGAGCGAAGCTTTGGTCGCTCGAGCGAAGATGCAAAATATGGAATTTCTAGATTTGTTCTTCAAGTTCAAAACTCAATTTCAAAGCATCAAAACACATTCTTTTGGGCCCAAAACTTGAGAAAACATGGAGAAACTCATAATACATCTTGAATTGAAATTCGTTTTCGCAAAGCCAAGGCCCAAAAGCATGTCAATTACCCAAAACCAAACTTAAAATGTATATGTATATAACATGATGCATAATTAGAATAAATTGCTGTGAAACATGATGAACTCTCAAAATCAAGCTAAGATAAGTGCATGCATGAGAGAATTCTTTGGAAAACAACTTCAAATTGTCATGAAATATGCATGCATGCATGGATCATGCTCAATTCTACATTCTTATCTTGAATCTCATGATCATTCTTCTAATTCTCTAGATTTCTTGCACTATGTGACTCAAATTCATAATTTAAGGGTTGAATTTCCTACCTTAAGTCTTCAATTGGGCTCTATAATGCAAATCCCTTGAGTTTCCAAGCCAATTCTTCCAAATTCCTTTTAATCTCACCAAGTCTTTCTCAATTCCTTTTAGTCTCTCTCTCTCTCTCCCCACATTTAGAGAGCTCAAAATGATGAAAGGAGTGAAATCTAGAAGTTGTAGTGGCCTTATATAGGCTCATTAAGCTTGACTAATTAATTGCCATTATCTCTGGTTAATTTATTCTAATTAGTTGATTCCGAATTGAATTTCAATTAAACCCACCATAAAATCCTAAAAATCCAAATTAACACATTGGCGCAGTCAATTTCATGTTCGGTGGCCTATAAGGCCTTCAATTCACAGATTCAACCAAAATTACTGACAAATATTCCTACAACAAATAGATATACACACAAATAACACATGGCACATGCAATTTACTTAGAATTTCATCTTAATTACTTGTTAAGCATTCTGAATCAAGGATTATAAGCTAAACACAAGTCGGGATTGTTATAAAGACCAATTTTTTGCTGTTGTCCGTCGTCTCTCGACCTCAATTTGCCATCCGATCACCACCACCGATGGGCATGGGTTCAGAATCTGACGTCAAATCAACCACTGTCACTGGTGGCGAATGAAAGCTCTTCATGAAGGAGTCTAGATCTGGACTCATCATGCACAAATCTGAGTCTCTTCACCTCTGGCATGCAAAAAGGGCAAAACACCTTCATAAAACAAAACACCTTCATGAAGAGCTTTTTACGATTTTTTTTTTGGTATAAATTTTTATATATGAATATAATGTTTCATTTTTATTTCCACCATTATATCTAGATTAGATCAATTTAATTTAGATACATTTAAAAAGTATAAAATTTGTACAAAAATCTTTTTAAAAAAATCCATTGAATACCACAAAATAAGATAATGTATTGAATTTTTTGTATTTTTTAAAATATTTTTTTTTGGTGTTTGATGAACTTAAAAAAACAAAAGAAAAAAAAAAAGAAAGAAGCACACAAAATATTATACTTCTTAAGTATATCTAGATTAGGTGTATCTAAAAAATAAAAATAAAAATAAAAAATTGCTTAAAACATTAAAAAAATTTAGTAAAAATAAAAAAACTCAAAAAATTAAAAATTTCAATTTTTTGTGTGAGCTAAACCAAAGAAGATGATTGTTATCCCTTGAAATGACATGAAATAAAGTATCTGTTTTATTTTATTATTTTATATGTATAAAGGTTAAGGGACAAATGTGTCATTTTAATCTGATAATGGGGTAAGTGTAATTTTTTAAATGTGAAGGAAGGATCTGTATGAAATAAAAATCTCAAGAGGTGTCAGTGTAATTTACCCTAATATATATATATACACAAGGATAGTTTGGTCATTTGGTAGAACTTTGTCCTTCTAGGCATAATATTTTAGTTCCTGGACTTTAAACAAAGAAAACACAATTTTAGACTTTGAATTAAGCGTCTATCATTATTATTATTATTATTTCTTCTTTTGAAATTCATACTTAAAATTAATAATCCAAATCCAAATACTTAAATTTGAAATACATAGTCTCAAAATGCTTGAAAAAAGTTCAAATCTTCTTACAATAGTGATTGAAGGATTGGGGACGCGTCTAATTTGAAATGGTTCTTTTCTCTTTGAATGAATTATTTTACTCTTGATTTCTGTCTAATTTAAACAAATATTATCAATCGAAGAAATTGACATAATATGAAAAAATTAAAAGGCAAACTTGATATATATAATTGAAATTATAGTGATCAAATTGACACCAAAAAAATAAAATAAAATTACAGCAACGACAAGTAGAATTTGGCCAAAAAAATTTATCGTACCGATGAGGCCTATAAGGGTTTTGTTGTATTTGATTGGGAGATTTGAAAAGGGAAAAGAAAAAAATAAGTAAAATGTGAATAAAATATACCTATATTTCACCTAATTTTATACACTTTTTTCTTTCTCTTTCCAAATCTCTTCTTAAATTTTTCAACCAAATACAACGTTAATGTATTGAAACATGCATGCCACAAAAACATTGGACAAGCATCTTCTGTAGGACTTGGCTGCACTAACTATTGTGGTAAGGGACTAAAATGTAACAAAATATATATTTCGAGAATCGATAAGCAACAAAGAATATATTTTAGGGATCACATAAGTATTTGATAATTTTGATTTTGTTGAAACTTAAATATAAAATTATGAAAATATTTGAACTCAATTAATCAATTTAGTTTGACAAATTAATGTTACATTTTGCATACTTAGGAGATGTTTGACAATTGACTAAAATAATTTAAAAAGGTCAAAGATTATTTCTCTTCTATTTACTTTTTTGAAAAGAGGTAAAGAAAACTATTCCTAAACACTTTTATACTTTTCTCTCATATTTTAGTTAAAAAATTTTAAAAAAACTACTAAAATAACAATTTCCCAAACAAATCCTTAGGGCATGTTTGTTTGGTTGACTCATTGAGGGGATTGGATTGCTAGTGAGGCCACCTCACCTATGACTTGTTTGGTAAGCCTTATACTTTACTAGACTATTAGTCCAATGGAATTGTCAATGATGTACATTAGTGGGCTTAGCTTTCCCTGAAAAAGCATGTAATTGGAAAAATAGTGAGGAGATTAGAAAAATAAGTGTATTTTTTTTACCCAAGTACAACCTATTATTTGTAAAAAAAAAAAAAAAAAAAATTATATTTGTTTTAGAATTTTTTTTAAATATAGAAATATATATTTTTTATTTTATATAAAAATAATTTAACAATTCTATCGTTAACTATCTCTCCCATTATCATCAAAACAAACACACTTTTACTTAATCCCTTTACTAACAATCTTCACATTAACAATCTCTTCACTAACTATCTCCTTACTAACTGAGAGGGTAATTTATATTTATAAATTGGGCCGAGCTACGGTTATGGGCCGTTCTATGGACCGGAGTAAAGAGGCTTAAAAGCCGGGCTGCGGACAAATGGTAGACTGGTCCAGAGTAAGGTTTTGTTGCCGGATGAAGTAAGTTTGTTTAGTTCGGTCTCCGGTGTAGCTCGGTCGCGTTGTTCGGAGCCGAGGTGTGTATTCCGTTCTGAGGCTTGATTGAAGGTTAGCTCGGCTTAGTTCTTCTATGGATAGCTCGGTCGTGCTTGTGAAACCGAGGTAGAAGAAAGGAAAGGAAGACCGAGGTAACAGTTAGATCGGTCTAGATTTGTTAGTCTGGCAGGGCAATGTTATTTCGGTCTTGAAGTAGTTCGGCCATAGAAGAACCATCTCACTTGGTTTAAGTAGTGAGGGGGGTGTTGAAGGATAAGCATTATCCATTAGGAATGTGAATTCTAGGAGGACTCTACATGGAGGAGTAAGAGTCCTACCAGGATTGTGCCACGCGAAATCTATATAAGCTCACCAATATCACCTTTGGAGAGGTAATGCAATTTTGGCTTTCTGAATACACAGAGCTTTTGCCTATTTGATAATCTTTTTGACTTAGGCATCGGAGAGGTTTCCGGCACTCACCCGCCGGCTAGCTCACGTTTGTGTTTTCAGGTGATAAAACGAAGTCATACAGAGGAACGCAGACTTGATCAACAGGATTATACGAGAAGGTATATTTCTTTCCCGTACAATTGGCGCTGTCTGTGGGAATACAGACAAGAACAACCTCTTGATCAAGCTTTCTCTCGAACATCAATGGCGAACAACGAAGAGTTACCTCAGTCCGCCATCGACGGACAAACTCTAGATGGGGGTGCAAGGCGAGAAGGCCTACCCTTGGTCGCTCCCATGGCAAACCTGGAGCCACAAAGGCAGAATTCCAGGAGGGATGTGAGGGGACGAAGACGGAATAACAGCCCTCACTCCTCTCGTTCGCAAAGCCCAGAAAGACAAAGGCGCAGGATTGATCCACAAGCTTTGGTGGATCGCGTCAGACAACAAGACGAATTGATTCGTAAGATGGCGGCGGACATGGAGTCTCTAAAGCGCCAGGTAAAAGGAAAAGAAGTGGCGACAGGAGAGGGGCGCAATAACAAGACGCCCCCTCGCCACTCAGAGGGTCGTAGGAATTCTACACCCTCTCAAGCGGCAAGCCTCGGGACAGCGTCATAATCCCGATCTTCGGGACTCGTCACTCCAGTGCGAGAGGACGAGAACTGAGAGGTCATACACTGAGGGAAGCACATATTGGCCCTCACATACATACCAGACAAGGTCTAGACAGACGGAGTTGCCCAGATCATCTGACCTACGATCCGTGCTCGAAGAGAAGGCACGATGGAAGGAGGACGCCAGGGCGCGCGATCCACATAGGGTTTCTGCCTTACAGCGGTTGGCTCCTCGGACGCATGGAAGCGTCGAGGTTGGAATGCCAATACCGCGTCCGGCATACGAACCAACAGACAAGGCGTTGGCGAGGCTGCAGACCTCACCATTCGTCCCAACAATAGAGAACGCGCCCCTTCCGTCAGGCTTCCTACAACCCAAATTCACAACGTATGAGGGGAAGACGGACCCCTACTCACACTTTCGCCACTTTCGCCAGGTTATGGTCAGATACGTGAGCGAGGCCTTGATGTGTATCCTATTCCCTTCAAGCCTTGGCGACCTAGGCTTGACTTGGTTTGAGAAGCTTCCAGAGGGAAGCATAGCCTCCTGGGCACAATTGGCAGAGGCGTTTGTAACGCGGTTCAGAACAAACACAAAAACCCCGGTGGAGATCAACCAGTTACTCTTCATCGACATGGGCGACAAGGAGACCCTGAGGTCATACAACAGTCGCTACTGGGAGACATTCAACCAGATTGGGGACTGCCCAACTAATCTCGCCATTGCGCAATACAAAAGAGACCTTCCGATGGAGCAGGTGAGGGACTCTATCACCATGACGCCACCCCTCACCATGGAGGCCCTGATGGAGAGAGTGCATCAGCACATCAGGGTGGAAGAGGATGGCGCTCGTGCCAAAGCAAAAACTGGCGCGACCACAACACCAGAGAAGAAGACCTCAGCAAAGGTCAATGCGGTAGATCGCCAAAACCGAAATGGACGAGGCAGGCGAGACAATGGCGAGGACCAGGACAAGAGATGGTTAAGAGTCCGCACCGCCATAACCACGGTATTCAAGAAACCGATCTACCGTATACTTAGTGAGATTCGAGACGAGCCTTTCGTCAAGTGGCCAGCCAAGCTAGGCGAGGCCCAAAAGGACTATGATGACAGATCCAGATGCACCTTCCACAAAGAAAAGGGGCACCGCACTGAGAATTGCACACCGTTGAGGCAGCATGTAGAAGAATTGGTGGCAGCAGGCTACCTGGACAAATACATAGAGGGAGGGGCGCAGCCAGCCCCCCAGGACCACAACAACCCCAATGGGATGCCGATCGACGCCCCGCCCCAAGGCGTCATCAACGTAATACATGGAGTCTTTGAACCTGAGCGTGTATGTGAGCTCAGACGTTCAATCAAAAAGACAGAGCACTTAAGAGAGGTGCTAAGTGCCCAACCAGTCGTCAAGAAGGGGAAGACAGAGGCCACAAACGTCATGTCTTTTTTGGATAAAGACTTGGCCAGGATTTATTGCCCTCACAACGATGCCTTGGTCGTCACTCTCCGAGTCAAGGATTTTGACGTTAAGCGGATTCTGATTGACCAAGGAAGTTCGTGTGAAATTATGTACTATGAAACTTTCAAGCAACTTAAGTTGCAAGATAAAGACTTGGCCCTTGCAGTATCTCCCCTCATCGGATTCAATTCCATGCCAGAATGGCCCGTCGGCAAAATTATTCTCCCAGTCAAGGCAGGAAGTGTGACAAAACAAGTGGAGTTCTGGGTGTTGAAGGTCCCCTCCACTTACAACATTATCTTGGGCAGAACATGGCTGCACGCCATGCGCTCGGTGGCGTCCTCCTACCACCAGGTGATGCGGTTTCCAAACGACACCGGAGTAATAGAAGAAGTTTATGGGGATCAAATCATGTCGAAACAGTGCTTTGTAACAGTGAACGGCAGCCGCGTTGCCAAAGGATATGTTCATTCGGTGGAAGAACCAGAGAGTAATGAACTATTCATGGATGTTGGCAAAGCGGCTAGTCAGAAAGCAGTGGAGGACTTGGTGGAAGTCAGGATAGATGAGAAGAACCCGGATAAGTTCTTCTTACTTGGCTCGTCGTTGTCCAGCACTGAGAGATTGGAAGTCTTGAAATTCCTGACCTCCAACATCGAAGTGTTCGCCTGGACCCCATACGACATGCCAGGCATCGATCCCAACTTCATCTGCCACCAACTCAATGTCCACCCTTCCGCCAGACCGATCATTCAACGCACCCGCAGATCGGCACTCCACCACGCCGAAATAGTGGCGGAAGAAGTAGGAAACCTGCTGGAAGCAGGGGCAATCAGAGAGGTGCACTACCCAAGATGGATCTCCAACACCGTCGTAGTGCCAAAGAAGAATGGCAAGTGGCGTGTCTGTGTCGACTATAAAACGGTCAATAAAGCGTGCCCAAAAGATAGCTTCCCCTTGCCGCGGATAGATCAATTGGTGGACTTAACGGTAGGACACAACCGACTTAGCTTTCTGGACGCATACAGAGGCTACCACCAAATCGCCATGCATGAACCAGACCAAGAGGTCACATCCTTCACCACTCCAAGGGGACTCTACTGCTACAAAGTCATGCCCTTTGGCCTAAAGAACACAGGGGCGACGTTCCAGAGAATGGTTACCAAGATGTTCGAGCCATTGTTAGGCAGAACAATGGAGGCTTACATCGACGATATGGTGGTCAAAAGCAAAGATGAGAATGACCATCTCAAGGACCTAGGTGAGATGTTCAAGATCCTGAAGAAGCATAAGTTATGCCTCAACGCGTCGAAATGTGCGTTCGGAGTAGGATCTGGCAAATTCCTAGGCTTCTTGGTTACCAACCGAGGTATAGAGGCAGACCCTTCTCAGATCAAGGCCATTCAAGATTTGGAGAGGCCGAACTTCGAAAGGAAATCTGACATCTCATGGCGGCCGTGACTCAATCGATTCATAAGCGGTCATCGACAGCTCGACCATTCTTCCATGCGCTGAATGCTAAGTTTGAATGGGACGAAGAGTGCGACCGCGCCCTGGAAAGCCTAAAAGAATACATGTCTTCTCCACCATTACTTGTAACACCAATCCCTGGAGAAGAACTCTTCTTATACTTGGCAGTATTGCAGCATGTAATTAGTGCAGTGTTGGTCTGCGCAAAAGGAATCGAACACTTGCCCATCTACTATGTCAGCAAGACGTTACTGGGCGCCGAAACAAGATACTTGCCACTGGAGAAACTGGCATTGGCCTTGATGATGGCTTCAAGGAAATTGTCGCGTACTTTCACGCCCACACCATAGTTGTTCTCCTGACCTTCCCACTCAAGGCTTTATTTGAAAGGGCAAACTTTTTCGCAATTGCAAGTGGGTAGTAGAATTGGGACGATGCGACATCAAGTTCCAACCCGAGCGCAATAAAGGCTCAAGCACTAGCAGATTTTGTCGCAGAGTTCACCCCTAGAAGTCATCACATCTGCCCAGTCGACCTGACTGAAACAGCCAAACTAGGGATGGAAGTTGACGTTGGAATAATGCAACCCCTAGTAATGGTTACTCAGTTCGGCCCCAAGGCGGACCAGAGTAAAGAAAGGGAGGAAGAAGTGAACCATGCTACACCAAGTCAGGACTCACCGACAAACAAAGACTTGGTGCAAACAGAGAACAAGGGGCAGACAGCAAGCATCGACTCTGAAGAAGCCACCAGCAACGTGGAAGATCCCAAGGCATCATCTGATCCCTCCACCTACTGGAAGTTGTTCGTTGGAGAAATGTGGAAGCTCTTCGTGGATGGAGCGTCCAATAGGCATGGAGCAGGACTTGGCATAGTCCTCATCTCTCCAGACGGCCTAGTAGTGGAGCAGGCAATCAACCTGGGCTTCCCAGCATCAAATAATGAAGCAGAGTATGAAGCACTTCTAGCAGGTCTCAAGTCGGCATTCTACATGGAGGCCACCGAACTAATGGTTTACAGCGACTCGCAGCTGGTGGTAAACCAAATATCTGGCGACTATGAGGCAAAGGATGATAGGATGGCCAAGTACCAAGACTTGGTCAGAACAGAGATAAAGAAGTTCAGTAGTGAGGATAGAACAGATCGGCAGAGAAAACAATGCGAGCAGACGAACTCGTGAAGCCGCCTCAATGATGAACACCTTTGTTCCTCACCCACTATTAATCGACTATCTGCCTAGACCAAGCATTGAAGACCCGTGGTGAAGAGGTATGTTGTGCAGAGTTAGGTCCTTCTTGGATGGATCCCATCATACTATTCCTAAAGGACGGCACCCACCCAGAAGAGAAGAAAGAAGCCAACAGAATAAGAGCAAAGTCGCGGCGATTTTGGCTCTCTCCATCCCTGGCATTATTCAAGAAGTCGTTCTCAGGACCTTACTTATAGTGTGTTCACCCCAAAGAAGGTGGAAGCGTTCTGTTAAAATACATGAGGGGGTATGTGGCAGCCATCAAGGAGGAAGATCATTGGCATACCGAGCTATTTCACAAGGATACTGGTGGCCATACATGCAAGCAGATTCAGAGAAGTATGTCAAAAAATGCGAAAAGTGTCAGAAGTTTGCGCACCAAATACACCAACCTGTCAGAGAACTACTACCATTAACTAGCCCGTGGCCTTTCGCAATGTGGGGCTTAGACATAGTAGGTCCACTTCCAACAGCACTAGGCAACATGAAGTTCTTTCTTGCGGCAACAGACTACTTCACAAAGTGGGTGGAAGCAGAAGCCTTGGCGTCAATCAAGGAAAAATATGTGAAGAAGTTTGTTTGGCAGAACATCATTACTCACTTTGGCATACCAAAAGCACTGATTTCAGACAACGACACTCAGTTTGACGACAGAATTTTCAGAGGCTTTTGCGAAGAATACAAGATAGAATTCTACAATTCTACACCGGCGTATCCCCAAGCAAACGGTCAAGCCGAGGCGTCAAACAAGGTAGTTTTGGACGGATTGAAGAAAAGGTTGGAGAAAGCCAAAGGCAAGTGGGCAGAAGAGCTCCCTCATGTTTTATGGGCTTATCGCACCACACCACGGCGGTCAATAGGAGAAACTCCATTCTCCTTAGCCTATGGCATGGAAGCAGTCATCCCATTAGAAGTCGGACTCCCCACAATTCGGAGCAAAAATTTTGATCCAGACTTAAATGGCGAAGCTATAGCATTGGAACTTGACCTTGCGGAAGAAAGAAGAGACAGAGCATTGGTTCACATCGCTTCCTACCAACAAGAACTATCTAGGAAGTATAACAAAACGGTGCATCCAAGGCAATTCAAGATCGGCGATTGGGTACTTCGCAAAGTTATGGGCAACACATTGGTCCCAGGAGATGGCAAGTTAGGGCCTAACTAGGAAGGTCCTTACAAAGTTGTCGGATTAGCAGGCAAAGGGGCATACCACTTCGAAGATAAGGACGGCAAAGCAATTCCTAGGCCATGGAACACTGCCAATCTTAAGTTATTTTACTTTTAGCTTTTTTCTTTTTAAGTATGTGTAATTTTTTACTTTCTCAATAAAACAAGTCTATTCTTTTTCAGTATATTTGTTTTTCGTAGAAAATAGCTTTAGTTAGTAGCATTGTAGTCATAGTTGGCCGGAATAAGCAACTATTAACCCTTCCTAAGCCCAGGATTAGGATCCAGGCTGCAGGACGTTTGGTCGGAATAACCAAACATTTTATTCTGAGTTGGCTGGAAAAACCAACTTAGAGGTTGGTTGTATTAAACCAACATTTGTACTCTTCAGCCGAAGTAAGTGTATGGCTGAAGAGTGGTTGGCTGGATTAAACCAACATTTGTACTCTTCAGCCGAAGTAAGTGTATGGCTGAAGAGTGGTTGGCTAGATTAAACCAACTCTTTGTACTCTTCAGCCAAAGTAAGTGTATGGCTGAAGAGTGGTTGGCTGGATTAAACCAACATTTGTACTTTTCAGCCGAAGTAAGTGTATGGCTGAAGAGTGATTGGCTGGATTAAACCAACTCTTTGTACTCTTCAGCTGAAGTAAGTTATATCGGCTGAAGAGTGGTTGGCTGGATTAAACCAACATTTGTACTATTCAGCCGAAGTAAGTTTTATCGGATGAAGAGTGGTTGGCTGGATTAAACCAACTCTTTGTACTCTTCAGTCGAAGTAAGTGTATGGTTGAAGAATGGTTGGCTGGATTAAACCAACATTTGTACTCTTCAGCCGAAGTAAGTATATCGGCTGAAGAGTGGTTGGATGGATTAAACCAACACTTTGTACTCTTCAGCCGAAGTGAGTTATATCGACTGAAGAGTAGTTGGCTGGATTAAACCAACATTTGTACTCTTCAGCCGAAGTAAGTTTTATCGGCTGAAGAGTGGTTGGCTGGATTAAACCAACATTTGTACTCTTCAGCCGAAGTAAGTGTATGGCTGAAGAGTGGTTGGCTGGATTAAACCAACACTTTGTACTCTTCAGCCGAAGTGAGTTATATCGGCTGAAGAGTGGTTGGCTGGATTAAACCAACACTTTGTACTCTTCAGTCGAAGTAAGTTATATCGGCTGAAGAGTGGTTGGCTAGTAAGATAGATAGCTAAACTGGGACCACCGTTGTGCAAATAAGTTTATGGAAAAATTCATTACAAGTACAGGCATACATACACAAAACCGAAACAAGAGTTGAAAAAAGATTTTTTCATTGAAAGTACAAACTAAGTACAATTGAGGGGCCTCAGCCCGGTTACAAAAGGTTCAAAAACAAAAAGTAAAATCAACGAAGAAGTGCGTCCAGTTCGGCGTCAAATTCATCCTCAGCATTTGTTGGGAGACCGGTGCTTGCTGGGAGTTCGGCTTGAGGAGGGAGCTCATTTTGGACCGTGGTATCAATCGGCAGCTCGGTATCGGCCGGTGGCTCATTAGTAACGTCTTCAACTCCTGGATCTAACCGAGCTGCCTGATTGTTGTGTTGTTCGCTGACGGCCGGAGTGAGAGTTGGTTCATCTTCAGAATCCTCCTCATCATCTTCGTCACCAGACCCCTCAAGGAACTGCCTTTGGAGATCGGCAGCGTATTGTGAAAGTGAAGCTGGAATGGAGTACGGTGGAGCGTTGTAGACCTCGGTGTCAGCCGTACAACCGAGCTTCTCCACCGCAGCCCTCCAGCCGCATTTGAAAAATAGATCCTTTGCTGCGTCACATTGCTGGGTATATGCGACTTCGGCCTCCTTGAAGCCCCGCTTCTCGGCCTTCTTCACCTCTCCCTTCAACTGGTTTATCTCGGCGTCCTTTTTCTTCTCGATGGCAGACAAGATACGTAGGTATCTATCTTTTGCCTCGATGGCAACTTTTTTCTTCTCGGCCTCGACCGAATTGGCAACCTCAGTCAGCCGACCGTTCTCTGCCCTAAGCTCGGCTAGCTGTTTCTTCGCTTCCTCTTGTTCGGCCGTTTTCAGTTCGGCCTCAGCCATGGCCTCCCTTGTACTCCTCCTAAGCTCCATGACCCTCCTGTGAGTGACTTGGTTTTTCTGGATGGCCTGCAAAGGAGAAGTAACGTTAGCCGGACTCTAAATTAGAAAAAACCTTACATAGAGAGGAATACTGCTTACCAGGATCATGGACTTAGTGGAGGACCGAATTGACTTTAGCTCGGTGTTGAGCTGTTTGTAGTGGTGCTCCATGTCCTTGGGGAGGCACACACCCTTGGCTAAGTTGAAAGCCATCAGATGGTCCTTCTCTGAGACCACCGAATCAGACGCGGTGATATCTCGGTCATTGAAGGTGAGTGTAGGAGTCCACTTGGAGGAAGCAGTTCGGTCGATGGGCTCCGGTTGGAGGCTTGGCTGAGGGCTTGGTGGAGGACTTGGTGGCAGGACGGTCCCGTCTTCATCAGCAAGACGTGGCTCGGTTTGGCTAGTCCGAACGATTGCTTGGGCGTGATGAAGGCGGCCATTGAGATGGGAGTGCCACGGTCTCGATGGTATAGGCGATTTCATGCCGGTGGGGTTTGTTGCGGTCAGTAATGCCTTTAGTCAGTTTTTCTTCGCCATTTCCTGTTCGACTGTAAGAGGTATTAGGTTGATTTCGGGCAAGGAGGGGTCCGGTTGTGGTGCTTCCTCCAAATGGAAATCAGTCACCCTCGCTTTTCGGCGACCGGTGTATCTGTAGGTCGGCTCGAAATCGAGGAGTTTAGACTTCTCCTTTACTCTTAGTGCGGCGCGCAGAAGACTGAGGTTGGGGTGGCCGTAGTTTGAGAGGAGATGGGCTTTATCTGCAAAGAAAAAACAAGTGTTAGTTCGGTCCAGAGTAGAAACCGGAGTAAAAGATAAGAATGCATTGAAACCGAAGTAAGTATACCAGGGACTCCTTTTTTCCAATTTATTCTTCGGCCAGGAATCTGGGCTTCAAGGTCTTCAAAATTCCCAGAGACCCAAAAGAAGTCATCGTCGTTCAAGTCTTTGTCCAGTGTGTGTTTTATTATTTTCTCTCGGCCACGGCGTACTCTCAAATAGTAACACCAGCCTTCGTTTTTTGATCCTATGGAGTATTGGTGAAGTATCTCGGCCAAACCTAGGTTTAGACCGGTTTGGTGGTTCAGTGCGGCTATACCCATGATTATTCGGTATGTGTTAGTGGACAACTGGGTGGGGCATAGTCTGGTTTGTCTTAGAAATTCACATATTAGGGGTTGGACTGGGAATCTGAGTCCGGTTTCTATTATGGATTGGAGGGTAAAGGGGACAAAGCCTTCATTGTCCTAAGGATCTACATCTGGTTCGGCTAGGGTGAGGTTTACATCGGTTGGTATATTGTAATCCTTTCTGAATTCGGCTAGGCCTCCTGGGGTTTCTACCAAAAATCTGTACTTCCCCATTTATGGTATAAGTTATAAATAAATTAGCTCGGGCTGAGAAGATGTTCTCAGGAGCTCGGTTGAGTGCACAGAGGGAGTGCCTGGGCAAGCTAAGTCTGCAAAGTGGAAAACAAAGGGTTAAGCACAGATCAGTGGACCGTGCTACAAAAATAAAGCAAGAAAAGGGAAGTCTTTCTTCTGCTACGCAGTGTGCTACAAGACCTACCTCGGTTTTCTCAAGGTAGTTGTTATATCGGTTCGTCAAGATGTTTGGTTATCTTGGTTCTGCCTATGGTTTCTGTCACTTCGGTTAAGTATCAAGGCGACTTTAAGGTCGGTTTAGGAACTCGAAAACCGGCTTAGCCCCAAGGCTTAGCTCGGTCAGGCCGATATTTCTAGTTCAGTATGTTTTCATTTCGGCTAGTGTGAATCAGTTGGTTTCCTATTAAAATTACTGTGAAGTGTGCAAGTTCTAGCTCGGTTCCAGTCTACCTAAATCTATATATAGTGAGAACAGTGTTCTAGTTCGGTTGGATGTGTTTTTTGGATCAAATAAAGTGTTCTACTTGCTGTTACTCGAGGATTCAAGAAATTCTAGCATTCTACAGGCAAGTTCTTTCCAAAAACGACACAAAACTAATAACATAAAAAGTGTTTTGCAAAAACACATGAAACAGAATACAGGAAATAAGCAGAAAATGAAGGGAAAACAAGAAAGAAATTCATATGCTTACCTGGTAGAGAGGAAGAGTTGGAGGAGGGAGCGGCAGCAACAGTAAGAACACGAGCTCAGAAGTTGGAAGGAATTAGAAAAGCAGAAGCACAGAGAGAGGGAGTGCACAAGGAGATGAATAGAGTATGGTGTGATTCAAAAATGAGTTCTTTTGATGAAAAGGGCCAAAATGGCGGGAACTGTTTAATGATTGCGGAGTATGAAGGCAGCTGTACAGCTGTGGAAGTCCAATTAGAGGCTGCCACGTGTCATTGGAATACTGAACGATTCATCTGCTGGGTTTGAAGAGACGTTTTGACCGGACGTTCTCAGCTCGGCTTAAAGTTAGCTCGGCTGGATAAGCTAAATGGTTTTTAGCTCGGCTGGAGAAGCTACAAGGTTTTCAGCTCGGTCGGGATAGCTATAGGTTTTGTAGCTCGGTTGAAAAGATTTACAAATTCTAGCTCGGCTGTATTGGTAGGTCGGTTTGAAGACAGGTAATCCCTATCATGCTTTGTAGATGGAATTAAGGGGCAATTGAGAGGGTAATTTATATTTATAAATTGGGCCGAGCTAGGGTTATGGGCCGTTCTATAGACCGAAGTAAAGAGGCTTAGAAGCCGGGCTGCGGACAAATGGTAGACTGGTCCAGAGTAAGGTTTTGTCGCTGGATGAAGTAAGTTTGTTTAGTTCGGTCTCCGGTGTAGCTCGGTCGCGCTGTTCGGAGCCGAGGTGTGTATTCCGTTCTGAGGCTTGATTGAAGGTTAGCTCGGCTTAGTTCTTCTATGGATAGCTCGGTCGTGCTTGTGAAACCGAGGTAGAAGAAAGGAAAGGAAGACCGAGGTAACGGTTAGATCGGTCTAGATTTGTTAGTCTGGCAGGGCAATGTTATTTCGGTCTTGAAGTAGTTTGGCCATAGAAGAACTATCTCACTTGGTTTAAGCAGTGAGGGGGGTGTTGAAGGATAAGCATTATCCATCAGAAATGTGAATCCTAGGAGGACTCTACATGGAGGAGTAAGAGTCCTACCAGGATTGTGCCACGCGAAACCTATATAAGCTCACCAATATCACCTTTGGAGAGGTAATGCAATTTTGGCTTTCTGAATACACAGAGCTTTTGCTTATTTGATAATCTTTCTGACTTAGGCATCGGAGAGGTTTCCGGCACTCACCCGCCGGCTAGCTCACGTTTGTGTTTTCAGGTGATAAAACGAAGTCGTACAGAGGAACGCAGACTTGATCAACAGGATTATACGAGAAGGTATATTTTTCTTTCCCGTACACTAACAATCTTCACATTAACAATCTCTTCACTAACTATCTCCTTACTAACAATCTCATCCAACATAATCCGTCAAGCCTTATTGTATTTTTCAAGCCAGACTAAGCTCATATGCATTGTTAAGTTAGCTAATTTTGGATAGGCTTGTCTTCCTTAGATAAAAAGCATGCCCAATCATCCTATTATATTTCAGCTACCAAATTATTCAACACTTTGGCCCTGTTTGGTAGAGCTTATTTTCAACTTATTTCAGCGTTTTGCTTAATTTAAGCTATTTTAATGTATTTGGTTCAGCTTAATAATATAGATTATAGCTTTTTTTTTAAAGTTAAAAATCAGCTTTTTCTTTGAGTGAGAGAGGAGAAACTTTTCCAATTAGCTTAACCGGGCAGCTACAATTTGAGGGGCAAAATGACTTAAATGCCTCTCACAATTTCAAGTTATTTACAACTGTACCATGTATATAAATCAAAATTCTCTCATTTTTGTCTATTTTACGAAGCTGTCGATTTCGAGCGATTTCCAGTGAACCAAAGATCTCTCTCTCGCACGAACATGAACCAGAGGTCTCTCTCTCTCTCTGTGTGTGCTACATCCATGGTGCTGTACCTAGGGTTTTTCGTCGTCAATCTCGAGTTCAGAGGGTAGAAATATCATCTCAAATATTTATATATGTTATATCAGATCTGTTATATATGTATATATGTGTGTGTGCGTGTGTGTTTGTGTGTTTGAAGTGGCTGTGCGTATGTGTTCACGATCGCAGCAAATCTCGCTCTCTCCGGTGTTGTTCGTGGCAGATTGCGATAGATCTCTCTTTCTCTCTCTTCATGATCGCGATAGTTCTCTGTCTCTCCGGCGTTGTTTGTGGCAAATCACGATAGATTTCTCTCTCTTTCCCTCTCTCTTCGCGATTGCCACGTCGTCGCAGTACCTTCGTCGCCGTCCCCCATCACCATTCTTTTCTGGTGAACCAGAACCGTCATCCCTGCCGGCTAGGGATTTCACTCTCCTATTTTTTTTTTTTTTCTTTTTTTTTTTCTCTAGAGGTTTTCATTATTTTTTTAATAAAATAATAATAATAACAATTAAGCCATTATTATTAATAATTTTAGTATTAATTTCAGTATTTTTATATTAATTAATACTAATTAATAATTTTAGTATTAATTGATTACAAAAAGCCATTAATTGCCACTCATTAATTTATAATTAAATAATTTTATACTAATTGATTTATAATGAAAAAAATGAAAAAAATAATTTATAATGAAAAATGGAAAATAATAATTTATAATGAACAAATGAAAATAAGCCATTAATTGATACTAATTAATTTATAATGAAATAATTTTATCAAATGTATCAATTTTTATATTAATTGATACTAATTAATACTAATTGTAATGACAATTGTTATATATTATTAATTGTAATGAAAAAAAAAATAATGAAAATAGAATCACAATTTAAAAAAAAAATTTAAAATTGAAGAAAAAAATGAAATACAAAATGAAATAACTTATATTAAATGAAATAAAAAAACGAATATTATAACTTCAATTTTTATGTTCATAAGGGCAAAAATGACAATTATACAGCAAAAAGCTATTTTACAACTTATTTACCAAACACTATTCTGTTGCTTAAATTCATAATCTCATAGTTGCACCAAACAGGTTTCCAACTTATGTTTACAGCTGTAAGTTATAATCTGTTAAGTTATAATTTATAATCACTTTCTTACAACTCTACCAAAATGGGGCCTTTATATGCAACAAGCCCCACATGTTGAAGTTCTATTACAGCCTCAATTTTCTGTTTTGAGCAAATGTCCTCCCAACCAGCAAATCTGGATCTTCTCGAGTAATTTTTTTAAAAAATGATTTTAAATTATTTTTCTAATTGGTTGAAATTTAATTTTACAAAAATTAGAAGTACAACAAAATACAAAAAATTAGTTTAGGATCACTTTAGGAAAAATCTCTCTAAATAATCTCAACTTTGGAATTTGAGATTTGTTCTTATATGTTGTTTTTATCTCTCGGATTTTTTTAATATATTTTTTTCTATTTATAAAAATGTAATTCTTATTTTAAAAATAAAAACTATTCGTAGGTGTGAAACTTGAGTTTGAGTCTTAACACTGCAAATATAATTTTTGGGTGATGCACCAATAAATCCCAAGTTAACAACTTATACACCATTTAGTCCTAAAACTTTTCTTATAGACTGAAAAGTCCCATTATAAAAAAAATGACCATAAAGGACATATACATCAAACAAGAAGCTTTCTTATAGTAAAAAAAAACTTACTATAGGCATTTTTATGATTTTCCAACGTCATCAAACATCAAACATCACCAACATTAACAACATCTTCAACATTATTTGTCAAAAACGCCAAACACCACAAACATCAACATTATTCATCAAACACCACAAACATCACAAACACCCCAAACATTACTATAGGCCTTTATATGATTTCTCAGCGTCATCAAACATCACCAACATTAACTACATCTTCAACATTATTCATCAAACACCACAAACATCACAAACATCAACTACATCTTCAACATTATTCATCAAACACCACAAACATCACAAACATCAACATTATTCATCAAACACCACAAACATGAACTACATGAACAACATTATTCATCAAACACCACAAACATTACAAAAATCAACATTATTCATCAAACACCACAAACATCACAAACATCAACTGCTGATGTTTAACGAGAGGGACGTTATAGATACTGTTAGGGTTAGGGTTCCAAATTTTATTTTTATTTCTTTTATTTTACGATACTGATGATGATGATGCTTATGATGAATTCGGAGGAGAATCAGTTATCACGAAGAGGCATTCATCAACATCGGCTCCTGGTTTTCCCCAACGCTCTCGATCGCTACACAGATCCGTCAAAAATAATCGATCAAAGGGGAAGAAGGGAGCGGAAAGGGGGATTCGTGCAAGGGTTCGATCCGAAGCTCTCCGGCATCCCCATACAGACTCCAGGCCGATCAGCCTGGCTCCGGCACCGGCAATGGCAGATCCACAGCGTCCAAAGCCCAGACTTTCAGCTCCAAGTGCTCTCACACGGCCACTCCCCTCCTCATCTACTCCTCTGCCTCTGCAAATAGTCTGAAGATTTTTAGGAATCGGTGTTCTTCTACGATCTCAGTGTCTGAAAGTGAGTTGCGTTCATCAACATCGGATTCCCACCTGGGATGGAGAAATACAGAAAGATCGGACGGCCGGTGGACTTACGGTGACGGACATTGTCGGTAGACGGTAAGATCAAGAATGATGGAGAAAGAAGTAGGAGAGAGATAGGCCTAATGGTGATGTTGAGACAGAGCGAGAGATGTTTGATGTAAGCCCAGATACGTTGATGTTTGATGTATAAGTGGCCTAATGGTGTTTGATGTATATGTTTTCATAATGTTGCAGATTTTTAGAAAATAAACATTCCACAAAATGGGTAGTATTGTAATCTGTATAATAATCAAAATTAAAGAATAATATTATTAAAATAAAATGGGACTAAATGGTGCATAAGAAAACTTTTAGGACTAAATGGTTCAACTTTTCAAAAAATAGGATTTATGGGTAAATTTTCCATAATTTTTCTTCATTTTACTTATCGTTTTATGTGATCTATTTGTTTTTGTTTGTTTGTTTGTGTTTTTTTGTTTATTTATTTATTTTTTTATGATTTTAAATAATTCACAATGAATTATCTAATTCTCAATATGTTTTACTTGACACAAAATATTTAATGATATGAGACCTATTACTTTTATTATACTAATATAAATATATTTATAAATGTAAAATATAAGTCTCTAACATCATTATTATCCCTCTAACTCTCTGCCCACTAAAAAAATACCACCTATCGTGCCGTGTTGAATTATTTAGGAGGATTTAGTGATAGATCCCTCATTGTCTAATTTATTTTTTAAAAGGACAAGAATTATATAAATACTTTCAAAACTCCTTAATATTTTAAAACTTATTTCTTTTACTATATTACTCTCATATCTATCAGTTCTCCTATTAAGTCATCTTTACAGTGTATTTCATAGTAAAATTTTACTTTGAATTATAATAAATTTTACTCTGTTTCAGAGTAATATTTTACTCTGAATCAGAGTAAAGTTCACTATGATAAAGTAAAATTTTACATTGTTAAGCAAATTAACATGTTTTTAACCAAAGTAAAATTTCAAAGTAAAACTTTACTTTGAAAGTATAATTTTATTTTGAGTTTAAGTAAAATTTTACTCTGATTTAAAGTAAAATTTTATTCTAAAAGTACAATTTTACTCTAAATCAGAGTAAAGTTTACTATAATTTTAAGTAAAATTTTACTTTGAAAAAAAATAATTTTTTACTATGATTCAATGTTCAAATCAACACAACCCATTTCTCAGTATAAAAAATAAAAAAATTTAATCTCGAAACACATTTCCACAAAACATAGATAATTTTAATGGTGAATATTTGAGGCATTTTATATTTGTTTCTTCTATTACTTTCAATAAAAGCCTGTAGAGAGAGAGACCAACGATTCAACAACATCACTACCTCTAGTTTAAAATCTATTTAGATTTCTATATATATATATATATATGTCAATTCCTTGAACCTCAAGCCTCGATCCTTGGCGAACCTAACCTTGACCAGATCTCTGACTGTCGAGACCAACTTTGTGGTCACGCGTGGCATTCGTGATCTTGACCTCTTTATCTACAATAGTAGTGGTGTTAGGATCGTCAACTAAGCGGCGATGATCGATGTGATTGGAGAAGAAGATGAAGATGAGAAAGAAGAGAGAATAGAGAAAGAAAGCGATCTGTATGTCTATGTGTATGTATGTATTTATCTTGTGCGATGATTGTTCACGCCATTAACGATGGAGGAAAGAAGCGGAGCGGTGGGACTAGATCTATTCACTGCGCGACCAGATCTCATCGCCGGAGATTGTGAGGATGGAGGAAGTGAGACTGACGAACGGCGGCGACAAGGGGAGAGATCGACGGGTGGCCTCTGACATGGCTATGAAGAGAAGCTGTGTTTAGAGAGGGGGGAGAGAGAAAGAGAATGTGGGGAGAGAGTGGGTAAAGAATGTGAAAAAATTTAGTTGAAGGTATAATAGTCTGATAAAATATTTAAATAATAAATTTTGTCCTTTATGTAAGACTTTATAATTATGAAATGGTTTAGAAAGGATAATTTTTTTCTTAATCATTTTAACAATGAAAGAAAGATAAATGAAATTTATAGTCAAATTTCCCAATTATTTGTTCAATAAAAGAAAAAAACCACCTATCGTGTTGAATTATTTGTTCAATGAAACAAGAATTTAAAACAAATCACTAGAGGACAACGACTTCATCGAGTCTTTAATAAATGTACAGATAGATCCATAGGATTTGCACAAAACAGGAATTCTACTGATGAAAGATCCTTGCCCATATATATCTAATCCAAAAATTGTGGACGTTGCTGTTATACCTTGTTTGGTTCTCATGGAATGTGTGGTGAAAGCAAAAACCCACTTGGGCAATTAATTAATGTCCAGTCAAACACAACGTAGTTAATTAAATTGAAAATTTTATTTATATCACTAGTTGCAATTATCGTTTTGTATATTACTTATGTAAATATATTTGGTATCTTTAATTTAAAAATTAATAATTAATAAAAAGTACAAAGGCAAATAATAAAATTTGATGACTGGTGTATATAATGTACTTTTTAGTGCGTTTTTCACTTTTAAAAAATTTTAATATTTTTTTTTTGTTTTAAATTTTTTTTGTGACTTTTTATTAAAAATCTTGCTGGAAAATGACAGTCATTTGGACGTTTTAATATGAAAAAATGAACATGCTAATTTTTTGAAAGAGAAATGATAACAAGCCCTTACGGACATTATTTAATGTCAGAATTTATGCAAAAAAATGGTTTAAAAATTATGAAAAAGTTAACAGAAATTTTAAAATAATAAAAAATGGTATGAAATTAGTGAAATGATTAGATTTTTAATTTATGACCTATTCAACCAAAAAAACTTGTAGTGTCTATTTATCATTTATGAAAAAATTAGATCGATTTGATAATTGTATTATTTTATTTTAACGCATTTGTCTCTAAAAAAAATAGCTGAACTATTTTTAAAAACATATTTATTATTTATTTTTTTGGAAATGGACACGATAAAAGAAAATTGTTGCAAATATAGATCAACCTATTAATTTTTATTTTTATTTTTATTTTTATTTTTATAAATAATATACACTAAAGATTCTACATGAGGGATTTGAAATCTACACCCTTTTTTTTTTCTTCTTTGGAATGAAATTATAAATACATCTCTTGAAATTTATTTAAAATACGAATTATTCTTGTGATTCTCGTCCTTTCAAGCTTCTAACCGTGTAACAACTGACCCATTTTATTAATAAATTATCAAATTAATTCATAATTTTTAATGATGTCATAAATATATTTGAATTAACAATTCAAATAATTATACTGTTGCATTAAAATTTTTATATTTTTTCTATTAATTTTATTAAATATAAATTTTTGACAAGAAATAATTTACAATTTTCAAATCTATAAGAGAGAAATCATATTTTAAATGCATCTCAAAAAATATAGTTTTAATTTATTTTTTTATTAATCTTTCTCGAGACAAGTTTACTTAAATTACAAATTACTCCTTGTGGTTATAAAAATTACATTATGTCCCTTAAAGTTTCTAATTTCATAATAAATAGATCATTTTATTAATAAATTATCAAATTAATTAATAATTTTTAATAATATTAAAAAAAATTTCAATTAATAATTTAGATAATTTTATTATAGTATATATGAATAGTTAGAAATTTAACTTTTTAAATTAATTCTGTTAAATAAAAAACTCTAACAAAAAAATATTTATAATTTTTAAATCACAAAAAATAATTCACATTTTAAACAAGCCTCCAAAAGTGTATTTAGCCCTGTTTGGTGCAGCTTAAAAGCTGTTTATTTCAGCTTTCAGCTTAATTTAAGCTATTTTGATGTTTTTGGTTTAGCTTATAACTTATAGCCTATAGCTTTTTGGAAGTCAAAAATCAGCTTATTCTTTGAGTGGGGTAGGAGATGCTTAATTTATAAGTCAGAAATCAACTTATGTTCATAGTTATAAGCTATAAACTGTTTAGGTATAAGCTATAAGCACTTTCCCACAGCTCTACCAAACAGCGCTTTTGTAATTACCCCCACGAAATTGACAAAGTCATAGGATAATATTTTCTTTGTCTACGAAAGCACTTGTTGTACGTAAGTGCATACGCACACTATGATGAGATCCTCGTGATTTTTTTTTTTTTTTTTTCATAGATTTTAAAATGAATTTTTAAATAACTGAGATTTAATTTTATAAATGATAAGAGTCTAATAATATTAAATTGAAAATATAATAATATTAATAATCACTTTTAAAAAAATTCCAACCTTAACAGCTCTCTACAAAAAAATTACTGTAGAAGATCTCGACTCTACATGCACATGCCAATTCGGACTATCTTATTATTATTTTCTTCAGTTTTCAAGATCTCCAAGTTGCTGTTCGGCTCTCAATGCATTGCTCAAATAGTATTTATAGATATATATATATATATATATATATATTTTATAAGAATAGTATTAAAAATATCAATTTTTTTATTAAATAAATTATCAAATATTTTATATATGTGTAAAATTCATATTTTATGAACCCCACATCCATATGAAATATTTAACTATTTATTTATTAGAAAATTTGAGACATATAACATTTTTCTTTTTATAATTATGCTTTGGGTTCGTTTGAAATGTGAGTTGACTTTTTATTTGCTGACTTTTTAATTATTTTAGCATGTGGCTAAAAATGTTCGTTTGAGATAGAGTTTTTGACTTTTTAAAATTTTTGTGAGAAAAAAAATAAAATAATTATAAATTGAATGTAACAGTTTATTCTATTTAAAGCCTTGTTTGACAAAGTGATTTTTTTAGCTAAAAAGACAAAAAGTTACTAAAAAAATCAAAAAGTTAACAACCCATACCAAAAAGTCAAAGATTTCATTTTCTCTCTATTTTTTGTATATCTTTCCGTAAAAAGCTAAAAAATCATCTCAAACATAATAATTTTTTTTACATCACATTTTAGTCCAAAAAGTACTAAAAAAATATGTTCTCAAACGAGGCCTAAAATAACTTACCAACAATGATTGCGACGTTTTTTTTAGGACTCATACAATCCTTTTTTTAATCTTAATCATTGATGGTGTAAGTCTCATATATACACAAGTAAATCTTACACATACATCAATAATTAAAATCTAAAAAAATTATAAAATTTTTAAAATATGAGTCCCAAACATTTTTGATTGGGAAAAGTTAGGGATCATAAAATTTTTTTTATAAAAATGATCATGAAAAATTATGATCCTTAAATTACCTTGATTAATGTGTGTACTTTATTCTAAGTGTAATCTAAAGATCACAAAACTTTATAATTATTTTCATAAATTTTTTTTCATGATACCTACCATTGTTATTTTTGATTACTTATCTTATCCAATATAATTATTTTAGCACATATGAACGTTCCAAACGGAGCTTTTATATCAATTCAAGCCAATAGCATACAAACAACACTGGGTTTTTGGATAGAGTAGCAAAAAACGAAACATAACACACAACTCCAAACCAACCCACGCGCCGCAGCCACTATGGTACACCGCCACATCCTCCTCGTCACTTTTCCGGCACAGGGCCACATCAACCCTTGTCTCCAATTCGCCAAGCGTCTAGTTTCGATGGGCGTCCAGATCACCTTCACCACCGGTGTCTCCGCCCAACGCCGCATGACTGCCGGAACACCGGAGGGCTTGAAATTTGTCGCCTTTCCGGATGATGGTTTTAAACCCGAGGACGATATCCAACAATACTTTTCTCAGATGAAAATTAGCTGCTCTAAAAAAATTAGAGATGTCATCACCACCAGCTCCGACGAAGGCCGCCCCGTCACGTGCGTTGTCTACACCCTCCTCCTCCCTTGGGCAGCTGCGGTGGCGCGTGATTGTCACGTCCCATCCATACTCCTCTGGATTCAACCTGCTGCGGTTTTGGATATCTACTACTATTACTTCAATGGATATGAAGAGGACATTGTGAAAAATCACAATGACCCTTCCTGGTTCCTTGAATTACCGGGATTGCCACGGCTTTACGGCGGTGACCTTCCCTCTCCTCTAATCCCTTTAAGCTTACACGCTTTTTTGATGAAAACATTCAAAGAGCATGTAGACGCAATCTATGAAGAATCCAATCCTAAAGCACTTGTGAACACATGCGATGCATTAGAACCCGAGGCCTTGAAAGCTATTCAAAACTGCAATTTGATCGGAATTGGGCCCTTGATTCCATCGGTTTTCATAGATGGACAAGACCCATCAGATACTTCGTTTGGCGGTGACCTCTTTCAAAAATCAACAGAATATATCGAATGGTTGAACTCGAAGCCCCAATCATCGGTGGTTTATATATCATTTGGGACCTTGATTGTGCTGCCAAAGCAAAAAAAAGAGGAAATTGCACGAGGTTTGTTGAAAAGTCATCGGCCATTCTTGTGGGTGATGAGAACAAAAGAGAGTCGCGAAGAAGAAAAAAAAGAGAAGAAGAAGAAGAGAGGCTAAGTTGTATGGAAGAACTTGAGGAACAAGGGATGATAGTGCCATGGTGTTCTCAACTAGAGGTTCTTTCGCACCCGTCTTTGGGTTATTTTGTGACGCATTGTGGGTGGAATTCTACGTTGGAGAGCTTGGCCTCTGGGGTTCCGGTGGTGGCGTTTCCTTATTGGTCAGATCAAAGGACGAATGCGAAGATGCTTACAGAGGTGTGGAAAACAGGGGTGAGAGTGAGGGCAAATGAAGAAGGGATAGTAGAGAGTGAAGAGGTTAAGAGGTGTATAGAGGAGGTGATGGGGGGTGAGGAGATAGGACAAGAAATAAGGAGAAATGCAAAGAAATGGAAGGAGTTGACAAGAGAAGCAGTGAAGGAAGGTGGATCTTCGGACATGAATCTCAAGGCTTTTGCGGAGGAGATTGGAGTGGGGTTGGAGTAAACTGCTCTTCTAGATTGTAAATTTATTAACCCATTTTTTGTATAAAAAATGTTTCAAAATTCTAAATAAGAGTTGTAATGGAGCTTTTAGAGATGGTGGGTTCAATTGATGTGATATTTTAATCTTATTTTTTTTCATCGTCAAGTATATAGAATTTTCTTTACGGTGGTGCTCCAGAGCTCTAAAAGCAGAGCACTAAAACAGTATTATTTTGTCTTTTTCTATTCTCTTTTTTGTCATTACTTCACTGTTGTTTTTTTTTTTTTTTTAATGGCTGACAGCTCATTAGAGCTGTCCTTTGTGAGCTCTAATTAGAGCTCTTAGGCATTTTCCTTAAGTTTTATGTTTAAAGAATGTATCAGTGTCCCTTCTATATTTTGGGCTCGCTTGTGAAGTAGTCTATTTTAATAGATTATTTTAATAAATTAAAATATTTATATTTAAAAAAAATTAATTTTTTTATTATAATTAGATGTGATGTTTATAAAAAATAAAATAAAATGATTATAAATTTAATATAATATTTTATTTTATCAATTATTTTAATTTATTTTATTTTTTTATAAATTTTAATTAAAAAACTAAAACAAATCATTACCAAACACCCACTTTCTTTCTGTTTTCTTTTAGTTGAGATAGTGAGAGTGATTTTTTTATTTTTTATTGGGATGTTTTGTTTGATAAGATTTGGTTATGTTCGATGGTCAATAATTGTAACAAAGAAATTGAAAGACTTGTCATAATTATTTCATACAGTAATCATCATCAACTTCGCAAACCAGGGGAAGATAAAGATGAAAACCAGGATTTAAAACAAAAATAAGCTTAGGTGTCCTTTCCTTCGCAAACTTAACTATTTTAGCCCTTTTTTTTTTTTTTTTGGTGTGTGTGTAACATTTTAACTATTTTATGAGATTAAAAAAAAAAATTATATTTGAAGTGAATTATAATTTTTTTTATTTTATTTTATTTTTATAGTTGAATAGACATTTATGAAAGAAAAAATGATTCATTGATAAATAGGATGTGGCATTTTATTTTATTAATTATTTTTAGTCTTTTTTGTCTTTACGGACTATTTTAGGGTTGATTTAAATTGTTATTTTTTAGGATTCTTTGTATGTATTCTTCATAAAAAAAAAAAAAAATTAAATCGAATCGATAATTTAACATCTTCATTTTATTGTATTTGTATCTTAAAAAATGAGTGTGGGTGTTTTTTTTAAATAGATCATTAATTTTTTCAAGACAAACACGATTAGTAAATATACTATAATTATTGAATCGATTTAATTTTTGTGTGTGAATGATATACATAAATAGCCTTAATAAATAGTTCAGACCATCGAAAGGGGAAATGCATGGTAGACTCACGGAGCTGAACAACACCTCTCTAGTCCAGATTTGAACCGCATCCCCCAAAAAATAAAAAATAAAAGTATAGATTATAATTGATATGTATCTATTTTTGTTTTAACATTAAACGACCTGTGAAAATGATTTATTATTTTATAAAAAAATAATGTTATACATATAGAAAATTTGTTGTATAAAAATTAATACAAAATGATATAGCAAATCTTGATATTATTGTTTTAAAGTAATAGAATAATCAAGTGGTTTAAAGTTACAAATATTTTACTAAGGGTTTAGGTTAAAAATTCTAAGGGCATTACTAATCAGTGGGGATCAGAAAAATGAATTACAAAAAGGTAACAAATTTTATAATTTTAATTATTAATATTTATAATATTTATTATATTTTTGTAAATATATTTTTTTATCCCCACCAAGATTCTATAACATAACTTTCTTTTTATAAATGTCATTTTCATGTAATTTTAAATACACCTCTTGAGATTTATTTAAAATATAAATTGTCCTTATGATTTAAAAAATTACAAATATCTCTTTGTTAGAATTTTTTTATTTGTCAAAATTAATTAAAAAAATGAGATTCCTAACTAATCTTCTATACAATAATAAAATTACCTGAATTATTAATTGAAATAAATTTTTGACATCATTAAAAAATTATTAATTGACTTGATAATTTATTAATAAAATGGGCTATTTATTATGAAATTAGAAAGTTTAAGCAGCGGGATGTAATTTTCAAAATCATAGGGGTAATTTATAAATCTCATAATATGTATTTGTAATTTACCCTATATTTTATGTATAAAATTCACATTTGCATATCATTTTTCAATTTACAAAGAATTGTATCAATTCATATGAATTCTTTAAAAAGGAAAAAAATAAATAAATTCAATCAATGGCTATGCCATGCCATGTCAATTTACTAATATAAGCATGGAAATTCTACTTTCTATAATATCCAATTTTCTTTACATCAATTAAACTTCGTCAGTTGTGTTATATATTCAAAAGTTTTATTTTTACTTAAATTTAAAATATGTAAATAAGATTCATTTGGAATATGATTTATAATACATTAGTTTTAAATTTACACTAGTTTTTGTGAGAAGTAGAATTATTGACGCTTCTTCTTTAAGACTTATTGATTAAAGTTTGGAAAGTGCTTGATTTATTACCAAACATCGGAACATCCCTGATCATGTCTTAGCCCTAGCTTAGTTGGCCACTATGTCTTTCTTAAGGTATAATTTTAAGGAGATTATGGATTCAATTCCCCTTAGGGGGGTTGAATTAAGAGAGTGCAAGCACTTAAGTTCTTTGCCAAGGGTGAAGAGATTTTCTCCTATAAGTGCCAATCTAGTATTTAACAAACTAACATTTGCCAATAAATAAAAAAAAAAAAAAAAATTGTCTTGTGAGAGTAAGGATGGGCACATGATTTTAATTTTAGAAGTATTTGATAATCTGATTCACTATTTAAAACCAACTGTATTAAATGATAATAATTAAGTTCGTTTGATAATCATAATTAATATCACTTAAAAATTTAAGTATTTCTTAAAATGTAGGTTAAAATTTTTTTTAAAAAAATTGTAAGTCATATGAAACTTACTTAATTCTAATTGAATTTATAAATACTAAATATAAGTATTGATATACACTATTATAAATTCATTACTACCACCACCATTGTCACGACCCAAACCTGGTACCCAAAGGTTCGGCGTTGTAACAAGACAAAGTGTCTTGTGCCTACCCCATGTGCTGGTCTTGACACGTTACCTGAAAGTGATTAACAGGTATAAGCACATGGCAGAGTGATAAATATTATACAGTGAGTATGAAGGTACAAAAATTTCCATGAACAATTATTTAACTAAATAGAGGTTAGTTTGGTAACTGAAATATATAACTTAATTTGAATAAACAAATTATTTGAGTGGTAGAAATTGAAAATCCAAAAAATATGTAGGTAAATAACTATAACCACGCTACAGAATAGAACAGAGGTTACTGGAGTGACAATTATAACAGAGGTCAATGGGTCCATGAGAAACAGAGGGCCACAAGGTGACCAATCAGAAGCCAATGATTTATTTAAGTCTCCCAAGGCATAGGACTCTCGTGGTGATACTTACAAAAAATAATTATTTATAAAATCATTGTCAAATAATTTCTAAAATTTAAACAAACATATCCATGAGTTTCAATTTAAGCAAATAGAGTTCAAAAAATAATCAATCTAATTGAAATATTAATATAATTTATAAAACACAAATTACGTAAAATAAATTATGGTAACTCAAAATATATGTAAAATATATTATGATAACTCAATGTATAATATAACTCACATTTATATTAATCCCTTACTTTTACTTTTTCGTTCATCGAAACACCTTCCTTTACCGACTGACTACTCTTTCCTTGCTCCTCATTTCTTACCCAAGGCACCCTTTTATAGGTGCTTCCCAGTCGTTTTGATTCATTTCACTTGCTGCCCAAGTAACCACGTGGCCCTTCACTTAATTTCACTTAATTGCATGCTTATCCATACGGCTCCCTTATCTATTGAAATTTTTTGGGGGAAGCTTTTTGATAAATCCCATTTTAAGTGTTTTGTTTCATCTAGCCCAAAACGTTTTTGACTATTCCAATAAGTTTCATACCTAGCAATTTGTTCAAAACACCCCTAGTCATTTTTGAGCATTTATTTCCATTCAAAACGTCACAACCTAAAAACATAGGAGCAAATCGCAAAATATACGGAAAAGCTTTCGGAAAATCCTTATTTCCATACCAGTTCTCATCGTCTCATCATTTGAATCCTCCATCGTGATTCTCATTGTCTCTGCATCCCACCGTTGTCACATCATTGTCAGCGATTGAAACCCTATTCCGAAGTGAAAAATCAACTCTGTGAATGTTTGCATCGATCGACTAGTTGCGGACCAAATGTAAGCGCCAATATTTTTTTTCTCTTTTGTTTGTATAATCATCGAATGACTATTTGGTTTAATGTGAACTTTCACATGTGTTGTTCATGTTGTTGTTGTTGTTTTTTTTCTAATTTTTCTGTGATTGTTGTTTTTGTTGGTGTTAATGTGAATCACCCATTTTTGACCATTTTTTTGTTTCCAGAAAACAGAGTTAATGCCCATATTTTTCCCTCTTCTGTTTGTATAATCATCGAATGATTATTTGGTTCAATGTGAACTTTTGCATGTGTTGTTCATATTATTGTTGTTGTTTTTCCAATTTTTTTGTGATTGTTGTTTTTGTTGGTGTTGATGTGAATCATCCATTTTGACCATTTTTTTTCTTTCCAGAAAACAAAATAAGCCACCATATTTTTTTCTCTTTTGTTGTTTGTATAATCATCGAATGATTATTTGGTTCAATGTGAACTTTCCCATGTGTTGTTCATATTATTGTTTGTTTTTCCAATTTTTCTGTGATTGTTGTTTTTGTTGGTGTTGATGCCTAATTTTTGATGGTTGCCAACCCTATTTTAATTCAATGTGAATTTTTGTAAGCATGTTGTAAATAATAACATCTTATTGTTTCTCTTGTTATTGAGTAACAACCAATGTGAACATTCACATTTTGAGATTAACCATTTTACAAATTTATATTATGGTGTTTGTTTTGCTGTTTGTTGATTATCTGCTTTATTATTAGTTTTGTAGTCTCAAATGTTTGTGTGAATATTCACATTGCTCAATGTGTTTTTGTGTATATGGACACTATGCAAGCCAACTTGATTTTAACATAATGGTTTTGTCTTGCTGTAATTGTGACTCAATTAGAGTTTTCTGAAGTTATGACATTACTCACAATATGACTCATGTAAATATTAGTGTGAATATTCACATTATACTTATTGCTAAAATAATGGTCACATGGGTTTGGTCAATGTGGTTATGTGAATATTGATGCCGAGATAATATGCAAATGTTTCCTTTATGTTGTGAAATTTTGTTCGTGTCAATAAGAGAAATCAACATTTATTAGTGCTGCCTCACTCCTATTTGTACCCTAGCAATCATGTGAATATTCACATCTCTAATGATGTGAATGTTCACATTATTATGTTTGTCACCTAAATAGTACTTTGTTGCTTTTGCTTATATGAATATTATTGAATGTGAACATCCACAATGACTAATGATGTGCTGATGTCAATGTGCATGCCTACCCTACCAATTCTGTTGAAATCAAATTTAATGTTCATATAAACACTCACTATTGTGCATGCTTATGTAACAGATGTTGTATCTAAATTTTACACAAAGAGGAAGAATGAGAAGTATTATGTCAAAGAAGAGAGCATGCCTCTAGAGAGCAACACCCACATCGACATGCAACATATCAATTATCAATCAAACATTACATGCTTAGTAAAACTGATGACAAGCAACAAGTTTTGGGATCCTCAGCTGGACTATTTGAGGCAAACTTTGTTCTTCGATGGTTGGGGTTTTCCATCATACACTAGCTATACCAAAATATAGTGCTAGTTTTGTTTTGTTTTGTTTTATTTATTTATTTTTTTTTTGTAGTTGAAAACACTTGACAACATATATATAAATCAATGATATATTTCTCACAGATCTATGTGTTTTGATGGTATATTTGGTGTTGATGCGTTGTGTGTGCTAAACAATATAAACTGTGAACATTCACATATGTTTTCTTATGTTAAAGTTTTTGTGAATGTTCACATCGTAATTTATGTTCAATAAATGTGAATGTTCAAATTATGTCCTATGTTTACTGTGGTTGACTACAGATGTTAATATTCACATTATACATTAATTAGGTGTATGGTCTATGTACAAATATATTAGAATTAATGTGAATCTTCACATCTATTTATTGCATTGTGAATATTCACATCATACTGTGGTTGACTACAGATGCTAATATTCACATTATACATTAATTAGGTGTAGGACCCATGAACAAGCATATCAGATGTTAATATTCACATTTTACATATGTAAGGTGTGTGATTCAGCCACAAATATTGACTACACACAATGACAGTTGACCAAACAATGTTCTAAACAATATGAAGTATGAACATCCATATCTGATCTCTTATGTTGAAGTTGGTGTCAATGTTCACATCGTAATTATGTTGCGGCCCATTTTCAATCACGTTATGCCCTATGTTTGTTATAGTTAATTACAGATATAAATATTCACATCATACATAAATAAGGTGTATGATCCATCCACAAATATACTAGAATTCATGTGAATCTTTACATCTATTTGTTACATTGGGAATATTCACATCAATTTTGTGTCAACTATCGATCTAACATCATTGGGTTAGTGAAACTGATGATGAGTACCAACTTCTCGGATCCTCAGTTGGTTTGTTTGAAAGAAATGCCATTTTGGCAGTTGTTTAATGTGTTGAGGATCGGTAAAGTTGACCTGAACAAATGCATGAAATTCAAAGATGTCATCGTATATGTGCTAGAGACGTACAAGGCATCCAAAGACACATTTTACATCGGCGAGAAAAGTATGAATATGAATTCCTCATCCTTTGTGATTTTGTAAATATTAGCATACATTGGACAAAAGAACCATAATTAGTTATTTTGATTGTGCTTAATAAGATATAATGGTATGTTGTCATAACAGTTGCTACTAGAAAGTCCATGTTAATATTCATATTGGTTTATGTTATTTTATAATTATGTACACATAACCATTGGCTTAATGTAACTAAATTCATTTGATGTTTTATTCATGATGTTAACATTCATATCAATATCTGATTGTGTATAAATGTACACTTCATATTTGTGTACACACAAAAATGATGGTTTGTGGTTAATGCAATGTTGATGTAGTCATATTTTTAGAGATTAAAAGATCAATGTGAACCTTTACATTGTTGTCATCTGCTTTACAATTGTGTACACATAATCATTGGTTTAATGTGATTTGTGGGCAATACAATGTTGATGTGAACTTTAATACACTACTAAAAATCAGACTTTTTGCGACGATCGCAAACGTCGCAAAAGGTCCATATATCGTCGCAAAAGACCTTTTGCGACAGAGCAGCAACGGAAAATGGGGGGTGGCGGAAAGGGACGTGACAAAAAGTATTTGCGACTGCTACAAACCGTCGCATTCTTATAGCGACGGCTAATCAATAGTTTTTGCGACGGTTTCGCCTGACACAAAAAAGGGGAAAAAATGACATTTTTAGTGACGATGTTCATTGCCATCGCAAAAAACCTTTTTTAGCGACGGTATTTGCCGTCATAAAAGTATTATTAGCGATGGTCTAAAACGTCGCCAAAAAATAGTATTTAGTTAATAGTATTAATAGCTTAAACCGTCATAGAAGATTTATTTAAGATAGCTTGAAACCGACGCAAAAGATTGGAACTAATATGTATATGCGACAGATTAACTCGTCGCTAATAAAATATAAGGAAATGAGAATTACATTAGCGACGGTTTATTATTTTCGCAATAAAATTATTTTTTGTAAAATCATATTTTATTAAATATTTCCTATACAAATTATTAATATTTTTAAAAATACATCCACATCCACATCCACATCCACATCCACATCCACATCCACATCCAAATTCACATTTAAAAAATCATATACCAAGAATAATATATGTACCTTGTAACAATTGTCAATCAAATATTATTTACAAAAACATATAAAATAACCTCTAACAATACTAATAATTTTTGAAATTCAAGAACTCAAATTTTTAGTATCGACAATAGAAATAAAAAAATAAAAACAGATATAATGTAGCTCCCATATCGATATGCGAAGATATCACGTACTCAAAAGGTTTGCATTTGCAAAAAGAAAAGAAAAATCATCATTTACAACATAATTATTTTCAAGCTTACAGAAAATGTAAAACATTTGATATTTTTTTCAAAAAATACATAAATAAATAAGATTGTAAACTGTATTATCGAAATACGATGTTATCATCACGTACTCAAAAGGGATGCACTTGCAAAAAAAAAAAAAAAAAATCATTTACAATATAATTAATTTCAAGCTTACAGAAAATGTAAAACATTTGATATTTATTTCAATAAATAAATAAATAAGATTGTAACATATACATGAATCGAGCGCCACACAATGTATCTTCCCACAGCTTCTCCAACTGTTCTTAGACATCGGGATGTTGTTTCCAAAACAACGTTCAGCTTGTTCGCTTTTAAAACAAAAACTTTGCAAAATCTAGGGCTAATTGGAACTCCATCAATTTCACACAACGGATCAACACTAATAAGAAGTCCCTGCGCCAATTGGACTCTTGGTATTACAGAACTCTCCAAAGAAACTTTAATTACATCCTACAATGATGATAATACTATTAAAAATAGACAATGATTGTACACATTGAGCTATAATCTATAACAATAATCGAATAAACACAAAAAGAGTGTGTAAAGAAGAAGTTTTAATCGAGTTTCGTCTTCTCCTATAAGTCATGTGTGCCAAGTATATTGCGCGTGTCAAGTTTCGTTGACATCCGAACCCGTTTGAACATTTTAGTGTGTCAACCAGTCTAGAGTTATTAAGTAACAAGTTTTCATTAACGGAAATTAGGCTTTAGATTCAAAACCGGAAATCGATTTCGAGTTTCGTCTTATCCTACAAGTCATGTGTGGCTAGTATGTTGTGCGTGTTAAGTTTCATTGACATCCGAACCCGTTTGAGCATTTTAGTGTGTCAATCGGTTTGAAAAAGAGTCATTAAGTAACAAGTTTTCATTAACGGAAATTAGGCTCTAGATTCAAAATCGAGAATCGGTTTCGAGTCCCGTCTTCTACTACAAGTCATGTGTGCCTAGTATGTTGTGTGTGTCAAGTTTCGTTTACATCCAAACCCGTTTGAGCATTTTAGCGTGTCATCCGGTTTGAAAAGGTGTTATTAAGTAATAAGTTTTCATTAACGGAAATTAGGCTCTAGATTCAAAACCGGGAATCGGTTTCGAGTCCCGTCTTATCCTACAAGTCATGTGTGGCTAGTATGTTGTGCGTGTCAAGTTTCATTGACATCCGAACCCGTTTGAGCATTTTAGTGTGTCAACCGGTTTGAAAAAGAGTTATTAAGTAACAAGTTTTCATTAACGGAAATGAGGCTCTAGATTCTCTTGACATGATCACCACCAAAAGTATCATTTACTTCCATCTGTTCAATGCATTAAGAGAATAAAATATTCAGCCTTAGGAACTCAGTTTCACAAAATCCAGGTTGCAAAGGAAACAAATTGATAAAATGAAATATATAGCATGGTAGCTACTCCCTCATTACCCATTTGGCAAAGGAAGAGGCTTTTATAGGGCACATGAACTGATGCTAACAAGTTGACCAACTGCCATACATGCACCTATCAATGGGAGGAGGTGATTATGAACATATTAAAATGTTGGAAAGAACATAAACACTCACCTTTCTGATGTTTCCACATCCTAAGGGAATATTTAGGTTTCAATTATATAACAACCACATGTAACATAATATAACTAGGAGTAAATTTAGAAGCGCATGCATGTAAAATAATGAATTTCCATTATCTAACCTCGTAACCAAAAATAATGTAGAAATTTGAAGACATTCAACGCATACAAACAAATGCAAGGCTTACCATTTATATCTTGATGTAAGGTCAGATCTTGATCGATGTCTCGTGAAGTTCAACCCTTGGAGAGTGTAGGTTCTCTACCTCAAATTCTCCTCTAGATTCCTTTAGGCTCCCACATTGCCAAACTCTAGGGCAAATATGGGAGGCAGTTAACATCAAAATTATTGGTGACAATCTCTCATTTCCTCTCCATCTCTATCTTTCTCTTCTCTTCCCAAGCAGCTCCCATCTGTTTTAGATACAATTGGGACTTCCTTATTGCAAGAAGAAGCAAGGTTACTTGTTCCTAATCTTGATTTTGGTCTAACATTAAGTGGATTTTCTTCAGTTGCATCAAACCAGGGAGGAGGTGCCCCCAAATGCACATTTGCTTCAGCCTCTTCTTGAACTTAGGAAGAAATTTGAATGAGTTCATGCAAACCTGAAGACGGGGAAAAAGATGCACAGATGTGAAAAGATTTATCGCTAAATTTATCTCTTCCAAGGTACCAAGAAACCTATGTGAGCTTTATCGGCACATAATGTCCATAATTTTGCCCCAAAAAACAGCAGTGGGATGAGTAATATATTCAGCTTCCAAGAAAGATTAAGTTAAAATGAAGTAGTTAAAGATGTATACCTTGAAAACTGCTCTCTCCATTAACAATTCTTTTATCCGGATACGCTTGGTACATCTAAACGATAACAGCATCATCATTTGCCAATAGTTCAACAAGACATTTATATGAGAACTTTTAAAAACTCCAGGTCAAAACCCATGATGAAATTGATAATCAGACAAGACAAACCAAGAATGTGAAAACGCAATTTAATTGTTGACAGGATATCAAAATGCCAACATGAGTTGCCAACTTCTAGCAATTTGTTTAGTTATTCTGAATCTTTAATATAACATGATTACAAATACTCTCAATAAGGGATAGCAATAAAACTTACAGAGAGTCAATACAGCATGACTAACTATAGTCACATTATGTTGGACCATCCAGCATTCATGTTGGACCATCCAGCATTCATGTTGATTGTGCAACAAACAAGTCTTTGTCAAGAATGATCAACAAAGAGACGAGTGAAAAAACTACTAAAAGATCAGACCTCCTAGTTGTTGGCGGTGGTCGTTGTAAGTGAGCACACCATGGGCTCTCCTAGAATTATGGTAGGCACATCTCTGGACGTGAAGAGTAAAAGAATTGAAGCAACCTTCAAGGAGAGAGAGAGAGAGAAGTCTTTGAGCATGCCGGAGGGCATGAGCTTTGTTATAGAGTGGGCTCAGTGATAGAATGATGATACGATGATGATCTCTCTGGAGGGAAAATATCTCCTTTTATAGGTAGGTCGAGCACTAGAGGATCCGATGCATGTCACCTGACACACTGGAGGAATATTCTAATGATATGTAACTGTGCTCATCAAGTACGAGAAACTCTTGAGCACATCCACCTTAATCATGATCTCAAGTTGACTGCACATTGAGGCCTTTCTTTCTTTTCTAACACTCTATTTGGATCGTTAGGTGAGGTGAGAAATGATGTGGTTTCTCACCTAGGTGAAAAAAGAAAAGAAAAGAAAAGATTATGGTTTCTCACCATAATGTTTGGATAAATAAAAGAGAAGAGAATGTGGTTTCTCACCTATCTTGTTTGGATAGAGTAAATAAGAGCAAAGAAAGAAAAATGTTTTATTTCATTTTACCAAAATAACCTTCCATCCATACTAATAAGCTATGTTTTTTCATAAGGGTAATTTTGATATTTTAGAAAATTTTCATTAAACCCAATTCCTTTCTCACTATCTCTCATCATTTCTCACTTACTTAACCATCTAAACAAGTGAAGGGGTTTCCTATTATCACCATTTCTTTTCTTTTCTCACAAAACCCCTCCATCCAAATAGAGTGTAAGATTGGTCAAAGTGAAGCATCCTCCCAAGCACATCACAAATGAGTAGAGAATCGGTAGGAAATTGTTAGGTTAAACAAATAGAACACAAGCTACAATCACCTAGAGGAAAATTTAGGTATTTACTCTCTTAGCTTTCTCTTCTCAAACAAACAAGAGGAAACAAATTAAATTCGTATCTCTTGTTTTCTGTTCTTTTGTTTTCCCTTCTCTTCTCCTCTTTTTCTATCCAACCAAACTAAGTGACAAGCTATTGAATTTATTTTCCAAGGTTCATATCCTTTTCTATGAACTTAAATATCTCGCCATAGTTGGGTATAATCAAACTTTAAATCCTAGCCTGGCATTAAAAGCTTAACCCACAATGCAAAAGGTTTCCAAAATAAAAACTTAATGAGAGATACAAAATCTCAATCAGAAATGATAACGGTGATTATCCTGATAAGCAAACTTACCCTTCTGTTAGAGAGATAGCCATCAGCAGAGCATTTCTGATCATTACAAACAAGAGACTGCCGGTTATCCATGTAACCTAATATCAACAAAAGCGCAAAGCAATTACATTAGGCATTCTCAATTCCATGGGAACCTCCATTACAGTTTTAAAAGAAGATTATAATCATAATAAAGCATCTAAAGTATTCAGATTATGCACACTTGCTAAATCCTTCAAACCCCATGAATTTGTATCAAATTGTGTGCCCACAAGCGAATGTGAATTCGAATAATGTAGACAAGGGCCAACCTCAGAGACTTCAGATTGTTCTGAATGGGAAACCTGATAGCTCTCATTAGTATAATTTTGTAGAGGCATAACACCATTTGAAAAACTTGATTTAAGATGATTAGTATTCTTGTCAAAACTATATATACATTCAGAGTACAGTTGATTGTTAATATCATTTAACGATCCAATTAAATAGTTCACTAGCAGTTTCATCTTCAAGTGGTTTGCACTTTTTCTCCAACTGAAACACAAAGAAAACAGAACTGGTGAGTACTGCCATGAAGCCACATCTATAGTTTAATGGAAAAAAGGTGGACATATTTTTCAAGCATTCTATACTAATTAACAAAACATATCGAAAACAATAAACCAAGATAAGAGTATAAAACTATGAAAATAGAAGTACCATTGCATTATCATTATCAAATTGATCCATCTTGTCATGAGAAAAAATTAATACATGAAAACAATATATGCTGAAAATTGGCATTTATATAACAATTTGGGGGTTTGTGGTAGAAGAAGAAATTTGCAATAGAGAAATGAAATTTTAATATCAAACAGGGGTCTTATCTCATCATGGAAAAAAATTTAAATACAAGAAAACAATATGTTACAAATTTATATAACACATTGGGGGGTTTGAGGTGGGTGAGGAGAGTTGCAATAACGACATGGATATTTTATGCTTAACAACTAATATTCCATTTCTAGGAAAAAGGAAAATTCTGTTAAAGGAAGTGCATAGAAACCAAGTTAAGAATGTCACATGCATCATGTTCAAAGGATGACTGCTTACTCGAACACATTATATATGCTTTTGGTTTTTAATGGCATAAATGCAGTTGCTTTACATCAAAAATCAGCAAGTTTCTGATACATAAAGTAGATAGCAAGATGGTGCAAACTAAAGCCAAATGAAATGAGACATATCAACTCAATGCTATCTCAGAACCAATCTCTTGAATAAGTTATAAGATGAATAGCTCATATTGAAATCACGCTTGCTATTCTTCTTGGAAATTCTTATCTTGTAATTTATAAAACACATCTAGTTCAACACATCCATTTCTTTGATTATCCATTTGAGTACAACACATTCCTTTGGATGTTATATACATGTAGAAAATCAAACAAATATCTAACCACAAATCAAAATTAATTTCAAAAGCCAAGGATGGCACAATATTTAAAAATAGATACCTTAGATCCACCTCGAAAATCCTAAAGGAATCGACTTAATCTATACTACCACTGTACTTCCATAAAAAAGTAATTAAATTCTTCAAATGATCAGTACCCACCAGGTGATTAATCTCATTACCACTAACATTCAAAGCCCAAATTTGAAAACACAAATAGATTGAAAACTGAAAAGTAATGTAATAATCATTCACTTAACTTCCAATAGGACTAAGGGCATCTCCAATCCTTGACTCAAACCTATATCAAACTTAAATTTTGGGTAAAAACTAATCAAAATACCCTCCATGCCTAGGCCAAAACTTATACCAAATTGAGTTATATATACACACATCCAATTTTCGCACAAATCAAACACACACCAAAACAAAATCAATTTTCACACAAATCAAACACAAACACAAAATCAATTTTGGCACAAATCAAACACACACACCAACAAATTCATGAATTGATGAGCAGGGAGAAACAAACGATAGAAGGGCAGAGGAGAGCAGAGGAAAGCAAAGGAAGGCTATACTTGGATGCCAGAGGGAGAACCGGAGAGATGCTGTTGTTGCCGCTGATATAGACGCTGTTGTTATCGCTGCAAGAGAGACAGAACGACGTACGACTGGGTGAGAGGGAGAGTATGCGTGAGCAAGAGTGACAGGAAAAAAGAGGGTTGGTAACCTAGACGCTGCTGCTGCCGGTGCAAGAGAGATAGATGACGATTGGGTGAGAGGGAGGGAGAGAGACTAGTGAGATTAGGGCTTTTTTTTTTTTTTTTTGATCTGAAGAGATAACAAAGAATTTGGGAATATCGGGAAAGAGGGAGAGTGGGAGAGGGGACTTTGGCGCGAAATTAGGAGTTTTTATTTGCGAGGATTTTAATGCCGTCACAAATGAAAGAAAAAAGGTAAACTTTTGCAACGGATTGGCAAAACTACGTCGCAAAACAGGAAAAAAAAAATTAAAATCAGAAAAATTTTGCCACGTTTAACTTGCCGTCGCATATAACCTTATTTTTTGCCACGGTCTAACTTTTTCCGTTGCAAAAATTATAAATTTCGTGACGGCACTTAAACCATCGCAAAAAGCAAGCTTTTGCGACGGCATTTAAACCGTCGCAAATAGTTCCGTGTCAAATGCTCCTTTTTCTAGTAGTGATATTACTATTCCATATTAGTAATTAACACTTTGAAATCACAGTGTCTTTATCGATATTCCAGAATTCATGTGAAGTACTAGGGGGACCACTAATGAGGTGGCTCCCCCAATGATGTGATGAGTGTGTCTCTCTTTTTTTATTTATTTATTTTTTATTACATTTCCACTTCATTAGAGCTATTAGTGCTCTATTATTTAGAGCTCCCATTTAGTTCTGTTAATAATATGAACATTTACATCATTTTTATATCAGACACATTACCAATCTAAAAAAATCAATGCTATATTGAAATCCAATTACAAAAAATAAAAATCAATGACAATAACAGAATTATAAATTCAAAAATCTCAATCTCTCAAAAAATAAAAAACCATCACACCAATCCTCCTTTGTATCTTCATAATTTTTGTCTTCATCTTCATCATTATCACTATTATTAACACCTCTTACAATTCCACCATTACAACAGTCCAAATCAAACCAAACACACCTCATCTCTTTATAAAGAAAGCCACATTACTGTATCAAAGACCTCACTCTTCACAATTCCAACACTCATTTCTTAAACTTCCAAACAATATGAAATGTGAACATTCACATTAATTGACAGAAAAATCAAAAATAATGGCAGCAATAGAACTATAAATCCAAAAAAAAAAAAAAAAAATCTCAATTTCTCTAAAAATAAAAAATTATCACCCACATCTTCATCTTCATTTTCATCTTCATCATATCACTATCATTAATGACCATGCAATTTCACCATTCCACCAATCCTGTAACGCCCCCAAAATAACACATATAACCCAACATTCAAGACATCCATGGACATAAGAGAATAAATCATATTTCCATTTATCAGAGTATTTATTACAAAAGTATTACATGTTGACAACAAAAGTTAATGCCCTATGGGCTTACAACTTTCCAAGCCAACACTTGGTTACAAAAAGAGAGTGCTAACTCAAAACACATTAAGCCCTTGGCTTGAATTTACATGTAATACCAAAAAGATAACAACAAAAAAGATCTTTCAGCCTCTAAGCCTCCCAAGCTACGTCCTTGGAGGTGACATATCACCTGAACTTGAAAATGATATCCCATAAAGGGTGAGCCAAAGCCCAGCAGATATATACTAAACCAAATATGAGCAATAACTAAAATGTTAGCATTTGATAAATGTTTAACTCATAGAAACAACTCATATTAACAATACTTCGATCATGATCAATCAACATGAGACTACAACTCACATTGTCAACACTTCAACACTTCAATTTCAAATGAGACTACAACTCATATTAACAATTCAATACTTCAATTCATCTACGTTATGCAAACGCAATTGAGATTTCAGGACTTTCACCCTGGACACTCCGGCCAACTTAGTTATCAATGTAGTCCATTCCCTATCTCTTCCCAAACGGATTTGAGAGTACATCCCCTATCTCCTCTCAAACAAGATACATATGCAATGTATTTAAAAGCTCTATCATGTACAATGATCAATCTAGGCACATATTCAATGTGACAATTCAACCGTCATATTCAATGACATAACACATTTGATTAGTTTCAGTTTTCCCTAATCAACATACAGTGTCTACAACAATCAAGATTATCCTTCATCGATAGCCCAAAACAGTTATTTCTAAATAGATAATAAATTTAGCAAATAGATAAAATATCAACATTTTCATAGGCGAGTGATTTATTTATCCAACTACACCATTCAATCTCATAATTTTCCAATTTCATGATTTCCAGCTCAATTTCATATTCTCTTACTTTCCCAAATTAATTAATCATATTAAATTAGGGCTTTTTCCCTTTTTCCCAACTTTAGCCCTAAGACTCATTTTCATCAATTCAACAACAATAATTCCATTTTCCAAGGTCTCACATACACATGGAGTTTAACAATTGAAAACCTCCTTTTTATATCTTTAAAACAAACCCTAACTTTTCCAAAATTACCATAATCCACCTTTTACACAAAATGACTAAAATGTATGTCAAAACTCATACAAATGAGTAGGGTATCCCTATCTCAAATGAAGAGACCCAATGGAGAAGATGAAGAAAACTCAAGATGCTCCAAACACCAACTTTTTCGGATCAAAATATAGCCCACACCCAGCTCCACACTTTTTACAAAGGGACTAGAGTAGACACACCCAAGAACCAAGGGTATTTATAGAGATAAGATGTATTATAGAGAGAGAGACAGCCGATCTAGGGTTTAAGAAGAAAAGGAGATCAAAAAGTGAAAGACAAGACTGCTGTGAACTGATATATTCGAGCCTCGCTCGAGTGAAGGATTGGTTGTTGGAGTGACCATACACAGACAGACCTCGCTCGAGCGCAGAAAGCCTCGCTCGAGCCAACAACATGAAGCTTTAGGTCTGCAACCCAAAAGCACGCTCGAGCGAAGAAAATCTCGCTCGAGGAAAGAAACCCAAAACATACAGCTCGCTCGCTCGAGCAAAGGAAAGCTCGCTTGAGCGAAGAAACACAACCTTCAGGTCCAAACTAGACGCAGACGCACGCTCGAGCACAAGAATGCTCACTCGAGCCAACAGACACACCACTCAAAGCTCGCTCGAGCAAAGGAACCCTAGCTTAAGCGAATGAACTAAAACACAGAGCTCGCTCGAGCCACGAAAGCCTCGCTCGAGCGAAGACACCAAAAACTGGGCAGCAACCATTTGTTTTAAAAACACTCCCAACCTGTTACAAACCTGCCCAACACATCCTAAAACTCAAATACAAAGAATTAAAGGACGAAAATGCAACATATACAACAATAGACATCTACGGAGCCGAGTCCGGAATACAATAACCAATGGAGGGAGAACTGGGATCGCTATAAATCCAAATCAAATCAAACCCATCTTCGAAGAACAAGTGTGTAATAACATAGATTGGATACAAAAATAGTAGCGATTCAAATCCATCTCCTCTTTCCCTGCGATTCAATCTAGTTGAATTTGGATTGCAATCAATCTATTGAACAAGTTTGTAAGCCATTGCCTCTGTTCCTTTGATTCAAATCCTCCTTTCCTCCTTTGATTTCCTGCTGAAATCATAACTATGGCAGGAAAAAAAGAAAAAACAGAGCACAAACTCTAAATTGTCATCTTCTCTCCTACAGGAATGAAACCCTACCGCAACGAAACATTACCACGAACTATGTGTCATCGTCTTCTCTTCTATAGGAATGAAACCCTACCACAACAAAAACAAAGGGAAACACGTATATTATTTTGTATATAATATATATCAACATATACACATAAGGGTATAATAGTCCAACAAAAAATATAAATCAGGAATAAAGGATCTTATGGAATAAAAGTATAAATACATGAGACTAATTAGGTTATAATTTTCCTTTGTGGACTTATTGGGATAGAACACCTCTAAATGGGATTTATCAATAAATCCCATATTTTCCTTTTTCTTTTCTTCTTTTGAGCTTATCCGAGCTTTATCTACAACAACTATTGCTTTAATTCTACATTGACTCTAGTTAATAGAATAATTACACAATAACTCCTAATGTAAGTTAAATTACACTTTATCGCATAGCATCATAAAATTAATTATTTTATTCTACTATTACTACCACTATTATTATTATTGTTATTATTATCATGATTGATTGTGGTATTAATTAAATATTTAGGATGTCACATTCTTCCCCTCTTAAATAGAAATTTGTCCTCAAACTTGTCGTATCTTAGTTTTTGATAAGGTGTGGATATCGGGTTCGCATTAGATTCTCCGTTTCCCACGTAGCTTTTTCGACATGATGATTCCGCCATAAGACTTGTACCAGAGGTATGGTCTCGTTTCGGAGAACTTGATCACGATGATCGAAAATCTGTACTAGTTGTTCTTCATAAGAGAGATCTTCTTGAACTTCCAGTTCCTTATAATCAACAACATGCTCTGAATCTTGAAGATATCGTCGAAGCATCGAAACATGAAACACATTGTGGACATTGGACAGTTCAGGTGGTAGTGCAAGGTGATATGCCACAGGACCAATCCTTTCTAGTATCTCAAATGGCCTAATGTAACGTGGGTTTAACTTTTCTTGTTTCCCAAATCGGATAACCCCTCTTATTGGTGAGATCTTTTGGAACACATGTTCTCCCATTTGAAATTCTAAGTTCTGCCTTCGTGTATCTGCATAGCTTTTTTGGTGTTAGATGAGCGAATTCGCTATTAGATGAGCCGAATTTTGTCACTCATTATTTGCACGATTTCAGGGCCCAATAACTTTCTGTCTCCAACTTTTGCCCAACACGGGGGTGATCGACACATCCTTCCATACTTTCCAATGCTTTCTTAGTAACTGTTATTATAGGTGAATTCCACTAAAGGTAGTTGCTCATCCCAAGTACTCTTGAGGTCTAACACGCACACACGTAACATATCTTCCAAAGTCTGGATTGTTCTTTCGGATTGTCCATCAATTTGCGGATAATAAGCGGTACTAAACTTCAGTGTGGTTCCCAATAGACACGAATCGAGGATCTCGGTCAAACACAATCGAAACTGGGGTACTATGCAATCGAATGATTTCCTTGATGTATAAAGTGGCAAACTTATTAAGGGAGTACGTGATTTTGATTAGTAGAAAATGCGCCGACTTCGTCAATCGGTCTACTATAACCCATATTGCATAATTCTTCGAGACTGACTGTGGCCTGACCACGAAGTCCATAGTAACATGTTTTCATTTCCATTCAAGAATCGGGGGTGGTTGTGGCATTCCTGCAGGTCTCTGATGTTTTACTTTCACCCATTGATAATGCAGGCATTTGGAGACGCGACTTGCCATGTCTCTTTTCATTCCTGTCCACCAGTAGCGTTCCTTCAGGTTGTGGTACATCTTTGTATTACCGGGGTGGATTGAAAATCTCGAGCTATGAGCTTTCACCAAAATCTTTTTCTTGAGTTCCTGAATGTTGAGTACGCAAATTCGATTTTGAAATTTTAGCATCCCATTGTTTATAGTGAAGTCAGGATTGGGCATACTTCTTTGCTCCTCGTATTTTTTCTTCAAAATTTTATCTTTACATTAGTGTGTTCTAATTTCTTCTATCAATGTGGGTTCTATGATTATGTTGGCGAGCCATCCATTGATCTAGCAGGGAATGAAGGTACATGCTAAACTTCTAGTCGTCTTTCGGCTCAATACGTCTACTACTACGTTGGCTTTGCCTGGATGGTGATGTATTTCTATATCGTAGTCTTTCATAAATTCTAGCCATCGCCGTTGCCTCATATTCAGTTCCTTTTGTGTAAACAGATATTTAAGACTCTTGTGATCGGTGTAAAATCTCACTGGTTTCTCTGTAGAGATAATAACGCTAGAGTGTGAGAGCAAAACTTACTATAGCCAATTCTAGATTGTGGGTCGGACAATTCTTTCGTAAGTATTTAGTTGACATGAGGTATATGCAATGACTTTTCCATTTTGCAGAAGAATGCAACCTAAGTCATTGTATGAGGTATCACTATAAATTACAAACCCATCTGTTCCCGTAGGGAGTGCTAGGCTAGGAGCTGACACAAGTCTACTTTTTAACTCTTAGAAGCAATGTTCCTGTTTGTCAGTGCATTCAAAGGGTGTGTTTTTCTGAGTTAGCTGGGTCAAGGGTGATGCTATCTTTGAGAAATCTTGCACAAAGTGTCGGTAATAGTTGCCTAGACCCAAGAAGCTTCGAATCTCAGACACGTTAGTAGGTTGTGGCCAATCCACAATTGCTGTAACTTTTTGGGAATCAATCGAAATGCCATCCTTGTAAATGACGTGACCGAGGAAGTGTACACTAGTGATCCAAAATTCACATTTCTTCATAAAGTTTGTGATCACGCAGTGTTTGTAGAACTCTTTGCAAGTGGTGTTCATGATCCTCTGGTGATTTGGAGTATACGAGAATGTTGTCAATGAAGACAATGATGAACTCATCAAGATAGGGTTTGAACACCCGATTCATGAGGTCTATAAAGGCTGCTGGAGCATTTGTGATGCCAAATGGCATGATGAGGAACTCGTAGTGCCCATAACGTGTTTATGAAGGCAGCTTTTTTGATCGTTTTGACTTTTAGTTGATGATAGCCAGAATGCAAATCGATTTTCGAGAATACTTGAGCGCCTTGAAGTTGATCGAACAAGTCATCAATTTGTGGCAGGGGGTACCAATTCTTGATGGTGACCTTGTTCAATTCTCGATAATCAATACATAGTCTCATGGTACCATCTTTCTTCTTTACGAATAGTACTGGAGCTCCCTAGGGCAAGGTACTTGGTTGAATGAAGCCTTTGTCCAGTAGTTCCTGGAGTTGGGTCTTCAGTTCTTTCAATTCCATCATTGACAAGCGGTAATGAGCTTTTGATATTGGTCGTGTACTAGGTTGAGTTTCAATGGTGAATTTGATTTTCCGGTCAATTAGGATACCAAGTAGTTCTTCAAGAAAGACATTTGGAAATTCTCTAACCACAGGGATTTTATTAAGTATGGGGGCCTCCTGTTGAGTATCAATCGCATAACAAATATAACCACAACAACCCTTACTTAAAAGTCGTTGGGCTGTCATGGAGGTTATAACACATGGAGGGGTGGACACTCCAAACAAGTTCTAGTTGGTCTAGTAATTAGAGGGAGTCCTTTTTTGGCTTTGCAATCAATAGAAGCGTGATTGGCATCTAGCCAATCTATTCCTAAGATCACATCAAAGTTACCAATGTGGAGGGAAATTAAGTCTACGTATAAGGTTTCACATTTTAAGGATATCGTGCAAGATTTGTACATATCAATACCAAGGACAGAATTACCAGAAGGAAAGGACACAAACAATATATATCCTAAGGGTTTGGGTGTTGATGTTATCTTGGAAGCAAAGTGTAGTGCAATGAAAGAATGAGTTGAACCAAAGTCAATGAGGACATGAGCTAAATGACCACAAACAGAAAGTGTACTTGACACAATATTCTCAGTAACCTCCGGGTTTCTAGGCATTAAGGCGAAAGCTCTTTCTTGGCTTTTTGGGTCCTTCCTCACTTCTCTACGTACTGCGGGTTTTGGGGTTGGTTTAGAGGGGCCTGCTATAGGATTGGTAAACTTTGGACAATCTTTTAACAAGTGACCAATTTGTTCTCATTTAAAGCATGTTCCCGTGTCTCAATGGCATCGTCCCCAATGAGTTTTCCCACAAGTAGGGCAATTTGGAATAGTGCCACTTCTGGGGTTAGTAGGACCTTCATTGCTTGAACTAATTGAGCCTGTATTTACCTTCTTTGGGAGCATAGTACCAGATCTTCTGTTGTCTTTTTCTCAAAATTGCATCTTTTAACTTGGATAATACTTCATCATATTTCAATCATATGTCAATCTTAACTAAATAATAACATAAATTATTTGACCCCTATTAATGGCACTACAAGAAATTACACTTTTTGTGACTAAATTTGGCGACTAAAAAAAATTTAGCCGCCAAAAATTATGGAATTGGCGACCAAAATTTATATTAGTCAGAAAAAGTAGAAGATTTAGCTACTAAATTTTGTTAGTTGGGGTGTATTGATTATTGGCGACTAAAAAAAATTTTAGTTACTAAACATGCCAAAAAATTTTTTAGTCGCTGTAGAGTTAGTTTTGGCTACTAAAATAATTCAGTCGCCAAATGAAAAACAAAAAATTACTTTTTACCTTTGGAAATCAAAAGTTTAGTCGCCAAAAAATTATTTTCAGCAACAAAAACATATTTTAGTCGCCAAAGATGGTATTTAATGACCTAGGTAAGTACATAATTCAAATATTTGTCCATAGTATAATCTTGCCGACTAAAAGAAATTTATTCGCCAAATATGTAGTATAATTTTATTTTTAATCTTTGGTGACTAAAAAAAATTTAGTTGCCTTTAGTTGACATTTGCCGACTAAAATTTTTAGTCGGCAATTGTAATTAAAATTTTGAAAGAAGGATTTTGAATTTTTGGAGGGTTCCTTACTTAATTAACGATGAAGCTATGTTTTAGTCAGGAAAATAAGTTAACAAGGATGTAAAACGGATGTCTAAGATCACTTGAAGAACCAACAGATGAGATCAATACCTCACCAAGAGATGAGCAGCGGATATACTGATCCGCCAAAACCGACCGAACCGAACCGATCCGCCGCATTTTGGACGGATGCGTGATGATGAGCGGACGGTTGCGGATTGATTTTCTCCAATCCGCCAATTTGGCGAACGGATGGCGGATTTGAAGTTCCTTTAGCCGCAACCGAACCGCCAAACCGTGAGCACCCTTAGTAATTTATAAGACTTTGTATTTTTAATTTGTTTAAATAATTTGTTTGTGTTTTCAATTGAAAAAGAGTTCAAATATTCTGTTGAAAAAAAAATTTCAACTTGAATATATTTTTTGAATTGAAAAAAATAAACGTATTATTTATCTATATTTTTTGGTTTTTAAATCTAACTCTAAAAGTAATAAATAGAAAATATGATATATGCTGATTGGTTTTTGTTTTCAAAAACATATATAAATGTAACAACAAAGAGATATACAATCTCTACTATTGCTCTGTTCATGGTTTTGGTGGTTTGAATTGTTTTTATATTTTTAGAATCAGAGATTGTAATATTTTATGTGGATGTAGCGTGCTGTGATTGTAATATGTGGATGGGGCATGCAGTGATTGTGATATTCTAAAGTTTCAAACTTTCTTTCTTTGGATGAGGCATGCAGTAATTATAATACTTTTTTAAGTCATTGACTGTAATACCCTTTTTTTTTTTGTTGAGAAAGTGCACAAGTTGAACTATGTTGAAAATTTATAAAATTTCAAACTGCCAAACCGATTTGCATCCATCCGCCAAACCGTCAATCCGCTCAATCCACATCCGCTGGATTGGCAGACGGATGCGGATTGATTTTTTCCAATCCGCCAATCTGGCGGACGGATGGCAGATTGAAGGTTCTGTAGCCGCAACCGACCCGCGCCCACCCCTAGGGTTATCTCTGTTTTATATGTGTGAGTGAGAGAAGATGAAGGGTTGAGGAGTCCCGTTGTGTTGTCGTCCTGTCGCCATTCCTCCTCGCATTCGCCAGCAACCGAAGCACCTCCTCCTTCTCCTCTGCCATCGCCGTCGGGACTACTGTGACCACCACTGTCGCTGCTACCACCTCTGTTGTTGTCCTCTTTTCACGCCGCCACCTTCTCTTCCTCCACCTATCTTCACAGATCCACTGTCACTGCTGCGAGATCCACAGGCTTCATCGCTGAGAAGAGACTCCATTGATGCTCTGTCTCGCGTATGCTTTCTCTCTCTCTCTCTCGCTCTCTATATATATAAGTATATCTGCGTATCTATATGTATATATATAAGTATATCTCTCTCTATATATATATACAGAGTTATGAGGCCATACATAAATTTATGTTTGGTCTTAGCTTATGCAGAGTTATGAGCCTTGATATATATGTTTCTTTTTTTTCTCTTGATAATGAATTATTTTCTTTTATTTGGCTAGAGTGGGCAATGTGGACTTGCAGAGAAAGACAAACTACCTAATTGTGGACTCAAGTATGCTTTTGAGTTCCAAATGTTTTGAAATTTTAATGTTTTAGGCACTATTGTGTTGGATTTCTGTTACTCTTGTCAAATATGGAGATGTAAAATGCTGCAGGTTAGAAATTTTAATGAGTGAGCAAAAGTGGGTGGTTTGTTATTGATTGTAGGTATCATCCCCACTTATTGTATTTTTATTTTAACCTCTACTTTGAGTTGAGTCGTTGGGCTTGTTTTTTAATTTAGCTTGCAATGCTCACTTCGATTCAGGGAAATGGAGTCAATATAGTGGCATCTGATAGTCTAGCTGCTTTGTAGGCTATGGAAAAGAATGGAATAGAAGGAATTGTGAGAGCTGAGAGGTCTGCTTGACATTATACATGTGGTATTTGTCAATTCCTTTATAAGTGGTGTCATTGTACCTTAAAGCATAGGATGCTGCTGATATATTCTCTAGAATTTTGCTTTACTAAAAAGATTACGAAAAGAGATGTGAACTTTGTCACCATAACGATCATCTTGCGAGTTTTGCAAATTTTTTTTTTTTTTTTTTTGTCTTATTAAAGCCTACTAGTTACTCTTGTCATTTATGCTGTAGATTTTGTTTCTCTGAAATAAAATGAGCAGCTAAAGAGATTCAAAATTTGCTTTAAAATTGTTGAGAAAGAAAGAGAGAGAGAGAGAGAGAGAGAGAGAACTTGAAACTGCATAGGTTTCGGATGCTGTTATACTATTCTAAAAAATTTGTTCTTGCCCTGTATCCTTAGTTATGGAATTTGTGAAGCCCCCGAAATATGTATTCACTTTAAAGACCCTAATGTTTGAATTATTTTCTTAAAGCCTCTCGGTTACTTGAATTAATTCGAATCTTGTCGGCTAGCATTACTGTAGACGTCCCCGAACGCCCCGAGAGGGTGAGGTCCCGTTCCGTTCGTATTGGGGTCACTACAGTTCGGACTCGATTTGTGTCACGGTTCTAAATCTTGAACCAAAGAGTCCAAATCCGGCAAATCGTTTGAGAAAACAGATTTTTGAAAAGTAGTGCCAAACATGGATTGCTTTGCAGATTCTGAGTCGCCACCTAAATATTTTAAAGCGGAAATTTAGGAAACCGACTCGGTCGAAGGCCACATGTCCGTCATCACCAAAGTGGTCTTGGCTCGGGAGCTTGGGTACGATCGGGGAAGGTCAGCTATGAGCACCCCCTTTCGCCCGGTCCGAAGACCGGCCTCTACTAACCGTGATATCCGATTTTGAAAACTTTATGCGTTCTTATTCCGGTTGTTAGCCTAGAATTACTATGTTATGCGCACAGCAAACAAGTATAGACTAGATCGCCTAATTTGGAAACAAACATTGCATATCCGTTCGTTTTGAAAATAGTTTGAAATTGCTACTCGCAAGTAGGCTAAAACACGGATTTCAATGAGTTATTCCAACTCAAGCAATCCAACCTCCACCCACAGGCATTCAAACAGTTTATCTCACATAAGCATTTAGCCACATGGTAAGCATACTGTCATGGCAACATTCACACGCATGTGGTATGCTAAAGCGTAAAATACTTACATCGTACTCTGTGCCAAAACAATAAACTAGTTAGCAAACATGCATGTCCTAGTTTATGTTAAGTGGCTAATGCAACACAGGCATAGATGCAATCTAGAGTAGGCTCGGCTAACCCTAAACATGGCATGTGAAATGCGCTTGAGTACGTATTCAATTTGGAATTGAAAATTGCAATGCGGTTTGTATGATGTACCGAGCCCTGCATGTAAACAAATGCATGAATGCACGCATGCATTGCATAAGGTATGCTAAAATAAGTGTGCCCTAATCTACCATAAATAGCGAGGTAAATAAAAGGGATAGAAGGAAGCGAGGATTGGAAGACATGCACCCACTCACACACACTTATTACATTTTTGCCCTCACTCGAGAGATCAAAATAATACAGACCGAATAAATAATTAACTACCCTAGCTAATTAAATATTACAAATCAACTAAATTAATTAAATAAATTAACTAATTTAATTAAACAGTAAATCGCCTCGGGATGAGGGCCAAAAGCGGCCTTCAAGGCCGGCTCGGAACCCTGCGTGCAAGTGTGCCTCTGTTTCCTCTGCTCTCCTCTTCAGAAAATTACCAAAATCCCAGGAGTGCCTCTCAGAGCACTGGGGAGTACCACCGGCTGGGGCAGAGAACCACCGGCTGAAGGAGGCCACCGGCACTGAATTCACTCATCGGCTGCCGATTGATGCCGGTCGGCACTAAATAGTGCGGTCGGCACAAAATTCTCGAGAACACACGCAACTCACAAAGACAGAGGGAAACAGCATGCAAGGCAATGCAATTCAAGCCATTTATGCACCAAACACACTCCCTATCATGTTATTGACTCAAGGGGGCATGCGCCTCGGTTCCTGGACCACCAATCGCGCATTTTCATGCATGATGGCCCTAAGAACCAAGAATGCAACTTCACTTTCAAATGCATGCAAAACACATAGGCACAAAAGGGTGCCAAACCTCTATCAAACTCACTTCAAGAGGCTTGGCATGCATGTCAATGTGGTGCAATCCTAGACATGTCAAACTAGTATGCAATATGGGCAATGTGATGCACTCATGCAAGCATACAAGTAAGCATTCAAGACAAGCATGCAAACCAATGAAATGGTGGATTTAGACATGAATTAGGCATCTCAAATGGGCCCAAAATCAGTGGCCAAAGTGCCTAGAAATGGAGACTAAACAAACTCACACACATGCAAGTGTCAAGGTCCAAACCCAAGGCATACAAAAGCAACTCTCATGCACACTTAAGAGGCACAAACATGGGCTAATAGCATGCATGAAAAGCTCTGAAATCCATGTCAAACATGATGCCAAATCATGCAATGAAGCATGCTAAACAAAGCATGCAAATGGCCTAGGCTTAAAGCAAGTCAATAGGGCATTAAACTATACCTATGCAAGGCAATTATGGCATGCACTTAACAACTCAAAATAGATTTTTAACATGTCAAAATAGGCCTAAAGGACCACTTAGATGGCATCTAAGAAGCTTGGAATCAAAGGCATGCAACATGACCAAAACATGGAGCATTTAACACAAGCTTAAGAAGTCACGAAGGAGCATGCAAGGTAAACATTACAAGCACCTCTAGGGGACTGAAATAGCATGCTAGGTGGTTCCAAACCATCAAAACAATGCAAACAAAGGCATGCTACACATGCACACTCTTAAGGCCAACAAGCCAAATGCAAAGGGGCTATATTAAACATGCCAAGATTGACCAAAACACTTATGGACAGACCTAAAACATGGTAATATGAGCACAAAATCTTCACAAACACAAGTCTAAAACATGCTAGAAATGAAGGCATACCACCTAAGCATGTTAAGACATAAAGAGGCATTACAAGGCAACTATACCAAGCATGCATAGGAGACCAAAACCAACTTGAAAACATGTTATATCATGGCAATATAAGCATGGAAGACAACCAAGGCATGCTCAACACACACTCAAACATGGTGCTCCTTTGGAAGCCAAAACTTGCCCTTTTCAAGGACACCAAGGAAAGGGGGTGGCCCTCTCCTTCTTGAGACTTCAAGGCATGCTCTTCACTACTGAAATCCCTCAAGATTTCAGTGGTGAAGAGATCCTATCACCAAAATCTCGGATCTCTCACAAAATAGCACAAAAAGTGCCCTTTTCAAGGCCTAAGGGTGGTCAAACCTACCCAAACCACTAAACACTCTTAATATACAATAAAGAGGGTCAAAAATCAGAACTTTTATGTGCCAAACACTAAGCCCAAAAACTGTTTTAAACCAAGTAAAAACAAGGTACAAGAATGGGGAAAAAGAGAACTAGTGGCTCACCCTTGTAGACCTCTTCACAAAGCTTGGTGTTGTGTCTTCTTTGAGCTCAAAATCAGCCAAAATTTATCAAAAACCAACCTCTAGAACCTCTGTCCCAAGAGAAAGGTGAAGCACTAGGTGCTAGTGTGCAAAAGTAAGGCACAAAACACCTAGTTTAACAAGAGAAGGATAGATATAGGATAAATATATATTTTCTAACCTAAACCAGAGCTCCCTCTCTGTCTAAAAATGGCTGAAAACCTCTCAAGAAATCCAACCTCTAGCCAAGAAGAAGAGCCCTCTCTCTTATAGAACTTGTAAGACTGACAAGCTAAGCAACCAAGGGCTCATCCCTCCATACACGTGTATGGAGGGGAAGCAAATACTGACTATCTGAAAATATCTCGTAAAGCAAGTGCCGCAGTGCGGCCGAGAAAATGTCATTTTGACAAAATTGAGTGCCGACCGGCACAATAAAGTGCCGGTGGCAACTCTAGCCAGCCGGTGGCCTCTAGCCCCAGCCGGTGGTGTGTGGGGATGCCTCACAAGGCATTCCCTGCCCTTCCAAGGCAAAACACAAGTGTTTGGTACAAAACCAAACACAAAACGGTCAAGTTCGGAGGTCCTGAGGCAAGGCGCGCGAGCCGAGAACTCCGGGAACTCCAAACGAACACGAACATGGATGATCACCGAGTGTTCAAGTGGTGGCGTCCAAGTCTTGAGGACGGTCAAAAATGGGGTGTCTACAATTACTATTTTTATTTTTGTCAAAACGGGAATTTCCCTAACCGGATTAGGATCCCTAACCTAATTTAATTCTACATAAGTTACATGTATTTATGTAAGGACCCACATTTCATGTCATAGCCATGTTTATGTGCATTTGCATAACCATGTTTTTGTTAAGTTGCATTCATGACTCTTGCCTTGTTTTGTACGTATATGATTTGCCTAAGTATTATATGCATGCTTTGTTCCTTCCTTGCTGTCTCAAGCCTAGGTCATGTCAAGCCTAGGTCATGCCAAGCCTAGGTCATGTCAAGCCTAGGGCATGCCAAGCCTAGGTCATGCCAAGCCTAGGTCATGTTAAGCCTAGGTCATGCCAAGCCTAGGTCATGTTAAGCCTAGGTCATGCCAAGCCTAGGTCATGTCAAGCCTAGGTCATGTCAAGCCGAGGTCATCTTAAGCCTAGGACCATCCTAGAACCACTTTGGTTGACCTCCACCATCACCTAGGCATATTGGCCGAGATGTCATCATCTAGGCCGAGGTGTGCATCACCTAGGCCGAGATATGCATCATCTAGGCCGAGATGTTATCAGTTAGGCATCCTAGATCCTTAGTCCTTATACCTAGTGATCTTGTTCTGGGAGTGGAATGACCTAGACCGAGGTGTGGCACATCTAGGCTGAGGTGTGGCACAGCTTGGCCAAGTGTTATCCTTCCTAGCCGAGGTCATTGAGACCTTAGTTGCCGAAGCCTATGTCCTTAGCCGAGATCATTACTTGCCGGAGTGCCTTGTCGTCTAGCTTGTTGAGTACGCTTTGTCATAGTCATGTCTTGTCAATCAGTCACCTTTTTTAGGAGAACCAACCAGTCGTTGCCACGTGTCCGAGCAGAGTGTTAAGTCAGCCGGTAGAGAGAGAAACCTATTATTTGTTATATCTTTGTTCTAAGGAGGAGAGAGAAGCTCTAGGAAGAGAGGAAGAAGAGTTCTTGAGAGGAAGTAGATTTCCAAGCTTGATTCCTAGAGATCGAACCGTTAGATCCGTGTTCTAAGGTTAGATTCTTGATCTGCTCATGTTGTTCCTTATGATCATGTTATTGCATTGCATGATTGAATACGATTTGTAAGCCATGCATTGATTCAAAGTTCGGTTTTAGAAAGAGAAAGTGGTATTCATGTGTTCTTCAAGAAAAGTCATGTTTTGATCCAAGAGTTTGCACCAAGGTCCATGTTTTCATGTTTGTTTTCATATGATCTTCAAGTATGGGTACCAAGGTCCATGTTTTCGAACTGATAGCATGAAATCCCAGATTTTGTAATAACAAGTTATGATTTTAGCATTCATGTTCTTCATGTTCTTCATGTTCATGTTCTTCATGTTCTTCAAGGAGGAAACCCAGATTTCCAGACTTCTTTTCCCTAGGAGTGATCACCGAGACCACTCTTGCCTAGATCACACACCTAGGCCAAGCATCGTATCTCACCTTGGCCTACCTTGCATGATCACTTGAACCTTAATCTATCTTGCATGAACACCTCGGCAGGCAGCTGCACCCCGAAGCCTAGGTAACCATACCTCGGCCAAGAGGTGTGGGACCTCGGCCAAGACCTCCTGAGTTCACTCAGCTAGGTCACTTTTGCCTAGATCATTTCTGTGCATCCATTCCAGGACTTGGTTGGTACCCAGCATGTTTTGCCTAAGTCATTTCTAGCATGTTTTGCCTAAGTCATTTCCAGCATGTTTTGCCTAAGTCATTTCTAGCATGTTTTGCCTAAGTCATTTCCAGCATGTTTTGCCTAAGTCATTTCTAGCATGTTTTGCCTAGGTCATTTCCAGCATGTTTTGCCTAAGTCATTTCTAGCATGTTTTGCCTAGGTCATTTCCAGCATGTTTTGCCTAAGTCATTTCTAGCATGTTTTGCCTAAGTCATTTCTAGCATGTTTTGCCTAGGTCATTTCCAGCATGTTTTGCCTAAGTCATTTCTAGCATGTTTTCCCTAGATCATTTGCATGCATGTGAAGCTTGTTTTTAAGAATGCATTCAATAGACTTTGCCATGTGTTTGTAGGACTTGGACCTTTGCTTTGATCCCGACGTCCCAAGAACTAAGTGAGTGGTATTTTTAATAAAGCTATGTTATACGTTTTGATAAAGGCTTTGCTTTGCTTTGTTTTGAAAGTATTTGTTAAGTATGAATGATTACCCTTATTTTATGTATCAAGTATAAGCTTTGTTTTGGATGACATTCTTGGAACCGTCCTTTCGTGTTAGGGGACGTTAAGCCTAAGTAACACCGTCCTTTCGTGTTAGGGGACGTTAAGCCCAAGTAACATAGTCCTTCCGTGCTAGGGGACTTTAAGCCCAGGTAGCATAGTCCTTCCGTGCTAGGGGACTTTAAGCCCAGGTAGCACCGTCCTTTCGTGTTAGGGGACGTTAAGCCCAAGTAGCACCCTTGTTAAGATATCGCCACCGACGGACTATGAGCGTGTGCTCGATGCGAGGTTATGCTTTTGTTTTGCTCGGAATGTCATCACCCCAAGTACATGTTTAGATACAAGTTATGCCAAGTACATGTTTTGAACAAGCTATGATATATGTATTGTTTTGACAAGACCTCAGAATCATTCATTAAACCCTTTATTACTTGTACCATTCACTTTGAGTATCCAAGCTCACCCTCTCTATATGTATGTAGGTAACAAGCAAGAAATCGCCACGCCGAGATGTGTGTGTGTTTTGCAAGATGTTTTGGATTCATGTTATGTCAGCAATCTTGAAGATTATGCTTCTTAGTTGCATTTCATGTATTTTGTAAATGTCGGATAGTGAAGCCTTTTGGTCAAGAAGTAATATGTACCTTATTTTATTTGTAGTCAAGTTGTAAGACTTTAATTAAGATGTATGCCATTTCATTTGACATATGCACAGCTCTTATGGACTAGTTAGATTTACATATATTGCTTCCGCACATGTAAGCCCCATATATTATACTCTGATTGTGTGTGAACTTTGAAAGTTGGCCTTCGGTAATCTCGGATTACTGGCCATCACGGCACCATTCTACTAGGGGCGGTTTGGGGTCGTGACAATTTAACTCCACGCCCTCACTCTTTTAATTAAATTCAAAACTTGCCCCAAAAACTAGTACTTGTACCTTGTACCTTGAAGTACCATCAATCTTGTAATATATATATATATGTATACATCTTGAGGAGTGTACCCTAGGACATAAAATAATAAAGAATTTGCCCTCCACACTTCCCTATGGCTGGCCCTTCCTTGGAGAATGTGAGAAATCAAATTCCAAGAAACACCATCATGAGATTCTAGAAAAATACACAACCTAATACCTAGACCTAGGATACTAATTCGCAAAACTAGTTTCATTACAACCAAGTGTTGCCTAATCCTTGAGTAAACCACTCCCCAAGTCACTTCTATTCATTTGAACTTCAAACAAATCTTAAACTTTCCATCCATTCTCAACTAGAGGGCCTTTTTGTCTTTTTACACCAAATTGTCTATAAATACCCACACCCTCCCTAGCTTGCAAACATACACATAACACACTCACTCACACACACATTTTGGTTAGAGAGAGGGAGGAGAGCAAGGAAGAGAAGTCTAGAGGAGGAGAGGGAAGAAGAAGAGAGTTTCTTGTGCAAAGCTAGAAGGTAAGCCATCAACACAACCTTCTCTTCATTCTCTTTTCTAATGCATGTTCTTTTTAAAGATTTTAAGTGATGTTTCAGATCTGTTATTATCATGTTCTTATGTTAAAAATATCAAGATTTGAGTATTGTTTCCATCTCTCTTGTGTTTTACCCATTTTGGCACAAAACCGTCTTCTTTTGTACCAATCTCTCAACTTTTCAAAGGCACTCTTTCAAACAAATTTTCTGAGTTAAAAATGTGATATTTAGCATATTTTCTTCACAAAAGAAATGAAACTTTCCCATGGTGGAACCCCTTTTTTTATAAATTTCCTTGTTTTGGGCATTCTACCTTAAAACCTATTTTTTTCAGTCAACTTTCAAAAATTCTAGAAAAATGTACAAAAATATTCTGAACCTCTATTTTATGTCAAAACCTTCCTTAAGGAGTTAGCTTTCAACTAAAATTGGTTTCATCGAAAAACATTGAGTGGTTTGCAAGAAAATCAAGTTTTCGTAACAGTCGACAGATCTGGGCAGATTCTGGAACAGTGCTGGACTATTTTCTAAATAACTTAAAATCGGGAAAAGCAATCCCATTTCCGAAAAATGTTCTAGAAACTAGATCAAATTCTCTACGAACCATAGGAAAACCGAGTCCGGTGGATGAACCTAAGTAGTCCTTCCATATTAACCTTCATGTGATGTTAAATCTGGAAATTTGTTATGTTTGGATGTTTTATACCCTTGTATTCATGAAAATGTTTAATGGCTTATTATCATATCTTGGCATGATGTTGTATGGGTATGTTATGTTATTTATCTTCTTATCTTGAGGAGGCATGCTTATGTGGATTTTATTTTATCGTTTAGTTGGACTAACCTTGACTTAAAACACTTAATTCAACGGGAAACCTAATTGGGTGGGCATTGGGTTTTCGAATACTTGAGTAATGAAAAGATGAGAAAATGTGATATATGGTTTGTTGGGATGCGTTTCCTATTCGAGGTTAAATCTTGTGCAAGTGGTTTTCGGGACCCTTGAACAGAGCGGTTGTATTCGGACCCTAGGTGGTTTGGTGTAAGGAGGGATTCGGGCAAGGCCCTATTTTTACCGTCTCTTTTGAGGCCCTGCGGTTGGCGCTACGCGGTATATAACCGTTAGTAGGCATCCGAGGTTAGTTCTGCAACAAAGCAGCAAAAGAGGGGGCATACCGAATAATCCGCGTCCAATTCTTGTGGTCGGGAGGATGGAATCTCTTTGGGGGATTTCTAGTTACTAACATCTGACTCAACTCTTAATGTATTTATTTGTTTATTGGAGTATCATGCTTTACTACTTGGTGCTATAAATGTGATTGTGTATTGGACTGGGAAAAAGGGATGGGTGTGTGCGTGTGTTTACTAGGCATTCAAAGCTCACGGCGTATCATGCCAGGTGACGAACAGGAATTCTTAGCTGGAGACGTCGAGTCCGAAACCTTCAAAGACTTTTGGCTATCCTAGAAAAATTAGAAGTTTCTTTTTGGATATTTTGTAAGACTTATATGAAGATTTAAGTTTTCTTTTGGAAATGTAATGTAATGAAACTATCTTCTGAATTAAGTATATTGTGGTTGTTATATATTTATATTATATGTGTGAACCTTGTTGTTGCTTATGAGACATTGTGTCAATACCATTTAAGATCTGTCAAAAGGGTAGTGCGATGTCTAAGAAAGCTGGACTTAGAAGGGAGGCTATTTGACTCCTCCGGCGATCTGGGATCTTACTTGATTATTGACCATAGGACTCATGACTCTCCCTTGACTGCAACCAATAGTGTAGAATTGGGGCGTCATAGAATTAGAATACGTCCTTTCCCTCGAGTTAATTTCAATTCAATCGAATTTTTGGATATTCTTATTTTGTCGATGCTCTTTTAGTATGGCTTAGAAACAACTGTTAAGCAAATTGAAGAAGCATTCAAGGAGTTCACAACAAGAGAAGATGTTGCAATAGTGATGATCAGCCAATATGTAAGTTTTTGTTCTACTCTGTCATATTTTTGATTGATTTTAATGCTCTTATGTGGTTATGACTTGAATGAGGATTTCAACATACATGAATGGCAATACAAGTGCTATAATGGGAAATTAGAAATTTGTCATTTTAAAGATGAAATAAGAGGAGTTTAGCTAATATGATTTCCAGATGTTATATCTAGACTAATTAATGCTCCAACTGATTTGATTAGTTGAAGTTGTCAAACGGATTAGTAAAAGGCCATGGAGAGACTTGAACGCAACCTAAATAATGTGTCTCATAATGAAAATGATTAGACAATTGAAGACTTTCAAGAAACAAATATCTTAAAGACTCTTACAAGATAAATCATTTTTATATTTTTATTTAGCAAATGGAGTCTAAAATTGAAGACTTGAAGGTCCAACTTTATGTTTTGAATCTGGGTATGTACATAATTCAAAAATTTGTCCATAGGATACTTTTTCTTGTTGAAAAAATATTTAATGACCTTGCCTATGACCCCCTTTCGACTGGATTAAATAATGAAATCAAGAATATTTATGTATATATGTGTGTGTGTGTGTGTGTATGTGTATGTGTGTGTAGGGTTCTATTCTGAAACACTGGTTGTATGTGATTGATTTTTACTGTAATAGCTTCTGGTAAAAATTGTATGACAATGATTAACTATTTTTTCCAAAAACCCAAAATGTATTCAATTTAGTAGATGTGTGATTTTTGTCTTATTTGTTAAAGTTTCAGTTTGAATTTCATGGTTGATTTGATTCATTTGGTTGGTGGAATTAATGGGGAATGAATAGAAATTATAATTTGGATAAAAAATGAATAAGATCTGGGCTGTTCTATATACAAGTTCAAAGTCATTCATTAACAGCGAGTTGAGTAGCAAACTATTAAATATCAAAGCTTTTGTGATTGAAATATGCACTTGAGTGTAGAGATTGCATAGTGCGAGTTTGTAATTATACAATGGCATTAGTTGTGTTCTGCAGGTAAAATGAAAGTCTAATGCTCCATGGTGTGGTAAGAGTAGTCTAACAGGTTACAAAGTTCCATTGGAACTTTTTGACTCTTTGTGATGATCATTAAGCAAACTTCATGGCTGTTGAGTGGTGTTTGTGGACAATTTGCAGGCCATGTTCAAGATTTAAATATTTTCTGTAAGTTTACAACTTTACATAAGTATGTGAGGAATAGAAATTTGTGATGCATCCATAGGTGGTCAAAGCTCTTAATCAATTGACTTGAGTTCACTCGTGGTTCGAAATTGAGCTTTCTAACTATTGAATGAGTATTGGATGCTTGTGTGCTGGAATGCTATTCACTGACATGTTAGCTTTGAATCTTTTGTTTAATGTCCCAATTGATGATTTCTATTGATTTTGATTTGTATGGCTGATATGTTCGATTTGATGAAGTGGGTATCAATTTGTTTCATTGAAATTTTTGTGTTTTTGTTTGGAATTTCTAAAAACATTATTTTTTTAATGGGTTAATGAGTTGAATTTTAATGACTAGGACCTAACAGTCACTGAAAATGCGATATAAATTTTTTTGAAAGCTTTTGGTGACTAAAAGATTAGTCGCCAATTTAGCCTATCAACGACTAAAGTTTTTTTCGTCGCCAATACCTTTACTTTTGGTGACTAATTGTTTAGTTGCCAATTTAGGACTTTCGGCGACTAAATTTTTTTTAATCCCAATACCTTCCCCGATCATCTTTCCGTGACCAAGCCGGCGACCAAACTTTTTAGTCGGGAAAACTTTTTGGCGGCTAAAAATTTTGTCGCCAAAAGTGAAATTTCTTGTAGTGTGGGTAGACTAGTGCTTAACTTATTAAATTTATTTAACTCCTATGAGTAACAATTATCGGTCATAGATGATTGACTCCTATTATCTCCATTTATTAACTTTGGCAATTATCGTAATTATTGGTTATCTGGTTATCTCAATTATTATATTAATAAGGGGCGCTATTTTATAAATCCCTTTTCACCTACTTATATTCCATTTAGTCCACATTATGTTCTTATATTCCAACAAGTCCTATGGGTGACATATTTACCAAAATACCCCTAATAATATTCACATTTACAGTATAAATGTTCTGTGATGTAAATGTTCACACTGTCAATGTGAATGTTAACACGTCAATGTGAATATTCACATTGTAAAATATGAATGTTCATATCACCAAATTGCTAACCGTTCAAAAAATATTTGTAAGAATAGAAATGTCCATAAAATACCTTAACTATGAGAATTAAGATTTGATAGATCAAATATTCAAATAATAGGACTTATTGGAATACAAGAATATCTTATGGACTAATTGGGATATAAACATTTGAAAAAGGATTTTCTAATAAATCTCAATATTAATAATTTATAAATTATATCCATGACATAACTTACAACTAAGGTTTTTCCGAGTGCACTATGAGCCCCATCATTAATTACTTTATTGATCTAACTTTTGGAAATTGCTAAGTAGCAACAAAATCATCTCCTCTGCTCATCTTTGCTTTTGGCAAAGTAGTGATTGAAGCAGGACAAAAATAAAAACCTTTACAAGAGCAGATATCAATTTACGTATAAATACACAAAATCACACAAAACTATAATGTAAATAAAGGAACTAATAAGGCGGAACATTTAGGTACCGATCTCCCCTATTCTACTTCTTAATTGTACGTGTGCCTTATGCTCCAATGATTTTTTTTTTATTTTTATTTGTGTTAAAAAAAAAAACCATTACTTTGATACCACTTTTGTCACGACCCAAACCTAGTACCCAAAGGTTCGGCTTCGCAACAAGACAATAACTGAAGTCATAAAAAATTAATAGTGCAATAGAGTAAAATAAAAGGGTACCCAAATCCTTATTTAGTACACTAACACCGTATACATTGGAGCTTCTATTCAATTGCAATACCAGAGCTGTACTATGACTACAAAGTGTCTTGTGCCTACCCCATGCACTAGTCCTGACACATTACTTGAAAGCGGTTAATAGCTATAAGCACATGGCAGAGTAAAAATTATTATATAGTGAGCATGAGGGTACAAAAATTTCCATGGATAATTATTTAACTAAACAGAGGTTAGTTTGGTAACTGAAATACATAACTTAATTTGAATAAACAAATTATTTGAGTGGCAGAAATTGAAATCCAGAAATTATGTAGGTAAATAACTATAATCATGGTACAGAACATAACATAACAGAATATAGGTCATTGGAGTGACAATTAGAACAGAGGTCAATGAATCTATGACAAACAGAGGGCCACAAGGTGACCAATCAGAAGCCAATGGTTTATTTAAGTCCCCCAAGGCATGGGACTCCCATGGTGGTACTTACAAAAAATAATTGTTTATAAAATTGTTGTCAAATAATTTCTAAAATTTAAACCAACATATTCATGAGTTTCAATTTAAGCAAATAGAGTTCAGAAAATAATCAACATAATTGAAATTAATATAATTTATGAAACACAAATTGCGTAAAATAAATTATAATAACTCAAAACAAATGTAAAATATGTTATGGTAACTCAAGATATAATATAACTCACATTTATATTAATCCCTTACTTTTACTTTTTTATTCACCGACACACCCTCCTTTACTGACTAAACTACTCTTTCCTTGCTCCTCATTTCTTACCCGAGGCACCCTTTTATAGGTGCTTCCTAGCTCTTTTGATTCAATTCACTTGCTGCCCTAGTAACTACGTGGCCCTTCACTTAATTGCATGATTATCCATACGGCTCCCTTATCTATTGATTTTTTCCCCCCTTCTTTTGAGCTTATCCGAGCTTTATCTACAACAACTATCAGCTTAATTCTACATTGACCATAGTTAATAGAATAATTACACAATAACTCCTAATGTAAGTTAAATTACAGTTTATCGCATACCATCATAAAATTAATTATTTTATTCTACTATTACTATTACTACGACTATTATTATTATTTTTATTATTATCATGATTGATTATGGAATTAATTAAATATTTAGGGTGTCACAACCATCATACCTCTACTATCACTACCATCACAATCATACCACCACCAACCAGTACTGCTGCCACCACTATCACGCACCACCGCCACCACCACTAGTCCCACCGCATTCATCACCATTATTATTGTTGTCATAAGCACCACCATCATTTTATTATCACTACAATCGCTACTGCTACCACAATCACCACTGCCATCAAGTCTATTGCTACCACCACTACCACCATTCCCTACCACTATCTCCACGACCATTACCATATAAAAATTGAAATATAAAATTAAAAAATAATAAATTTTAAATTTAATTTTATACATATAAAACAATATATTTTTAGTTCAGTGCTTAATTTTCTATGAAATAATTTTCTAGTTTAAAATTTTAATATTCAAATTTTAATTCTTAATTTTTAGTCTACCGATTTCAATTTTCATGCAAATATAATAATAATAATAAAAAAAATTTGTGTAGTTTTGTGTGGACAATTTTCATTATAAGTCATTGTAGAAATAGATAAAGTTAAAAAGACAAATTAATCTATTAATAAGAGAATAATTATAATTGTTGACCTTCTTGTTTTCATCAACAATAAGGCACAACTCAAATATTGTTAATTTTTTAAACTCGAAATGTCTAATTTTGTAACTGGTATTTCAAATACAAATTGAATTTATTTGTAAACTTTTGCAAATAAATTAAAGGATAAAACATAGTTTTAGTTTTTGTATGCATTCTTTGTCATTTTAATCTCTCAAATTTTAATTTTGTCATTTTGATCACTACAACATACAAGAGTAGAGATCAAATGTTTTAGTATCTAAAAGGAAATTTTTTTTACAAAAGACATTTAGGGACCAATTTCCATCATCATGAGGATAGTCGCTAAAAGGTCATCCTGAAAAGAAAAAAATAAGGTTTTTAGCGACAAAATTTTGAAAATGTAACTGATAAATAGACTTTTAGAGACAAAATAATTTGGTCTCAAAATGATTTATTTTTTGAGACAAAAAATTTGGCCCTGAAAGGATAATAATTCATCAATATTGTCCAATTTTTGTTGCTAAAAATATAATAACGACACTTTTTTCAAAAAAAATATTTGGTCCCTAAAAAATAATTTTGTCCCTAAATTTTGATCTCTAAAACCTTAATTTTTTTTGTAGTGGATCCTTAAAGTTGTTAATTTGAGTCCATTTAGTTTTACCTCTAATGTCCGTTTACATTAATAACAGAAAAGGTATTTCATTCTTGGATAAAAAATAATTTTGATCCCTAAAGTATGTATTTCTTGTCATTTTTGTTCTGCAATTTACACTTTGTCATTTTGATCCTCAAAATTGTCAATTTGAACTAGGACCAAATTGATAACTTTGAGAACTAAAATGACAAAATTTAAAACTTAATGGACTAAAATGACAAGAAATGCATACTTTAGAAACCAAAAACTATTTTTTTATTCATATTCCTGTTACTAATGTAGACGGACATTAGACCTATGAGCTCCACTGTAAGTTAAAAGAATGGCGCTACTTCTGAGGCCAGGCTAGGACCAAATTGACTCAAAATGATAAAATTGAAACTTAATGGACTAAAATGAAAAACAATGTATACTTTAGGTACTAAAATTATCTTTTATCCTAAATTAAATTTAATGTATTAAGTTTGAGAAAATTATAAAAAAAATAATAATTAGGGTTTGATTCTTATAACAAAATAAATCATGAGTTTTTAATTTTATTTATTTAAATTATAAACTTCTAGTTTATTTTTAATTTAAATCATTTGTCTATTTCTATTAAGTAAATTTGATCGAAAAATAATATTTTAGACATTTTATATATACTTACATTGAGTTTAATAATTAAAATAGTTTTTTTTGGTAAGTTTTATTTTACGATAATAGACTGAGGGTTTAGATTGACAATAAATCAAAAGATTCTAACTTAAATTGATAGAATTAAAAATTTAGAATTTATTTTGTAAAAAGGGTCAATTTTTTTCCCCCCATTATTTTGTAAGAGGGGTCGAATTTTTTTTATATTAAATTATTTTGATATAAAGAATGGCGAGAGTCAAAAATGTGAAAGAATTAAAAATAATAATGGCTGAGGAAAGATGATACTAAACAAGTGGAATAAGTAACTTGTTTGGAAATATATTATTTTAGTAATTTTTTGGCTTTTTAATTAAAATATGAGATAAAAAAATTAGTATATTTGGGATGACTTTTTAGATTTTTATGAAAAGATAGGCATAAAATAGAGAGAAAAAGAAATCATTGATTTTTTGATTTTTTTTAGTGACTTTTTGACTTTTAAGCTAAAATATTCAGTTGCCAAACGAGAAACAAGAGGCCAAAATAGTAAATTTCCTTTCAATATTAAGGGATTGTTTTCAATGAGAGATGCTATTAGCACCTACCTCTTTTCTTTAGCCCCTTATTTATTTGAACCCTCACCCAGTAAAATGAATCCCCTTCATTTTCTCTTTGAACCCTTACCTTAATACCAACTATACCCGTCATCTTTTTAACCCCTAATTTTTTTTTTTTTAATTTTTTTTTGGCTATTTTCCTACCACCGGCAGTCCCACCTCTTCGACGACCTCCCAACACCTCCCCTACCGGCAACCACCCTTCTATAACCTTCGACCACTGCGACTCCCTTTTCGGCTGACATTGGCTAAGGTTGTTGATGTGGTTTCGAAGATCTTGCCTCTTATATTAAACATTATTTTGTCTTTTTGAATTCCATAGTCAAACTCTCAGCAAAACTGGGCAGACCCAGATAGGAATTTCAAGTTGGAACACAAAGAACAAATGGAAACTGAATTCAAAACACAAAAAAGAAAAGAAACCTGGGATTTATAAAGGAAAGAGGGTTTTAAGGGAGAAAATAATGATTGGTTTTTGGGAAAGTGAAAGGGATTTTTTGGGTTGACAAGGGAATTGATGAAAGTTAATGAATGGCTTGAAATTTTGAATTGAAGAAAGACTTATTAATAAAGAGGGTCAATATATACATATATATATTTATATAAACAATTTGAGAGAGAGAGAGAGAGAGAGAGAGAGAGAGAGAGAGAGAGAGAAATTGAAAGCTATAACCTCATGATAAGACCAGATTATGGAACAAACTGATCAAGGATTTGAGGTGTTCTTTTTGTAAACAAACAAAAACAATTGGAAAAACAGGAGAGAAATTAGATAAGATTTAGAGAAATTTGAGAGAAAGTAAGAGAAAATAAGATTTGGGTATTGAAGATTGAAGGGGTTTGGGAAGTGGGTTTATATTCTTGTGTGATTTGTCGAAGAAAAATTGGAGAATTTTGGAGTGTGGTTGAATTTTTCAAAACACCAATCGATCGTCAATGGAGATGGTGGTGAAAAGGTTGGTGGGTTAGGGTTTAGGAAATTAGAGTTAGGGTTACGGTTTGGAAAATTAGATTAGAATGTTAGGGATTTGGGTAAAAATGTAATTTCATGTTTGGAAAAAATTGAAATTAAAAAAAATAAAAGGGATGGGGTCTAAAGAAGAAAGGTAGGTGCTAATAGCAGTATTCTTTTTCAATGTGTTAGGATCCTCTAGAGTAATACCCTAAAATGATCTCCTATAGTGAAGGAGAGGTAGTCAATACGTGGCCCACTCACCAACCAAGGGCTGAGATTTAAGCTCGCTAAAATGACGTCGTTTTGGTGAGTAAATTGAAAAACAATATACAAAATTCAAAATTCTGGGTTTCACTCCTAGGGGAGAGAGAGAGAGAGAGAGAGAGAGAGAGAGAGAGAGAGAGAGAAGGGCCGAGAGAATGAGAGAAGGGGAGGAGAACGTCGTCGCCCCTCTTTGCTCCTTCCATTCCCGACCTGTTTGGTTTTGAGAGAGTAGTTTTTAAAAATTGTTTTGGGGAGAGAGTTTAGAAATTTTTTTGGTTTGTTTGGTTGTGTATTTTGAAAGTAGTTTTGGAGTTTGGGAATTTGGAATGATTTGATATTTTGTTGTAATTGAGTAGATGTGTGTGAGAGAAAAAGTGATTGAGAAGGAGAGAGGAGAGAGAAAAAGTGATTGATTGATGTGTAAAAGAGAGAAAGTGATTTTGAAAATTGTTTTGGAAAAATTACAAACCAAACAAGTTTTTTAAAAAAAATTTCTCAAAATCTATAGCGATCCCGGTTTTGACCCTTCTTTCATGTTTTGCCACTTCGCTAAGTATGTCGGGGATCGAGCTGCTCGATCAACTCATGGGGGTCGAAGGGGCAGCGCCCCTTGGTGGGGTCGAGGGGCAGCGCCCCCGAAACAAAAATGTAAAATGCATTCGAAGTTGCTTGTCCGCTCGAGCGAGGAGTGCATCTGAAAAACTTCTGAAGCTAGGTATTTTACTCTCGAGTGAGAACTCATTCGCTCGAGCGAGCCTGGCGTATATCAGTTACCAGCAGCGTCGTTTTGCTAAACTTTTGATTTCCCTTTCACTCAAAAACCCTAAATCTGCAACTCCTCTCACTTGAAGTCATCTTCTCTCTTTGATTTCTCCAAATCCATTGGGATTTAGGCCTAAGTTCTTCACCAAAATTGGTCATCACTTCAAGGGCTTTGTTGTGGGCGGTGGAGATCGAGTTTCGACATCGTAAATTTTTCAGTTTCATCTCAATTTTTCTTCAAAACTTGAGGTAGGGATTTTCTTAGAGTTATATATATATATATATTTGCAAGATCTAGATGATTTTCGAAATCATCATTCGATAGCTTTGAAAATTGATTGTTAATTCAAGAAATTGAGCGATTTTGAAAGTGGGTTTGTCTCTTGTTCTTTTAAAATGATCTTATAGGTTTTGATCTTTGTGGATTGAAGAAAAGATGATTTTGAAAAGTTTTCTTTCAAAAAATTTGAGTTGTATAGTTTTGGTGAGAAAACCTAGAATTTGGGGATTTTTTTTTAAGAGACTAAAAATCCATGAATGAAATTGTTATATTTATTTTGAGTGTCAAAATAAATGGATGTTTGGAAAATTTCTTATTTATATTTATATAAATGATGAATTTTAGGGAATATGAGAATTGTTGTTCATTTTGAAAATTATTGTTCAAAACGTTGAAATAGTCTTGAAATGACTAATTGTTGAGGATACTTGAGAAGAGGGGATTGTGTTATTCCTTGGATGATGAATTGGAATAAAAGTATTTATATTCATCTTGTGTTATTGGCATATCAATTCATTTGATTATATTAAATTTTGAAAGTTGATTTGAAAACTTGCATTGAGAAAAGAATGTTGAGTTTCCATAAATTGGTTTTGGAGTAAATACGGTGGTAAGTCTTGACAGGTAGTGTAGATGAAACTGAATAGGTATCGAGCCTTCTAGCTAATACTGGTAAAAATGACAGATTATAGGTGTCGAGCCTTCTAGTCAATGCTGGTAAAAATGACAAATTGGTAGTATTTATATAATCTACTTACAGACACCAACCTAGGGATTACCAGTATAACGATCCCGGTCTCCCCTTTTTCTTTAAATTATTGTATTCGAGACTTAGGTTCCTTGGAATTGGTAGTTGTGTATATCGTGTTTTGAATCATCTACTCTTTGTATTTGAGTCTTGGGTTGTGTTGGGCAGGTTTGAAACAGGTTGATTGAGCTTAGGAACAAAGACTAGATGCCCAGATTTTGGCCTGTCCGCTTGAGCAAAGATTTTGGCGCTCGAGCGGGGCCTTTGTTGTAGCTTGTCCGCTCGAGCGGGGGTTTTCACGCTCGAGCGGGAAAATCAACCATGCAGTATCTCCTCTATAGTGTTGTACGCTTGTACGCTCGAGCGGTGGTTTGGACGCTCGAGCGGGGACTTGAACGCACGCCGAGCGGGGACACGGATTGAAAGACCGGGTTTAAGACTCCGTGTTTTGACTTTTTAAAATCACTTTTTCACATCTCTTCTTTCTCTTACTTTTCCAAAAACTCTATTGTTGAGCCTCTCTCTCTAGAACCTTGTCTTCTCTCTAAGTATTGATCTTAATAGGAGTCGTTTGCTCACCTTTAGCCTTTACAAAAAAGTTGTTGATCGTCGATGGCTATCTTTTGACCCGGGAAACTTGTGATTTGGAGCATTTTCGTTTTCATCTCCTTCTTCGTTGGGCGTCAACTCTTGATGTAGGGATTCCTACTCACTCTTATGGTCTTTGACATAGATTTTTGGTTGTTTTGATAAAGTGATGAAGTTGGGTAATTTTGGGACTTGGGTTCAAAATGGTAAAAGAGTGTTTTGTTATTTTAATTCTAAAAATGTGTATTTTGGTAACAAAATGATGATATTGTTGTTGGTTGTTAGTATTTGGACCATTGGGTTGATATTGGAAAAAGGGGTAGAAAGCCCTAACTTGTTGTATAGAATAATTGGTATAATTAATCGGGGTAATGTGTTGGTAATTGGAATTAAGTTGGGAATACTGAAATTGACTCATTATATTGTAAAATGGTGGAGTTTGATTTATTAGTTGCTCACTATTGAAAACATTGATATTTTATCTGTTGGAGCTTTTATTATCTGTTTAGAAATAATTGCTTGGGCTACCGGTGGAGGGTAGTTTTGATTGTTGTAGACAATGCATGATGATTAGGTAAACTAAAACTAATCAATTGGATGAGTCACAGAGTATGATGGTTGATAGAATACATTAACGTTATGTATTGATTGATTGAGTATATGACCTATGTGTATATACGTTGTGTGTGTGTGGGAGGAGATAAGGGATGTACTCCATGGTTTATGGGAAGATAGGGGATGGACCTCTAAACCAGATGTTGCTTGGGAGGAGATAAGGGATGGACTCCACTGATACAGCTCATATGCTTGTTAGTTAACATGTTGATATAGCTTATATGCTTATCTATGGAACTGTTGATATAGCTTATATGCTTATCTATGGAAGTGTTGATACAGCTTATATGCTTATCTATGAAAGTGTTGATACAGCTCATATGCTTATCTTTGGAAGTGTTGATATAGCTAATACGCTTACCTGTTGAAATGTGGATACAGCTCGTATGCTTATCTGTCGAGATGTTGATACAACTAGTATGTTTATCTATTGTAAGATAAGGAATAGAAAATGAAATGAAACATGAACCCGGTGGTTATGAATTAATTTATGGAAAATTGGACATTTATCAACTGCTAATGTCTTAGTTATTGCCCATACTGTGTTTAGTATATCTCTACTGGGCGTTGGCTCACCCTATATGGGACATTATTTTCAGGTACAGGTAGCGTGCCACCTCCAAGGACATAGCTTGGATGATGATGAGAGTTGAAGACTCTCTTTTTTTTTGGTTTATTTTGTTTGTATTGCATGTATATCAAGCCAAGGGCTTATTTTGTATAGAGTTAGTAATCTTCTTTTGTGTAACCAAGTGTTGACTTGGAAAGCTGTAAGCCCACAGGGCATTTGCTTTTGTTGTTAACATGTAATACTGTTATAAGAACTACTCTGATAAATAGAAATGGTTGGCTTCTTTCATATCAATGCATGTCTAACGTGATGGGTTTTATGCATTATTTTGAGGGCGTTACAACCAGAGTCGTATTTATCGCTCTTGAAATGAACTGTTAAGTTTTGAAGAATTAAAATTGCATGACATCATTGTGCATGATGGTTTTCAAAGATGAAGATGTGATTTTCATTCAAAAGGGCATAACATAGCATGTGCATTTCATCTCTTGAGACTTGTATAAAATGTATATATTTTGTTAAGGATTTCCAACTGGGCTTTATGCTCACCCTACGGTGTGCAGGAAAAGATGTGGTGATACCGCCTAACTAAAGGCGAGGAAATGTGTGTTGAGAGTACGAGACTCTCATTTTGCTGTGACTCTGTGTGTAAGCCAAGAGCTGTATATATGTGTTGGTTTGAATAATTGTTTTGTGTAAGTAGACTCAAGCTTTGGAAACTTGTAAACCCTTAAGGGTGTTTATTTGTTTATTTACTTGTTGTTGGATTAATGTAAGTTTGGAGATTTATGTTCGATTTTTCTTGAAAGAGCTATGATTGTTGTATTATCATTTGTGTTAGAAATTTGGGGCGTTACAAAATCACTCTACAAAGCCAAACCAAACATACCCAGTTTTTCGAAAATCAAACCTTTTGATCATGGGTTAATTAGTAGGGTCACTGTTGGGTTAGTAGTTGAATTTATTACAGTAAATGCTAAGCCTGCAAAAGAGGCAGATCATCAGGTGGAAGAAAGGGGTTATGTGGAAATGGTTGCAAGATGGTTCTTTAAGTTGAATTTCAATAGGGTGTGGCGGAAGAATTCGGCATTGGAGATTTGGGGGTTATTTGTTTGTAGGGATGAGCAAGGCAGATTTGTGGTTGGGAGGGTAGTCCAAGTTAAAGGGGTGGAGTTCGCTTTGATGACAGAGGCATTGGCTGCTAGAGCAACAGTTCTAATGGGGCTAGATATGGATTTTCTGTGTATAAAAGTGGAAAATGACTCACAAGCAGTGGTTGGTATGTTGAATGGTGTGTTCACAGTTGATCATCGACTTAGGATGATAATTGAGGACATTATGTTTCAAGAGGGGTTTTGGGGACTGTTGGTTTAATTTTGTTATAAGAGGTAGAATGAATAATGTTATAAGTACTAATTAATATACTAACTAGTGTACCAATTGAGTTGGGTTAATAATAATGTCATAACTAGTGTTAGTACACTAGTTAGTATACTAATTGATGCATATAACATCACTGGGGTAGAATAGTGCACAACATACTGTGTAATAATTGTCGCCAAACCACCCTTTAGTGACGAGTCATTTGGACGTTTTTTTAAATGAAAATATGAGCATGGTAATTTCTTATCCAAAAATAATATAAAAGCCCACTTTTTATGTTCATTTTTAACATCCATCGATATAGAAAAAAGATGATTAAGTAATAATTAGATAAGATAAGAAGGAAAAAGTTTCCTTAGATATTATATAGGATAAATTACAAATACACTCCCAGATGCTTAATTAAAATACGAATCGCCTCCTATGAATCTAGAAATTACATTCCACGTCCCGAGATTTCTAATTTTATAACAAATTGCCCATTTTATTAATAAATTATCAAGTCAATTAATAATTTTTCATTACAAAAAATCAAGGTTTTAGAGACTAAAATTTAGGAACAAAATTATTTTTTAGAAACCAAATATTTTTGTTACAAAAAGTGTTATTATTATATTTTTAGTAACGAAAATTGAACATTAGTGATGAATTATTATCCTTTTGGGACCAAATTTTTCGTCTAAAAAACTAAATCATTTTGAGACCAAATTATTTTATCCCTAAAAGTTTATTTATTAGTGACATTTTCAAAATTTTGCCGCCAAAAGCCTTGTTTTGACTTTTCGGGATGACTTTTTAGCGACTATTCTCACATCGATAGAAATTGGTCTATAAATGTCTTTTGCAACAAAATTTTTACTTTTAGAGACTAAAAAATTTAGTCTCTAAAAATATGTTGTAGTATTTAATGATATTAGAAATATGTTTCATTTAATAATTTAGGTAAGTTTATTATTATATAGGAGAGCAATTATGAATTTCATTTTTTCAGTTAATTCTGTTAAATAAAAAATTATGACAATGGGGTGTTCGTAATTTTTTAAATCACAGAGAGCAATCTGTATTTAAGGAAACCTCAATACGTGTATTTGTAATTTATCCTATAATATACTGTCACATCATTGAATTTGAAAAATTACTCTAACTTTTGAATTCTAATTACACTACTTTTTTTTATATTGTATTTTTTAAAGGGAAATGTTAACAAGTGTTTTATGGACCTTATTTAAGGTTGGGACTACGGAAAGAAAAAAAATATTATTTTGTCTTCTAAATTATCACTCAAAAATTAATTTAATTCCTATTCTTTTAATAATATCAATTTTATACTTAAATTATTCGATTTTGTATCAATTTTATCCTATCATCAATTATTGTCTATAATTAACCAAAGTTACTGACATGACACCCAAATTTTATTAAAATTTTTATTTTATTTATTATCAAAAAATCAATTAAACCTCTGTATAAAATAAAGTTTTGAAAAGTTGAAAGGAATTTAAAATTCAATAAAAAGTGTAATATGAATACTACTTTGAGATTTATATATATATATATATGCATTGGTCTTTTTATATGTGAAACAGTTATTGGTAAGACTTTTTAAAAGATTATACCGTTTTTTTTTAGATTTGAAAAAAATACAATAAGTTTTATAGTTTTGATATAATTATAATGACCTTCATTATAGTAAGGTTAAGTGAACCGAAATTAATATAGATAGTGCAAAAACACAAAAATAAATAACGTAAAATATATTTTTTCATATAAAAGTGACAATAATTAACATTATTTTTTTTTATCAATACAACTGACAAATTATTAATAAAAAATTAATAAAACTTAATATAATTATATCAAAACTGTGAATTCATTAATTTTTTTTTCTAAATCAGCGGTATAACTTTTTAAAATGACAGTCACATAATATTTGGATCCTATTTGGGAACTCAAGTTGGAGCTAAAATAATTAATAAAAACACAAAAATATTTAAATAGACAATAAGGAGGTGTTTGAGAATATATTTTTTAAAGTTAATTTTTTAACTTTTTATGAAAATACGTATAAAAAAAAATAAAAGAAAAAGTGATGTAATTGAGTGCTTTAACTTATTGGCTATTGTAACTCTAATCCAACTTGCTAAATAGGGCCTGAAACAAAATATCATATCTTACAAGTTAATCAATCACTTTTTTTTTTTTCCAATTATCTATTTAATTATATATATATTTTTTATAAATCATTCCAAATATAATTTTTTCTCATATCATAAAATAACTAAAAAAACCAAATTTTTTCCAGGCGTTGGTTTGTCTTCAAAAACATTTCAAAGTAGCACGTGAGTGCATATGCACAAGCCAATTTGGACAATTTTGTTATTATTATCATTGTCTCTTTCTTCCATCAGTTTTGAAGATCTCGAAGTTTCTGTCGGGCTCTCAACCCACTGCTCCAAGAGCTTAAAAATAAAAAATAATTCATTTTATATATGACACTAAACGTATGTCCGTAATGAAGACATGGTGTACATAAAAATCACAAAAGTTATCTATTTTTCAGACTAAATGAAAATTCATTAAAACACATTAAAAATCACAAATTTAAACCTAAATTTTGGAAGCACAAATCCAAACACAATGAAACATTGCAGAAATCAAAATACATTTCAAAATAAAACCCATTCGAAGCAGATTAGAGAGAAGATCTGAGAACTTTTTTTTTTTTTTGGGTGGGAAAATCATAAATTAAAGATAAAAAATTACACGTTTACAAGGGATATATCTCAAGTAACACAACAAATCTCATACCCCCAAGAAAGGGGAAACTAATAAAATAACTAATTAAAACATCCCCACATCAGCAGGGTATCCCAAAGAAAAAAAAGACATAACTAAAAATCAAGATTGTCCATATATTATTTTTATCCCCAAGTACCCTTTATCGTAAATAATAGATGAATATTTGGGGAAGATATATGGGCCCTGTTTGGTAGGGCTTATTTACAGCTTATTTCAGCTTTTAACTTAATTTAAGTTATTTTGATGTATTTGGTTCAGCTTAACAATACAGATTATACCTTTTTGTAAGTCAAAAATCAACTTATTCATTGAGTGGGGGAGGAGAAGGTTAATTTATAAATCAAAAATTAGCTTAAGTGCGCATTTGAGATGTGAGGGGTAAAATGACTAAAATGCCCCGCACAATTTCAAATTATTGCAATTGTGCCACGTATATAAACGAAAACATTTTTGTTTCTCACACGAGCCAAAGAGGCAATTTTCGACGAATGCAGGCAATTTCTGGAGAAGGGGATTTCCAGCGACGAGTTCCAGTTCTCTCTCTCTCTCTCTCTCTTACGAACCAGAAGGGCAAATCCCTAGCTCGCCATCGATGAACCAAAGCTCGCCATCGACGACGTGATGATCGAACGATGACGAACCAGAGCTCGCGATCGACAACCCTAACCACACCCATCGCAATCGCAGCAGATCTCTCTTTCCGGTGTTGCGATCTGAAACCCTAGTGCCTCGTCCTCCGTCGCGATCGATTGCAGCAGATCTTTTCCATGTCGTCGCAATCTCCCTTCCTCCGTCACGATCTCAAACCCTAGCGCCCCATCGCCACTGTGCCCACTGCCAGGGCTGCCAGAGAAGAAGGGTTGTCAGTATAATAATAATAATAATAATAATAATAATAATAATAATAATAAATTTCATATTAATTAATACTAAATTAAGCCATTACATTTTGTAATAATAACATATTTTGTATATTTTGTAATACTAAATTGATACTAAATTAGTACATTTTGTAACATATTTTGTATTTAATTGATTAATACTAAATTGGTATATTTTGTAACAATTTTGTAATAATAAATTAAAATAAACAATTTTGTAATAACAATTTTGAAACTAATTAAGCCATTACATTTTTAGTATTATTAAAAGAAACAAGGAAATGTATCAATTTTGAAGAAAAGAAAATTATTAAGGAAAAAAATTAAGCCATTAATAATAAAAGAAAAAAAAATGTATCAATTTTTAATTGAAAAAAAATTACATTTTTATATCATTGAGACTAATTAAGAAAAGAAAAGAAAAGAAATATATATTAATATTAATATTAATTGATACTAATTATTAATATTAATTAAGAAAAGAAAGAAACAAGGAAAAAAAAGAAAAGAAAATGTATCAATTAAGAAAAGAAAAAATAAATAAAAGAAACAAGGAAAAAAAATTATTAATATTATATAAGGGCAAAAAGGACAATTATACAAAAAAAAAAAAAAAAAAACTATTTTATAGGTTATCTACCAAACACTACTCTGCTGCTTAAATCCATAATCCCACAGCTGCATTAAACAGATTAACAATTTATATTCACGGCTATAAGTTATAATCTGTTAAGTTATAATCTATAATCATTTTCTCACAGCTCTACCAAATGGGGCCATGGACAATTATACAAAAGTGGTTGAACAACCCACTAAACAATTCAACAGAATCGTGGCTAAACAACATACACCAGCCCACGGCCAAACTCAAATCCACCAGCCCATTTACTAAATTAAATATGGGCCAAAGACACCACCTTTCAAATAATAACCCACCAAACATGGTCCAAGTCCATTGAGTTTGCATCAACAACGTTGCTTCATAAGCCCACGTAGAAACCAACTCAAAATAATTCAAAAAAACCCTCCAACCACCCCCAAAAATGGTTTTGGAAAACCATGGGCTACCAAAACCAGCGGGAGGTTTGAAAAAATTTGACAGAGCACGAGGCCTGTATGCAACCACGCTGCTAACCATAGCTCTGCATCAACACATTGAATCACACATGTATGAAGTTGTGAGTTACACGTCCAGCTGCAAACAGGAACAACAACGCCAGCAAATAGGATCGACGACGAACAGAAAAACCTCTGTGTAACTACACCCCAGAGCAACCATGGCAAGAAATCACTAACAACCTCAAGCCGGAACCTGAAGATCTGAGAAGTGAGATAGAGAAGAGATGAAGAGTTGTTGTAGGTGGTAGAGATGTGAACTTGAAGATTTGAGAATTGAGAGAGAAAATAGATGAAGAGTGACATGGGCAGGCCCATGAGAACCACGGCCCATAGTGGACAAACCCAGGCCCACCATTTATATCCCATTGTATAACCCGGGTAGCAAAATCCAAGACAGCTGGAGGCCAACTGAGCATAGGGGGCCAGCAATACTCGGACACGTGGCGGATGCAGAACAGGCCATGTCAGCAGACAAAGATCTGCAAAGTTATTGCCACAACACATCACCATTAATGCAGCCCATCACAGCATTTATTGCGACAACACCCCTCAGCCGGAATAGCATTCCCTCACCCTGAACAAGACGAACCACGGCGTAAGCTTTCGGCGGGGAGGTCAGAACGGCTGAGACAGCGAAATGATTACCAAAGGATATAAGCAAAACTTGAAGACAAGAAGAAGGTTAAGTTCTCTATCTCTCTCTCTCACTACGTTACCTACTACATCTTCTAATTCACACACCGGAGGATTCGCTGGGGGACTACCCCGTTCCCCGTAGAACTTGTTTGCAGGTTATCCAGTGGACCTGAGGAGCTTGGATCGGTCTAGCCCATTCACCAAGATGAACTGTATCATCAGTTGGCGTCGTTTGTGGGAAACGGTTTGTCCGTGCGCCAGTTGTGTTCATTGCTGCTGGAGACCCTGTTCCAGTAACCTTTTCACCTCATCCGTCAAGTGTATGGTCACGACTAGATCCATGGCTTCCCACCATAATGCTACCGATCACCAAACCGACCCTCCCAATCCAAGCAACCCACCACAGTACTTCATCGAGCTCACCAACAGCATCAACCGTATGGCCGAACAAAACCAGGCCTTAATCAATGCTCTGCTCCAACGGAACCTCCCTATTCCTCCACCACCTCCAGATATTCCACCCCATCTAGAACAAGTTCGCCATCTTGTCCCAACCCAACCCTCCCAACTCGGGGGGCTTTCAACCCCCTCACCCACATATACATCCACCTCCTCCACCCCCACGTCCATCAGTCATAGCTCCAGCTGCCGAAGGAGAAGCCAGCAGCGTCCAACATCTGTCTCCCTCCAGCGGTGACAACATTCCCCTTTGGGACGCTGAACTTCGAGCCATGAAACTCCAACTCCAAGGGGTTATGCAGAATATCCAACATAAGCCCTCTACCACAGCAAACTCCCCATTTGTCGCCTCCATCCGAGACAAACCCCTACCCGCCAAGTTCAAAATGCCTACCATCGACCCCTTCGACGGAACGACTGACCCCGTCGACCACCTGGAAACCTACCGTACCCTCATGATCCTCCATGCCTTCCCTGACGAAATCATGTGCCGAGCCTTTCCTATGACACTGAAGGGGTCGGCTCGGCTACGGTTCAGCCAGTTGCCACAAGATTTGGTCTCCACATTTCAGCATCTCAGTGACTCCTTCCTGAGCCACTTCATCGGGGCCCAACGCCAGCGACTCCCGACGACCCAACTCCTCAAAATCCGTCAGACCGAGAGGGAATCACTGCGCAGCTTTGTCACTCGCTTCAACACCGAAGCCTTGCAAGTTGCTTAAAACGACGATAAAGTCATCCTTACAGCCTTCATGGCCGGTCTGCGATCATCTGATTTCCTCTTCTCTCTCTCTAAGAACCCCCCGACATCCATGGCAGCCTTGCTCTCCAAAGCCCAAAAGTACATGAACGCCGAGGATTCTCTAGCCGCTTGGCAGGACTCAACAACTAAACATCTGACCCCCAGAGAAAAGAGAAAAGACCAAGAACCCAGTAGCACCCGGCATCACAATCAAACATCCCGCTATGCCGACCGATCCCCTTGCGCCGACCGGTCAGCACCAGTAAGACCACCCGGTCGGTTCGAGCGATATACACCCCTCAATTCTCCCATGGAACAAGTCCTTAACCAGATCCAACGGGACTACCTCCTCAAGTGGCCTCTTCCTCCACGGAACCCTTCCAACCATAAAGACCAGTTCAAATATTGCCGTTTCCACCAGGACCACGGCCATAACACCGACGATTGCATCAGCCTCAAGGATCAAGTGAAGACCCTCATTCGCTAGGGGCGTCTAAGCCGGTTCACAGACACCCGCCCTCAACAGAGGCACAGAGCCGAGCCCCACAGGGACAATCGCAGGCACACCCCACTGACCAGCTCAGCCGTGGTCGCGATCGACCTCCCAACAACCTCTCGCCACAAGGTAATCCACCCCCGCCTGTCGGTGAAATCAGAGTCATCACAGGCGGTCTTGCTTGGGGACCGCCTCGGCTCGAGAGCGAATCGAGAAAATCTGACGACTGCTCGGATAAGGCAGTCATCACAGTAGACCGACCCCCCAAGCAGTGGACTGAGCCCATTACCTTCACAGACGCCGACTGTACAGGCATCCGTTATCCACATGATGATCCTCTCGTCATCTCTGCCGTCCTCTCCAACTACAAGGTCAGGCGAGTCCTCATCGACAATGGAAGCTCTTCAGACATCATATTCCTCGACTGCTTCCGCCAGCTCAAGATCGGAGAGGAAAGTCTGTCTCTACTCCAAACCCCCTTGGTCGGTTACACTGACGACCAGGTGACCTCTATCGGCTCCATTGATCTCCCCATCACCATTGGGGAATACCCACGGCAGACCACGAAGCTGCTCACTTTCCTTGTAGTCGATTGCCCCTCTGCCTACAACATCATTCTCGGCCGCACTGCCCTCAACGCCTTCCAAGCCATCACATCCACCTACCACCTTGCCCTCAAGTTCCCTACTGATCTCGGGGTCGGAACAGTCAGAGGAGAACAGACCGTCGCCAGAGAATGTTATGTAGCCTCACTTAAAGAAGTCAAACTGAAGAAGGCAATGATCATTGAAGGACTTGACGTCCGAGATGAGGACGAATTGATCAGAGGCGAACCTGTGGAGGAACTTGTCGAAGTTAACATCGATCCCACCAACCCACTCAAAAGTGCCAAAATCGGCAATCAACTGCCTTCCCAAGCAAAGGCCGACCTCACCGCCCTCCTGACCGAGCACAGAGACGTCTTTGCCTGGACCCATGCAGACATGCCGGGCATTGACCCCTCTTTCATAACTCACCACCTCAGTATCGAGCCTCATTTCCGACCTTACCGACAGAAGCGACGTATCTTCCACCCAGAGCGCAATAACCTCATAGCCACAGAAGTCGACAAACTCCTTGAAGCTCAGTTCATCCGAAACGTAGACTATCCCAAGTGGCTGTCCAATATGGTTCTAGTCCGCAAGAACAATGGCAAGTGGCGTCTCTGCGTCGATTACTCTGACCTGAACCGAGCTTGCCCCAAAGATAGCTATCCACTTCCCCGAATTGATCTGCTGGTCGACGCCACGGCCGGTCACCAAATGCTCAGCTTCATGGACGCCTTCTCCGGGTACAACCAAATCATGATGCACTCATCTGACCAGGAACACACATCCTTCATCACCGACCGGGGCACCTACCACTACCGTGTCATGCCATTCGGACTAAAGAACGCAGGGGCTACTTACCAACGGTTAGTCAACGTAGTCTTCCAACACCAGATCGGTCGAAATATGGAAGTGTATGTGGATGATATGCTAGTCAAAAGCAAACTCTCCACCGACCACCTGACCGACCTACGGGAGACCTTTACTACCCTTCGCAAGTACCAGATGAAGCTCAACTCGGAGAAGTGCGCCTTTGGCGTAGGATCTGGAAAATTCTTGGGCTTTATGGTCAGTCAGCGCGGAATTGAGGCCAACCCCGAGAAGATCAAGGCCTTGATTGAGATGCAGTCGCCCAAAACCGTTAAGGAAGTTCAAAGACTCGCTGGCAGAGTGGCAGCCCTCAACCGGTTCATCTCCCGCGCAACAGATAAGTGCCTACCGTTCTTCAAAGTCCTTCGGCAGACCTTTGAATGGACGACTGAATCCAAAGCAGCCTTTCAACAGGTAAAGCAGTGCATGGCCAATGCTCCCTTTCTCTCACAGGCAGTCGCGTGTGAGCCCCTCTTCCTCTACTTAGCAGTATCAAGCACCGTAGTCAGTGCAGCTCTCATCAGAGAGGACGGTTCCGTCCAACGGCCGGTCTACTACATCAGTCGGGCCCTCAGGGGAGCAGAGCAGAACTACCCCCTACTAGAAAAGCTGTCCCTGGCCTTGGTCACCGCCTCTAGACGACTCCGCCCCTACTTCCAAGCCCACTCCATAGTGGTCCTCACCGACCAGCCCCTGAGGAAGGTCATGCAGCAACCAGAGCTCTCAGGAAGACTAATGCAGTGGTCAGTAGAGCTGAGCCAGTTCGACATCTCTTATCGCCCCCGGACAGCAATCAAGGGGCAAGCTGTTGCTGACTTCATCTCGGAATTCACCAATCCAGCCCCAACCGCTAACCCTCCACCCCCACCAGCTCCACTAGAGCCCGAAGATCCTCATTCTTGGACACTCAATGTTGACGGCTCGTCCCGCAGGGAAGGAAGCGGGGCTGGACTCATCCTCACCTCCCCTGAGGGTGGTTATTTCAAATGTGCCCTCCGTCTCTTGTTTGCGGCCAGCAACAATGAGGCTGAATATGAAGCATTAATAGCAGGACTTCGTCTGGCCAAAGACATTGGTGTCAGCCACATCCGTGTGTTCAGTGACTCCCAACTCATCGTCGGACAGATCACAGGGGAATTCGACGCCAAAGATGACACAATGCGGGCTTATAGGGACATGGCACTCCCCCTTGTTCGCCTCTTCAATACTTTCCAAATCAGACACATACCTCGAGCAGAAAACTCCAAAGCAGATGAGATGGCCCAGCTCGCCTCTGCCGACCATTCCGACCTCAGCCATGGAGTTCGCCTCAAATACTTAGCCCACCCGGCCATCTCGCTCGACCTACCAGAAGTGCAATTCCTCCAGACGGAACCCATCCCTTGGGCATCCGACATCTTCCTCTTCTTGACCACTGGAGAACTCCCAGATGACCAACAGCAGGCTGTCAAGGTCAGAGCTCGATCGGCTAACTACACCCTGGTCGACGGCGTCCTTTACAAGCGCGGTTTTTCATGCCCGTACCTACGATGCCTCAATCCCGCCCAAGCAACCTATGTGATGCAAGAAATTCATGAAGGGATCTGTGGCAATCATTCAGGTGGTAGGTCTCTCGCTCACAAAATACTCCGTACAGGCTACTTCTGGCCGACTTTCAACCAAGATGCCACTGATTTTGTGCTCAAATGTGACAAGTGTCAGTGCTTCGCCAACATCCCCCATGCTCCTCCCACTGAGCTGATCACCCTCTGCAGCCCTTACCCGTTTGCCAAATGGGGGATCGACTTGATTGGTCCACTCCCCACTGGCCGAGGCCAGACCAAATTCACGATTGTTGCCATTGATTACCTCACCAAGTGGGTCGAAGCAGAACCCCTCGCCACTATCACCGAGCGGAACACCAAGTTTATCTGGCAATCGATCGTTTGCCGATTTGGCATCCCTCAGGCCATCGTCTCCGACAACGGTAAACAGTTCGACAATGCCAAATACAGGAAATTTTGTGTAGATCTCCAGATTCAACCTTGCTTCTCTTCCCCCGATCATCCCCAAGCAAACGGCCAAGTTGAGGTCACTAACCGTTCTCTCCTGAAGATCATCAAAACTAAGCTCGAAGCTGCTAAAGGCCTCTGGGCTGAGGAGCTACCAAATGTACTCTGGCTTCTGGGACCATTGCCCGACCCCTCTTGGAAACCCTTCGCTTAACATATGGTATTTGGCGGTCATCCCAGAGAAGTCGGTTTAGCCACCGAGGGTCTTACATCCGGATCTCGCCTCAACCAAGAACTTCGTCGAAAGCGGCACTGGACCTCATCGAAGAGCTCGGAGAGCTGCCGATTGTCAGTTGAGTGCGTGCACAGAAAATGAGAACACACTACAACCGCAGGGTCCGACCACGGGAGTTCTCTGTAGGGGACCTTGTCTTGAGAGAAACAACTCTTGCCACAAGGAATCCGACCGAGGGCAAACTAGCAGCCAGATGGGAGGGACCCTACGTGGTGAAGGCCCGCCCACGGCCAGGCACTTACCGACTTCAAGACATGGATGGCCGAGACCTTCCCCATCCCTGGAATGCTGAACATCTAAAGCATTACTATCAATGAATCCTTACTTTTGTATTGTCAAACTTGTTGTATTTTCCTTTTTCAATACATAAAACAAATATGAACTGGAGTTCCAACTTTCTATAATTCAACTGTCTGAATGTCTCTTCTATGAAACTTTCATTTGCAGCACTCAAAGCGTCAGTCCGACTTGAGCACTTTCAAAAGCCTCAATCCAACCTGAGCACTTTCAAAAGCCTCGGCTAGACCGAGCACTTTCAAAAGCCTCAGTCCAACCTGAGCACTTTCAAAAGCCTCAGTCCAGCCTGAGCACTTACAAAAGCGTCAGTCCAGCCTGAGCACTTACAAAAGCCTCAGTCCGACCTGAGCACTTTCAAAAGCGTCAGTCCAGCCTGAGCACTTACAAAAGCGTCAGTCCGACCTGAGCACTTTCAAAAGCCTCGGCCAGACCGAGCACTTACAAAAGCCTCAGTCCGACCTGCGCACTTTCAAAAGCCTCAGTCCAACCTGAGCACTTTCAAAAGCCTCAGTCTAACCTGAGCACTTACAAAAGCCTCAGTCCAGCCCGAGCACTTACAAAAGCCTCAGTCCGATCTGAGCACTTTCAAAAGCCTCGGCCAGACCGAGCACTTTCAAAAGCCTCAGTCCAACCTGAGCACTTACAAAAGCCTCAGTCCAGCCTGAGCACTTACAAAAGCCTCAGTCCGACCTGAGCACTTTCAAAAGCCTCAGTCCAGCCTGAGCACTTACAAAAGCCTCAGCCCGACCTGAGCACTTTCAAAAGCCTCAGTTCAACCTGAGCGCTTACAAAAGTCTCGGCCAGACCGAGCACTTTCAAAAGCCTCCGTTCGACTGAGCACTTTCGAACATCAGAAGACGCAGCGAAACAAGTACCAGCATAGCCTTGGGAGAACACTTAGTCACAAGTTGAGGTCACAAAATTTTACAACATCTCTACTTAGTCAAATTCCGACGGTGTTCCCTAATTTCTCCCTCTGTGTTTACTATGGGCCCTTTAGTTACAATTTAAAACCTACTTTCTGCGCCTCATTCATTGAATTTTTACACAAGTCCAATCTCACTCTGCATGAAGGAATTTTATCAGTTCACTCTAACTCTGCGTGATGGAATTTTTAATTTAACAAGTTCGAATTCACAAGTTCAAATTCAAATTCAAATTCACTAGTTCATCCTCTTCAATTTATCAGTCCAATTTTATCAGTCCAATCTCACAAGTTCAGATTCACTTGGCTCACTTAGCTCAAGTTCACTCTGTCATGAAGTTGAATTTTTTCATAAGTTCAGTACTCGTTTTTATTACACGCATTTCTCCATTTCCAACCCACAAAACAAATAAACACAGTTAATTACAAGACATAAATGGGGTTTTGTTCATTCGCAAAATGTGTACATCAGTTTATTACAATACTTCAAAAACAAAACAAAACAAAAATGTGTATACAAGGAAGAAACAAAAATTCTTCAAGTACATTTATTTTTAGATCACTCCCCCTCCTCACTGGAGATGAGATCTGCCTCCTCTATACCCTCATCTAGGGGGGTCTGGGCCACATCATCCTCTTCAATCACCACCCTGCTAAAGTCAAGCTCTGGGAACAGCTCTTTAGCCTTGCGTTTGAACATTTTCCACCCGCTGTCCCAGTACTCTGACATTTCATGCTTGTAGAAGTCCGACTGCTGGAAGCTTGCAATCACCTCAGACTCAGTTCTCCCAACAGTCGTCTTCGATGGCCCAGCCCCCCCAGTCTCCTCCCTTGCTAAGCTGCTGGCAACTGCAGCATCAATCGCCATCTGGAACTCAGGAGACCCTTTGAATTGAGTAACAGCTGCAACATAAAGATCGGGGTAGGCTGCCCTTTCCGAGGCCGCCTTCGCCTTCTCTTCGTTCAACTCTTTTTGTAGGGCCTCCTTTTCAGCTGCAGCCTTGGCCCTTTCTGCCTCCAACTCTCTACGCAAAGCATCAACTGCAGTGGCTCCCCTCTTTCTCTCCTCCTCCACCTCCTTCTTTAGGCTCTCCTTGTCCGCCCTCGCTTTCTCCATCTCTGCTTCCAACTCCCTCATAAGCCTCTTCCTCTCCCCCTCTGCCTTGGCAAGCTCGTCCTCTAACTCCTTTTGCAGAGCCTCAACCTTAGCATCTGCCTCATCTTTCTGCTTCACCAGCTCTTCGTTGCTATTCATGGCCTCTTCATGCCGATCGTTGGCAATGGCACAGGCTCGTTGGGACTCTTCTAACTTCTTCTGCTCGTCGACCAGCTGGAACTCGAGTGACACAACCCTGCGGCGTGTATCCTCCAGCTCCAGCTTGACTGCTTGCAACTCAGCTTGGGCCTTCTTCCAACTTGCCTTCTCAACCTTCAGTTTTTCCAGCTGTGCCTCAGCCTTCTCCGCCTTGAGCTTGGCTCCCCCCGCCTTCCTTAGAAGAGCCCCGACCAGGGCAGTTACCTCTATCTGAGCGGAGCATAATCCCCTCAGCAGGTCAGCCTCACTGAATCTGGAGGCCGCGCGAAGGTCTAACCCTTCCACAATTTTCAACAGACGGTCAGCCCCTGCCCTAGCTGGTCCCTCTTCTCCTTTCACCCTTCCAGCCACCGCGTGAGTATGGTAGAAGGCGGTGTTCAGACCCACTCCTCCTTCCTGGGGTGCAGGACCCCTTTGGGTCTGTTGCCCCCCACTTGGCTCAGCACTGCCTACGCCCACTGCCACTTGAATTGCTGGGGCGACCTCCACAGCCCCCAGTGCTGGGATGACCCTTGCTACTTCTGGGGTATCCTTCACCACAGGGGTCTCCACCGCAGCTGGGGCCTCCTTCACCTTCTTGGACCCAGGCTCCCCTACAGCCTCTACAGGGGCACTTCTCTTCTTCCTCTTTCTCTTCAAAGCCTCCTCCCCATCCCTGGCCCTCTCCTTCACAGGATCCACAGGGAGCTTTCGTGGTTCAAACTTGCTTAAGTCCTTCTCCCCCAACGGCTTCGGGCGAGGCCTGATCCTCTCCTTCGCAATCGGTTGTGCAGGTCGGTCGTCCTGTGCTTTCTTGAACATGGTGGCTTTGGCAAGAATGGCTTGATCCTCAGCCTCTTGAGCCTCTCTCCTTGCCTCCAACTCTGCTCGGTCAAGATCCCCACCGATCGGCTGAGGATCCAGCCCTGCCTCAAACAAAGGCAGAGGGTCGCACGAGGTCGCCCCTCTCTTTCTTCCTCCACTCTTTCACCCTCTTCACCCTCTCCCCTGCCGCGGGCCCCAGTCTTGCCTCCACCGTCCTAATTGGCACCTTTCAGATGGTGCGCACCCCAGGCCCCCCGTTGGTAGAAACGTAGAACCACCGTGCCCGCCATCCCTTGATTGACATAGGCAGACCAGCCACCAACCTCTTACTCAAGAATCGCCATAGGTGACCCACGCCTCCTGCGCCTGAGGCCTTGTAACAGTAAAGAACTCCTCCACCGCCATCGACTCTCATTTGCCTTTGGCCATGCACTTGCACAGGCCAGCAGGATCTTCCAGGCAATGGCCATCAGCTGGCCTGGGCCCACTTCTAGGTGGTTGAGCACGTCCACCACTATTTGAGGCGAAGGCAACCTCAAATCCTTGAGCCTCTCAGCAGGAAAACCCTCCTGGCCTAGCGTCCGATGGCCTTTCCGTCAACGTTGGCGACAACAACTCCACTCCCGCTGGAATTTGGTACTTCTCACGGATTGCCCTCAACTCCGCCTCTGTTATCGTCGATTTGTCCGCCTTTGTGTGCCAATGATCTGGCCCCGCCTCACTGATCGGCGTCGGAGCTGCCATCAAGGTGGCACCATGGAAGGGTATCGTTGTCTCCCTCACCCTTTCGGCTCTGTACTGCGCCGCTAGCTCCACTGCATCATCCTCTCCTAGTGGATCCACCCTCACATTCACATTTTCTTCTTGCGCCGTCCCTGAACTGTGTCTGTGGTTCGCTTCTGACGCAGGGACTAAGAAGTTGAAGAAATGCTCCAACGGCGTATCGCGAGCCACAAATGGTGTAATACTTGGAATGTTTTGATTTTTTGAAAACAGATAGGTAAATCGAATAATACCAAACGCCCACGGTTTACCCGTATTCCACGGATCCCAATTAATTCCCGCTAGTTTGAAACCTTTCAAATTATCCACCAGGATTGTCTTTTCAAACACCCACCATTATAACCCAACGTTTCATTTTCGATCCAACGCCTGGCCTTCTCCCCCTGCCACGTGTACGACCGCGATGCACTGACGCCTGCCCTTACCCTGTCTTTTCCACTGACATCACGTGACACGCCGCCTTTTGAGCCCCGCACCCTCCTGCTCGACAAGCCTCACGGTCGGCCCCTCCCGCTCGGACAGCCTCAAGGTCGGCAACTCCACTCGGCCACCCTCGCGGTCGGCACTCCTCGCGGTCGGCAACCCTCGCAGTCGGCACTCCTCTACTTGGCAACCCTCGCAGTCGGCATTCCTCCCGGTCGGCACTCCTCCACTCGGCCACCCTCGCGGTCGGCACTCCTCTGCTCGGCCACCCTCGCGATCGGCGCCGGCCAGAACCATCTCCCTCACTACTATTCCCTTCGTTGGACTGAAGTTGCACTCGGGAATGGGGGGCTACTGACATGGGCAGGCCTATGAGAACCACGACCCATAATGGACAAACCCAGGCCTACCATTTATATCCCATTGCATAACCCGGGTAGCAAAATCCAAGACAGCTGGAGGCCAACTGAGCATAGGGGGCCAGCAATACTCGGACACGTGGCGGATGCAGAACAGGCCATGTCAGCAGACAAAGATCTGCAAAGTTATTGCCATAACACATCACCATTAATGCAGCCCATCACAGCATTTATTGCGACAACACCCCTCAGCCGGAATAGCATCCCCTCACCCTGAACAAGATGAACCACGGCATAAGCTTTCGGTGGGGAGGTCAGAATGGCTGAGATAGCGAAATGATTACCAAAGGATATAAGCAAAACTTGAAGACAAGAAGAAGGTTAAGTTCTCTATCTCTCTCTCTCACTACGTTACCTACTACATCTTCTAATTCACACACCGGAGGGTTCGCCGGGGGACTACCCCGTTCCCCGTAGAACTTGTTTGCAGGTTATCCAGTGGACCTGAGGAGCTTGGATCGGTCTAGCCCATTCACCAGGACGAACTGTATCATCAAAGAGTTACTGTAAGTGGTAGAGATGTTACTTCCGGCGGCGACAAAGAAGGGAGAGGGAGAGGACATGAAGAGAGAGAAATCTTGTATATCCTTTGAACTTCTCCACCGTCGTTATCGTCATCAATTCTCACCAATTCCATGGACGTTCTCTTCGTCGGCCTTTCCAACTTCTCGCATTCACTGGAAGGCCCCTTTATCGGCCTTGCTACGTACTTCTTCTCTTCTATGTCACTCTCTCTCTCTCTCTCTCTCGATACACAAAAAGCTTGAATTCGATATATATATATATATATAATCAAAACAATCTATGGTCACCAAAACTGATATATATACACAAACATATACAGAGAGTCTCTGCCCATACACAAAAACCTTGAATTCAATATCTATATATATATAGGTAGGGTGTTTGGGAATCAAAAGTTGAGGCTAAAATAGCCGCCAATACAAAAAAAAAAAAAAAAAAAAAAAAAAAAAAACACTTTTTAGCCACACTCTAACCCATTGATTTAAAATAATAATAATAATAATAATAGTAATAATAATAATAATAATATAGCACTCAATGGTTTTAGCCTACACTGTCAACGTGACAGTGTAGGGACAAGTAGTGACAACCCCATCATTTCAGAAGTAAAATGACAATTTTGCCCTTTTAGACCTATTTTGGAAAAAATGAGGTTAGGGACAAATTTGTCATTTCAGTTTCAAACATAATTTCAAACACATTTTTCAATACACAACTCAAATAAAAATCCATCCTATCTTTTTAAATACAAAAACTAAAATAACCTATTAAAATAGCCAAAAAGTCTTTAAAATAACCACTTCCCAAACACCCACATAATCAAAACAACCTATGGTCACCAAAACTCATATATATACACAAACATATATATATATATATAGATAAATATATGAAAAACCGAAAAATGAACGTGGATTACTTGTTGTGCAGAGCTAGGGTTTGATCTTTGAGAGAGAGAGAGAGAGAGAGAGAGAGAGAGAGAGAGAGAGATGGCTTTAAGAGAGAGCGTGGATGTGGGGAAGAAGTTTATGGACAGAAATTTGAAATCCTTAAATTGGTTCATACGTTTTTTAGTGTTGGATGTTGTTATTCAAAGTCATCTTAGCTATTCAAATGTTTTAGTAGGACAAATGTGTGCAGGATAAATTTTAAAACAGTCCATTTTTATTATATATACTAGCATATACCCATGTCTGAAGGCACGATGTAAATAATGTTAGGATTAAAATATAATTGTAATTCCAACACTATTTAAATTTATTTTTTAATTTGATAAAATCACAAATTTATTATAAAATTTTGGAGTTCTCACAAAACTCCTCACGAAAACTCATTTTTGCTTATATAATATATAGCTAGATAGATAGATGTGCTTGGCATACATACAATTTTCACGGGCATACATATAATATTGCTTTTGCTTATATAATTATATGGAAATTGTATGTGTTAGACTTATTTATTTTGATGATTTATTTAATTATATTTTAATTTATTTGGAAGAAAAAAACATAATCAAAATTTATTTTGATGATTTATTTAAAAGAGAAAAATATAATCAAAATTTATTTTGTCCCATTATTTCTTACCAAAACCTTTATCCTAAATGTTGTTAGAATGTATTTAATATTTGATTAAATCAGGAGTTCAAACAGCCCAAAATCGAGGTTCAAACAGCTCAGCACAACAGCAGTTCAAAAGATTCAAAAGGTTCAAGTGGAAGATATTCAAATTTGTAATGATGGAGTGGAAGATATTCAAATTGGTAATGATGAAAGTACAACGGCTATAAATTCAAATGACTACAACGGCTATAAACAGCTATAATTTTCATTTTATATACCAAAGCCTCTAATGTAAACAAGTTACAAAAATACAAAAAAAAAAAAAACCTGAAAATATTCTTTGATCTATAATCACTCACATCTATTCTCAGAAATTATACACTGAGCCTTATAACATTAAGCTCATCTTTCCTGAATGAGATTTACAGAAAAATCAAAGTTTCATTTTATATATCTATCTTTGAGAGATATTTATTGTAAGCTTTCTTTGAAAGCAAAAATATCATTTCATCTTATAAAAGTGTTGCAAACACTTTGTTCTTGAAATCTTGAGAGTGATTGTAAATCACCTAAGATTTGCAAGGGTTTAGACTTGTGAAGTCTGTGTAAAATCCGTGGAGGATTGCTCCATTTGTAAAGAGGTTGCTAGCACCCCTGTGAAGCTAGAAGATAGTGGAAAATCTCAAGTGAAGTTTGAGGCGTGGACGTAGGCTGAGTTGAAGCCGAACCACTACAAATTTGTTTGCCTCTCTCTCCCTTACCTCTTTATTTTATTTTAAATTGCTATAGCTATATTTCACATTTTTACTATGCTAAAATCATTAACTGACATAGTTGTTACGACACTTGTTTTAATTATTTTTATTTCATTAATTATATTTATCTATTGTGCTATTCATAATTTTTATTAGGGTATTATTAATTTTAATTGTAAAAACATAATTCACCCCCCTTTTAGGTTGGCTTTTGGGTAACAGTATGTATGCCCATAATGTCCTAGTGTATTACGGGCATATATACATTCTATGAAAATATGTATAAAATATATTGAACAAAAAGAAGAAAATAAAAAAATAAACAAATAGAGAGAAAAATAAAAACAGGAGAAAATAAAATATAAAAAAAAAAGAGAGAGAAAGGTGGGATTATGAGATCATAGAAGGATGTGTGAGAAAAAGAAAAAGTAGGAGAGAGAGAGAGAAGCGAGAAAGCATAAAATGTATATGTAGGATATTTTTTGAAAAAATATATCTCAGCCATTGTTTTATAATTTGAATAGATTTGAGCCATCCAAATATCCTAATAAGACAAAAATATGTTCAAGATTAAAAAACCATCATGCTTTATTAAAATATGTTGAAGATTCATATAAGGTCTAAATTTATAAAGTCTATTAGGTATTTAATATATTTAAAAATAATAATTAATTATTCAAATTTATTTAATTTGTGGACTACAAAATTTTGTAATTTAATCTCTACTACACAAAGTAAAATCTGGTTCCTAATTTTGGGATCGTAGACTTTTACATATAATATGATTAAAAATAAGTGAACAAAAAGGAGAAAATAAAAAAAAAACAAATAGAGAGAAAAATAAAAATGGGAGAAAATAAAAAAAATTAAAATAAAATAAAGAGGAAGGTGGGATCATGGAAGGATGGGTGAGAAAAGGAAAAAGTAAGAGAGAGAAGTGGGAAAATAGAAAATATACATGTAGGATATTTTTAGAAAATATATCTCAAATGTTGTTTTATAATTAAAATAGATCTAAACCGTCCAAATGTCCTAATAAGACAAATGTGTGTAAGAAAAATTCAAAAACCATCATGTTTTATTATATATATATATATTTAAAAAAAAAGAAATTTGTAGACAAAAACAGTGTCTATTTCTTTTCTTTTTTTAAATATTATAAACAGTTACCAAATTTATTAAATTCTTATAACCATAATATATATATATATATATAGATATGATTTCACGTGTTTAATGTTTTGATCAATTTTAGACTTTGAAGTAGTTGAAAGTTTTTGCCATTGTTACTAGAAGGCAACAAGAATGACGTGGTTGTGTTTTATTGTGGTTTCACCTTTTGATCCATTTAAAGTATTTGGGTTTTACCAATTCATCTTTTCTTTACACTCCTTAACATTGAAAAATCATCCGTAGCTCGAATATATCGGGCTCGAATGGCTCAAAAGTAAAAGTTTCTCTCTCCTCTCAATCTCTGCCCTCTCTAAACAAAATCAGCACTCTCACATCTCTCTCACTCTCGCTTCTCTCGCCTCATCCCTCTCATTCACTCTCGCCTCTCTCTCCTCTCTATCTTTTCACTCTCGCCTCTCTCTCTCTCTCTCTCTCTCTCTCTCTCTCTCCTCTCTATCTCTTCACTCATGCCTCTCTTACTTGTCTCTTGAAGGAGTACAAAGGACGACGAGACGGTGGACGAAGGAAGACAAAACGGTGGACGAAGAACGACGAGACGGTGGACGACGAACGATGACGGAGGACAAATGACAGCCTGTAACAGCGAATCTGAGGTAAACCTGACATTGCAAAGTTAGGGTTTATGTTTGGGTTCAATTTTTGTATAAATTAGTCGATTGTGAGTGTTTGGGGTTAGATTTTGCTTGCAATTTATGTTAGGGTTTGAGATTTGGCTTTAATTTGTGATGTGTTAGGGTTTGGGATGTGCTTTTGAATATGTAATCCTTTGTATACATTTGATTGGTTTTTCTTGAAATACACATTTGTGATGAGTTTGGTCATGCGAAATATACCTGTTGGGATTTGCCTTTGAATTTGTCTCACAATAAAATGTGGATTCGACTATATATTTTTTGTAATACTGAAAAACAAAAAGAAATTATGAAAGAAGGAAAATAACCATAGATTGTTGCAGAATGTGATTAATATTTATATGTAGGTGTTTAGACACTTTCAACTATAGATTGTTGCAGAATGTAATTAACTATTTATATGAAAGAATGTGATTGTTGCAGATTGTTGCAGAATGTGATTAATATTTTATGCAAATTTTAAACACTTTAAGGTAGGATTCATATAAATAAATTAAATTCTAAACACTTTCTAAAATTTTCCTGTTGCTCATATGCCCACATTTAGGTAATCCATTAAATAGATTTCACATAATCACAAAAAACACCCACTTCTTAGTGAAATATGTAGCTGATGCATATGCTTATTTATTTATTTATTTGTAATGCTCATATGCCTACATTTAGGTAATCCATTAAATAGATTTCACATAATCACACAGCCCACAGTTCGACATCGATCAATTTAATTCTTCAACAGTCCCTTCGCGACCTTTTTGACCACAACAGAATTCTACATAATGATACAAACATATAATATCAAAGTGTCTTTATTATCTGAAACAATAGTTCTAAGAATTATGCAAACATTATGCAGTGACCATCAAAGTAAGCAGATATAAAGCCTCACCGATTGATCTGTTGGTATTTTTTATGCAAATAAAAAAAATGGCTTCATCTTCTACTAATCATAGGAACATAAGATTAAAGCCAAGATTGTGTGATTGTGGCAGAGCAGCTTCCATGTATATTGCATGAACCAATGAGAATGGAAATCAAGGACGTGTGTATTTTGTTTGCCCCAAAAAATATGTAAGTATCTGTTATATAAATTAAACTTTTACTTTTTACAAATTTCATTTGTCTGATTTGATTAACTGATTCTTGTGCATTGTAGAGTGCGAAAGAACACTGCAATTACTTCAGGTTCGCTGATGATGACGACAATGACATTACCTCTACAATCCGTTCCAATGCTGGACCTCGGATATATATAACAAAAGAAGAAATTAATGATCTAAGGAGAAGGCTTGGTGAGATGGACAATGCAATTCATGAGTATGATAGAAGGCTTCAAAGGATGAAGAAGATTTTCAAGGCAATGACTTATGTCATTGTATTTTGTGTATTTTTGTCCTTTATCATGTATATGACTCAATTGTTAGGTTTTGGAACATATTATGAATGTAATCTATTTTTCTACTTGTTTTGTATTTTGTTTTGGTGCTTAAAAATCTGTTGGTTGCTTAATTAGTAGGTGAAAAATCTGTTGGTTGCTTATTTAATAGAATTATGTTGGTTGCTTAAAAAACTGTTGGTTGCTTATGAATGTAGGCTCTGTTATTATATGTGATGGTTGCTTAACAGTGTGTATAATGTGATGGTTTCTTTGAGATGAATAATGTGTGTAATGTGATGGTTGTTGTTGAGATGAATATTTGTGAACCTATTTCTTTCAAGAAATTTGTTGAATGAACAGGTTAAAGGTGAAGGACCTTGAATGAACCTATTTCTTTGAGATGAATAATGTGTATAACAGGTTTCTTTGAGATGAAATCTGTTGAGTGAACAGGTTAAAGGTGAAAGACCTTGAATGAACCTCTTTATTTGAGATGAATAATGTGTATAATCGGTTTCTTTGAGATGAAATCTGTTGAATGAGCAGGTTGAAAGTGAAGGACCTTGAATGAACCTGTTGAATGTAATTCCTTTCAAGAAATCTATTGAATCCGTTGAACCTGAAATCTGTTTCAAGAAATCTGTTGAAGGACCTTGAATGAACCTGTAATTCACACAGACATAAATAAAAGGGAACAACTTCTACCAACTTCCATCAATTCACACAGACATGAATAATTCACACCAACATTGTGTTCAACTTGTAATTTATACAGACATAAAGTCAACAGGTTTCTTTCAACAACTTCCACAAATTCCACCAATTTTCAATTCAACAAAGACATATACATAGGACCTACAATTCACTCAACAAATTCAACAAAGACATACACACAGGACCTACATACACACAGGACATACACACAGAACCTATAATTCAATTCAACCTAACATAGGATAGCCACCAATTCCATCAATTTTTAAATAAAGCCAAACAATCCAAAGTTTACAAATGAAATTCACGCACAATTAGCACTTCGAAACTAAAAATAAAATGGGACATTCGGATCCCCGTCGATGTTAAAGTCAACAAAATTTGATGGTACTATCGAACTTTGACTGCTAATATTGTTGACCATTCCAGCTTGAGTATGAGATGTGTTTCCAATGTCATCCCCAATTGTGCTAAGCGGTGCCTGTAAAAATAAAGTAAATATAACAAAAAAAATTCCACAAACATATTCACCAATATGAAATTTAATTTGTCGCAAAAACACATTCAACATGTACCGGTACATATATACTGTCTTGTGTGGCATCCATACAAGGCAAATAGTAAGGTTGATTTGGCGGCACCTAATGATGAAATAGTAACACAAGTTAATTACTTATTTGAAGTAATAAAATTAAAATTGAAAAAAAAAAAAAAAAAAAAACGAAACAACCTTCATATTTAACACGTACCGACTTATACATTGTGTGTTGCACACCTTCCGTACAAGGAAAGCTTAACTTACGAGGTTCACCTTGACGCACCTTCTGACTTTATAGTACCGGACATTGATGAATATTTTAGTTTAACAAATTCTGAAATATACATATGTAGTGCGGAATGAAAAATGTACTTGTACCGAATTAGCCTTCTCATTCTTTCCCTTCAACCGATTCACTATTGCATCAACCTTGCTAACCTTCCATTTCATACATGGACAGCCTCTTCGGCAAACAACCAAAGGACTGAGTACCTTGCGAGTCATGCTTTCCTTTGTAGTATTGATATGAGGCAGACTTTTTCCTGACGTATGGGAATGTGGTAAAGTACTACTTGAAGGTTGTAAAGCACTAGTACATGGCACATTACTCGCACTACTTGATTGAACTGTTCTCACTTCATCCTTGATTTTCATCAACCCAAGCTGAATCACTTTGTGTTTACCATCATCATTGGTAGCAAGTTCTAGGATCTCATCCAACGTGTTGTGATAGTTATCATGCAACTTTGGATGTAGAGAAGAGCCAAAGTAAGTATATGTGGTTGGAATACATGTGTAGCCTCTTTCCAAGTCTTTTCTCCATCTTGGAACAATGTATTTATTTGGCACCACATATATGGATCTCTTAATGAGCACACAGAGTGAATGGACACACATAATACCTCTAAACTCAAACAACTGACACATACATTGGAGCTCACATTTAGTTAAATTAAAGTACACAACAAATTCCACTTTCTTCATATCCTCACCCACAACAGCAGCCTCTCTCACATGATAGGTACAAATTGCTCTCTCCTCTTTGATAAGATTTGCACGACAATACACTAGATGCTTCATTTCTAGTTGAACTTCTTTAAATTTTGAATTAGTGTAAGCTGCGCGAAATTGCTTCTCAAAACGATACACTATTAAACAATCATACAATTTGTTACGAGACTTAAAATCTGCTCCTTCTCTGCCTTACTTCTCAATGCATTGTCATACTGCTCAACAAATTGCTTTAGGGTTGTCTTGGAGTTCACATATCCATCAAAGAATGCATTCATACTCTCACTTCGTTGTGTAGTTAACTTGCCAGCCCAAAATATGTCTTTAACATAGACAGGAATCCACCTATGTCGCTTACGGTATAATACCCCCAACCACTCGTTATCATTCAAATTGAAATTTGCAATCATTGCTTCCCAGTATTCCTCAAATTCATCTTTTGTGAATGAATCATAAACTGCATTACTCAAAGCAACCTTTATGGACTCATATTGGGAATATCCTCTCAATTTCTCGGGAATTTTTTTTCATAATATGCCATAAACACCAACGATGCCGAGCCTGTGGAAAGACAATTTCTATGGCATTTTGCATAGCTCTGCACTGGTCAGTTATTATCACTTTTGGGAGAGCATACACTACAAGAAATTACACTTTTGGCAACTACTTTTGGCGACGACGTCAATCTTTCATAGCCAAAAGTATATTTTTGGCGACACAGTGATGAATTTCGTTGGTAAAAGTAGACATTTACCGACACAATTTATTACCGTCGCTAAAAAACCATTACATTCACTAAGTGCCAAAATTATTGGTTGGCGCGAAAATTGTAAAAATTTTAACTACGAAACTTATTTTTTAGCAACACAATGAGCGTTGCTATTAGTGTGTTTACTTTTGGCGATGACAAGTTGGCGTGGGCAAATTGTTAAACATTTAGCGGCGATAACACTATTCGTCGGTAAAAGTTTGCTAGTGAAACAAGGTGGTCTAGTGATTTGTGTTTTTATTATAACTTTTGAAAGAATTTTAAATATTCTAGTTATTGAATTGTAAAATTAAAGTGATCATTGAATTAGATCACAAAAATGAACCCATCAAGCCCAAACACACTCTTTAAGTTGAGATGGTTAATTTGAGATAATTTAAATTTTTTCAAAGAATGTGGCTAGATTATCAATTTCAATATGTTTAGTTTTATTTTCATAAACTAGTTTCAAATTTTTTTTCTAAAAAATTAAAAAAAAAAAATTGGGTGAAAAAATTAAAAAATACTTATTATTTTTGTATAATTTTATCTTTTAGGTCATAAATAATTTTTAAAATTTTAAAAATATATTTTTGATTTTTATTATTCTCAAATTAATTTTAATTTTTTCAAAAAAAAAAAAACAAATCTAAAAATTGTTTTGGATATATATATATATATATATTTTGTTTTTTTACTGTGATCTGTCTTTGGTGAGGTAGTGGCAATTTCCCTCTCAAAATTTCCCCCCCCCCTCTTTTTTTTTTTCCTCCCTCATCAAATCTCCCTTCATCACTCTCTACGATTTCACTCTTGCACACCCTTCTCTCACAATTCGTAATTCTCTCTCCCTCATGATTTCAGTCTTGATCATCGGGTTTGTGCCGTTTATTGCTGCCGTGCGAGAAGGTCGGTGCTTCACTCTGCCTCTACAGATTTGTTCTCTTTTTGCTTTGTATCTCTCTCTCTCTCTCTCTCTCAATTTCTTAAACAGCAGTGATAGGGGTCCCGAAAATGGAGCCCCCGAATGCCCCTAAAAAAAAACAAGGCACAAGGAAAAAAAAAAAAAAAAAAGAAAAATTTCAAAACGACGTCGTTTTGAGCATTAGGGGCAGCTTTTTTGTGGGCAAAAAACATTTCTGTTTCTTAAATTATAAATAGCTTTGATTTTTATTTTATCCCTTTCCCAGACTATACAGTCAATTGGAGTGGAGGGTTGAGTAGTAAATTTAATTAATTCCCAGTGATCGAAACTTGACAACAATGATGAAGGTGTGCACGTTAAACCAGTAGAGAGAGTGAGAGAGAGAGAGAGAGAGAGGAGCTGTGTTGTGCCCTGTATCTGGATGCGACTCGATCGGCGATGCCTAAGATGAAGCATCTATTGCGAAAGCTTCACATCGGCGGTGGCTGCAACAACGGCAACCACCACCCGTCGCAGCTGCAGACGGCGGAAGTGACGCCGCCATTGTCTTCTTCTTCAGCTTCGTTGGAATCAACATTGATGAGAATCAGAGCGGTTGAGTCAACAGAGAATTCGGTTGATTTCAATTTCTTTGAAGAAGAGTTTCAGGTGCAACTTGCCCTAGCGATCAGTGTTTCCGACCCCGATTCACGCGAAGATCCTGAAATGGTGCACATCAAGGATGCCAAGCAGATTAGCTTAGGGTGTGTGCCCTCTGAAACCCTGACTGAGTCTCTCTCTTCGGTATTGGGTAATGCTTTAATTTTGTTTTTTACATTGTATATGACAATCTTTTGTATATGCTTTGGTTGCATTTATTGGCAAATTTGATCGAATTGCTTCAATATTCTTACTCCAGATCTGTGCTTTTTTTATTATAGATGTTAATGAGTCACATTTCAATTTTATATTTGATTCATAGCTTCAAATTGATTAGATTCTACTATAGTTATTTTTGTGTACATATGTACCAAGGTTTCAAATAACGGTGGCATTGATGCAATTTTGAGGTGCAACGGGCTTAGCATAACTGGTGTGGCAACCAAATCTGTGAAATTGCATTTGTTGAGGTTTAAAATGTTTTTTTTAAGTGGATTTAGTACTAAATTTTATATGATTTTTAATGGTGTCGTAATGACCAGTTAGGGGTTTTACATGAATTTATTTGTTTTAGAGAAATGAATCCAGATGCTGCCATTCAAATAATAATAAATCACTACTAAGGACAATTATGTGCAAAATACGATGATTATTTATTTATCATTTGATAAAGCGCATGTTGGGTAGTCGTTTATTAAGTTTGGTTAGTCACATAGTCATTCTATGCCAATTAATGGAGTAAATCTGAGTTTGGGGGTGAAGGAACTTATATTATGGAATTACTGCTGATGCTTTCATTTTGGAATAATTTGTGAAATCTACAACTATACAAAAATGCATATTTACTCAAACTATTAAATTTTAATGATAAAAACTGGATGGCACATGCTTGATTGAAACACATGGTTACACCTCTCTCCATGCGTGTGCATGCAACATATTACTCTCTTTTCTCCATGTTCAATTTCTATACCAATATTGATACTACATAAAGAACTCTGCATCTGGTATGCACTTACTAGTTCTTGTATTAAAGCTACTACAGGTTATTGTAGTTGTCTTCTTTAGCTTAATACACATGTATAACTGGAAGTCTGGAATTTTTTTTTTTTAATCTTTCATAAAATTGCTGTGATTCTTTTTGATGGTGTGAAGTATATTATATATATGTATATATTTGGGCTCTAATTGAAGCTGATAACTCTGCGACATAGGTTTTGAGGCAATTTGATAAATGACATGACCCTTCATGTAGGTGTGATGTTTTGCAAAAGGATCAAGTCTTGGAGAATCATGTCCATTGTTAACATCATATAAATGCTCATAATTAACATAGTGTAGTGTATATTTGATAATTTGACTTGCAGTCAATCCAAAGAGAAGGCAACAATAGATATGCACCAAATTCCATTAAAAAAAACAATAGAAGATTATATTCATATTACTCTAGGACATATCCTTACTAGTCAAATTATTGCTGCTAAAATTATTTGTTGGTCAATATAACCTCTAGCAAAATGAGTAATACAAGTGGGGCAGCAGTGAAGACAATGGTGAACAAATATTAAAGAGTGAACCAGTTTTGTTGTCTAGGCTTGATTATTCATATAAATGGAGAGATTGAAGAGATGTGTACCATAGAATTAAGGTTAAGAGATGGTCTAATTGGAGAAGGGATTCAGTTGTATTGTGCATTCAAGGTATACAACTGCAATTGAAATTTAATTTTTAGGAAAGAACCATTTTGTATTGGAGAGAATGTTGTGTAATCAATGATCACATAGGGCGAGCATGGTAGAAACTGAGATCTTTAGATTGATGTATGGGAAGGCAATAAAGGATAAAATTAGGAATTAGTGTTTTCTTAAGATTGTGCAAGTAGAATTCATTGGAGAGTGAGAGAAAACAAATTAAGATGGTTGGATAACATGCAAAAGAGATGATTGATTGTGTGGTTTAGGAAAATGATGAGATTTAGGAAATGCAAGGATAAAAGAGAACCAAAAAGCGCAGACATTTCTACTCAATGTGTCCTATTATCTTTCAAATTTTCTTTTGCATGCAACACACTGCGGGCACTTGGAGGAGATGTGTGTCCATCACTTACACATACATGGAACACATTGCAATTTTGAAGAAAATAACTTGAAAGCCAATGATTAAATTCAGAATATACCTTTTTTAATATATTTTGTTTAATCCCTTCTCCTTCTCCTTTAGGTGTTTAATTCTAGGATTTCTAAAGCCTAAAATTTTCATTTTATTTATGAGTATAGCCTTGTAATGTAGATGGTAGTACTTCTTGTTCACACTTCTTTTTCAATATATAGAATGTGAAAAATATTTTCTTAATATTTTGATATAATAGAATATAAATGTATTTGCGATGTAAAAATTGAAGAAATTGTTATTATTCTTTTATATATGTAAAAATCTATATTTATGTGTTGTGTCCCTCTCGTGTGGTCTTAATTTTTTGAAATTGCTACATCGAAGTGTACATATCATGTCATATATGTGCTTCTTAGACACAAAAAGTTAATGCAGGCTATGGTTTATGAAACTAAAGATGGAAAAATAGAATTCATGTAGTCGGCCCAAAACAATTTGTCTAAAGCTTTGAGTTGAGTTGGACAGAGACCTATGAAGAAATCATTTACATCGTTGGTGAAAACAAACTACCCCTCCCGCACTTTCCCCCTGTTTTGCGTTTGATATTATGATAATTTTAATGTTTCTTACAATGATTTTATTTATTCATTATTAGCAACTTGATCTCTCCTTCCCCATATTGAATTAATAATGTGCTAGCTTCTGTTTCCCTTGGTTGCTCCTTGTTTGTTTCATTTTTGTGCCTTTAACTTTGTTTATGGGTGCATCATTTCTTGCTTGAATGGACCAATCACTTTATGCGGTCCCAAAATTTGGTCTTTAATGGTGTAATGAGTTGAGTTCTCCCCTTATCCTTCCTTCGACAGATTAGTAAGGCTTTGTTTGGCAACTTAGCCACGAAAAAAAAAAAAAAATCGAACATCTCAGTAACTTTTTTCAAAAAGTTAAAAAGCCACTTAAAAAACCAATTCCCAAATGAGGCCTAAGTTAAGTTCTAAATAATATCCTATCCTCACATTCGTTATATCTTGTGCCTACATTCTTCTAGAATGATCTGAATTTTTTATGGGATCCTTCCTTGAAGAGTACAGTGAGTTGGATCCATACAATATTCTTTGCATATTCTTTACCCAATAACTTGGGTTTCTTGCATTGGTTTTTCGGACTTGTGGTTGCATCATCTCTACCCTTTTTGATGTAGTTGATGTTACATCTACATGTATTCCAAACCATTAATTTTGTTTATTTATCCGCAAACGATGATTAGGAGTGTTTCCTGGATTACTTAGGCTGTTTGCTCGAGGATGACAGTAGCTGGTGTAATGGTGCTGATAGTGATCCAATTCATCCATCAAAATCTGTGGACTGCAAGCTTGCGCACTTGTCAGATGAAGTGGTGCACATTTTAATCCTTGCATTACATAAATTATTGTTTGGTACAGTTCTTTCCACAAAAGTTCATGTAGAATTTGATTTGTGTGACTTGGATGTGCAGTTTGATTCTCGTATATTAATTGCGCCAGCTTTTGTACAAAAGTTATTCACAAAATCCAGTACTGACTCTGCAAGATGTCCATACTTGGCAAATCTTGAGATTGAAAGGAGGAAATTCTTGTTTGGAAAGGGAGATGATGACAAACTAATCGAGGCTCTAATGCAATATTTTTTCAGGTATAGTACAACCTTTATGAATTTCTTACTTTTTTGGGCAAATTACATATACCCCCCTCGAGGTTTAGCAAAATTACAGATAGCCCCTGAGGTTTGAGAAATTACAGATACCCCCTTGAAGGTTATATTTGCATAACAAATTAGGGGGCAAATTATTATGAAAATATAAATCTCAGGGGGCAATTTGTTATGAAAATATAAACCTCAGGGGGTATCTGTAATTTTCAAAACCTCAAGGGGGGTATTTGTAATTTAGATAAATCTCGAGGGAGGTATATATAGTTTTCCCTAATTTTTTTGATGAACTACAGGAAAATGCTATATCACATGGACTCAGGTACAAGTGTCGGGCTTGTGCCTAAGTATTAGACCACCCTAACTCTAAATATTAGGATATAGGGATATGTATCCAAACTCTATGTTACATGAACATGTCTTGAACATTTAAATATATTACATATTGTATAATATTTTGACTTAATATGATATTAATTATCTAGAAATGTATTTGAAATCAAATAGGAATTGTGATTCAGGGGAAAAAGGGAATTTCTATCTCCCATCCACATGAGTGGCTATAAATTTATCTTTACTATCAAATGTAAGTCTTTTCTTCTTCTAACATCATAAAAAATTAGACGATCCAAGCTTCTAATTTTTTGGAAGTTGGACATGTTACACTTGTGAAATTCAGCCGTAACAGGTAGTGACTGCCCATGCCACGTGTGTGTGTGAAGCCATTAGATCAATCATGGCAGTTACCAAGCTTATGGCAGTTACCAAGCTTGAAGCAGTGAGATTTGACAAGGTATTTTAGGCATAGAAAAACTCGTGACAAAGTTTCAAAGAGTTGTGCGCTTTATATAATAGTATAGATATGTATTTTTTTTTTTCAATTATAGTTTCAATAGTTTCATGATTCATACTATTGAATTTTATATATTAGCTATTCTTGTAAATTGTGGCCGTTAAAAGTGACATAGATTACTTGTTTTTATATATTTATTATATGTCATATATTTGAATATTATACATCAATTTGGCACCTCAATTAGGATTGTATATACTGGATTGATGAGACCTAAGAAAGTTTCATGTTTTGACAAATCTTGAATTTGCCTTGCCCCTTTTAAAACCCTGAGCTACATGACATTACTCTTGAAATCACTGGACTGATGAAAGCACACAAAGACAAAAATTGGTAGTTAGATTGTTCCAACAGAGTTTATTTATTTATTTATTTTGCTTGTAGACAGAGAGTTTATTAAATAGTGTAATTCTAAACAGGTTGATCAGCATACTAGTTTCTTTTTAATCACCTTTTAGCCGAGTATTTATGCATGTGTACATTCTCTTTGCTTCTCTTCCTAGAATACTCGTTGTTGTGTGTTTTTCAGAATTCTTTCTAATAGAGAATTAGCTAGACACTCTAGAAGAAGAAAACAAGCCCATTTGACTGAGCTAGAAACACAGGTTTTGTCCTTTATCTTGTCCCTTGGGACCCAGCCTATAACACTGTGCACTTTCTCATCAAAGAATACAACACATGTATTTGCTGCATTAGATAAGCCAACTGTCATGTACAGTAGTAACAAGAAATTACTCTACAACAATGTAAATTTGAAAGAGGTTAGTCATATGTGCCCTTTCAACTATACTGCTTTTCCGGACAAGTAAATTTGGCTCTCTCTCTTAATTTAAAGTTTTTTCCCCCTCATCATCGTCAATTGAAATGTTGGAACTTGATTCTTTTGTATTTTTGCTTAAACACACTTCTTGAATTAGAAAACAAGAAATCTTTAATTGTTATTCTAGTCCATGCTTCTAAAGGTAATTATATGCCACTTGTTGGTAATTTTAGCTCAACAGTTTGTTGCTGTTCTCTGTTCTGGTGTATCTATTGAATATGTTGTTTTGCTCTGCTAATCTGGTGTATGTGTAATTATCTACTCCGTTTTAGGTTAGATTTGTTCAACAAAGATTGGATTCTACTCTCATTTATTCATTTTAGGGCCTGATTCTTGAAATCAAGTGATTATTAAGGTAAATGTTTTTCTTTTATTTCATTAGCATAAGAAATATGAATGAAATTATGGAATTCAGAATGTTTGAATTGATTAGTATAATTAAGTGATTTACAGATTATAATTTTATAATTTTTATGTTTTATAGTTTTTATTTCATTTTTTATTTGTATCTCATAATGCATGCTATCAACTTATTATGATATCTAACTTTTCGAGGGCCTGCTCATATAACACCTAGCTTATTGATGAATTCAACCTTATATGTTACTTCTGTTAGATCGCCACTATTCCCAAAAGGTCAAGTTGTGTGGAAAGAGGCCCAACAATGCATATTGAGCTCTCTGACACCCTCGTCGTGTGCAATCCCGCCTTGCATGTGGAGATGAAAACATCCTAACATGTGGAGAAGCAAAATGCAAATAAGGAAACAAATGCATATATGGAACTTGAACCTAAGACCTTCATTAACCTGTGGTTTGACACCTTATTAGACAATCACCAGTAGTCCAGAAAATTTAAGACCTTAGGAAAGGGGCCCAACAATCATTACTTTGCTCTCTAATACTGTCACTTGGATTTATCTTTGAAAATGAATTTTCAGTTAGCCTTGATGCATCACTGCAGTATGTACTAAGCATTGTAGTCTATCATGGTTACTTGCACTTTTTTACCCCTTTATGTCATTTTCAAGTATGGCTAGTCAGAGTGTTAATGTAAATCATGTATGATGTATCCATTTCCTACCGTGTCATTTACATGTAAGTTTGTGCACTTTTGCATTATTTCTTCCATGAGAAGAACCTAATTGGGTCTGTGATGTGCAGGTCCCCATGGATCATACCAATTCAAAGATTGGAACAGATGCACCACCAAGCAGTACTCCAAACTGGACAATTAACATTTCAGATGTGAGAAAAATACTTACTAAAAGTGCACACTAGTCGGTGCTTATAAGAAGTTCTTTTTATTCATAAATTGGACATTAGTGTGAATGACTAAACCACTAGTTGGTGCTTATAAGAACTGTTTTTTATGAATTGGGTATCAATGTGAATGACTGCACTTTTGTCTTCAAATTCCTATATTCGGATATGTGTCCCCCTTATGTCACCAAGATGATGAGCATAGAATTTTGGACTTTGTTGAAGTGACTAAATTCTGTCTTGCGTGAATCTATTATCTGCCAGTTTAACCAGTTTTGATTTCTTTAAATTTTGTTTTGCAAGTGGCAAGAACCACGCCGCATTCAAAATTCAGTTAATGCAATTTGAATATTTCTTTTCCATAATCACATTTTCTTAGTGATTACATGTACTTAGCTATTATTTTACCTTTTTTTCTTTTTTTTTTTTCATAGGTAAGAACAGTTAAAGTTAGTAATATCTCACTAGCTACCTCTGAGAAGGATATTGAGGAATTCTTCTCTTTTTCTGGTGATATCCAGTATGTTGAAATGCAAAGGTCAGCTCTCTTGACTTAACTAGTGTTAAATTTCTTGCATAATCAATGCTCCATAGAGTTTGTGGCACATTCTGCAGGGAAACTGAAACATCTCAGTTTGCATACGTTACCTTCTAGGAATCACAGGGAGCAGATACAGCTATGCTTTTGACAGTATGTCAATTGATTTTCTATATCAGTCTTGATCTCAATTTTTTCATTGAATATTTTTAAAATAAAAAGATTTTGACTGAACGATGCAGTTCTGTACAATGTTGTAGAAATCAAACGTATCCGGAAGGCATGAAACCCTAATGTATGAAACATGTGCCTTATATTTTGTAAAATTAGGAAATTTCTAAAATATTTGGTTTAATAAAGATGTACGCAAAAAAATACAGAAAGAAAAGAAGATAACAAAACTTTACTTGCAAAGAAAAAATTCTCAGTTAGGGGTTCACTCCTTGGAAATTTTTTGTCATGTGAACCGCAAGGTCTCACTTGAACAATTTTTTAAGCCTCCTGATGGGAAGCTTGGATGTGTAAGCTTCCCAATCTTTAGAAATATTTTTTATGCAAATGGGTGCCATTTCAAAATTTCTATTAACCCTTAGATTTATTTTATATTTTTATATTTTTGGCCTTTTTGATTCAGGGATCCACAATTGCTGATCTTTCAGTCTCTATTACCCGGGTTGAGAATTACCAGCTGCCTCCTGATGCTCCTCCCCTAACCCCTGTAAGTACCACGACTGTTAAAAATAATACTTTGGTATCTGTTTTTATAATACTGTTCTATCTATTCATTTTGAAAATTTATAGATAATGCGAATGTAAAAAAAGTTGGATCGGCTAATGGCAGGTAAATTGGTCATGGACCTACTCACCTGATCCTGAGGCCCACATTGTAGTTTTTTGGAAACCTTAGTCGCATTACTCCTAGAAGGATATAAAACCAAAGAAAACAAGAAAAAATAATAATGATGGTGATAATAACTATAAAATAAATAACTTTAAAAGAGAAATGAATGACATAGGAAAACTTCTTGATGATCAAGGTGTGATATGGTGGTAATTGTTTAAGACTGAAAACTCCCCTCCTTAGGCTATGTTTGCTTGAAGGATTTGTGGAGAGAAAGGAAGGCAAAATAAATAAAATAGAAATTGTATTTTTGTCACATTTCCCTTATTTTTCCTTTCTCACCACTAATCCCCACTCAAATCCTAGTCCCAAACACAATCTTAATGTCATAGGTTTGCTAGTTGTTATTCATGTCTTGATGGTCAAAACCTGCTGATTGCAGTAGCAAGCAGAAACAGGTCAAACCCTCTGATGTTTTAATCAGTGAAGAAAACAAACTAGAAAACTTTGAAAGTGATTATATATTTGAAACCAGGTGAACTTATAAGGGGGACACACATGTCCATTACTTGGAAAGACATGAAACACATCATAATTTTGAACAAAATAACTTGGAGGATATATTAATAAAAGAAAAAAAAATATAGATTTATACTATTAATCTCTCTTCCTTTAAACGTAGGAATTAGCTCATTGTAAGTGCCACTTTTTACTTGCTGATCACCAGTATGGTTGCCTCTTACCTATAGTTTTAAGTTTTTGTTTCTTAATAAATGCAATCATTTTATTTGTTTTCTTCTTGTTGCCAAATTATTGAATGATGTGAACTTGATAATGATTAGGAGTTTTGTATTGTAATATCATAGAATTTGAAACCTCTGTACTTATCGCAGAGATAATGCATATGCCTTCCATATCAGAAATCATTGAAATGAACCTTATCTGAATATTAGTAGAGAATCTGAAATTAGTTTGCCTTGTGTAAATTATTGCCATTGTTGCAAGTGAATGATTTGTAACTTGGGCAACATTTTTTTTCACTGGAGTGTAGAATGCATTGGATCTACTGTTACTGATTGTTTTAGTATAGTTGGAAATCAAAGGTTTTTATTTTATTTTATTTTTTACCAGATGATGGTAAACGCTTTATGTTTTGGCCAGTACTTGTGCTTGCATATCTATTAACTCACACACACATACACATAGAGACTGCTACCAAATCAATAAAAAAGCTAATGGACTTTGTTTTAAATTTGTCATTGATCAATACAGATTGCTACTAGATCCTCATTTTTGCTGGTGGCTGATGGTTGTTGCTTGTTGGTTTCTTCTTGCATTCTTTGGTTTCTTTGCCGCCTCGTGGTCGATGCTTGTTGGGCGGCCGCTGGTCTTCTAATGTTCTTTGAGGCTACCGCTACTAGATGTTGGTCTGTTGGATAAGTTTGTGGGTGATTTTCATGCCGTTTTGCCTGTATTTATTAGTTTCATGTTTTCATTTTGTTATATGTTGTTTCTAATGTGGGTTCACAATTTGGATGTATTTGGGTATTTTAGTGACTTTACCCTTTTAGGTTTTATACATTGCTTCTAAAAGTAGTATTAGTAGTGTTTTTTTTTGCTTGCACATCAACTTTAGGTGATTTCATATCAATGTTATTAGTTTGTAATAGTGGTGCCTGAGGGATGCCTCTTGTAAGTCTGTAAATCTTACAAAAATATATAAATTATTTTCAATTATTTTTGTTAGTAAATGTGTCGCCGAAAGTTTATTTTTGCCCACTCCTATTGTGTTGCCAGAAGTGTGTATTTTGCCAATGCCAATTTGTCGTTGCCAAAAGTAAACATTTATCGACAAACAAATTGTCGACAAATGGCAATATTTACCGACGTAAATGTGTTGCAAAAAATTTACTTTTGTCCACTCATATTGTGTTGCTAAAAGTGTATTTTTTGCCAATGTTAATTTGTCGTTGCCAAAAGTGAAGTTTTATCAACAAATAAATCGTAGGCAAATGACAACATTTATTGACGTAAATGTGTCGCCAAAAGTTTACTTTTGCCGACGCATATTTTGTTGCTAAAAGTATATTTTTTGCCCATGAAAATTTGTGTCGCGAAAAGTGCCAAACAATTATCATATTTGAATGACTTTTACCGACGCAAGGTAAATTGCCAACGATTGATGAAGGCTTTTATCGATGACTACGTTCGTCGCTAAAGGTATTACTTTTACCAACGCAATGATTATTTCGTTGGCAAAAACTTTTGTCGACTCACTTTTGCCTACGGGTTGCCAACGTAGCTTTGTGTGTCGGCAAAACTCTTTGCCGACGAATTTTCCCTTTTAGTAACATATTTTGTTGCGTTGCGAAAAATGCAATTTCTTGTAGTGATCTAACATGCAACTTAACCATTCTTTGAATAGCCAAACAAATGTCTCTATGTTCTCATTACTTAACAACCCACAACCAAACAAAATTGACTGTCCATGGAGATTAACTCCTACAAACGGAGCAAACAGCATATCATATTTGTTTGTCAAATAGGTTGTGTCAAAAGAGACAACATCCCCAAATGCTTTATAAGCCGCCCTACTCCTTGCATCCGCCTAAAAAAAGTTTCGCATGCGACCATCTTCATCAAGGTCAATTGCTGAATAGAAGTTCAAATTTTGTTGTTGCATTTTATGAAAATAAAATGTAACTGATTCGGCATCTCCTACCCCAAGTCTCAATCTTCTAGCATTCTGAATATAATTCCTTACATCTTGTTCATCAAATGTTAATGCCTCATATCCCTCCGCTTCGACAACTATGGAATGAAAATTCTTAGCCACCCCAATCCCTGCTGCATCGTTAACTTCTAGTCTCCTCTCCACCGGAGTAAGAATCCTCTTATTCATTGGAAAATGCCGTGAGTCAGTCGGAATCAAATCATGAGTGTGCTCAAGCACAACTGTGGTTAACTTATATCTTCCATCTTTTTGTAGAGTGGCTCTAACCCTTGCTTTACAAGCTATTTTTGACGACAAAGATGGTTCGAGGGGATTTACTTCTGATCTTTTTGTTCTATTCTGCGCCCGAGTACATTCAATTCCAAAGTACTTTACTTCCCCATCCCTTGTTACATTTTGTGTTCTATAAGGTATAGCAAATCCAAGTTGTTGCGCATATTTTGTATAAAATGTGTATACTTCTTGCTTTGAGATAAAATACATCCCCTTCTTCGGTTCTTCAACTTCACCACTCTTATTAAATTCAACATTGTTATCTTGTTCTTCAACTCCCTCACTCACATTGAATGAATTATTCATTAATTCAATATCCATTGTAGCTTCAAAGTGAAATAGAATAGAATAGACATTAAGAGAGCACAAATTATCATAGGCAACATGAAAAAAAACATTGGAGATTATCACAACACAAGGAACAAGCAGATACTAGTAACATTTATGTTATAAAAGCAAGAGAATCCACTTACTGGAACTGAAACTATAAGTGGGTATAGATTCTTCTCAGCAAAGTAAGTGACTTGATGTGGAGTGCCCTTCAATGGAATCTGATTATAGAAAACGTAAGGCAAGGGTAAAATTTAAATGATGTAGAAACCAACAGGAAAAATCAATGAGTAGTGCACTTTCCTACCTGTGAGGTAACATGTATAAGACCATGATTACAACACACATTATGAAGGACAGTGAAGGCAACAATAGGTCCATCACATAACTGTAAATGAAGATACACACTTTAGTTTATATATCATTATTACAAAATTAATCCAGCAAATCGAAGTTCCTTGAAAATATTTGAAACTACTATTTTGAATTTGATCAAGGATATTTCTTTCCATGGAGCAAACCATAGACAATGGATTTGTACAACCAACCCCAAGTAGTTAGCATTGGGGCTTGTTCATTGGCATAAAGAATTATGAAAGAAACATTTCTCACAGAACATTGAATTAAGGAACATTTCATAAATCCATGATTATCAGAAATGTTCACATACAGAACATTGAATTATTCATTGAATTAATTTTGAAATTATTTAACATAGGACCATTTCATCAATTTTTCAAAGAACATTGAATTAAGGAACATTGAATCAATGAGTTATGAGATTTTAAAAACATAAGGTCAAAATTAATCATGGATTTTTCACAAAACAACAATGTTCATGGATTAATCATGGATTTTTCACAAAACAGCAATGTTTGAATTTTTCACAGAACATTTTTCACGGATTAATCATGGATTAATTTTTCACAAAACATTTTTGCAGAGTTCAATGTGAAACCCTAAATTAAAAACAAAACTAACTAATGGGTCAAGGACCATGAATCATAATCAGCATCAATTATAAACAACAGAAAATTATCATAAGAAGCATGAATCAAGGAGCAGCGACGACACCTTTCGGCACACACAGCAGCAGTGGCGTCCTCTCTCTTACTATGGCCAACCAGCGGCGGCGTCCTTTCAAGAAATGTGTATAACACTAGTCTTGATGCCCTCCTCTTCGGTTTGAGTATATGGCCAACCTATTGAATGAGCCTCGTCGGCGTCCTCTCTCTCTCACTCTCTCTACTCTGTTCTTGTTTTTCTTTTCTTTTTTGTTTTTTGGAAATGAAATGTCAGTTTTGTAAGGGACGACCTGTGTACAAAGAATGGGGATGGGTGTACAAAGAAATGTCTAAATTCGAGCCTTTCGACCCACGGCATTTCAAGCTACAAAATGGAGTTGCTTAACATTTCAAACCATAATTCCATCCTACCACCTTCAACTCCCCAGTTATCCATCGTTACAAATTAGCCCCTTTCTAGCCGCCATCACTGCAATACCCCTCATCAACCCCCCCTGACCAATGATGGATCTAGAGGGTGCGGATGAAGACAAATGCACCCTCAAAATTATTTTTGTGGCATAAATAAAATCACCCTAATCCAAATGTACGTTGCGAAAGTGTTTTCCAAACGACAAAATAAGGGATAGGCGTAAATTTCCTACAGCCTACAAACACAAGTTGGAACAGTTGTGCTTGGAAACTTCCTCTTACATATATATGAAGAAGATGCAACTAGCATACAAAGAAATAGGAAAGAAGGGAAGTGTACACTGACAACTAGTGATTCAATACAATACAATACAATAATTTCACCCTAATCTTTCCAAAAACTGTTTGAAATTGTTATGTGAAGAACCACCCTCCTTGACAGCCTCCAAAGCCAACCCTTTCCATTTCACAACATTCCTTCTAATCTCGTCTCCCCTTTCTCCTCCTCCCATCACCACATCCAAACATCTCTCAACCTCTCTCCTTTCCACTACTCTCTCTTCATTTACCACCGCTCAACCCTACCCCCCACACCTTCTCCACCATCTTCGCATTCATCATCTGATTCGAAAACACCGGACACCCCACCATCACCACACCTGCAACCACACTCTCCACCATCGAATTCCACCCAAAATGCGTCATAAAACACCCAGTTGAACGGTGCCCCAACACCTCCAATTATGAACACCACAACACTATCAACCCATTTCCTGTACTTCAACCCTTAATATTTTTTTCAATTCTTACGATCGATAACCCACAAGAATGGTCGGCAACTTTGCACCGACCCTTTAAAATCTCATCAATTTGTCGCTTCTCCAACACCACAATGCTTCCGAATGACACGTAAATGACAGAGCAATCGGGTTTTGAATCCAACCATTGAATACAGTCCTCCCCAGATCGCTCGAACAAGTCAATTTTAACGGAATTTTTGGATTGAATTAACGGTCTGATTGCAATGATGTTCATGTTATCAACGGCTCTAATTGAGTCTTGTTCAAAAGCATCGAATGTGTTTACGAGAATCAATGGATTGGGGTCTTCTTCTAGGGTTTGTTTGTGTTCTTTGGTTGTAGGTATCCGCAGGCTGTGTGGACTCTCAGGTAAGAGAAACAAAGGTACGTCGTCGTTTGAAAACAATGGCAGTCCAAGTAATTTAATGGAAATCGAAGGGTTGTTGAAGTAGGTGTGGAATATAGCGAAAGTAGTGGCGGACTGAATGGAGAAGAAAGCGGAGGGCACGTGCATGTCACGTGCCACGGCGGCGGCACCGGCGGCCCAGGGGAGGAGGATGGTGTAGATGATGAAGGTCACCGGAGAGCCGCCGTGAGAGAGGGTGGTGAGGAGGTGGGTTAGGGTTTGGGAGCCGACTTGCTTGAACTTGGACATGACTCAGGTTTGATCGGTGGTGGGTTGATCCTCGTCGTCGAAGCCATCGGAGAAGGAAGCGTAGGAGAGGCCGGGGAGGGTAGGGAGAGTGGTGGTGATGCCGCGGAGGCCGCAGACGGTGGTGGCGAAGGTGACGGTGTCGCCGTCGCCGTGAGTGAGAAGGAGCTTGGCGAGCTCTAGAGTGGGGTTGACTTGGCCTTGGGCAGGGCAGCAAAGAAGAAGGAAGTGGGGGTTGGTCATCTTTGGTTTCTTGGATTTGTTCATGAGCAAGATTATTATGTTGGGGTTTAATGTTTCTTATGGATGATCTGAATAAGACATGGCCATCATTTTGACTTTTGAATGCAATTATTTTTGTAACAAAGAATAATGATTTTTTTTTTTCAACGTGAAGAATAATGATTGATACACTTAATTTTGGCCCTGTTTGGTAGAGCTGTGGGAAACTGCTTATAGCTTATGCCCAAACAGCTTATAGCTTATAACTTTCAGCTTAAGCTGATTTCCAGCTTATTCTCAAAGCATATCCAACTCACGAATAGTGATTTCGACTTCCACAAAGCTATAAGCTATAAGCATAAGCTAAACCAAACATATCAAAACAGCTTAAATTAAGCTGAAAGCTGAAAATAAGCTGTGACAAACAGGGCCTTTATCTATCTACACTTAATTTTATCTATCTAATTTATGTTTAATGATATAAAATTAGAAAAATTAAAAATGAGAAGAAGAGGTGTATGAGATCATTTCACATAAGAGTGGGGCACACAGAGCCGGATTTGACTTTTTCAAGGCTCAAAGCAAAGGACTTTTCATAGATGCAGGGTTGCTGTTGTGCAGCACTATGGCATAGTGACACCGTTTTGTGCTTCCATTCTAACACACTCGTTTTTCTGTTTCAAATTTCAAAATATTTTTTTTCTCAAAATCCTTTTCTTTCTCTTTGTCCTTTTAACTCAACCTGCTCCAGATAATTTATATATATATAAATAATTTATACAAAATTTTCATAGTAATATAATTAATGTAAGTCTTTTATTTTAAAATAAAACACTTATGAAAATGATTTTTATTTATAAAAATGACATCGCCACATAATTCTTGTAGTATTTTTTAAATAGTATTAACAAAATAATCATTTAAAAAAATTGTATTATGTGCACTCTCAGAAAGGTCCATATGTCATACACTTCATAATATACGACAATAACATAATTTTTTTGACCACACGACAAAAAAAAAAAAAAAACTTTTTATTTACAATAAAAATTGAATAACTTATATCACAAAGTGACATAATTTCATCATTCGTAATTTTTTTTTTTTTTTTTTTGAGAATCAAACAAAACAGCTAGAAAATATATTAAGTAGGAAAGTGGTTTACAAATCGAGCTAAGTCATAAAATTTGGTTTTAGATCATGCCATGAACCTTCTGGATACGAATAATAAAAAACTTACTAACCAAATTTTAATGTCATTACAGTAGTACTAAGAGACCAAATAGGACACTCCCGAGGATGGAGAATATCTACCAAAAGCTTGGAATCTATCAAGATCTGAACATGACGAAACTTCTACTCCTGTGCCCATTGAAGTGGGTGATGACAAGCCAGTACTTCTGTCGCCAAGGGAGAATCAAGTTGCATTTGTTGAGCACATTGAGCCATTGGTTCCCCATCGTCATTATAACAAATCCAAGCTATTCCTGCACTACCATCCTTCTTACGCTAGGAGCCATCAATGATTACTGTATATTCCTGGAGAGAACCATAAAGAAAATTAGAGTTTTCCAAAATACAAGAGTTAAGTCCCAGGTTTGGTGGGGAATTTGTAGGCAATGATAACCCTTGATTGGAAGGCTGGTTATCTACAACTTGTTTGCCTTGTCGGACATGTAAAGACAAGACTAATTCCTGTGCTAAATTAAGAGCCTGATCACTCGACACCACATTGCCGTTAAACACTACACTATTGCATCGTTTCCATATAACCCACAACAGTGCCATGATGTGAGTAATGATCTCTGGCTTGGGGGAATGCTGTCTCCAGCTGTCTAACTAGATAGGGAAAGTCAATGGTTCTCCGTGGGAAAAATCCAAATCCAAAGAACTTCCCCTCCAAATTCGCTGTGATTTAGGACATTTGAAAAATAAATGTTCGAGAGTTTCATCTTCCTGTTTGCAGCATGGGTATAAAGCATCATTGAGCACAACCTGACATTTCAATGAAAAATAAAGATAATGCATAATGCTAGTGATGTGACACCTAGGCAAGTTTAAAGTAGTGTAAATTATTCTATACAAAATGTATATTCAGTGTTAATAAGAAAAATTCTAAATAAACAAGCCCATATGACTCACATCACCAAAGAAAGTTAATAGGTGTATCAACACATATATCATCTTCATGTGGAAAGAAGTTTAAATGAATTGTAAAATTCATTCAGAAAATGTACAAGGAATTTAAAGGAAGTAAATGAGTCATATATATATATATATATGCGCACGCTCGAATTTAAAATATACTCATGAGAAAGATTCTTTGTCTCTTCGTCGAGCTTCCTAGTGTTCAAAGTAGTGCTGCTCATGGTAGCTTTGTTTTAGCCCGCGTTTGCTGTAAGAGAAAGTATAAATTATAAGCACTGGTAGTTAACAAGGTTGTTAAGATCGCGATTCGGATTGTAAGATCATACGATCCTACGATCCCATACTTTGGATTGTAAGATCATTCGATTTGACTCGTACTTTGATCGACCCCATATCAGGATCGTAGAGGGGTCGTTGGGATCGTTGGGATCATTTCTGGATTGGGACTCATGCGATCCAAATTTGAAGCTTTTTTTGGCAACTTAAAGGCAAAATCGGGAGCAAAAACACAAAGAAGCAAAGAAGCAATGCAAGCAAAGAAGCTTGACTTGCGATTGGGGCAATACAAATTGGGGAAAAAGTGAAATTCAACATCCAATTTCAGAATTTGCAGCTACAACAAATCAGGTACGCTTTTTCTTCTTTTTCTTCTTCAAATCTTCCTCTCTCTTTGTTGCTTTCTTCACTGTTCTTCTTCCCAGGGACGGATCCAGGATTGAGACTTTGGGGGTTACTCTATAGTTTGAAAATTTGGGAGGGGGGCTACTCTATATAATTTTGAAAGTATCTAAAAAAAAAAAATTGGGGGTGCGAACTCCTATAATTTTAAAATTTCTAGTATAATATATGATATTTTTCAAATTTTTGGGAGTGCGGCCGCCCCCCCTAGCCCCCTAGATCTATCATTTCTTCTTCTTTTATCTTCGCTTCTGTTTTTCAATCTTCTCTGTGGTTCGAATCTTCTCTTCTTTTTCTTTCTTCGCTACTCAGTTCTTCTTCCTTTCCCTTCACTGAGCTGCTTCCCTGCTCTTCGCTGCTCTTATTTTGTTCTGTGGTTCGAATCACCTTTTTTTTTTCCTATAAAATATAAATTATTGTATATTATATATATTGTTTTGTCTTTGTATATTATATATATATATTTCCCTAAACTTTGTGCTCATTTTGTTCTGTTTCTATTTTTTGTTATCATTTTGCTCTCTTTATATATATATGTTTCTGTTTTTTGTTCTGTTTTTTGTTCTATGTCTGTTTTTGTTCTCATTTTGTTCTATTTTTTTGTTTTGTTTTGTTTTTTTTTATATTATATAGATTTTTGGATGAATGATGTGCCGTTCTATTTCTCTTTTTTCTTTTTCTTTTTTTCTTCTTCATTTTTCTTGGTTCTTCTTTGCTACTATGCCACTGCCGTTCTTCTTTGCTACTTTTTCCTTAAACTTTGCTGAAAAAATTTCTTTTAATTTTCACAATTTGTAGCACACAATGTCGGCTTCTGGTTCAGGAAGTGGGAGGAAGAGGAAAAATGCTGCTAGTCACAGATATGATCCTGGTTGGGAACATGGCATTGAAGTGGATACTGCAAGCAAAAAGATAAAATGCAAGTACTGTAATGTTACTCATTTTGGAGAAATATATAGATTAAAACACCATTTGGCATGCACTCATCAAAATGTCGAATCATGTCCCCAAGTTCCGGAAGATGTTAGAGAAAATTTTATGAGTCTTTTAAGAACTCAAACGTTAGAGTCTCAAAATAAGAAAAGGAGGATGCTTGCTATTGGTGATGATGATTTTGATGAAGTGGAACTATTGCATGCTGGGCATGAAAACAAACAAAAACATTATGGGCATATGGATAAATTTGTGGTGAATAAGTATCGGCACCAAAATCAAAAACTATCAATCAATTATTTAAGAAAGAAGAGAGAGATGATGTTTGTCAAACAATTGCCTGATTTTTTTACACTAGTGCAATTCCTTTTAATTGTGTCAACAACCCTATATTTCCACTTATAGTTACGAAAATTGGAGATTATGGAAAAGGCCTTGTGCCACCATCTTACCATGAAATTTGGGTGACATTTAAAAAAAAAAAAGACGTGCGTGAGACATTGCAATTACTTGATGAGTTTAAGGAACAATGGAAAAAGACCGAGTGTACAATTATGTCTGATGGATGGTCGGATAGAAAGAGAAGATCAGTTTGTAATTTTCTTGTCAATAGCCCCAATGGAACTATCTTTCTATCATCATTGGATACATCCAACATTTCAAAAACCGATGAAAAGGTTTTTGAGATGTTAGATGAGGTTGTTGAGAAGGTTGGAGTGGAGCATGTTGTGCTAGTGGTGACTGACAATGCTTCTAGTTATAAGTTGGCAGGAGAAATGTTAATGGATAAAAGGAAGAGCTTGTTTTGGACGCTTTGTGCCGCCCATTGTATAGATTTGATGTTAGAGGATTTTGAGAAGCAAATCCAACTTCATCGAGTTACAATTAAAAAAGGGAAAAGAATTGTGGCATACATTTATTCAAGAACAAATCTTATTCATTCGATGAAGGAGTTCACCAAAGGTATTGAACTTATTAGGCTCGCGGTAACTCGGTTTGCCACATCTTACTTGACCTTGAGGCGCCTTCATGAGCAAAAGGGTGCATTGTTCTCTTTGTTTACATCATCCAAGTGGAGGAATAGTAGATTTGCAAGGTCTGAAAAAGGGTAAAAAAAATTGAAGATATTGTTTTAGATAATCTTATTTTTTGGAAGGGTGTTTCTATGTGCTTGAAGGCTGTGGTACATCTCATTAAAGTACTTAGATTGGTGGATTCGGATGAGCATCCGGCAATGGGATTCATTAACAAGGCAATGGATCGTGCAAAAGAGGAAAATCAAAGCAATTTCAATAATCTTTTCGCATGGTAAACTTTTATTTAGTTAAACTTATTTACTCTACTACTATATTTCCCTAAACTTTTTATTTGTTCTTGTTCATTTATACTCTTTATTCAATGGTGTTAGCTATGATCCTATATGGACCATCATTGATAGAAGATGGGAATCCCAACTCCATCCCCTATTGCATGCTGTAGCATACTTCTTGAACCCTCAGTTTCATTACAGTCCCAATTTTCAGCCCGATGCTGAGGTTAAAATTGGGCTGTACAAATGTCTTGAAAGAATGGTTCCTAATGCTAATGAGCAGGGGAAGGCAGATTTGCAAATTGATGCATTCAAGAGTGCAAGAGGACTCTTTGGCATACAAAATGCAATCATGACTAGAAAAAAGAAATCTCTAGGTGATTTTTTTTTACTATAAGTTGATTTGTATCATTTTCAATATCTTATTATTTGTTTTCATTTCATCAATTTTAAGAGGTTGTTTGGAGTATCCTAAATAAGTGCACTTTTTTTCACTTTTTGGACTAAAAAGTGAAGGAAAAGAAGATGGTTGTTTGGGATACCTTTTTGACTTTTATGAAAAAATGTGTAATATAATATTATTACAAATGCTAAAATGACTCTTTTACCCTTCCTATAGCGACCCCGGTCTTTTCCCATTTGATTATTATATCCGGACTTATGTTACGTGGATTCCGTTACTATAGTGTTGTTGTTGTCATCCTTTAATTCTATTTGGTCGAGTTTTAGGATGTGTTAGGCGTGTTTCGAACAATTGGGTTGAGCCTTGGTCTAGCTGTTGGTTGCCCAGTTTTAGCCTTTCCGCTCGAGCGGACATTCCTACGCTCGAGCGGGGTTTACACTCTTCCAGCAATTTTTGGTCCCTGTAAAACTTCTGCAGGTGAGAGATCTACGCTCGAGCGGTTATCATTGCGCTCGAGCGGACATTGTTTTGTTCTTTACGCTCGAGCGGTGTATTGTGCGCTCGAGCAGACCTGTCAAGTTTAAATACGCAGCAGCGTGTTTTAAAACAGTTTTTCAGCCCCTTTCAGTTTATAAAACCCTAGGTTACGAGTTTTCTCTCTCCCAACTCATCTTTTCTCTTAGGATTGGTCTATTTAGAGTGTGAATCTACCCTTGTTCCTTCATTAAAAAGGTAGAGGAGAGTGAGGGCTACATTTTAATCTGAGAAATTGTGGATTTGGAGCACTTTGGAGTTTTGGGCATCATCTTCATCTTCTTCTTTTGAGTTATTTCTTCGAGGTTGGATTTCCTACTCCATTTATATGTTTTAATCCTAAGTGGTGGTATTTTGGTACGTGGGGGTAGTTTGGTAATTTTGGGAGAAACCTTAGGGTTTGTCATAGATTAACTTATATAATTAATTTAAGGGGAGATTGTGATATTGGGTTTAATTCATGAAATTGGGGAATTATTAGGTAAATTGATGTAGTTGGATATTTAATCACTCATCTGTGAAATTGAGATTATGTGTGTTGTTATAGTTATTTCATGTTTAGAAATAATTGTTTTGGGCTATCGGTGGAGGATAGCCATTGATTGTTGTAGACCTTGCATGCGGCTTAGGTATAACTGAAATTGAGTCATTTATTTGTTGTTGAGTTATCTGAGAACATTTGTGTATTGATTATGTGTTGTATATGGCAAGTATTGATTATGTTGCATATGCATTTGGTTTTGGAGGAGATAGGGGATGAACTCCACGGTTTAGGGAAGATAGGGATGGACCTCTAAACCGGATTTGTTGGGAGGAGATAGGATGGACTCGGTAGCATCACATATGTGTGTGCTTATTGATAATAGAAATATTTCTATTTGTTGTTAATATGATACATCACCACCATGTGTGTCGGTTGAGAAGTATGGGAGTGGATTTGATTGAGATGGTTATAACACCCGGCATGTGTGTTTATTTTGTTATAAGAAAGGTTTAACTTGATTTGTTATCCTTGTTGAGTTGTTTGGCGTGTTACGAGCCATATGCGTATGAATGAAAAGTGTATCGTGTCATAGACCATGTGTCATAGACAATGTAGACATTCGTGTCATAATGTTGCAAATTGAATATTTTTTGTTAACCATGTATCGGGTGCTACTGCTTTAGTTAATTCTTATGCTTGGTTTAGTATTTTTCTCTTTGGTGTGGCTCACCCTATATAGAACTTCATTTTCAGTTCGGTGGTTCACTACCTCCAAAGACTTAGCTTGTGAGGATTTGGACTTGAAGATTTGCTTTATTTGTTTTATTTGTTTCATTTGAACTATGTAAACTTTCAAGCCTAGGGCTTTATTTGTTTTTGAGTTAGAACTCATGGAATTGTGTCCAAGTGTTGGCTTGGCAAGATGTAAGCCCATAGGGCATTTATTATGATGTTTTTATTTCGTAGTACTCTGATGAATGGAATAAGATACTTTATTTCCGTATAATTCCGCATGTTAATATTACATATTATGGGTTTATTTTGAGGGCGTTATAACTTGGTATCAGAGCCTATCGGGTTCGAATACTTTGGGTACGTGGGAAATGATTAGTATCACAATGGGTTCGTCTCGTTTGATAGAGACTTAGTGTAATGATTACATGCTTATATGATAACATGTTTATGTGATTATGTGGGTATGGAATGTAGTTTCTAGGATGTTGATTGGATCCTTGAGTCTCAGAAAGTCTTGTTGGAAAGGCACTTGATCAATGTTGTTTCCAACCGGAACTTTAGTGACGCCTCGGGACTATCATTATCCAGGAATGAAATTCGTAGGTGCTTATGTGATTATGTGCTTACGTGGTGTGATTTATTGTTGTCCAATGTATTAGGGCCTTGAGTGTCATAGTTTTGGCATATTATTTAGAGTGCTAACGTCTTTGTTTCCTTTATTAGGATGTCGGGGCGAGGGCGAGTCGTGGTAGGCGTGGTAGGCGGGCAGCAGAAGTGCCTATCTGGGAGAAATCCCGGCAGTCCAGGAGGGTGTTGGCCAGGCCAATGTGGCCGAGCCAGTAGGACAGCAGGTTATGGGCGCTTTGGCCCAAGAGATAGCAGGAGCTTTTAGGGAGTCAGTGGGCATTCTTAGGGCTCAGAGTCAGGCTCAGGTTGTTGTGGCAGATACAAGACCTTCTTTTCTGAAGAGAGAGTTCTTCCGGTCTCACCCGGACGAGTTTTTAGGTGATCCTAGCGAGCCGCTTAAGGCAGACGAATGGCTCGAACAGACAACGAAAACGTTTGAGATGCTAGGCATCGAAGACGAGGGATTGAAGGTGACCTTGGCATCTTTCCGGTGAAAGGGATCTTGGTCAGTGGTGGAAATTCACCAAGGGTCGTATTGGAGCTACTTGGAAGGCTTTTGTTGATGCGTTTCAGGAGAAGTACCTGTCTTCAGCTGTTCAGGAGAAGTTGAGAGATCAGTTCTGCCATCTTGAGCAGAACAGTTTGTCAGTGGCCGAGTTTGAGGCTGCATTCACTAGTTTGTCCAGGTTTGCACCTGAGTTGGTGGCGACTGAGGAACGCCGTTGCATTGAGTTTGAGAAGAAGTTGAGGCGTGGCCTCATGCTGAGAGTTGTCGGATCTATGATTAGGGATTTTGGGCGATTGGTTGATGCAACAGCCCATACCGAGATATGATCTGAAGAGGGGAAAGCGAAGGCTCCAAGAGGAGTCGGGATGGCGAGTGAGGCGAAAACGAGAGGGTTTCACTCCTCGGCTGACCTCGAGTAGTTTTCTAGATCTACTTTTCCAGGTGCCGAGTGCTAGTTACGGAAAGGTAGTCGAGAGACCTTACTGTTTCAAGTGTGGCCACCGGGTCACAAGTCTCGGTTGTCCTCGAGAGGAGGAGTTGAGAGCAAGATCTTCTTGGCTCGATCTCGAGCGAGTCGGTAGAGGCGGCCGCTCTCTTGTTTTCAGTCTGACGGTCGGGGCACCTGAAGAGGTTTTGCCTGCAGTTGGGTGGCACATCTGGTGCATCTGGTTCGGCGGAACTCGAGAATCGGTACTGCTTCATCGATTCGAGCCTCGAGGGCCAATCGAGCTTCTTCGTCCCGGTTGTCAGCGATCTTACGCTCAGGGGTGAGCAGTTGATCGAAGGTCGTCTGGCGGCGTATATCTTGTTACCACGAGGATCTTGTACCGGCTCCGTCGGTTGTGAGAGGTACCTTCTTGTTTTGCAATTCAGTTGCTAGTGTTTTGATCGATACGGGTGCATCTCATTCGTTTGTGTCTGCTGCATTTGCATCTATTTTGGAGTTGGAGTTAGCACAGTTAGCATCTCCTATTTGTGTAGTGTCACCTCTTGGGGGTGAATTGATTTTGAAACAAGGAGTTAGGGGTTGTGATATAGAGGTCGATGATCATAGAATCCCTTTTTCTTTTGTGGTTATGCCCATGAAGGGCTTCGATGTTATTTTGGGTATGGACTGGTTATCGTCATACCGGGCATTTATTGATTGCTACCGTTAGAGGGTCAGTTGTTGTACCATTAACGGAGAACGTTTTCACTACGGGGGACGGGGTTGGTAGTGTTTTGCCACTGGGTATGATCCATGAGGCGGAGTGAGCTTAGTGGTCTACTTGCTAGCTTTGAGAGTAGTGAGTGTGATAAGACCCAGATTGTGTTACCGAGGGTAGTTTGTGAGTACTCGGACGTCTTTCCCGAGGATCTTGTTAATTTGCCACCTCATCGAGAGATTGAGTTCTCTATTGATTTAGTGCGACGCGCCGATTTCTATGACACCTTACCGTTTTGCCCCAGCCGGGTTGGTTGAGTTGAAGGTTCAACTTCAGGAGTTACTAGATAAGGGCTACATTCACCCTAGTGTTTCGCCGTGGGGAGCACTGGCCCTATTTGCTAAGAAGAAAGATGGTGTTTTGAGCGTGTATAGATTACCAAAATTGAATCGGGTTACGGTTAAGAATAAGTACCCTATGCCTCGTATAGATGATCTGCTCGATCGGTTGAAGGGTTCCGTTGTTTCTCTAAGATAGACTTGAGATCGAAGTTATCATCGGTTGAGAGTCGAAGGAGGATATTCGAAGACGGCATTCCGTGCACGCCGTATGGCCACTATGAGTTCTGGTGATGCCGTTTGGGCTCACCAATGCACCGGCATGTTTATGGATTTGATGAACCGGATCTTCGGAATTCTTAGATCGTTTGTGGTCGTCTTCGTGGGCGACATTCGATTATTCACCTTGAGGGAGGAGCACGAGGAACACTTGAGAGTGGTGCTTGAGTTACTTAGAGCCCATAAGCTTTATGCTAAGTTTGGGAAGTGTGAATTACGGCTAGAAGAGGTGAAGTTTTTAGGCCACGTAGTTTACGGGAAAGGGGTGTCTGTTGATACATCCAAGATTGAGGCGGCAAGATTGGGCCTGACCTAGAGTGTGTTTGAGATCCGCATTTACGGGATTAGCTGGGTACTATCGCCGATTTGTGAAGGATTTCTCCAGGTTAGCTTCACCGTTGACTAGATTGACTCGGAAGGGAGTCAAATTTGTATGGAGTGAGACTTGTGAAGAGTCGTTTCAGGAGTTGAAGGTTAGATTGACCACCGCTCCGGTCTTGATTATTCCGGAGAGAGGGTTGGGTTATGCAGTTTACTGTGACGCCTCACGAAAGGGTCTGGGTTGTGTGTTGATGCAAGAGGGGAAAGTGGTTGCCTATGGCTCACGTCAGTTGAAAATTCATGAGAAGAATTACCCTACACACGACTTAGAGTTAGCAGCTGTAATATTTGCCTTGAAGATTTGGAGGCATTATTTGTATGGTGAGAAATTTGAGGTATTCTCCGATCATAAGAGTCTAAAATATCTGTTCACACAGAAAGATTTGAACTTGAGGCAGAGGAGGTGGATGGAGTTCATTGAGGATTATGACTTTGAGTTGCACTATCATCCGGGAAAGGCCAATGTTGTGGCCGATGCCCTTAGCAGGAAATCTGTTGGTGACGTAGCTAGTATAGCCATCCGAGAGTGGGAGATGTTGGGTGCACTTGGGGAGTTTGATTTATACAGGTAAATCCGTTGAGGTCGGCCTTGTTTTCCGTTGTTGCGCAGCCTACACTTGTGACTCGAGTGGTCGAGGCTCAGAGGGGTGATCTTGAGGTAGAATCTCTCCGAGAAAAGATTTCCATTGGAAAGGTTGAGAAAGGTTTGGCGGTGTATCCCGACCTGAGTGTGAGATACCGAGACCGTCTGTTTGTGCCGGCGTCTTGCCGAGAAGAGGTACTCCGAGAGTTTCATCATTCGCGCCTTGCGGTGCATCCGGGAGGTACTAAGATGTATCAGGATTTGGGTCGCCAGTTTTGGTGGCGGGGTATGAAGAGAGATGTGGCAGCTTTCGTATCTAGGTGCCTTACTTGTCAGCAAGTGAAGGCCGAGCATCAGAGGCCAGCGGGTTTGTTGCAACCCTTGCCTATTGCCGAGTGGAAGTGGGAGCATGTCACTATGGACTTCGTTGTGGGTCTTCCGAAGACTCAGCGGGGTAGTGATGCTGTTTGGGTAGTTGTAGACCGGTTGACGAAGTCGGCGCACTTCATTCCTATGCGTGTTAGAGATTCGATAGATCATCTTGCCGACTTGTATATTCGGGACATAGTGAGGTTGCACGGGGTCCCAGTGACGATCGTCTCAGATAGAGATCCTCGTTTTACTGCTAGGTTGTGGCAGAGTTTACAGAGTGCTTTAGGCACTAAGTTGACCTTTAGCATGGCTTATCATCCTCAGACTGACGGCCAGTCCGAGCGTACTATTCAGATCCTTGAGGATATACTTCGGGGTTGTGTTATCGACTTTAGTGGGTCGTGGGAGAAGCACTTGCCATTAGTGGAGTTTGCCTACAACAATAGCTTTCAGTCTAGTATCGGTATGGCACCATTTGAGGCCTTGTATGGCCGACCGTGTAGATCTCCTGTTTGTTGGGCCGAGGTGGGTGATGCACCTTTGTTGGGTCCGGAGTTGGTGAGGGAAACGACGGAGAAAGTTAAGCTTATCCGTAAGAGGCTTGTTACAGCACAGAGTCGTCAGAAATCTTATGCTGACCGTAGGAGGAGACCTTTGGTATTTGAGGTGGGTGATCATGTCTTTCTGAAGATATCACCCAAATGAGGTTTGATGAGGTTTAGGAAGAGCGGGAAGCTGTCTCCGCGGTTTATTGGGCCTTTTGAGATCCTTGAGAGGATTGGCGAGGCTGCCTATCGTTTAGCTTTGCCACCGCAGTTATCCGGAGTTCATGATGTGTTTCATGTGAGTATGCTTCGGAAGTATGAGCCAGATCCGTCACATGTGTTGGATTGGACTGATTTAGTGGTTGATGAGGATGTCTCGTATGAGGAGAGACCGGTGCGGGTTTTGGATAGGCGGGATCAAGTTTTGCGAGGCAAAACCATTCCTTTGGTGAAAGTTTTGTGGAAACATCACGGAGTGGAGGAAGCCACTTGGGAACGTGAGTTGGGAGTCCGTGAGAAATATCCGGACATTTTTAGTGATTAGAAATCTTATATATAGATTTTTGTAATGTTGTTGAACTTGAGAATTTTATATATGTCTTAAGTTGGAAAACATTGAAAAGGTTTTGAATTTTATGTTAGCATTTTGAACTTGCCTTTTTATGGAAGTGGAATATAACATTTATATATATTGAATGTGTTGTTTATATCATGAGATTGAATATGATATGGAATTTGTTAACATTGAAAGGAATAATGCATAACATTGATGCAGGTTGAAATATATGTGGTTTATACATATTATGAGATGCTTCTTGATAAGAGATGAAGTGACCGGTATTGGGTCAAGTGTTGTTTATTGTTTTATAATATCATTGGGAATTGAGAGAAACCTGTTTTTACAACTTATGCTTAATTTCAGGGACGAAATTCTTTTAAGGGGGGGAGGTTATAGCGACCCCGGTCTTTTCCCATTTGATTATTATATCCGAACTTATGTTACGTGGATTCCGTTGCTATAGTGTTGTTGTTGTCATCCTTTAATTCTATTTGGTCGAGTTTTAGGATGTGTTAGGCGTGTTTCGAACAATTGGGTTGAGCCTTGGTCTAGCTGTTGGTTGCCCAGTTTTTAGCCTTTCCGCTGGAGTGGACATTCCTACGCTCGAGCGGGGTTTACACTCTGCCAGCAATTTTTGGTCCCTGCAAAACTTCTGCGGTGAAGATCTACGCCGGCGGTTATCATTGCGCCGGCGGACATTGTTTTGTTCTTTTACGCCGGCGGTGTATTGTCGCCGGCGGACTGTCAAGTTTAAATCTGCAGCAGCGTGTTTTAAAACGATTTTCAGCCCTTCGGTTTATAAAACCCTAGGTTACGAGTTTCTCTCTCCCAACTCATCTTTTCTCTTAGGATTGGTCTATTTAGAGTGTGAATCTACCCTTGTTCCTTCATTAAAAAGGTAGAGGAGAGTGAGGGCTACATTTTAATCTGAGAAATTGTGGATTTGGAGCACTTTGGAGTTTTGGGCATCATCTTCATCTTCTTCTTTTGAGTTATTTCTTCGAGGTAGGGATTTCCTACTCCATTTATATGTTTTAATCCTAAGTGGTGGTATTTTGGTACGTGGGGGTAGTTTGGTAATTTTGGGAGAAACCTTAGGGTTTGTCATAGATTAACTTATATAATTAATTTAAGGGGAGATTGTGATATTGGGTTTAATTCATGAAATTGGGGAATTATTAGGTAAATTGATGTAGTTGGATATTTAATCACTCATCTGTGAAATTGAGATTATGTGTGTTGTTATAGTTATTTCATGTTTAGAAATAATTGTTTTGGGCTATCGGTGGAGGATAGCCATTGATTGTTGTAGACCTTGCATGCGGCTTAGGTATAACTGAAATTGAGTCATTTATTTGACTGTTGAGTTAATACAGAACATTTGTGTATTGATTATGTGTTGTATATGGCAAGTATTGATTATGTTGCATATGCATTTGGTTTTGGAGGAGATAGGGGATGAACTCCACGGTTTAGGGGAAGATAGGGGATGGACCTCTAAACCGGATTTGTTGGGAGGAGATAGGGGATGGACTCCAGTAGCATCACATATGTGTGTGCTTATTGATAATAGAAATATTTCTATTTGTTGTTAATATGATACATCACCACCATGTGTGTCAGTTGAGAAGTATGGGAGTGGATTTGATTGAGATGGTTATAACACCAGCATGTGTGTTTATTTTGTTATAAGAAAGGTTTAACCTGATTTGTTATCCTTGTTGAGTTGTTTGGCCAGGTTCTGAGCCATGTCTGTATGAATGAAAAGTGTATCGTGTCATAGACCATGTGTCATAGACAATGTAGACATTCGTGTCATAATGTTGCAAATTGAATATTTTTTGTTAACCATGTATCGGGTGCTACTGCTTTAGTTAATTCTTATGCTTGGTTTAGTATTTTTCTACTGGGCTGTGGCTCACCCTATATGGGAACTTCATTTTCAGGTTCAGGTGGTTCACTACCTCCAAAGACTTAGCTTGTGAGGATTTGGACTTGAAGATTTGCTTTATTTGTTTTATTTGTTTCATTTGAACTATGTAAACTTTCAAGCCTAGGGCTTTATTTGTTTTTGAGTTAGAACTCATGGAATTGTGTCCAAGTGTTGGCTTGGCAAGATGTAAGCCCATAGGGCATTTATTATGATGTTTTTATTTCGTAGTACTCTGATGAATGGAATAAGATACTTTATTTCCGTATAATTCCGCATGTTAATATTACGTATTATGGGTTTATTTTGAGGGCGTTACACTTCCAAACTGACACAGTAGCAAGAAGAGATGTTACGTGCTTGTTGGGTAGCGTGCTTGTGAATAAGTGGCTCTCATTGGTCCACGTAATTAGACAATGGGAAACACTATGCAATGGTCATGTTTTAGTGCTGTTGTTGAACATTATTTTTTATTTTTTATTCATTTCCTTTTTTATTAGCTGGACAATGGGAAACACTGTGCAACGGTCATGCACAGTGTTGTTGTCGAACATTATTATTATTATTTTTTTATTCTTTTCCTTTTTTATTAGCTAGTCTTGCTTGATATGTGGGACCAATAACAACAAAGCAAAACCCTGTGCCATAAACAAATTTTTTTTTAATTTTTTTGAACAATGTTTTTGTGGACATATGTAACATAAAAAAGGATAGAAAAGTATATAAAGTTCCTGCTAAAAAGTATTAAAAATTTACACAAGCAAAACAAATTTATTGAGCTATTTTTGTGTTATGTGTTTTTTCAAATTTCTTCGACACATATTTTGTTTATAGAAGATGCATCTAAAAAAAAAAATATTGCTTGTATCACAAAATTATTGGACATACGTCCTTCATGTATTTTATATGTTAATGATTGGACATACTTCCTTTATAAATAAAATTCGTTCACAATCTATTTTAACGAAGACCTCAAAATATTAAAACCAAACGTTTTTATAAATATATGATAATATAAATTAGAATCTTAGTTACACATATTAAAAATTTAACCAATATTATCGTTTCAAATATTCGCCCTTACTGCTGCGCTTGCTGTCCGAGTTGGTACTTAATGTTCACTCTTATAGTAGCCATTACGGGGTCGGAGTCCCCTTCTTCAATCACATCGGCACCCCGTGTGTATTCATCGTGGTCGGGCATTTCCGGGGCCACGTATTCGTCGCTGTCTGGGATAGCCAACGTGACCTCATCAATTTGACTATGTCAGCGTATGAAGTTATGTAACGCCATTGACGCACGTAAAAAGGTCACCTGATTAGAGAAACTCAACTTCTAAATTATTCTGCAGTGCCCCCCATCTCGACTTCTAGGCACCGAATGTCCGCTTGCTACAACTACGCAATGACGAATGTGCCTTATTGAACAGTTCAAACTCATTTTGTGGTGTTTGGTTCCGATGGGCAATTTGGTGATACCTATACCTCTTGTACGGGGCTAGGTACCCTGTCTTGTTGCTATAACCGCTATCCACCAAATAGTATTTTCCTGCAACGAACACAGAAATGTTATTCGCTATGGCCTGTTTGGTAACCATTTCGTTGTCAGTTTGCAGTTCATAATTACAAAACTCAAAATTACTGCCAATAAAACATCATTCGAAAATAGTTTTTTTAGTTTATAAATGGTTGTCACCTACAATAATTTGAGGAAAAAATGTAGTGTCAAAAAATAAGTTTACACTGTTTTTAAACTGACATTTAAAATTTTTAGTAACCAATTTTTTTTTTCAAGTAAGTTTTTTGTTTCAAATAATTTTTCTTGCAAGTAATTGTTTTTCAATTAATTTTGATTTTCAAATAATGATTTTCCAATTATATTTTTTTTTTTGTGAAATAATTTTTCTTTCCATTCATTTTTTTTCCCAAATAAATAATTTTTCTATTATTGTGTTACTAATTATTTTGTTTTCCAATTTTGTTTTCAACTACTTTTTTTGTCAGTTTTTCTTGTCAAATACAACAATTTTCAATTATATTTCTGTTTTTAGTAAATTGTAGTTTTAAATATTTTGTTTGAAAATAAAAAAATTTTAAATTAATTTATTTTCTCATTTGTTTATTTACAATTTTTTTTTTTTGAAATGATACTGTGTATGATCGCATTATCATGTGGACATATTGGCTGTTGGCACTTGCAATTTAATGATGATGAAATTTTGACACAAATATGTTCTGTACATGCAAGCAAAATATGTGGCCATTAGTAAAGGCAATTATTTAAGGGAAGAAATTACATTGCACTTGCATGACTACACTGAGCACATTTTCTAGCAGCAGCACTACCAACACTTACGAATTTTGTTTGTGTTACTAGTATTGAAATGTTATTCATTGTATCAAATAAAATACATACAAAAAGTGTACACTTGAAGAAAATATGAAATCAATCCTACCGATATGTTTATAATATTGTTTATTTCCTTATTATTATGAATGACTATTCATAATCTTTCCAATCAGCAACTGGAAATAATAATTTTATCAATTTTTTGTACGAGAGCAAGTATGATGTCGTAATTTGTCTGCTATTATTTTTAAATTATACTATTTTATTAAATGTTTAATAATTTTTACCAAGTGCGGGGTGCGAGAAGCGATGTTTAGGCTCGGTTGTGACATAGTGCAACACCCTACTGTTGTGTATGCTCCTGTCCCAACCGGCTGACACAAGCATAAAGCACAAATGGAAGTCACATACGGCCAGTATATTTTGTGTTGGCACGCCTTTCCGGCCATAGTACGAAGTGGCATACTCTTGCGAGACACGAGCCATCATGTGCGTGCAATCTTAGTGCACTGATGCAGTCCTACACAATGGACCATTTTTTAGAAAGTATAAATAAAAAATTCAGGGTATATATCGGCACTGTATTCATTAAAATTTTATGGAAAGTGTCACCTTGAATGGCCAGTACTGCCGTTGCGATCGGAAATGTGGATGGCCCCCTTGTTGCACTTGCTCGGGCGTAAGACTCCTACTATGAACTGATGTGAACGGTATCATAGCTTGCATAGCCACATGGAAATTGCATGACAATGTCTCCTTTGAGTGTTGAAACCATTCTTGCGAATTTTTCCAAGACATTCCTTGCAATGCACAAATGAAAATGGCTACCTTCTCTTCCAGCAAAACGCCATGCTTCCGTTGCAGCAGTGTCAACCCAAAACTATGAAGCGCATCGCATAAGAATAAGAAGACTGGTTTGGACATCGACAAAGATCTTCAAAGCCGACCTTGGTGCCCGTTAAACAACTCATACATCCATAAACGTCCCAAAAGTATTAATGTTTTTCGAGGGACTTTGTGATAATGGTTGTAATAATATCTAGCTGCATTGTTCCACGCCTCTATCAAGTTGTGATCAGCTTCGACCACCATTTCCAGTGCAATTTCAGTGATAGCTTCCCGGGATGTACAATTGTGCATAATGTGACTAGGACTAGTGTCGTCCGCTATGTGTAAAAAATGGAACGCAAAATATGCAAAAATTGAGGGCAATACGACGGCCGCAACGTGTTTGACTTACAAGAATTTTCCACAATCTGAATGAGTGATGAGTAAAAATGTAAGCACACATCTTCTGCAAATACTATGGAAAGTGAAAGAGTTTAAGGGAGAAGGAGTGTGAGAGAGAACTACACCGTCAACAAACAAAGAATATAAACAAATGAAAAGGGAAAGAAGAGATGGGACAAGGTGGTGGTGGGTACATTTTCTTGCATGTGCTGTGTACACTTGGTTGTGAGAGTTGGGACAAGGAGGAAGGGGCCTACGTCTATGATTTCCTTTTTTTGGTTCACCCAAAGAAAATTATTTGTGTTCAAAAAAGTCTATGTTGTGCACACAAAAAAAAAAAAAAATTTGACACCTTGTTTTGGTATAATTTTTTAAAAACAATGTTCAGAAATTTCTATTTTGTTTTGTTGCGTAATTTTTGTGTTCTCGACCTTTTGTTCATATTTTATAGTCAACTTTTTAAATTGGTAGACACATGTAACATAAATTTACAAAAACAGTAAGACAGTTTTACAAAAAAAATGTACACTAATTGGGAACAAAATTATGCTTGAAAAAAAAAAAAAAAAAAAAAAAACCAATTTGGAGGACTCCAGTCTTCAAAACTGTAAATCATAAAGTATTATAACGTAGCGGATTAAATGTTTAGATCATACCTTTTAGCGAAGAACCTTGTCGGTAAATCACGTGCTTCCTGAATCTGATCAATCAACCCAGCAATGGGGTGATATTACAATAGTGAATATCACCCACACAAACCACAGTGCAAATGGCTTTGATCATTGTTTTTTTGGAGAGAGTCAGAGAGAGAGGAGAGTCTGGAAAAAAGGTTATGGGTAAAAACCCCATAACGTATCTAATATACGTATCTCCCATTCTTAGATGTATGTAATCAATAATAACCAATAAATATCTATCCATCTATCCATATCTATTGATATGATAGATATAGATATCCTGAATGGTTATCCAAATAAGTTTGATTTAAAATTCAAACTTACATGGATAAGGTTCAAGAGGTTCAGGCTCAAAAAGTTCAAAGGGCCATGCCACATGGGCACCCAATTTCTAACATCTCCCACTCGCACATGAGTTGGCATGACACTGCCACATCTCTATCTCAATCTCCCAAAAATGAACAATCTCATACTAGCCAATGCACTGCGCATTCACGAGAACACCAGATGTGGGAGCTCTATACTAGAAACTCAAAATGAGCCAGCATAGAGATATCAACCCAAAAAAAACAAAAGTACTGTTTCATATACCCCAGACCCATCTAATTACACCGGTCCAAAAAAAACATCTCTAATCCCTCAAAAAGAGCATGTTTGACCCTCTCAATTCTTGCAATATATTCACACTCAATCCGCTTCTCATACAGAGCGATGTGAGTTGCCGGCAGTGAATATACATCAGTGGTGTAATACTAGATGATCTTCCCTTTGCCCTCATGCCATTTAGTTTAGGATTGACCACTTTCCCAGTGATGTCCCTTAAGGCCGAATCATACATGACCGCAAGCAACATACCAAAGTAGCAGAACATCAACCCCTTACCTTATGACATAGTCAAAAGTCACAAAAAGGTACAAAAATGAAAGTCATATCAATAATGACACGTAAGACTCACACGGTGAGGAAACAGGGATCCATTCTCTCACCTCATTACTCAGTCGGCAAGCACATATAGTATGAATACATGTTACGGTGGAGTAACTCTTCCAAAAGAGTGACGTCATACTCAATACACCGTACAGATATTAGTCTAGTCGCTTTCTAGTGCCTAACCCGAATTCTCTATCTGCTCGCCTTCTAGGCGCCAAATGAGATCTCGCATCTGGCTAATTATAACAGGTATAACATGGAAGGTGGGTACTAACATCCATGTTTGGTCCTTAACACGACCTCATCTTGGTTGTAACCAAGGTGACATACATAGTGGATAATTTTAAGCCTCTCTTGGCTCCAAAATAAAAAATAAACCACTAGTCTCATCCTTGCTCGCTCCTAAGCGCCAAGGGCGATTGCTCGTGTGAGTGAGCCAATCTTGCCTGCTGACATCATCATCTGCTAATCATTATGACACAAACCATAATAGTGTCAACATCCCATCATCTCAAAATAAGTGATCAATTTAAAAAAAATGACCACAGCTTGCGCAATTCTAGATTCTAAACATAAGCCTTATCAGCACCTCTTGCGATAAGTATATACAACGGAATCCACCATGTGCGCCTCACATGAAGTGATTCAAGATCACTACCTCTTGCGCAATAACCTCTCTAAAGATATTTTGATGACCAATTTGTGTTCATTCTTGATGCGCCCAACTAGCACATTGAATCTTACAATGAGCAAATTAATATACTACTAGTAAAGTATTTTATCCACAATCTAATGAGCAAGGTCAATGTCTAAACAACTCAGTTGACCATTTACCAAAGATAACACTTATCATGCCGAATACGCCCACATAGCGTACTTTAGGCTCCCACCACAAAGAAAAGATCAAGGAATATAGATCATCTGTTTCTCCCAAAGACAATCCGAGGATACACTCAATAGCTAAGGCTCTGGCTTTTACCGATAGGTAAGTTAATGGGTTTGCAATTTTGCATCTAGAATTATTCTAGGATATTCCTTATGTAAGTCATCGAAGACAAACCGAGAATTTTCCCAAAACAATTCCTAAGGATCGTACATCCGAGCATATAAATTACATCACCCATGTCCATCATATCTAAAATAGAGGACTGCCCACCCTAGGTGGTGACATCCTTATAAATTCCTGGCTCATAATGACTAAGTAAGGAAAGACTTCTTTTGGACCATTGATCATGCCTCAGTGGTCTTCAACGATCATCGTTTGCCTATCATGGCTTGACGAAATCTAAGAACCACTATTTGGATAACTGTTTTAGGCTGTAAAAGATTTATTGGAACTAGCAACCTTTTTGCGCTCCTAACTTTTCACTATAAAAACAGAAGGTAAATCCCTACGGATCTACTTATCCAATTCTCTAACGAGAAAGTTGGGTCACAATGTCCACAAATCAATGTTCCGAACTTATGTCAATCATAGCCTAAGTCACAATAACCTCACTCCCCAGGAGGAAGTCTTCTCATAGTCTACACTTTCCTCAATGGTGTGACTTTTCGTTATCTAGCGAGCCTTATGCCTCAACAATGACTATCCAAATTACGCATAACTTTAGAACAGTTTCGCGTCATAATGGAAAGTCAACCGAATTATAGAAATGGTTAATCCTCAAAGAATTTTGTCTTAAACTGCGCAACATTAATCCACTTTTTAAAAATAGGGGACTAGAGCCTTTGGCATTATCTTAGGCTCTTTATCATCTTGCGGAGCACTCATGAATGTTTCCTTCTCAATCACCCAGTGATGACGTGGAAAATTTTCACATTTGCTACCACGCAACTAAGAATGTAGAGTATTCTACTCTAATGGAGTAATCCATTAGTAGGCACATCGCTCCCACTGTCCCTAGGATATTGGAAATTTCTTTCCATTCTCAACTAGGCTACATAAAAGCGTTATGCTTAGAATTCTCTATCTTATAGAGTTCAAAACTCTATACACGTCACCTTTACTAAGAAAACTTTATGTGACTTAGTTACACTACCACAAAGCTGCTTACCTATATGCACATGACCCGGAGGGTTTACATGACCGCATACAATAATGCGCCACACAACCTTATGTGTTTACCAGACAACATACAATAATGCGCTATAGAACCCTAGGTCTTAACTTCACAATCTTATGAGAAGTAAAATAAAAATAAGCTGCTTAACGGTTACAGATCGCCCATAGATGGCTCTCTGCTAACCCATTACTCAAATGAAGTGTAAAATCTGATATGGAGGGCACTTAGTTAGGGATATAGGCAGCAAATTAGTGCAATTCCCAATTGGGAAACATTTTGTGTCATTATCCACCTAACATTAACAATATTTAACTCCTTATCTCTACTACACCATTGTGTTGTTGAGTATTAGGAATAATCAATTTTCTAAGCATCCATTTCTCTTCACAGAGTTTTCTAAAATAACTCGAATAGATACTCGCCACCTTGATCAAAACTAAAAGCACAAAAGGCTGTTATCTAATTGATCTCAACCTCATATGTGCAATGTCAAAAAAACATCTCAAAACTTTTGACTTATGGGAGATTAAATAGTCTTGACTCAGATGCGTATTGTAATCTATAAATGTGTCGAGATTGAGGCCTAGCTATCATACCCTTACACATATCTAGTCACAAAAAACATAGTGGACTAAATGCGCCAATACAAATGACCTTCTACGGCTTTCCTACTAACTTGTGCGCACCCATTGCGAACAAAGTTACACATTTATATGAGAGCAGGATGTCACAAGCGAGTGGGCTCGAGAAGGCCTACTCAAACCATCGTGTCATCATCTCATTAATGTGATTAAGTATAATAAGCCACCGGTTCATGACCAATGTCATAAACTAATTCCAATCATCTTAATGTGTGAATTCTCGAAGATAAGTTTAAAAGGTTTAGGCCCAACTAGGTAATGACTCAGGACTAATTCATATTCACTAGATCATAAAAGGATGTCATGGAGATATCAAGTGCGCCTAAGTCGCAAATTTAACTAGTAAGTGCTAATCCCCTGCACCTTCAAGTCAATTTTATTCTCCATACACTTTAATACATCTAGTTGAAAGATGACGATACTCCTCTTGCCATATCTATTTCTCGCTTCATAGTTACTTGCAATTAATTCTACTATCCACAAGAAGGAGAGAATAAGCTATCAATCTGTGACAGCTCTTGAAGTAACTTAAGCGGAATTAGGCTAAAGAGTCTAATTCAACACAATGCTCTCACAAGCGATGCGTCAAATTCTTAGAGTCATAACAACCTTGTCAGCCTTGACCTTTTCATTACTATGCTGCAACGTTTGCACTTAGTGGTAAACGTTATTCAAAAACGTTAGCCTAGTAAAGGAATAATACAAAGAAGCCCCTCATCATGTCTCACACTCAAGTGTGGAAACAGTAAGTGTCCAGACTTAGACAAGTTGGCAATGATAATAGATTTTGCAGCCACTAAGCGCTAATCTTTTTACTTCACGTGATATTTCAACGCACACTATTATAGTGTATGAAATTTTGCTCCATCCACTCCCAGTAATTGGGTAGAGAGCAAAACACTGCTCATACTGGCTACTCGTCTTACACTTAATGACTAATTCATTTAGGCTCGCATTTCTTGGATGACGTGACTCTTGAATGTTACTTCATCTAATGATGCAACATCATTAAAAGTCAAATTACAAAGCCAATCCGCGCAGCTCAATAGTCAAGATCATATACAGATCTATTGAGGGCTTAATAATTTCATAACTCCAAAACTCACCAACCAAAACTACGTAGCATGCCGCTAACCATAGCGCACACATTAATTTTTATTGTGCCAAATAAGGCAACAAAACCACAGCGACTTTGAGTCATGTTTCCTTACTTTGGCTCAATTAAGATTTGACCTAAAGTCTCCAAGACTTTTGCTCATCTAAAGAATGGGATTACGTTGTTCACATTTGAACATCTCTACTAAGTCTAGGTCAACCAAATTAACTTCCATAAGCTAAGTCAATTTAGAGAGAAATTCGCATTGGGATTAATTTGATTAGCATAATATAATTTTGCCACAAAAATCTAAATTAAATAGTGACAATATTACACAAGTCGCAAGATCAAAAATCCGCTATGCTCGTAATCATCTCTTGCGCCACAGGTGACAATTATCCAAAATTTAATTTAATTTATGCGCAAAATATTGATTTTCGGGAGTTAATCTACAAAGATTTCTCTCAACCGAATAACCTCCCACTGACTATGGCATGACTAAAAACATGATAAAAAATTATAATTCCATACAATAGCATCATAATGTAGATTCACAACCAATTCATGCTATGTCATAATTAACAATGGAATTTAGACAAATAACAATTAATCATACTATTCTAATTACAACATATTATAAACCAAAAAAATATGTTGTATACAATATTCAGATTATGCCACAATAAAAATACATCATCCTGAATTTTCTGGAATTCTAAATAACCAATAAACACACATAAAATTAGAAATATAAAATTCCAGAATCTGATAAACTAAAAAAAATATTCCAGTAAACAGTAAAACATTTCAGAAGTCTACAATAAAAATTTCAACCCCAGAAAATTATTTATGCAATACCAGAAGCATTTTAAAGCATAAATAATGAATTATTATTTTAGGAAAAATATTTTTTATTTTCATAAAATTTCCAAAATTTTACAGAATATAGAAAATTTAATTCTGAGTCTAACGGTTCTAACCACGTTTAAAACAAAGCTATAACGAATAAATTATGGCCATTTAACGCGATTCAGAATTTAAGACAGAACAAACAGAGCCTTAAAAACAAGCCAGCACGGAAAAACAGCTCGGCGCAGCTCAGCACGCGGCTTGGTGCGTATGGCTCGGAATGCGGCTCGGCGCGCGGCTCAGCACGCGGCGCGCGTGTGTGGCGCGGAGGGCGTGCATGGAAGGCGCGGTAGCGTGGCAACAGCGCGTGGAAGCGTCTACACTGATCTGGCGCGTGGGCCAGCTGCGCAGCGTGGGCGCGCGTGGTACCGCGTGGAAACGTCTTAAGGCGTCAGGTGGCGCGTGCAGACCACGCGCCGCCTTCCAGGGTGTTTTCTGGTCCAATTTCGGTACTCCCGAACTCTATTTTCCAAAATAAATACATTTATAGTCTTAAAAATGACATTAATGATCATAAAAAATGAAATATTTTAGATCTCTTCCTCTTTTATAAATATTCATGAGTATCGATGTGTACATATATATATACACACACATGATAAAAGAAAGCACGAAAAAACCCATACATGGCTCTGATACCAATGTAAATTATAAAGTATTATAACGCAGCGGATTAAATGTTTAGATCATACCTTTTAGCGAAGAACCTTGTGGGTAAATCACGTGCTTCCTAAATCTGATCATTCAACCCAGCAATGGGGTGATATTACAATAGTGAATATCACCCACACAAACCACAGTGCAAATGGCTTTGATCGTTGTTTTTTGGAGAGAGTCAGAGAGAGAGGAGAGTCTGGAAAAAAGGTTATGGGTAAAAACCCCATAACGTATCTGATATACGTATCTCCCATTCTTAGATGTATATAATCAATAATAACCAATAAATATCTATCCATCTAATCCATATCTATTGATATGATAGATATAGATATCCTGAATGGTTATCCAAATAAGTTTGAATTAAAATTCAAACTTACATGGATAAGGTTCAAGAGGTTCAGGCTCAAAAAGCTCAATGGGCCATGCTACATGGGCGCCCAATTTCTAACAAAAACAGTTGAAGAAGAAAAATGTAATGGCATAAAGAAAAATTGTAAACTGTGAAAAGAGGGAATCAAAACATAGTGTAGTGTGGGCAACTCCACAATGGGTTTTCTAAACAATTGTAACCGTTTATAAGTAATTAAAAAAAAAAAAACTACATATATATAATTATCTTTACTGATCATTGAAAAAATCTGGAGGACTCCAGTTTAGTGTGGGCAACTCCAGTTTTTTCCTTGATTTTTTTTTTAATCTTTAATGATCTTTTTTTCAAAATTATATAAATTTTTTGTTTACTTTTCAGCTCTGTTGCAAATCTGAAAAATTAAAAAATAATAAAAGATAAAAAATCAAAAAATCAAAAACAGAAAGGCACAACCAAACAGAGGAGTTCGAGTTTGACATACTATACTTATTTTTGAGCTAAAAATTCTGTGAAGTGGATTTAAAAAAATTAATAAATAAATATAATCATTCAAAAATCTGGAGGAATATGCAGAAACCTGTTGAAGAAACTTGAGATTTGAAGTAGTAGCTATGAGAGGTGAAGCATCAACTTCTACTAGTTCAGCTCTCTTTATGAATCTGTAATTGGAGGAATATGCAGTTTTAAAATTCACTACAAACAACAACCACGAAAATACAATCCTACTACTCAGCTTTCAAACTAATTCTGTGAAGAAGATAGAGTGTACGAACAATATTCACTGAAAAAGCATTCACTGAAAAAATAGTAAAACGGGTCGAGATTCCCATAATGCAAATTAGACAATTTGTAACTCAAGTGGCCAAAGAAAACCTATTTCAGTAAACAACTAAAAAAAAATTCCACAACATCAACATCATCACACAAACCAACCGATTGATAATAACGAAAAATTCCATGCACAGTGTCACAGTTTTTGGGAAGGAAGAAAAAAAGGCACACTGTCACAATTTTTGGTAAGGAAAAAAAAAAAGGCACACTGTTTGAGTTTGTTCGAAAGGAAAAAAAAATAACAACAAACAAAGGAGGTCGCAACATGATACAAATGTTGGATAGTCGTCAGAACCAGCCACCCATTCCGGAGTTTTCCACTAATGGGCCACCCATACTTTGGGACTCTTCATTTGTAGCCAGCTAATGACAACCGCGTCTGTCGGAATCCGCACCATTATGGCTTGATTTGCCAGGTTGTCCAGTACCATCAAACCAAAAACAATTAGCTGGTCTTGCGGATCCAGCCCTTCCAGCGTATACAACCTTGTCATACACTTGTCAATGAGCTCCTGTGTCGAATCTCTGTAATCATGATGCATGCAGACTTCTCATTGTTGTAATTTTACTAAAGATGCAAGGTTTTCCATGCTACTCGCCAACAGTGAAGCTCTATCACTCTGTCCTTTTTTTCGCTGTGGGTGTGTTGTGCGACTAAATTTGCGTTTGCTTCCGCCACTTATAGGTGTGTCATTAGCATGAATTGCCGACGAAGCAGTGTGTACGGTCACCAGTGTGTCATCCTTTGGCATAGAAGTGTGGTGGACAGTGTCTTCACGCTGCGCGGCAGGCTAGAAAGGGGGCCAATTGCTTCTGTCCTCGCGATCTTGTTCATCCATAGGGCGAAGTACCATTTTCGATTGCGATAGGTTCAAATGCTGCACCTGGTGTTCATGCATATTTTTGGTTGCCGTAGCCCCTTCATACACCCTTTGCATGAGGTCCATGTGCTCGAACGGTTTCATTTTAAACTTTATTGCATTCTTGTCAACCTGGGAAGACCCCAAAAAATTGCATAGGATTAAATGCCAATGATTACAAAATCTATTAGATAGGATTTGAAATAAATATTTGTATTTCATGGTGTGTGAGTGAACCTGCTGCTAAGTCATACCAAAAAAAAAAACTAAGCTTGTAATTAAATAATCAATGGCTACGAACAAGGGAACTATTTAATTAAATTGTAAAATTATCTTTAACATTTTTATGTGTTGCAATTGGAAGGTTCCTTCCTTATATTAATTATCTAAGGCTAAGAGTTGAGACCATAGTTAGCTACATTCTAAATTTACGTTTAACAGTGTAACTAAGGAGATGCATGTTTTGGTTAGTAACCTTTACTGAACTTGCAGACAAATGAGGCACCATTCCTCTCAATTACAATACAGTAACTTTCTTTCATAATTTTGATTGCAAACATTTTGGTTGGAACATCTTGAAATGTTTCCTTTTTGAAACATCTATCACCCAAAAGTTTAAAATTTTAAAATCGTAGGGTTGAATGAGGTGACACCTACAAGTGTGTATGCCACATGTTCTGTGTGCTTGTTGGTGTTTTAATTGAAGTTCCTCTGTCTGATGTCTAGCTGATATTTCATTTTCATTGTTCTAGTCAAATTAAACCAATGAAGTCAATAATAAATTTTGTTAGATACAATCATAATTATGTTTCCTTATTCAATTGTGCCATAGAATTGAGTAAGGAAGACAAAAGAGAGAAGAAATTTATAGAAGTGAAGTGACAAAGCATGACTTGTTTATATTTAAATTTTGCTATGTGGACTACCCAAAGAGAGAAGAAATTGGCTTTGAAGTACAATTTATTTATCTACCCAAAGCAGAAAGGGATAAACTCTCTGAGGTTTATTTAGAGAACTTCTATTCTGATATGTATAAATCAGAATAAAGGGTTAAAATGTTGAAAAAGTTAAAGATGTAGCACATTTTTCAAAAATCACAAAAAGGACAAACCTACACAAGTCATGAACTGATTTTCCTATTTATGAACTTTTCAAAAAAAAAAAAAAAAACCTCACCGAGTTGCTTTAGATCACGAAGTTTGCAATATCTGGAAAACACTACTAGTACATGCCCATTCAGGTTCACTACCGCAAAAACACCCAGACAGAAGTACCAAAGAGGGAGAGTTTTTTGAATGAAACTAGCTTGGTAACTTTCCAACGTCGATAATATAATAAAGCTGTTTGGAGTCCAAAATATGTCCCAATTTAACCACATACGTGTATGCACGCTCATACCTACAACAATGCAATTTGGAGTACAAACTGGAAGTCCAACAGGAGTACTTGCCAACATAAACTCACAAAACACTTAAAAAAAATTCACAAAACAGTCAAACATTGAGGAGGGGACAGAGAGACGGAGAGCCAAGTGTAGACACCCCATTTTTGATCGTCCTCAAGACTTGGACGTCATCGTTTGTGCACATGATGATTATGATTGCATGTGTTCCTTTCGAGTGCTTGAAGTCCTTGGTGAAGTGCCCTGTTTTTGAGCCTTGAAATCGTGTCCGTTTTGTGCCTTGTTTTGGACCAAAGCCTTAGTTTTTCACACCCAAAACTCCAGTTTTTCAAACCTGAACATCTTAGGACCAGCAGGCCACCTTGTGTGCCTTGCCGGCCACCACCGTGTCTTTTCAGCCAATGGTGTGGCCATGTGGCCTGCCGGCCATCATTGGTGGCCTGCTGGCCACTGATGCCTTTTTTCAGATATTTTCTTGACAGCTGTTCCAGCTATTGGCACAATGGGTTTGATCACCATACACGTGTATAGATTGATATAACTTAGCCAAATGCTTGTTTTTCTATAAATATGAGACCTTCTCCCCCATTGTAAGGGTTAAAAAAAATTTAGATCAAAATTCTCTCACTCTCTCTACAAAATTCTCCCTTTCTTGAAATTTTATGCTTAGTTGCTTAGTGTCTCTACACTTTTGTCTATCAAACCCCTAACCAAAGTTGCTTCTCATTGGGCTGAGGTTACTTGGTATCCTCCTTTGAGCTTTAGAAGGTGGTTGTGGCTTGCTTTGTTGCCTAATTTGTGCCTTGACTTCAAGAGGTATAACACTTGCTTTGTTAGCTTGTTTTACATATTTGCTTTTCCATCTTCTTCTATTGTTTTTGGGCTGTTTTGGGGCTGATTTTGAACTGTAAAAAACTTTGTTTTTGTGGCCTAAAGGTGGTGGTTTGAGGCCATTTTCAGTTAGGGGGGTGGTTCACCCTTCTTACTTCTTTGTTTGTAAAGCTTTTGTACCTTTGTACACCACTTTTAAACCAAATTTTTTGGGTCTTATAACCACTGAATTTTAGAGGTTTTTCAGTGGCAAAAAACTCATTTTGAAGTCCAAATTTGGAGAGGTTAGCCTCCCTTCCTTGTGTCTTGTTTGCATGCTTCGTTAGTTTTATATGTTAGCATGTTTTTCTAGCTTAACCTAGCTCAAGTCCAGCATGTTTTAGCCTTTGAAATAGCTTACTTTAACTCTGTTTTGGGATGGTTAGTTCATGTGTAATAGTCTTCACAAGTTGGTGTTTTAGGGTCTTAGACACTTCTTGTTTGAGTTGATAGCATCTTTTGGTGTTGTTTTTCACTCCATTTCAGCATTATAAACTCTGCAACATCCCTCTTTGCTTCACTCTTTTATTCGCTTTTGAGGGTTGTTTCAAGTTTGGGATCCTTTAAGCTTGAGATTGAGGTCATGCTTAATGGTTTAATCCTCTTTGAGGGTTCATTATCAACAGCATAATCTCTCTCTTGCCTTACATTACCCCTTTGGTTGACACTTCTTTCATCTTAAAGGACACTCACCAATGGACAAATTGATTAAAGAATGATTTGATAACTAAAATGTGTAAACAAAATTGGCAAGTAAAAGTGGCAAGATAAGCATTTCTTTGTGTTGCATTGCATGTGTTCAAATCAGACGTTAATTTGAACACAAGGAAAATGGGGCATTTCATACTCAAAAGTGATGAAATGTGCCACTTTCCTAGGTCTTCGTTGCCCTTGATTATGCATGATATGGTGATGGCATTTGAGTCTTGTTTTGCATTCATTGAACTTGTACAAATTGGTCCCTTAGCCATCATGCATGGAAATTGCTTAATTGATGGGTTGAGAGCCAAATGTATCACTCCTTTGAGCTTGTGTTGATGATAAGGGGTGATACATGGTACAAACAACCTGTGAGACCACCCTTCTCTTGCTCTATTTTGTCCTTTATCGCAGCAAGGAAAGTCTTGGCTTTAGTGGCCGGCAAACCCTCTTCAGTGGCAAGTAGGCCACCTTCAATGGCCAGCAACTCCTCAGTGTTGGCCAGCAAACCCTCATCTGTGGCCGGCCGGCCATCAGTGAAAAATTTGGTATTGTGCTTCTGAAGCAGAGTAGTGTTGATCTGGAGGAAGAAAATAGGGTAAGTGTTATGCAACAGAGGCAATTAGTGGCAGACAGTGGATGTTCTTCGGGTGAAAAACCGAGCATGCATGCATCCCTTGTTTCCCGATGCCATTTAGTTAATATGCTTAGTTAATTAGTTGTAGCTAATTCATGCAAATGTTGTAACTATTTAAGTAGATTAGTTAATGTTGTGTAGTTAATTAATTAAATAGCTTAGTCTAATTGATTAATTAGTTAAGTGTGTTGTAATAATTAATTAGCTTAGAGTAACCTTTATTTATTTATTTATTCAAAGTGTTGTAATTAGTTAAATAGTGTAGCTTAGCTAGTTTCATTCAGACCCTCCTTCGTGAGGGTGTAATGTTGTAATAAGTGTCCGCTTTTGATGGTTAGATTAGAGACATCATGTTTTAATTAGCATACTTTATGATTGCATCCATTCACCTTGTCTTGAATGCACCGAGGCTCGGCGCATTATTCAAACTGAATTGCCATTTCAATAATTCTTTGAAAATGTGTTTAATCACATGTTATTTAAATGGATCCCTATGCCATATTAGTCGCTGAGCTTACTAAATTGCATATTACATGCGTTGCATTAGTCATCTTGTATAGTTAGGAATCATGCATATTTTTCTAACTCATATCTACTTGGCTTGGAGTACTAGGTGAGTTTTATGCTTTAGCATACTCGCATGAATGTGAATGTTGCCATGATTAGCATGCTTTCCATGAGGCTAAATACTTATTTGATATTTGATAAACTGCTTAAATGCCTGTGGATGAAGGCTTGTTGCTTAAATTGGAATGATTCAACAAATGCATGTTTTTAAGCCCACTTTGTTAAGTGGCAAATCAGTTTTAACCCCACTATGTTTAGTGGCAAATCTGCAAACTTTTAAGCCCACTTGAGGTGACAAATTCAAACAATTTTCGCAAAAACAAACATGAGTTGAATTGTTCCAATTTGAGCAAACTAGTCTATACTTGCTTGTGCGTATCACATAGTAAAAATAGCTTAAATAACTAGAACAAGAACACATAATGTTGATAAAAAATCATATCATGATTAGTAGAGGCTGATTTTTGATCGGGTGAGTGGGGGTGTTCAATTTATGACCTTCTCCTCTCGTACTTAAGTTCCTGAGCTAAGGCAACTTTGGTGATAATGGACAAGTAGCCTTTGGCACGAGTCATGGGTTTCCTAAATTTTTTCAAAATAAAATGTTTAGGTGGCGGCTCTGTATTTGGAAAAGCAGTCCAATTTTGGCACTTTTTGATTCAAAATCAATTTTCCAAAACGATTTACCGGATTTGGACTCTTTGGTATTTATCAGTTTCATATTGCACTTGTGAGATTAGATTTAGAACTGCGGGAGTCCGAACTGTAGAGCTTTCTTTTTGAGCTTCCGAAAGGGGGCTCGAAAAAGGCGAGCTACACCAAGTTGGCAAGTATAACAAAGCTACTTGGGGTGAAAAATAGGTGTCTAAGATTAGTCATACCTAAGTAGTACATGGCCACTGAAACTCATAAAGCTCCCCCCAAATTGAAATTTTCAATCTATCTTACATTAATTTGTCTGTCCAACCAAGTGACACTGCGTTTCATTGAATATAATGACTGATGAGGCTTTCATCATTTTTGCTCAAATAAAAATATTAATCAATAGTTACATAAAATAATGCTTCTAATGTATGCATGAGTATCATGTTAGATGTAAGTAAAACAATTTGGAAATGTTACCTTTTCATAATGCGCCCACTAGTCGTCAGATGCTTGTATCAAACCTGTCGCTTCATTGTAACTTATGTTGGTTAGCCCATGCCTGCTGTCCATCAGCCGTGACCACGACTACCAATCCTTTTTTAGCAACGCGTACTTGTTTTGCAGTTGCTTGACGTCATGGACCTTATTTGTACACTCCTAGAAGGCCTTGCAGAAAGCTTTATATCCATGCATTGTCATTGTATGGAAGCTCCCCTTGAAACCAAAGTCCAACTCTTTGATAACAAGTTGCAAGAAAATCCGCACTGTGTCGGAGTCCCAAGTTGCTTTATGCATGTTTGCGGACTACTGTTCCGTCTGTTTATTACCGCGCTTATGCAAAGTTTTAGAAGGCGTCGACTGTGCTTGGGACTGCTTCATTTGCCTACTACAATGCAACAGTAATTGTGGTATATGTGGAAAAGCAAGTATTTGACAAACGTGAAATGGGCATTCATAACATGGCAACATAATGGACAAGAATATAACAAATAACATAAAATAGCATATTGCTTAACCATTTGAAATACGGATTGGATACATTATATGAAAACGACAAACAAATATGCAGGTGGTATGGGAATCATCGATTTTTCCTAACAACTGGTATCAGAGCTTACGGTTTATTGGGGTTTATTTATTTGTGTAAATCAATGGTCTAGCTTCAATGGAAGCAATTGGGTAACTTGGAAAACTAAAATGGAGGACCTATTATTTTGTAAAGATTTATATGGACACATTGAGGGTGATAGTGGTAAACCCGAAGGTATGAAAGATGATGAGTAGAAGAGGCTTAATCGAAAAGCCGTTGGTGTTATCCATCAATGGATTGATGATAGTGTATTTTATCATGTTGCTACTGAAACTTTGGCACATGATTTATGGAAAAAATTAGAGAGTCTTTATGATAGAAAATCAGCCATAAATAAAGCCTTTCTGTTTCGTAAGTTGGTTAATTTAAAATATAAAGAGGGCAGCCCTATTCCGGAACATCTGAATGAAATAAAGAGTATTGTTAACCAACTTGCTTCTATGAAAATTGTTTTTGATGATGAGTTGCAGGCTTTGATGCTACTTAGTTCTTTACCCGAAAGTTGGGAGACTTTGGTTGTGACAGTTAGTAATTTGGCGCCCGATGGAGTTGTCACAATGGGCCAAGTCACCAGTAGCTTGTTGAATGAAGAAACAAGAAGAAAATCAGCGGGTTCCTCTCATTCAGAAGCATTTGTTGTGAGAGGCCGAAGCAAAACAAGGGGGAGAAGTAAGACTCCTCATGGTCGTGATCAAAGCCGGGACAAATCAAAAGATGGTTCTTTTTCAAAGAAAGACATTGAGTGTTATTATTGCCATGAGAAAGGGCACATGAAGCGAGAATGCCAAAAGCTCAAGAACAAGGAGAAAAGGCGTGACAAAAGTGTGGATAAGAAGCAAGAAGACACAATGGCAGTTACTACCGATGATCTCATGGTCGTTTGTGAAGATGATTGTATCAATTTTGTGGGCCAAGAGAGCAGTTGGGTGATTGATTCTGGTGCTTCTTTTCATGTGACTTCTCGAGTTGATTTCTTCACTACCTACACCGAAGGAGATTATGGTTCTGTTCGAATGGGTAATGAAGGTTTTTCCAAGATTATTGGTATGGGTGATGTTTACTTGGAAACAAATTTGGGCTGCAAGTTGTTGCTTAAAGATGTGAGGCATGTTCCCAACATTCGCCTCAATTTGATCTCTACTGGGAAGCTAGATGATGAAGGCTTCAACAACAAATTTGGTGATGGAATATGGAACCTCACAAAGGGTTCTTTGGTGGTTGCTAAGTGCAAGAAGACTCATACACTTTATTCGATGCAAGGAAAAAATTGTAAAGGTGTTGTCAATGCACTTGAAGATGATTGTAGACACCCCATTTTTGACCGTCCTCAAGACTTGGTTGTGCTTGTAGGTATACCCAACAACTGGTTCGATTGCTCGCCCAGCATTCGACTGTCGCGGTGGAACGTCATCGGTTCGAGTTTCCGGACCCTGTAATCTTTCTGCCTCATTTTTGGACCCTGACTAGGTCCTGTCAGAGTGGCCCTCCTAGTGCACTGCCGGCCATAGGCATGGCACTGCCGGCCATGTCTTTGCCCCTAGCGGCCACTGGTGAGCACCTGCTCATCGGCCATCGCTGTGGCCATTGCCGATGGTTGGCACCTCCTTTTCTCCTAGTTTTTAGGCGGATATCCGTGTATTCCTCATATCTGCCCTCCATATACGTGTATGGAGGGATCAAAGCCTTTGGAAGCTTGTTCAAGAAGCTCTAGCCTTGCATTGCTCTATATAAGTAAGGGGCTTCTTCCTTACACCAAGTTCTGAGATTTTGGAGGGCAAAAATCCGTCTCTCTCTCTATATTGCTTGTGGTTAGAGCTTGGAAGCTTGGTTTTCTTTGCACTTTTGCACTACACCTCATAGCACAAGGCTTCCATCACTCATTCAAACACTTTGAGGCTGATCTTCAGAGGCTAGAAGCTCAGATTTTTGGACCAAAAGGTTGCTAAAGACTTGTTCTTCAAGGGTAAGCATCTATTTCCCTTAAACTAGTCTTTCTTTGTTTCATTTCTAAGCCTTTCTTGAAAGCATCTTTGGGCTCCAACCCTAACTGAAAATAGTCATATTTTGAGTCCCTCTTCATGTTTAATTAAGGGTCTTTCTCTGTTTGAGACCTCCTTCCATCACTTGCCTCTTTAACTTTCTTTTAGGCTTATTTTTGCATAGTATTTTAGGCTTATTTGTGAACTGTTTTGAGCTTTGATGTAAACTGTAAAGTGGCTTCTTTTGAGGCCTTCTTCAATTTTTTTGAAGGGCTCTCCTCTGTTTGAGGTCATTTACTACCACTTGCCTCTTTACCCCTCTTTTAGGCCCTTTTCTTGCATGCTAGTTTAGGCCTACTTGTGTTTGTTTTTGTGGCTTAAGGTAAACTGTGAAGTGCCTTATTTGGAGCCCCTCTTCAACTTTGTTGAAGGGCTCTTTGCCATTTGGTGTCGGCTGCTGCCCCTTGTCTCTTTGATTCACTTTTAGGGCTATTTTTGCATGTTAGGTTAGCCCTATTTGTATTCATTTTTGGAGCTTTGATGTAAATTGCAAAATATTTTGTTTTTTTGAGGCCCTCTCCATGTTTGATTAAGGGTCTTTTCTTATTTGAGGTCATATGATAGCTTGTATGCTTAGTTGCCTCTTGTTTTGAGCCTTATGCCTAAGCTCTTGTTGCATGCCTTGGTTGGTCTTCTAACCACTGAAATCTAGTGGATTTTTAGTGGCTTGGCCCTTGTTTTGAGCTTCCAAATCAGAGGGGGGTGACCCCCTCTCACCCTGACTTGCTTGATGGCCATTTTGGCCTTCTAAAGAGCCCCCATCTTGCATGCTTTGTTGACTGGCTTCAGGGCCAATTTTGTGAATTTTAGGACTATCATATTTGATTTTCATAGTTTTATATGTCATGCCACTTGCCTATCTTGTATGTTCCTAAGAACTCCTTGCATGGCCCTCTAAAGGAGCCCCTCGTTTTGGTATGCATTGGCTGCATTTCCATGGTTATTTGGGCCTATTTTCACATGGTTTATTTACTGATTTTTTCTGGTTTGATGAGTTCTCACTTGCATCATATATTTTCCATGTAAACCATGTTTGCTAGTCAAATTCGTATGCTAATTTATTCCATCTTGTTAGCACTTTTTGGCCTTGCTTTAAACTGGAAAAGTCCATGTTCTAGGACTGTCTTGGTTCCGTCTTTAGACTTCATAGTCCAATAATGCATGCTTTGTATAGCTGTAAGCCATTCTATGTGCCTAGTTTTGCATTTCAGGGTTCATCTCATGCATCGAGTGCCATGATGCCATGTTTCGGGGCTGTTTAGCATCATGTTTGCATACTTAGTCCATATTGCATGTTTGCCATGCTTATGTGTTGCATTGTTCAGGTTAAACGTTAATTCGAGCACGGGAAACGAGGGGTATGTCATACTTCAAGTGATGGGATGCGTCTCAATTCTCGGTCGCCGAAGCTCTTGATGACTCATGATAGAGTTCTAGGCTTTACTTGCTTTACATGTGCATTCATTTCACATCGAGTCATGCAATTCGACTCCTCGGCCATCATACATCAATATACGTGATTCGTGGCCCGAGGATCGAGGACTACACTCCCTGAAGAGTAGTCATGCACACATGTGTGAAAATATTTTGCCATGCCCCTTTGTTGCTATCTGTTGCAGCAAATCAAGAATCAGCAGCCTTCCGGAGCTTGGCACGCATTCCAAGAAAAATTACAAATAGAGACTAATTGGGGCATCATAGTGGATTTCCGCGCAAGGCAACCTGAATATGCATCATTCATCATCTGGATCAGAGCTGAGGCGGTCCCTGGCTTGCATGCCAATTTATTGCTTTCCTAGATTAATTTGTTAATTAATTAGGACTTTATATTATTTATTCGGACTGTATTTATTTGGGACTGTATTATTCTTTCGGACCCTCCGAGTGAGGGCCAATTGTTGTAATAAGGGTGCGTGCGTGTGTGCATGTCTTCCAATCCCCTTTCTTTCTCCCTTTTATTTAACCGCTTATGATGGTTAGATTAGGGCATATTTAAATTAGCATACAGTATGATCGCATGTTTGCATTCATTCATCTATTTTGCATGCATCGGGCTCGGCGCATCATACTAACTGCATTTGAATTTCAAATTCAAATTGAATATGTGTTAGCTGTAGCATTTCACATGCCATGTCTAGAATAGCCGAGCCTGCTATAGTTGCATTTTGCATGTGTTACATTAGGCATTTCTGTATAGTTAGGATCATGCATTGATTTCTAATTGATTTCTATTTTGTCTCGGAGTACGATGTAAGTATTTATGCTTTAGCATCTCGCATAAGTGTGAATGTTAACATGACAGCATGCTTACCATGTGGCAAAATGCTTAGTTGATATAACTGCCTGAGTGCCTGTGGGTGAAGGTTGGATTACTTGAATTGGGATAATTCATTGAAATCCGTGTTTTAGCCTACTTGCGAGTAGCAAATTTCGAACATTTTCCAAACAAACGGATATGCAATGCTTTGTTCCAAATTAGGCGATCTAGTCTATATTTGTTGTGCTGTGCGCATCACATAGTAATTCTAGCTAATTAACCGGAATAGAACGCATGTGTTTTCAAAAATGAGATATCATGGTTAATAGAGGCCGATCTTCGGATCGGGCGAGCGGGGGTGCTCACGAAGTGACCTTCCCCAATCGTACCCAAGTTCCCGAGCCGAGGCAACTTTGGTGATGATGGACACGTCGCCTTTGGCACCGAGTCAGGGTTTTCTAAATTTTTCCATTAAAAAAAATATTTAGGTGGCGACTCTGTATCTGGCAAAATAGTCTATGTTTGGCACTTCTTTTCTAAAAATCTGTTTTCTCAAAACGATTTGCCGGATTTGGACTCTTTGATTCAGATTAAGAATCGTGACAATTTGAGTCCGAACTGTAGTAGACCCACAAGCGAACGGAACGGGACTCACCCTCCCGGGGCGTTCGGGGGACGTCTACAATGATACTTCTACCGAATTGTGGCACAAGCGGCTTGGCCACATGAGTGAAAAGGGGCTACAAGTTTTGTTCAAGAAAGAGCTTCTACCCGGTTTGAAAGGTACACATCTTAAAACTTGTGTTCATTGTTTGGCGGGTAAACAACATAGAGTTTCTTTTCATAAAAATGTTGCTTCTAGAAAAGAAAATGTGTTGGAATTGATTCATTCGGATGTTTGTGGTCCTTTAAAAGTTAGAACACATAGTGGTGCACTTTATTTTGTTACTTTCATTGATGATTATTCAAGGAAAGTTTAGGCTTTTCTACTAAAAACTAAAGATCAAGTTCTAGAAGTATTTAAGCATTTTCAGGTCATGGTTGAAAGAGAAACAGGGCAGAAATTGAAGTGCATCCGAACAGACAATGGTGGTGAATACATTGGGCCATTTGATGAGTATTGTCGCAGCCAAGGTATTCGGCACCAAAAGATAATTAAGAAGACTCCTCAACAAAATGGCGTTGCCGAGAGGATGAACCGTACCATTGTAGAAAGAACAAGGTGTATGCTTTCACAAGCTAAATTGCCAAGATCCTTTTGGGGTGAGACAATGAGTACAGTGGTTGACGTGATCAATTTGTCTCCTTGCTATCCTTTGAATGGTGATGTTTCTGAAAGAGTTTGGACTGGCAAAAATGTGTCTTATGAGCACTTGAGAGTGTTTGGTTGCCGAGCTTTTGTTCACATTCCAAAGGATGAGAGGTCCAAGCTTGATAGTAAATCAAGACAATGTATTTTTCTTGGCTATAGGCGTGATGAGTTTGGGTATAGATTATGGGATCCGATCGACAAGAAAGTCATTCGAAGCCGTGATGTTGTGTTTCTTGAAGACCAAACAATTGAAGACTTTGGTAAAGGTGATCAACCAGAGCAAAAAACTAGTGATCTCATTGACATAGATCCATCTCCTTCATCTTCAGTTCATGATGAAAATGGGGGAGATGTGCAGCCACCTATTGAAGATGTAGAGAATGATGCTAATTGTAACATGCCCGAGGGGTACCTGTGCGCGTTAAACAGTTCGGACTCCCGAGATCTCTTTGATCTCATGTTTCACGAGTGCAATGTGAAACGTAGATGAGAGTCCAGATTTGGCAACTTTTAGTGAAAATCCATTTTATTGTAATTTTGTCAAAAATGGACTGCGTTATCAGAACTCAGAGTCGCCACCTAATATTTTGGGAAATTAGGAAACCCATGACTCGGTGCCAAGGCCACTGTTCGTCGTAACCAAGGATGCTTGGCTCGGAACCTTAGGTATGAGAGGGAAAGGTCAATAATGAGCACCCCCGCTCACCCGATCAAAAGATCGGCCTCTACTAAACCATGATATGACTTTTATTTTCTTTATATGTTTATGTTCTGATTATTTTAGTAAATCCTAAAATTTACTATGTGAAGCATAGAAGTATAGACTAGTTTGCTCAAATTGGAACAATTCAATCTCATGTTTGTTTTGAAAATGGTTTGATTTTGCCACCATCAAGTGGGCTTAAAGACGTACATTTATTGAATTATTCCAATTCAAACAACAAGCCTTCATCCACAGGCATTCATACAGTTATATTAAGTAAGCAAGTAGCCTCATGGTAGAATACTAACACATAGTAAGAAAAACACACACAAATGGGATGCTAAAGCATAAAAACTCACAGATTGACCGACGTCCCTCGAACAACTACAAAACAAAGTTAGTAAAATATGCATGATCTTATAGACAGAATCCTAATGCAATTCATTCATGAGATGCAACTAAAGATTCGGCTTCTAAATATGACATGTAAAACATTGCAAAATATGTGATAGCGCACAAAATCATGGGATAATCAATCAAAGTATAAATATGCAAATTTAGCCGACTCTTAATGCATGAGACATAAATGTAAAGTATAGATATGCATGGCATGTCAGATATATACATACACACAGTTAGGGAAAGCGATTAAAGAATGGGATAGAAAGAAGCGGGGTGGGGGAATTATTACAACGCCTTAACTATTACATATCCGAATAAAGGAGGAGGGAGAAATAATAAAATAAAATAAAACCTCACAAAATACTCAAAATAAAAATAAAATAAACAACTTCATCAATGGCACATGTCACTCCTTTTTGCATGTCCCGGGGTTCCGCAACATCGCATGATTCACATTTTCTGTCAAAAGAGAGAGAGAGTTCTGCTTCAAAGTCGGAATGGTGAGAAGTCGGACTGAAGTGTGTAGCTGTAGATAGATACATATATCAACAAAGATGCAGTACAGACAAAGGCCAGTCCAACGATGTTTCTGGGTTTGAGAGAGAGAGAGGAGAGTCGTGCTTGTGTGTGGGTTATGGGCTGTCTGTGTGTGTGTGCTGTCCCCTAAACCATGCTGTGTGTGAGTTGTGTGGGTGTATTGTGATAGGTTTGTGGGTGTGTTGTTGCTGCCGTGGGTTTGGTGCTGTGATGCATGGGTCTGTGAGGTGCCGAAAGAGAGGGAGGAGAGCTGGGTTTGGTCTCCTCTATGCCCGTGTGTGCTGCTGTGGGCTCCTCCCTCTTCCCTCCAAGCCCGTGTGTCTCTCCTCTCAAAAATGACCCTCTTGTGTGTATCTCATGCCCCCCCTTTTTTGCTTTTTTTCATTTGCCTCCTTTTGCCATCTTATTGTATATGATTAACCAGTGTGGTTCAAGACTTGGTTGAGAGCTGGAGAGAAGAATTGAAAAATCCGAGAGAGAGACCCCGAGACCCCAGGCTTCAGAGCGTGGGTTTGAGAGCTGTAACAATCAATGGCCGAATAGAAAGAGGTCCCCCCCCATGTGCATGCATGTGTCTCTGTGAATCTGCCGAGAGAGAGAGAGGGATTGTAGTGTGGTCTTGTGTGTGTCTTGCTCGTGGCTGTGTGGATCCCCTTCCTGTAAAGAACCCCCTCTTCTTTTTTTAGCACTCAAACCCGAGACCCCTCCACCTAACCCATCTCCCCTCTTTAAAAATATATCCTCCACTAGCAAAACCTCATCAAGCTATTCATACACCTTGGTCACCCCCTTTTCTTTTTAATTATTAACAAAACACACACGCATCCCACGCTGTCAAATATTCCCTCTTTACAATATCTCTTAACAACTCATCTTCCACCAAAAAAACACCATTATCGCAAAACTCCATTACCATGACCAAATATTTTTTGTTTTTTTATTATTTTCTATTTTTTTGTATTTTGTTTTTATTATTTTTTTTTATCAAATATCACATGTCATATAAACACACCTAAAAATTTGTACAAACACACAAAATAATATAAAATTATACAGAATGATGAAATGCCCAAGTCTTAGGGCCGGTCAAAATGGGGTGTCTATACTAATCCTAATGAAGTTGAGCCAGAAATTGAGGAAGTGCATCCAACTCAAGAACCGCCACCACAACTTGAGTTGAGGAAATCTACAAGGGACCGACAACCTTCAAGAAAGTATCCTCCCAATGAATTTGTGTTGATTTCTGATCAAGGGGAGCCGGAGAACTACCAAGAAGCAATTGAGCATGCAAAGAACGGTGATTGGAAAAAGGCCATGGAAGAGGAGATGAACTCCTTACTTGAAAATCACACCTATGACTTAGTGAAGTTGCCCAAGGGGAGGAAAATTCTGAAAAATAAGTGAGTTGTCAAATTGAAGAATGATGGCAAGAATCTGAGGTACAAGGCACGTCTTGTTGTGAAAGGCTTTAGGCAAAAGAAAGGTATTGACTTTGACGAGATTTTCTCACCGGTTGTAAAGATGTCTTCTATTCAGGTTGTACTTGGCATGACTGCAAGTATGAACCTTGAAGTTGAGCAACTTGATGTGAAAACCGCATTTCTTCATGGTGATCTTGAAGAAGAAATTTACATGGAGCAATCAGAAGGTTTTATGGAAAAAGGGATTGTTTTTCAAGAAAAATAGTAGCCTTTTTTCTGTGAAGCAGCTGTGATACATCTTCAATGGGTTTTGTGGTTGAATTACAAGCTTGGTGGCAGATTGATTCTGACATTTAAGTGCACTATTTTGTTTGCAATCAAGTTGGTGCTTATTCGGCTACTTTGGTGAGGTATTGATTTGGGTTGTTATTTTGGGTCTTCTACAATTCTGGTTCTAAAGATTTTGGTTCATCTATTTGGTGAGGTCTTTCCTCTTGTTTATTTGTGATTATTTGGAATTCACCTAAGGGTGGTTTTGTGAGACCATTAGTGTCTCGTTTGTAATCATTTGGAACTTATTTGGTTGATAGTGGAATCGGATTTCGATCCCGTGGACGTACCTCACATTGAGGGAACCACGTAAAATTCTTGTGTTACCTTTGATTTACTTTTTTCGCATTAGTTTTTATTCCCATTGATTGATTTACTTGTGGGAATCATCGATTTTCCCTAACAGGTAGTACATACAACCTAACAATCGAAGCAAATCAACTACGGATGTGGAACCACAACATTACAACAACAATAGACAAGACGAATGCCACAATTTGCAGGAAACTCAATGCGTGCTACAGGTTGACGATGTCAACCTTCAATTGGAAAACCACGTTCAACATTGAGTGCTACTAGTGTATGATGAACGTCACAATTGGAAGGCCATGTCAGTTACCTGAAAAAAAAATGCGTAAGGCTGTCGTAGCGCCTGTCATGTTGAAGTTGTGCTACTCGTGTATAATGATCAGTTAAGGAACATGTGAACAAGTGTGTGTACCGAAAATGTGAAAATACTGCTTAGCTATTTTTTACAAATTCAATTGGGACAATTAAATTTCATTTAAATAAACTAAATAAGTCAATAACATAAATCATGATTATTTTATTTTTTCGCTCAAAAAAAAGCAAAAAAAAAATCAAAAACATATAAAAAATTCTCAAACAGAGCTAATTAAATTAGATAAAAGGCCAAAAAATTAGACTACAAACGTTCTTCCCAAACTAACCTTAAATATTATATATATATATATATATTTTTCTTAAAATGTAAAAACTATTAAAAAAATGATAATAAAAAAATACCTAGTTGAAGTACAGTTACATACAGACAAACATGAGCTATGTATCATAAATGTATGACCCAATACTGATTGCAATGAAATTAAGGAAAAAGACTCAATTGCAGACCAAATGAACAAGTGGTCAGATCAAATATCGAAGTAAAAACACAGAAATTGCAATAGGCAAAGTACGAAAAACATCGAAGACAATAAGGATCCCGAGCTTCGAATTAGGGGAACCAGAAATGTAGGTCTTGAGGCCTCAAAAGTCCTCCACATGCCCTGCTTCACAGCATGCGCAGAGGAGGGTCAGAGCATTCTCGCAGCATTGAGCACTTGCCATATCAATTTTCACTCTCCAAACAACAATTTAGGAAATCACAGCTAGTGTAGGTACACTGTATGTGTGTCAGTGTGTGTGTATATATATATATAAACTAGCCGTGGCTGCAACTTAACTTTATATATATACTACCACACCTTCCCGAGCTGCGTGAGATTGATTTTCATAAACACTCCATACATGGAGATTCTCTAGCTGATTGGTACAAGAATCCTAGAATGAGTAATGTTAATGAATTTTTTAAGAATAAGATGTAAGTTTTTAATGTTTACATGAATTGCATTATTAAAGTCCCTGAGAATGTTAAATCTGCTATAATAAAAATCTATATTTCAGTTTGTATTTCTGTATTTTTTATTTACCTTTCTATATCTTATCAAATATCTTCTACAATACCCAACATTCTATGCAGAAAACAAATCATGAGTGGGGACAGTGGACATCTAGTCATGTTTCTGTCTCTCAAACTCAACTATTTGTTGATGGTGCTTCAAAGGTATTTTATAATAAGTAAAGAAAAATAACAAGTTATTTTCATTTGTTATGTACTAATTTGCTTTGCTTAGACAGAAAGGGGATCTGTATGGTATTGGTTGAAATGCGAAAATTCATTAGTGTGGAAGAGATGTTACCTTGTAGTTTGAGGGAAACAGGGCCGGAGTGGTGTTGATTTGGTCAGCAGTAGTGCAGATCTAGGCGATGGATGATACGATAGCCGTCAGTTATTGTTGTCATGCGATCGAGTTGAGGTACGACTTTCCCACGGCTATGGCGGTGTTGTAAGGTGAAGGGTGCGACGGATCTCCGGCAGTCGCTGGTGTGAGCGTGATGGAGTGGACTTTTTTCTCCGACTGAGGAGCTGTCTTACTTTTTCAACGACAAATGCTGGTTGGAGAAGGACAGGGGAACTTTTGGGTGAGAGGATATATTATTGTGATATATTTGTCTCAGAGGAAGCAATAAAAAGTAGGGGTAGAATTGTATTTTTACCCTCTGCAGATTTAGACAAATTTTTGCCACCCAATGCATGAAGGTATGATAACTTTTTGACTTTTTTGGTAAATTTTTGGCATTTTATCTTTTTTTGAAGATGCCAAACTAGGCCTAAATTTATAACTAAACATTCATGTAGTTGATTGGTGGGACTTTTTTGGTGATGAATGCCCTGAGTTGAAGAGGTTTGCAATTAGGATATTAAGTTTAACATGCAATTCATCGGGTGTGAGCGCCATTGGAGTGCTTTTGAGATGGTACATTCAAAGTGGAGGAATCGTTTTCATTAAAAGAGAATGAATGACTTGGTGTTTGTCATGTACAATTTGAAATTGAGACAATGACACATGAATAGACAAGCAATCATGAATCCATTATGTTTGGATGATGTCCCATCAGATGATGAATGGATAACAGAGAGAGAGAGACTCAAACCCTTCCAAGAGAAGGAAATTGGTTCTTGATAGGAATGCTCGACATGGAAGCTCTTATTTTATGCTTGAGCCAATATCTTGGTCGCTCAAGCCAAGCTTCAAAACAAAGGGTGGTCGGTTGAGCAAAGCTTTGGTCGCTCAAGTGAAGATGCAGAATAAGGAATTTCTAGATTTGTTTTTTAAGTTCAAAACTCAATTTCAAAGCATCAAAACACATTCTTTTGGACCCAAAACTTGAGAAAACATGGAGAAACTCATAATATATCTTGAATTGAAATTCATTTCGGAAAGCCAAGGTCCAAAAGCATGTCAATTATCCAAAACGAAACTTAAAATGTATATGTCTATAACATGATGCATAATTAGGATAAATTGTTGTGAAACATGATGAATTCTCAAAATCAAGCTAAGATAAGTGCATGAATGAGAGAATTCTTTGGAAAACAACTTCAAATTGTCATGAAATATGTATGCATGCATAGATCATCCTCAATTCTACATTCTTCTCATGAATCTCATGATCATTCTTCTAATTTTCTTGATTAAATCCACCATAAAATCCTAAAAATCTGAACTAACACATTGGCACAGTCAATTTCATGTTCGGTGGTCTATAAGGCCTTCAATTCACAGATTCAAGCAAAATTATCGACAAATATTCTTACAATAAACAGATATACACATAAATAACACATGGCACATGCAATTTACTTAGGATTTCATCGTAATTACTTTTTAAGCATTCTGAATCAAGGATTATAAGCTAATCACAGATCGGGGTTATTATAAAGACCAACTTTTCACTGTTGTTCGTCGTCTCTTGACCTCAATTTGCCATCCAATCACCACCACCGATGGGCATGGGTTCAAAGTCTGACGTCAAATCAACCATCATCACTGGCGGCGAATGAAAGCTCTTTATGAAGGAGTCCAGATTTGGACTCATCATGTATGGAAATGTAATTTTGGCCCAGCCTGGCCCGTGTCGGGCTTTGCGAGCTCCCGTAAAAATTCAGGCCGGGTTGGGCCAGGATCGGCCTACGGGCCAAAAAACTAGGCCCAAGCCCAAGCTCAGGCCCAGGGGTATTCGGGCTTTGGGCGGGCCAGTGGGTCGGGCCTCGGGCCGAGCCCCTGGTCTTGGGCTTGGGCCCGGGCATTGGGCGGGCTTGGGTGGGCCTAAATAATATTTTTATAATTTTTTCACTAAGATTTTATGATTTTCCATTAAAAATAACACCAAGCATCGGGCTGGGCGAGCTGGGCCTCGGGCTGAGCATTTGGACGGGTCTTGAGCGGGCCGATGGGCCGGGCCCATAGGCCGGGCCAAGCTTTAAAACGATGGCCCAAGGCCTCGGCCTGGGCTTGGGCTCAGGCCTAAACAGGCCTTAATGGGCTGGGCCCACCTTGGGCAGCCGCCCGCGGGCCACGAGCCAAAATTATACCCCTAATCATGTACATATTTGAGTCTCTTCACCTCTGGCATGCAAAAAGGGCAAAACACCTTCATAAAACAAAACAACTTCATGAAGAGCTTTTTATGATTTTTTTTTTTTTTTGGGTATAAATTTTTATATATGGATATGATGTTTCATTTTTATTTCTACCATTATATCTAGATTAGATCAATTTAATTTAGATATATTTAAAAATTATAAAATTTGTACAAAAATGTTTTTTGAAAAAATCTATTGAATACCACAAAATAAGATAATGTATTGATTTTTTGTATTTTTTTGGTGTTTAATGAACTTTTTTTTATAAAAAAAAAAAGGCACACAAAATATTATAGTTCTTAAGTATATCTAGATTAGGTGTATCTAAAAAATAAAAAATAAAAATTGCTTAAGACATTAAAAAAATTTAGTAAAAATAAAAAAACTGAAAAAAAAAAATATTCAATTTTTTATATGAGCTAAACCAAAGAAGATGATTGTTATCCCTTGAAATGACATGAAAAAAGTATCTATATTATTTTATTATTTTATATGTATAAAGGCTAAGGGGCAAATATGTCATTTTAATCTGATAATGGGGTAAGTGTAATTTTTTAAATGTGAAGGATCTTAGGAGGTGTCAATGTAATTTACCCTAATATATATATACACAAGGGTAGTTTGGTCATTTGGTAGAACTTTGTACTTCTAGGCATAATATTTTAGTTCTTGGACTTTTAAACAAAGAAATACAATTTTAGACTTTGAACTAAGCGTCTATTATTATTATTTTTCTTCTTTTGAAATTCATACTTAAAATCAATAATCCAAATCCAAATACTTAAATTTGAAGTATATAGTCTCAAAATGCTTGAAAAAAGTTCAAATTTTCTTACAATAGTGATTGAAGGATTGGGGACGCGTCTAATTTGAAACGGTTCATTTCTCTTTAAATGAATTATTTTATTCTTGATTTCTATCCAATTTAAACAAATATTATCAATCGGATAAATTGACATAATATGAAAAAATTAAAAGGCAAACTTGATATATATAATTGAAATTATAGTGATCAAATTGACACTAAAAAAAGAAAAAGAAATTACAGCAACGACAAGTATAAGTTGGCCAAAAAAGTTATCGTACTGATGAGGCCTATAAGGGTTTCTTTGTATTTGATTGGGAGATTTGAAAAGGGAAAAGAAAAAAATATGTGAAATGTGAATAAAATATACCCATATTTTACTTAATTTTACACACTTTTTTCCTTTTTCTTTTCAAATCTTTTCTTAAATTTCTCAACCAAATACAGCGTTAATGTATTGAAACATGCATGCCACAAACACATTGGACAAGTGTAACGCCCTGCTGTTTCATACATAAATCCAACACAACCAATATAACAACACACATCAAGGCCATCATTTTCACTAAACTAAGAATTAAAATTTATAACTTCTCTTTTTACATGTCCTTAAAACCTTATACCAAACTCCAAGTTCTACAAACAAGATGACAATTACAATAGAAGAACCCCATGGGTGTGCAAGACAACAACAAAATAAGTCTAACAGCCCTATTACAAAACTCTAAGTCTTTATAACAAAATATTCTCAACTGTCAATCCCAAAACCGTTTACTTCAAGTCACCACCGTAGTTGTACAACATTATTTCCTGAAAAATAGAATAGGGGTGAGCTATATGCCCAGTAGGAATACATTTAACCAAGTATTTAATCATTAGAATAAATTTATGGCATCCTTGAGACAAAACATAATAAGGAGTTATGAACACATGTAATCTTCATTAATTATGTAAATACATAACGATTAAGCACGGACCATTACATTTTACACCATTACAACATAACAGTTAGACAATCACATCAATGGAAAATAGACCATGACTCCCATGTAAGAGTCCAACACAAGTTGTTTTAGTTTCAAAAACCATCTCCCCACATTTGCCGGCTAATATACGGCAGGAAGTGGACACCCAAGAAAACCATCTATTTTTTCACTTTCGCCGGCTATTATACGGCAGGACTGTGTGGACACCAAAAAATATTTTTTCCACATTCGTCTAGCGATAATCCTAGATAGGGCATTTGCGCACCTTTTAAACTCCCCGCGCGGGTACCAACACAACGCCACATTTTCCAAAACCGACTCTTACCCGGACTCCTGCACAATTTAACAATTTCATCACATTTTAATTCCATCAACAAACATCCATTATCACAATAGATGAAACACCACATAATATTCAAATAATAATAACTATCAACATCTACATCTTTCATCTCTTCATTGCTCATAATATTCCATAAATCAAAGGAAATTTCACTCAATTTAGTGTTTTCTACTAAAATTAAAAAGTTAGGGTTTTACCAAATTTGGGGGGTTTTCTCCTTCATCTTAGATATAGGTTTTAACAACATTTATACATATGTTTTTAGCAAAAGAGTTAAGAATTTTCAACCAAAAGTCAAGTAAAATGATTTATTTGTGTAAAACATGGGTTTAATCCAACAAGATTCTCAAATTAGCTTATAAGTCACAACAATACCATGAAATCTCTTCAAATTAAAGAAATACTAAGATAAAAGTATCCCTACCTCAAAGAAATGAAAAGAAAACTCGGAGAAACCCAAAGTTGATGAAATCTCAAAGTCCTTGGATCAAAAGAAAGCGCTTGACGTGCTCTATAACCTTCCCCAAGGGACCTAGGTGAGAAGATGCTTCTAGATGAGTAGATCTAGCGATCTAAGTGGGAAAAAGTTAGGTTTAGAGAGAGAGGAAAGAGGAGAGAGGCTCACGATTTGAGAGGAAAGAGGAGGAGGAAATCATGAAACAGAAGAGTGTTGGGTCTATTTATAGTAGTAGAAAAGTAGTCCTAAGGTCAATGAAAAGAATACGTCCAAAACCCCCAAAAGTATGGCCCATTCGGATCCAAAAATTATGGAAATAACACGTAGGGGTCGACCCTTAGGACTGAGGTGTCGACCCTTAAGGAGAAAAACTGGAATATTAATGTTTTCTGCAGCCAAGGGTCGACCTTTAGAACTCAAGTGTCTTCCCTTTATTTCAGAATGTGACCTAGGACAAAATAGAAAGGGAAGGGTCGACCCTTGGAACTTGGTTGTCGACCCCAGAGAAATCATCAGAAGCACTAAGAATTCAAACAAGTATAACTCTCTTGTTCGGACTCCGTTTTAGGTCGTTCTTGTGTCCAAATCGAAGCCCCGAAAACAAGCTTTCCAATGGTTCTGGCCTTATATTTAAATTCAAAGTATGGAAGGAGAAAAAAGCTAAAGAGTGAAGGTTGGTCAAAAACGAAAACTCAAATTCGGGACTTTTGATCTAATCTTTCCTAAATACCTTGTTAAGGCTTCAATCAAGGTTCTAAACATCCCCCAAGGATCCTCAATTATAATATTTAGAGTTCACTTACCAACCCATCAATGTCAAGATTCCGACAACCATACAAGTTTTAAGGTGACGGGTACTAATTTGCACAAATCCAATACGAATTAGAATCCGAGTCATTACAGCAAGCATCTTCTGTAGGAATTGACTGCACTAACTATTGTGGTAAGGGACTAAAAGTAACAAAATATATATATTGAGAATCGATAAGCAACAAAGAATATATTTTAGGGATCGCGTAAGTATTTGATAATTTTGATTTTGTTGAAACTTAAATATAAAATTATGAAAATATTTCAACTCCATTAATCAATTTGTTTGACAAATTAATATTACATTTTGTATACTTAGGAGATGTTTGACAATTGGCTAAAATAGTTAAAAAAAGGTCAAAGATTATTTCACTTCTATTTACTTTTTTAAAATTTTTTACTTTTTTGAAAAGAGGTAAAGAAAACTATTCCTAAACACTTTTATACTTTTCTCTCATATTTTAGTTAAAAAATAAAAAATAATAAAAAAATCAATGATGTACGTCAGTAGGCTTAGCTTTCCCTGAGAAAGCATGTAATTGGAAAAATAGTGAGGGGATTGAAAAAATAAGTGTATTTTTTTTTTACCCAAGTACAACCTATTATTTGTAAAAAAATATATATATTTGTTTTAGAATTTTTTTTAAAATATAGAAATATATATTTTTTATTTTATATAAAAATAATTTAACAATTCCATCACTAACTATCTCTTCCACTATCATCAAAATAAACACACTTTTACTTAATCTCCTTATTAACAATCCTCACATTAACAATTTCTTCACTAACTATCCCCTCACTAACAACTTCATCCAACCTAATCCGCCAAGCTTTATTGTATTTTTCAAGCTAGACTAGGCTCATATGCATTGTTAAGTTAGCTAATTTTGGATAGGCTTGTCTTCCCTAGACAAAAATCAAGCCCAATCATCCTATTATATTTCAGCTACCAAATTATTCAACACAAATGGGTGCTTTGGCAACCCAGTAAAAAGCCAGCAAGTTCAGATCCTCTCATTGAGGATCCTCCTTCATTTCCTCCTTGCAACGGCTGAGATCAGCCATTGCAGATCCAACGGCTATAAAATAATAATAATAATAATTTGAAAAATAGAGGGAAGTCTGAATCTTTCTTGAAAAATAGAGGGAAGTTTGAAAATTCTGATTTCAAACCTAACTATATATACGTACACATTTTTGTCGTCCTCATTCAATCTCCTCTCTTTCTCATTCTCTCCATTTCTTCACATTGCATAACAAACAAAAGCCACCACCGACGCTGATGACCACCGGAACTGTTCACCATCGTCGTCGTCGTCGACCAGTGCAATCTCTACTACCGCCATCGCCACTGCCACCGTTCTATGTTCCAGTCCACATCCATCACCTACATAAACTCAGTGTTTATTCCTCTGGTTTTCCCTATCTTTCTCAAATCATTGTTCCCACCAGTTGCCCACAAGCAAAATTGGAGCTTCAAACTTAGCTTTGAATGATATCTCCATGAACAGAGGCTCTCACCACTAAAAATAGGAACACCATTTAGGTGTTTTTTCTTCTCTTTTTGTAAATTGGTTTGTAGGTTCGTGACTATTACAATTTTTTTTTTTTTTTTTTTTTTTTTTTAAGTTTTGGGTTGAGTTAGTGAACTTTAGATGTTTGATTAAAGTACTCAAAGAAATGTTAGTTTACCTGTTGCTCAGGGTGCTAAACAATGCCATTGAAACGTGTGAATCCATTGCATTATGTAAGGCTATTATGATGATATATGTACATATGTCATTTGAGATTCTTTTGTTGCTAAAAATAGAGGGAAGTTTGAATCTTTATGTAATTGTATGAATGAGGAAAATCAAACCATTAACTTTTATATACAAACAGATGAGTAATAAAGTTTTTGAGTTCTTTGTGAGCAATGTGGTTTGGATTATTTAATTGTTAAGCATTTTAGTGCTCATATAGCGCTGTGAAATTGCAAATTGGTAAGCAATATGCATTATATATGTATAAGAATAAAATTCCCTTTCTTTTGATTTGATTTTCTTAGCTTTCAAAATCTTGATTGGGATCATAAAATAATATGAAATGTATGTTTATCTCTGAAAGATTCAAAGACTAATTTACAATGTCCAGATTGATTCTTGAAAGATTCATAGATACTATGGATTGAACACGAAACATGCTGGTAAAGAAATGTTGCCTTTAGATACTTGCACTTAATTCCCTTTCTTAGCATAGATCTTTATGTCCTCAATTTTATTTTATTTTATTATATTTTTTTAAGTATTCTAATTTCTATCAGTTTTTTTCAAATCTTGACTTCCCCAAGATGCATATATAGTTCTTGAATTTTCTGATTATCTTCTTGAGTTTGTTACAATGTGCCAACTTTTCATAAATCATAATCCAAAACAATGATTTCCATAGGATAAATTTCCAAATAGCAAAATTACCTATGAAAAATAAAGTAAGAAAAATATTTAGACTTTAAAATGTGTATGTGTTAAGGCCATGTTTATTGGAGCAAATTAGATTAGATTGGATTAACATTATTAATCCCTTTCTCCACACATTATCAATTTCAAAGAACAAAATTTCAACACACACACTAAATTTTAGCAACAAGCCATTTACATTAACAATTTCAAAGAACTTTTTCAGAACATGAACAAAGAACCTTTAGCACAACAATAGTTAACAAAATGTGGAACATTTCCAGTGTAAATACGAGCCATAACACACATTTCAGCCCAATTTCAGGACATTCTTGACAGTGTTTGATTTGGAATGAACACAACTGATGCATTGCTTAACATGAACCTAAACAGCATATCTATATCAAGATATGCATTTGCATATCTATCTCAGATCTTATTTTTTGAATGGAAGGGTGCATCAGAAGTCACAAATACACCAAAATCTTTTTTTTTTATTTTTTTAATGAACCTAACTGTATATTATTATTATTATTTTTTTTTTTATAGTAGTAGACTTTTATGGACAATGTATATTGTGGATTGACAGTGTGCACCAAAATCTTATAAGTGAAATGTACCAAATTCACAGGGATGGTTTCACACCAACATTAATATATTCACACCAAATTTCAATTTCAACCTCCATCATAATCTATTCAATTTCACAGCAAGTTTCAACCTCCAACATTAATCTATTCACACCAAATTCAACCTCATACATGTTCACACACAAAACAAGAACAAAATCAACTTCATACATGTTTACAACAATTTCAGCAACATAAAAAAAAAAAAAAAATCAGCAATAGAGGGACAACAGTTTGAGCAACATTTCAGCAACAAAGGGACAACACTTTGAGCAACATTTCAGCAATAGAGGGAATGTTTGTAAAAAAAAAAACAACATCTCAGCAACATGGATAAAGCTTCAAGAAAAAAAAAATGTAGAGACAAATTTCAATTTCAAAAATGAAAGACTAACCTATGGAAATGTCTGTAATTTTTATTTTTATTTTATTATTATTATTTTTTTTCAGTTTTCAACAGAGGAAGCCCCAATGAATTAAATCTTAAACACACACACACACACACACACACACACACACACACACACACACACACACCAGTAGCATATTTGCAAAATCTAACAAAAAAGAAAGTCATTACATGGATAAATAATAATAATAATAATAATAATAATAATAATAATAATAATAAAAGGAATGTCTTTACAAAGCTTCAAGACCAAAAAAAAAAAAAAAATTTGCAGAGACAAATTTTAGTTTCAAAAATGAAGACTAACCTGTGGATGATTGACGTCGGATTGGTTTGCTCACAACGGAGCAATGGGTTCGCGATGTGAGGGTAGAGAGAATAAGGGTTCGGTCAGGTGGAGCAGAAGAGCGTAAGGGCTCTAGTTTGCGAAGCAGACACCTCGATCGGTCGTCGTCGGGAGTGGATAACCATCGACAGTAGGTCGCCGCCGGGATTGGGTTGCTAGTGAGGGTGGATTTGGTGGAGAAGAAAGGAGTGAGTGTGCGGCTGAGTGAGAGTATATAGATGTTGTATAGCCTGTATAAGCTGTATAGCTTTTGGGCGAGAAATTGCCTGATTTCAATTTCATAAATTTATTTTTTTATTTTTTTTATAGCCGTTGGATGTGCAACGGCTAATCTCAGGCGTTGCACGGAGGAAATGAATGAGGAGAGCTACGAAGGGGATCCGGACTCAAAGCCAGCTTTTAGCTTTTTACCAATTTTGGGTCACATCACCTTTCATATTTTTTACCCACAAAAAGACAAAATAGACTAAAAAAAACCAAACAATCAATTTTTTTACCAACTTCTTAAAACACCAATTTGTATGCAACAAGCCCAACATGTTGAAGTTTTGTTGCAGTCTCAATTTTCTGTTTTGAGCAAATGTCCTCCCAATCAGCAAATCTAGATCTTCTAGAGTAATTTTTTTTAAAATTGTTTTTAAATTAATTTTCTGATTGGTTGAAATTTAATTTTACAAAAATTAGAAGTACAACAACAATACAAAAAATTAGTTTAAAGTCACTTTAAGAAAAATCACTCTAAATAATCTCGACTTTGAAATTTGAAATTTGCTCTTATATGTTATTATCATCACTCGGATTTTTTTTAATATATTTTTTCCTACTTATAAAAATGAAATTCTTGTTTTAAAAATAAAAACTATTCCTAGGTGCGAAACTTGAGTTTGAGTCTTAACACTGCAAATGTAATTTTTCTTCATTTTATGTATCGTTTATGTGACCTATTGTTTTTTTGTGTTTTTTATTTTTTTTTTAAATTTTTTATGATTTTAAATAATTCACAATGGATTATCTAATTCTCAATATGTCTTACTTGACACTGTAGCCACCACTACATCAAAAGATGGGTTAAAAAAAAAAAAAAAAAAAAAAAAAATCCTGACTGAATAAGAGAAAGGATTGCATGTAATAGAGGACTAGTCAAAGCAAAGTCCCACGAGCCTATTTTCTTTCCGGAAAGTGTGGGAGATCTGTATAATTTTTTTTATAATTTAATCTATAATGATGTAATTTTTAATTAATTTAAGTATTAATTTTTATAATTTAAGTATTAATTTTTAATTAATTAAATATTTAATGATATGAGGCCTACACCCTTATCACATCAGTATAAATATATTTATGAATATAAAATATAAATCTCTAATATTATTATTATCCCTCCAACTTCCCACCCACCAAAAAAAAAAAAAAAAAAAAAAAAAACCACCTATCGTGTTGAATTATTTATTCAATAAAACAATAATTTAAAACAAATCACTAGAGGACAACGTCTTCTTCGAGTCTTTAATGTATAGCTAGATCCATAGGATGTGCACAAGACGGGAATTCGACTGATGAAAGATCCTTCCCCCATATATATCTAATCGAAAAATTGCGGACGTTGTTGTTTACCTTGTTTGGTTCTCATGAATGTGTGGTGAAAAAAAATGGCCACTTGGGCAATTAATTAATGTCCAGTCAAACACAACGTAATTAATTGAAAATTGTATTTATATCACTAGTTGTAATTATCGTTTTGTATATCTTTAATTTAAAAATTAATAATTAATAAAAAATACCAAAGTCAAATAATATCTTAATATGATCGATGTAAGTTGTAACAAAATTTGATGGCTGGTGTATATAATGTACTTTTTAGAGGGTTTTTGACTTTTTAAAAATTTTAGTATTTTTTTGTTTTTTTTTTTTTTGGGTGACTTTTTTTGATTAAAAAATCTTGTTGGAAAATGACAGTCATTTGGACGTTTTTAACATGAAAAAATGAACATGCTAATTTTTTGAAACAGAAATGATAACAAGCCCTTACGGAAATTATTTAATGTCAGAATTTATGCAAAAAACATGGTTTAAAAATTATGAAAGTTAACAGATATTTTAAAATGAATAAAAAATGTTATGAAATTAGTGAAAGGATTAGATTTTTTTCAAATTCATTCAAAAAAAAAAAAAAAAGAAAAAACTTGAGTGGCTTGTGGGATCACCATTGGTCCAATTTTGATGATCCAAATTTATTTTGTAGTGTCTGTTTATCATTTATGAAAAAATTAGATTGATTCGATAATTATATTATTTTATTTTAACGTGTTTATCTTTAAAAAAATAAATGATCTATTTTAAAAAACATATTTATCATTCTTTTTTTTCTTTTTTTTTTTATAGAGATGAACACGATAAAAGAAAAGTATTGCGATTATAGATCAACCTATTTTATTATTATTATTTTTATAAATAATATACGCTAAAGATTCTACATGAGGGATTTGAAATCTACACCTTTTTTTTTTCTTTGGAATAAAATTATAAATATATCTCTTGAGATTTGTTTAAAATACGAATTATTCATGTGATTCTCGACCTTTCAAGTTTCTAACCATGTCACAAATGACTTATTTTATTAATAAATTATCAAATCAATTCATAATTTTTAATGATGTCATAAATATATTTGAATTAACAATTCAAATAATTTTACTGTTGTATAAGAGGCTAATTAAAATTATTATTTTTCTATTAATTTTGTTAAATATAAATTTTTGACAAGAAATTATTTATAATTTTCAAAACTATAAGTGAGAAATCACATTTTAAACCCATCTCAAAAAATATATTTATAATTTATTTATTTTTATTAAGTCTTAAGACTCTTCTTAACAACACTAGAAATTGACAAAGTCATATAGAATAATATTTTGGGATTGGCTTCTGTCCAGGCCTTAATCGGATTGAATCGCGTTGTTTGGCTTGTGAAACTCATTACGGGTCTCGTTTTGATAATCTGAACCGTTTAATGTGTAGAACTCGTCGAGTACTATATGCCTGTAAACATTCACGTTGATCGGATATCGATAGCTATATGATCAAAACAGATTTTTGTCAACCGTTAATTTATTCACCGTTCATTTTTTTTATACAAAACTGATTTGATCACATAACTATCGATATCCGATTAATGTGATTTTTTATAAATATATAGTACTCGATGAGTTCTATATATTGAAACGGTTCAGATTATCAAAACAGAACCCGTGATGAATCCTCATGAGCCCAACAACACGGTCCAATCCGATTAAAGACTAGACAGAAGCCATGCCCTAATATTTTCTTATATTTTCCTTGTCTACGAAAGCACTTGTCTCAAAGCAGTAGTACGTAAGCGCATACGCACATTATGGGGTTGTTTGAAATGTAATAAATAATTGTACTTTTTTATATTTTTAATTTAAAAATTTGAGAGAAAAAATATGATTATTTAAAATAAATTTTTGATTTTTTATAAAAAAAAATATGTATTAAAATATTGTATAAAATAGTAAAATTATCATTTTACCCTTATACCCTATCAACAATGTTAGGTAGTTCAAAATTTTATGGCTCAAATGATTCAAATCACTCAAAACGACGTCGTTTTTGAATGTAAATGAGTGTAAAACGAAATTATTTTGACAGATTTAAGCTATTTAAGTCACAAAATTTTAAGTCATCAAATATTTTCCTATGCCCTATGCATAGTGACAGTGACTAGTGAAGGACGTGGTACGGAATGCTTTGAATTTTGTGGTGGGGGTAGACATGTTTCATATACATAGGATGAAGTTTCCTTTAGTCATTAATCGGACTAGACAGCCTTACCACATATCTTATTTTAATAATTTGAATTGTTAATGTATAAAACTCGTTAAGTACTATATATTTGTAAAAAATTACGTTTCTCAGATATTAACAGTTATGTAATCAAATCAATTTTGTATAAAAAAATAAAATAAAAAAATGAACGATTAAAAATAAACGGCTAAAAAAAATCTAATTTAATCATACAACTATCCATATCCGATCAACGCAATTTTTTGTAGGCATATAATACTCGACGGGTTTTACATATTAACGGTTCCGATTATTAAAGCAGGATCCATGGTCGGCCTCCACAGGCTAAACAACACCGTTTTTTATAAATTTTTTGTGAAGCCAATTAGGTAATTTGTACAATCTAGTTATCATCACGTCAATGACTTTTTGGATTTTTTTTTTTGTGTAAATTTATTTATATATATATATATATATTTGTGAATAGTGATAACTTTTTAAATAATTTTTTGACTTTTTATCTTTTTTAGACTATGCCAAACCAGTCCTATAATGAGATCCTCGTGATATATATATATATATTTTTATAGATTTAGAAAGAATTTTTAAATAATTAAGATTTAATTTTATAAAAGATAAAGAGTCTAATAATATTAAATTGAAGATATAATAATATTAATAATCACTTCTAAAAAATTTCCAACCCTACAAGGAAAACTCTCTAACATCTCCATACAAAAAATTCCCAAGTCGGACTATTTTGTTATTATTTTCTACTATTTTGAAGATCTCCAAGTTGCGGTTCGGGCTCTCAACAAATTGCTCAAATAGTATTTATATATATATTTTTATAAGGGTAATATTATAAATATCAAATTTTTTTATTGTAAATGATCAAATATTTTATATAGATGTAAAATTTATATTTTATAAACCCTACACTCATATAAAATATTTAATCATTTATTTAATAAAAAATTTGAGAAATATAACATTTTTTTTAATAATTATATTTTGGATTCGTTTGGAATGTAAATTAACTTTTTAATTATTTTAGCCTAAAAAGTCTCATTTAGAATAAATATTTTAATTTTTTTTTAACTTTCATAAAAAAAAAAATTATAAATTAAATATAACATTTTATTTTATTTGATTAAAATAACATATTTTATCTTATATAATTATTTTAATCCAAATCCACGTCCAAACGGGGCTTTTATATAAGTCCATCAATTCAAGCCAATAGCACACAAACAGCACTGAGTTTTTTTTTGCATAGAGTAGGAAAAAGAAAAACATAACACACAACCCAAACCACCCCACGCGCCGCAGCCAATATGGTACACCGCCACATCCTCCTCGTCACTTTTCCGGCGCAGGGCCACATCAACCCTTGTCTCCAATTCGCCAAGCGTCTCCTTTCGATGGGCGTCCAGGTCACCTTCACCACCAGTCTCTCCGCTCAACGCCGCATGACTGCCGGAACACCGGAGGGCTTGAAATTTGTCGCCTTTTCGGATGATGATTTTAAACCCGGGGACGATATCCAACAATACTTTCCTCTGATGAAAACTAACTGCTCTCAAATAATTAGAGATGTCATCACCACCAGCTCCGACGAAGGCCGCCCCGTCACGTGCGTTGTCTACACCATCCTCCTCCCTTGGGCAGCCGCGGTGGCGCGTGATTGTCACGTCCCATCCATACACCTTTGGATTCAACCTGCTGCGGTTTTGGATATCTACTACTATTACTTCAATGGATATGAAGAAGACATTGTGAAAAATCACAATGACCCTTCCTGGTCCCTTCAATTACCGGGATTACCACGGCTTTACAGCCGTGACCTTCCCTCTCTTCTATTTCCTTCAAGCTTACACGCTTTTACGATGAAAACAATCAAAGTGCTTGTAGATGCAATCGATGAAGAATCCAACCCTAAAGCACTTGTGAACACATGCGATGCATTAGAACCCGAGGCCTTGAAAGCTATTCAAAACTGCAATTTGATCGGAATTGGGCCCTTGATTCCATCGGCTTTCTTAGATGGACAAGACCCATCAGATACTTCGTTTGGCGGCGACCTCTTTCAAAAATCAACAGAATGTATCGAATGGTTGAACTCGAAGCCCCAATCATCGGTGGTTTATATATCATTTGGGACCATGATTGTGCTACCAAAGCAAAAAAAGGAGGAAATTGCACGAGGTTTGTTGGAAAGTCATCGGCCATTCTTGTGGGTGATGGTGAGGAAAAAAGAGAGTCGCGAAGAAGAAAAAGAAGAACAAGAAGAAGAGAGGCTAAGCTGTATGGAAGAACTCGAGCAACAAGGGATGATAGTGCCATGGTGTTCTCAACTAGAGGTTCTTTCGCACCCGTCTTTGGGGTGTTTTGTGACGCATTGTGGGTGGAATTCTACGTTGGAGAGCTTGGCCTCTGGGGTTCCGGTGGTGGCGTTTCCTTATTGGTCAGATCAAACGACGAATGCGAAGATGCTTACAGAGGTGTGGAAAACAGGGGTGAGAGTGAGGGCAAATGAAGAAGGGATAGTAGAGAGTGACGAGGTTAAGAGGTGTATAGAGGAGGTGATGGGGGGTGAGGAGATAGGACAAGAAATAAGGAGAAATGCAAAGAAATGGAAGGAGTTGACAAGAGAAGCAGTGAAGGAAGGTGGATCTTCGGACATGAATCTCAAGGCTTTTGTGGAGGAGATTGGAGTGGAGTTGGAGTAAACTGCTCTTCTAGATTGTAAATTTATTAATCTATTTTTTATATCAAAAATGTTTCTAAACTCTAAAATAAGAGTTTTAATGAAACTTTGGATGTGGTGGGTTTAGTTGATGTGATATTTTGATGCATAAAGTTTCATTTGTAAGGAATGTATCACTGTCCCTTTTATATTTTGGGCTCGTTTGTGAAGTTATTTATTTTAATAGATTATTTTAATAAATTAAATTTTATATTTAAAAAAAATTAATTAATGTTTTTTATAATTAAATGTGAGATTTATAGATAAAAAAATTAAAATAATTATAAACTTAATATAATATTTTACTTTATCAATTATTTTAATTTATTTTATTTTTTATAAATTTTAATTTGAAAAATTAAAAAAATTCATTACCAAATACCCACTTTCTTTCTCTTTTCTTTTGGTTGAGATAGAGAGTGTGATTTTTTATTTTTTATTGGGATGTTTTGTTTGATATGATTTGGTTATGTTCGCTGGTCAATAATTGTAACAAAGAAATTGAAAGACTTGTCATAATTATTTACATACAATAATCACCATCAACTTCGTAAATCAGGGGAAGATAAAGATAAAGATGAAAACCGGGATTAAAAACAAAAGTAAGCTTAGGTGTCGTTGGGAAACTTAACTATTTTTGCTAAACTTTTTTTTCTTTTTTTTTTTAGAACTATTTCATGAGATAAAACAAATTATTTTTGAAGTGAATTATAAATTTTTTTTTATAGTTGAATAGAAAGTTATGAGAGAAAAAATGATTAATTGATATGTCGGACGTGATATTTTATCTTATTAGTCTTTTTTTTGTCTTTATGGACTATTTTAGGATTGATTGAAATTGTTATTTATTAGGATTCTTTGTATATATTATTTATAAATAAAAAATTAAATCAAATCGATAATTTTAACATCTTCATTTTATTGTATCCGTATCTTAAAAAATGAACATGGGTGTTTTTTTAATTAGATAAATAATTTTTTTGTTAGACAAACATGATAAATAAATATATTATTATTAGGTCCTTACTTATTGTCAACTCTGCGAACAAACTTGTTCCATTGAGTTGTAATTTTGGCAGTGTTTTTGGCTTGACCACTCGAGCGATGAAAGCGTCGCTCGAGCGAAGATGCAAGCCTCACAGAAGTTTGGTCTGACTTAAAAAATACTTGGAGTTAAGTTTTCATGCTCAAGCGAATTTTCCATCGCTCGAGCGAAGTCGCTATTGCAAAACACACGTTTAAGTCACACTGCTCGAGTGATCATTGTTGGAGAATCTTCACTGTAATAAAAGAATTAAAGGAATGAGAGAAACTATTTGATTACAAAAATCAAAACAGTATATAAAATAAAATAAAATAAAACAATATATTCTTATTTTGTTACAAAAACAAAATCTGAATCTGATAAAAATGAATAAAACAAAAAGTAAGTTAATTACTTACCTTATTAATTAGTTGAACAAAATTTGATCAAGTACAGTGTTTAACATTGTGTGGTTAAGACAGATTCGTCCTCTCCACGGTGTTTCCAGATTGCGGACGTCTATCTCCCAAGATAAAATGTTCAACAACGAATAGTAGCAGCACTACACACTATTCGCACAACGAACATACTTTGTGTTTACACTATTTCTTACAGAAAATTAATGCAGTAAAATGCAGAGAGTAGTGACAGAATAATGACGAAAATTGGAGTAAAAAATCTAAATGATGGCCTGTCTATTTATAGATGAAATAGTGGCTATTTGGTTTGGTTTAAATGAACAGATATGGCACTATTTGGGTTTTGAATTTGAATAGATTTGAATATGTGCGGACAAAATTTAAACAGATATAAATCTATTTGGGTGGAGGAAAATCTGGGCACCATTTTGGAATTAATTTCAAAATTCAAATTTCAAAAAACGATAAGAATTTAATTTTAGAAAAATAAAATTCAAAAAGTTTTTGGTCCAAAAAGATAAACATTAAGCCGGACAATCCCAACCCAACCTTACATCACGTGCAGTGCCCAAGCCCAAATTTCAATTGACTAACCATCGGATGGACGACGGCAGCGGCAGTGTGCGTATGTGTGTTTATTTTGGGTCCAATGGGTCTAGCCCACTTTGCCCATAACCTCACATTTTCACAAAACTTGGGTACCCCTTGGGGCCCTCCCCAAGTTGCAAACCAAAGCTTTATAAACCCACAAAAGTTTGCCTACCAAACCAATGTGGGATAAACTTTAATTCAAACCTTAATAGAAATTTCACCAAAACACCATTTCCATGGAGCTCACTTTGGTTTCAATTTTTCATTCACCCGATAATGGTTTTGAACAACCAAATATACTACGTGAATTACAACGCAACATAGAACGCGTTACCACTTAGACTCACCAACTTTAGCGCATGGGTCTCACCTAAAAATTAGACCAAAGTCTAGGAAAAAATTGTTTTTCCAAAACCATTTCTAACAATCATTCCATGGCTCGAGGCTCGAGTAGTGATCGCGAATCTGTCTACTATAAAGCTGCGAATAAGTGCAATTCTAGGGTACGACTTTCAGATTTTCTTTTTGGATATTAGGGTTTCTTCTAGAGCTTCTTTACTTATTTCCTTTGATAATTGTGTGAATTTAACTCATGAATTAAGTGGTTTAAATCAAAGGGTTTGTGTTTGGTGATTCAATACTAAAGATTTCTTCTTCGGTGGATTCTGAGGGTTTGAGCGTGAAGTGTTTGAAGGAGTTCGAAGCTGCTCGTGGTCGTGGATTTAACGTGAATGTTGTGGATTTGACATCAAGTAGATGAATTCTAAGACGAAAGCGTTAGTGAAATAGGAACAAATTGTTGAAGATAATTTTGCAGAGTTTGGATAAATTGTTTGTTAAATTTGTATTTTTTCATTCTTCATAGTGGAATGATTTGTGGCGTTTCGCCATTGATTTTTTTTATCACAATTGGAAGTGCTCCAGCTGTGATTTTTTTCACGTAAAAATTGTTTGTGTTGATTTATTAATTGTGAAATAACAATCTAAATCTCTTTCGTACGTGCTAGATGATTTAGATTGTCAGTTTTAGTTATTTGGGATTTATTGCAATTAAATCTATTACGAATTACGAATCATGAATCACATAGGTTTTTCAATTGGTATCAGAACATGTCACTTTTTGTTTTAAATAAAACTATAAGAGTGTGATTTTGTGTGATTCATGTCATGGATTCAATTCGCGAAGGTAACTTAACCCATAGGCCTCCTTTACTTGATGGGACAAACTATTCTTATTGGAAAGCTCGTATGTGAGCATTTTTTAAATCAATTGGTGAGAAAGTTTGGCACTCTATTACCTATGGATAGAGTGAACTTTTTTTATTACCATCGATGATATTGATATCCCTAAACCAATTGATAAATAGGACGCAATTGATTATCAAAATTCGAGTTGGAATAGTAAAGCGCTCAATTATCTCTTTTGCTCCGTCACACCAAAAGAGTTCCGTTGTATTTGTACGTGTGAGGTATAAAAAGAGACTTGGGACATTCTTGAAACTATTCACAAGGGGACTATTGTTGTTAAAAGATCAAAACTTCAATGATTCACCTCTTCTTTTGAAACTCTTTTTATGCGAGATGATAAGACGTTTGATGATTTTTATGCCGAACTTAGTGACATCATGAATTCATGTTTCACACTCAATGAAAAAAATTCTTGAATCTAAAGTTGTTGGTATAATTTTGAGGTCCTTACCCCGACAGGTTCCAATCAAAGTGACGGTTATAGAAGAGGCTTAGGATATTGAGAACCTCAAGTTGGATCAATTAGAGCACTAGAAGACCACTTACCCATTCCTATTAATATGATAAATGCTTGGAGCACTAGAAGATCACTCACCCATTCCTATTAGCAGTGTTTCTTCCTCCATGTCAGAACTGTTCTTCCACTCCCATCTTCAAACTACAATAAGTATAGCAAAGCATGTCAAGAGATTACTTGATATGAACACAGAAAGAGTCACTTCAATGACCAAAGGGGAGAATTTTGCAATTAACAGATAAACTATACTTCCCAAACAATGTTGGATGTAGCTGCAAGAGTAAACTAAGTACTAACTACCAAGAATAATAGGTGCCTTTATGAGTGGAAGTGTTTGTCATTAATTAATAAAAAAACATTTGTCAAGTAGCATAAAGGAATTTGTCTATAAGAAAAATTTCTATGCTTTCAGACAAACATTTGATTAATAAAAATTCTTACCAAATTTCATCCAGCCAATATATATATACATATTCATTTAATGCCTGTAATCGACTTTCTGTGGAATAGAGAGAAATTATAATTTACATTTACCCCAGTACACTACTGAAGAAACCTATTCAATGTACAACTTCTCAACAATCAACAATATCAACACCTCCAATTTTTTTAACAAATACCTCAAGTTAATACCATTTTCAAATTTTTGAAATCAAAAAGAAACCTAATCCGTGCTTGCACTATTTGCATATATCCAATTATTAGTCATAAAAAATAATTAAATAGAATCTCACACACACAACCTCCCCACCCTTACTTCTTCTAACTTCTTTGGCCATTTATCATTGATTAAAGTTGCTTGTGACAGATAACATTGCTTCTTAAAAATAATAATAATAATAATAATAATAATAATAATAATAATAACAAGAAGAGAGGCAAACAATAAAAGGAATTACAATTGTTCTTGAATGCATAACAAACATTGGAGACCACAGAGCTAAATTAATATTTAATGATTTGTGTACAGTGGTTATGCATCTTTTAAAATTATTATTGGGCAATGGCAATTGGCAGGTGCAATTCACATTTCAATCCAAAAAAATGAAAAAAAAAAACCAAATAAGCATGAATTAAATAAGAAGAAAAAAAAAGTCGCTGATGAATTTAAATATAAAAATCCAAAAACCCATAAAAATATAAATGTTTTTGTATCACTGAAAAGCCAATTGAACATGAATTAAATATTTTTCCCTAGGAAAAAAAAAAAAATCCAACGATGAATTTAAATATAAACCCCCAAAAACCCAGAAAAATATTAATATTTTTGTATCACCAAAAAGCCAATTGTACATGAATCAAATATTTTTCCTTAGAAAAAAAAAAAAAAAAAAAAAACTGAAGGTGTTGCCAAAGAAAAATTGAGCCTTTAGGAGTAAAAATCTTTTTCTCAAGAAACAATCTTCCATCAAACAAAACAAAACCCAGAGCAAATGGGGGGAAGACGAGCGAAAGGGAAACATAATTAAGAAGAAAAAAAATTCCAGAGTGAAACTGAGGCACATATGTTTGAACACTAATGGTGTCATACCGAGAAAAGGGAAAGAGAGGTATGGCTATCAACACAAAGATGCCGAAGATAGCTCCTCCATGATTTGCAGTGAATGGAAGTAGGGGACCTTTTTTTTGGACCCAATCTGTTAGATTTAATAAGATAAACGTAGAGCTGCCATCTCACACTTCTATACACTGCATACACACACATACATATATATATATATATATATATATTGCCGAGAAAATCAAATCAAAATCTTTGTATTTTACAAATAAGAAAATCAAATAGATAACTATAATAAAACAATAAAAGGGTTTCGATTGAACATAGAAGAAGGGACAAATAGATCAGATATATATGTATGGACATATGTAGAGAGAGATATAGAGAAAGAAAGGGGAAAGCCTGGTTATCAAAGAGAGGGTAGTGATGGGTTATCCCAAGGTTCGAATATACAGAGAAAAAAGGGGATTTGTAGAGAGAGAGAGAGAGAGAGAGAGAGAGAGAAGAAGAAGAAGAAGAAGAAGAAGAAGAAGAAGAAGCAAACCTAGTAGTTGATTAGCAATCCTTCTTAGGTTATCTGGTCTAGTGTAGTTTGGATTAGAAGCAAACCCTTTTGTATTTTTTGATTGGAAGCCAAAGAGTTGGGGCCAGAAGAGTTGGGGCTTTTTGGTTGTTTTTTTCTTTTTAATATATTTTTCTAGTGTTTGGCGTAAGAGATTTTTATTTTGGCGCTAATTAGGGGATTAAGTTTTGCGATGATTTGAAAGGCCATTGCAAATTAAAAAAAAAACACAAAAATATAAAACCTTTTGTGATGATTTTGGGTTATCCATCTCTAATAATAGTATTTATTTGGTGTTTTTTTTTAAGATAGTCACTTGTCATTGCAAAAAAAATGATTTTACGATGAATTTTTTTACCATCACAAATGCCTATTTTTTGCGATGATTTTTAAACTGTCGCAAATGGTTCCGTGTCTAAAGCCCCATTTTCTAGTAGTGAGGGGTAGTAAATACGATTCAGGTAATTTCTCAAGTCTAATGTTTGCAAGTACGTGTATCAAGCACTACCAAATCCTATTTTACTAGCTACTAATCGGAGGGCTTAGGAGCCCACATGCGCAAGTTTCTGGTCTTACACCAAGGACACTCAGGCCAACTTAACCAATATCAATCTACACCCCCTATCTGGACTTACCAACGTATTTACCCCCAAACAATTTAAAATGTTCTTGTTTCACAAAACAATTTCCTTTCTCAATGCAATAGTTTTTAAATTTGCAATTATAAATCATGATGACCAAATGAAATGGAATGCCAATGCCTCGTGTATCAAATGCATTAAAATAATTCAAATTTTAATTCTTCTACACAATCTTCCATTGTGATCAAATTTTCCATACCCCCTCACTAGGTAGTTTCATAATAAATCTCTTCAGAGGTAAGTGACAACACCTTATTACATGCATTTCTCACATGTTATTCAACATTTCGATTTTAGTCTTTTCAAGACAAATCAATAAAATACTATAAGGAAACTTAAAAGTTCAAACATTTCTTATCCTTCCAAGAAGTTCCTTAGAAAATACAAACATGGTAATCATCCACAAATTTTCACCACAACACTTTATCTAGAATGGATTTCATAATATCTCAACATTTTTCCAAAATCTCCAATTTCTAGGGTTTTCAAACAAAACTAGACTTTTCCATTTTGAAATGATTTTTTTCAAAGAAAATAACATTCTCTCATAACAACATAGATCATATTCTCAATAGTTTGAAAAGAAAGATGGTTCTTCTTTCAAATATAACATCTAGAGGTCAAGAAACTCAAATTCATGGTTCAAAACTGCAAGATAGGTTCCAAAACCACATAAACTTACAAAAAATGTATATATAACTCAAAGAAAATTCCTACCTCAAGTTTTGAAGAAAAATAGAGAAGAAACCCCCAAAATTAATGGTATTGAAACCCGATCTCCACCGCACAAAACATAACCCTTGAAGAGTTCTCAAACTTTGATAAAGGGACTAAGGTCAAAACTTTAATAGATTTGGAGAAATCAAGGGTTTAATGTAATTTGGTGAGAGTAATTGTAGAGAAGAGGAAAAGAAAGTGTTTTAGAGAGAGAGAGAGAGATAAGGAAAAAGTAAGGTGGGTGCTCAACCCAATGAAAGAAAAGGATAAGATTTTCCAACCCAGGGCTTTCTCGCACATTTACGCCTTCTTCCGCACGTGCGGTGTGTACCTGCCTGTACGTGCAGCCCATTTCCCTACACGGACTTGTTTCCCACATGTGCCTCTGCATGTGCAATTAAAGCAGTAGCCAAACAATAATGGCATTCCCTCATCGCATATGCAGCCTCGCCTCTTGTACGTGCGGGATCACTTCCGCATATGCGGCCCCAACCTCTGCACGAGCAGTTTTGCCCTTCACACAAAAAAAAACACTAACAAGACCGCAACACTCTAATTCCAATTCAGGCTCGCCAAAATAAGCAAAAATTTTATTTTGGAACAAAATAAGAATGAGAATCCGAGAAAGGTTTTCAGGGACGGTGAATCCAAATGGTCAACGAGACCTTAGGTTAATACATGACACTTCCAACACAAATAAGATAAACACAATTAAAAGAAAACAATGCGGGTTACGTGCTGGCATCACAACAATTACCAAATTATTAATAAAAGATTAAAATTATATAAATTAAAATTTTAATAAAATTTAATATAATTATATCAAAACTATGAATTCATTAATTTTTTTCCCCCTAAATGGACAGTATAACTTTTTAAGATGACAATCATAATATTTGGATCCTATTTGGGAACTCAAGTTGGGGCCAAAAATAATCAATAAAGAAAAAAAAATATTAAAATAGACAATAAAGAAGTGTTTGGAAGTATGTTTTTTTAAGTAAATTTTTTAACATTTTGTAAAATGACGTACAAAAAAAATAAAGACAAAGTGATGTGATTGAATATTTTGATTTATTTACTATTGTATCTCTAACTCAACTTGCTAAATAGGACATAAGACAAAATATCATATGTTACATATCAATCAATCACTTTTTTTTTTTACATCTATTTAACTATAAATTTTTTTTATAAATTATCTTAAATATAATTTTTTTTTTCATCCCATAAAATAACTAAAAAACCAACTTCAATAGTCAAGTTTGCAGTTGTTCAAAAAAATAAAAATAAAAAATGCCAAGTTTGCTGTTGTTGGTTTGTCTTCAAAAACATTTCAAGGTAGCAGGTAAGTGCACATGCACAACCCAATAGGACAATTTATTCTAGAACTAACAGTCCGACGGATTATAATCTCCTTTTATCCAGTTCGTCCAAACAAATATGGCATATTTGAACAATTTTGTTATCATTATCATTGTCTCTTTCTTCCATCAGTTTTGACGATTTCGAAGTTCCTGTGGGGCTCTCCCAACCCATTACTCTCTACCAACCCATTACTCCATTAGCATAAAAATAAAAAGTTGGTGATACTAGATATATTAATTAGATATATTAATTAGTATATTAATTAATATATTAACACTAGTTATGATATTATTATTAATCTCACTCATTATATAAATTATAAATATAAAAATTTCTTAAATTATATTATATTATCAATTGATATACTAATTAATACATTAATTAGTACATATAGTATTATTTATAAAAAAAATAATTCATTTTATATATGGTATTTTTCTCGTTTTTTCTTTTTCAAAAGATTTTTTTGATCAAAAATAAAAAAATATATATATATATTTTATAATTATTCTTTGAATAATACTAGAGATCATAAAAAAAATACCATGAAATATATCATGAAATTTTTTTTTCCTTTAATGTAATATTTTATTATGTGTATAAGTTAAAATTAAAGAATCCTCGTGTTTATCTCCATAATATATATATTTTTTTTATAATACTTTACCTTGAAGCCGATCCTCTAGAGTGAATTCTCTAGAGTGATCTCCTAAAGTGGAGATCGGACTGGCTCTTAGTCCTCACCAAAAGCAGCGTCGTTTGTGAGGATTTTCCAAAAAAAAACGAAAAAAAATCAGATTTTTTGCAGGTTTTTTGCAGATCAACAATGGCTTCCTGACAATCGAGCTCCTCACGAATTGGGCGGCGGATTGGGATTCTTTGAATTGATGTAGAAGAAGAGCTTGGATTGAGAAGATGGGTTGTTGTTGGAGATGAATGAGGAAGAGAGAGAACTTCGGATCGGGCGATTTGAGGTGGAGTTCTGCTTGTCGTGGAGCCGAGAAGCGTCGAAGAAACGAGGAGAGAAAGAGGCGAGGGTTGTGGTGGGTTGGAGATTGGGATTGGAGGGTGAGGCTCGAGCGAGGGAGGAGCCATCATCGGAGGAGGAGAGGGGGGTTAGGAGGAGGAGGAGAGAGAGATGGGTCGTTGATCTTCAAGTTGCAGAGATCGCCATTGTTGAGGAGGAGAGAGAGATGGGCGAGGGGTTGATCTTCACAGCCATCATCTGTGTTTTTTTTTTTTTTGGAAAAATCCTCAGCCGTCCGATCTCCACTTTAGGAGATCACTCTAGAGAATTCACTCTAGAGGATCTGCTCGCACTTTACACAGGCCTAACCTATCCATTCAATTCACGGTAATCGCGTACGAACAACAGTATTTTTGCATAGAGTAGAAAAACAAACACAACCCCAAACCACCTCACGCACCGCCACCAAATATGGTACACCGCCACATCCTCCTCCTGTCGTTTCCGTCGCAGGGACACATCAACCCTTTTGTCCAGTTTGCTAACCGTCTCATTTCGATGGGCATCTACGTCACCTTTGCCACTAGTCTCTCTGCCGAACGTCGCATGACCCGGAATCTTAGGAAGCTTGAAATTCATTGCCTTTTCGGATGGCTACCATGATGGGTATAAATTTCGGGACAATCTCCAACACTACTTTTTCGAGTTGAGAAGTGACTCACGAATACTCGGAGATATCATCACCACCGGTGACGAAGGCCATCACGTGCTTGGTCTACAACCCGTCTTTCCTTGGTAATGGTGGTGGTGCGTGATTTTCACGTCCCATCAGTGCTCCTTTGGATTCAACCGACTGCTGTTTTAGATATCTACTACTCTTACTTCAATGGCTATAGAGAGGACATCGTGAAAAATCACAATGACTCCTCCTGGTCCATTGAATTACTGGATGGCCAAGGTTACAGATCCGTGACCTTCCCTTTTTGATACTTCCTTTAACCAATAGTGCTTTTGTGCTACCAACAATAAAAGAACTTGTAGACAGTCGATGAAGAAACCAACCCTAAAGTACTTGTGAACACATGTGATGCATTAGAACTTGAGAGCTTGAAAGCTATTCAAAAGTATAATTTGATTAGAATTGGACCGTTGATTCCATTGGCTTTCTTGGATGGAAGAGACCCATCAGATACTTCATTCGCGGGCGACCTTTTTAAAAAATCAAGAGACTATATCGAATGGTTGAACTCAAAGCCCAAATCATCAGTGGTTTGTGTATCTTTTGGAAGCATGGTGGTGCTGCAAAAGCAACAAAAGGAGGAAATTGCACGAGGTTTGTTGGAAAGTCATCAGCCATTTTTGTGGGTAATCAGAGCAAAACATAGTCGCGAAGAAGAAGAAGAAAAAGAAGAAGAAGAAGAAGAAGACACGCTAAGTTGCATGAAAGAACTCGAGCAACAAGGGATGATAGTGCCGTGGTGTTCTCAACTAGAGGTTCTTTCGCACCCATATTTGGGGTGTTTCGTGACGCATTGCGGGTGGAATTCTATTTTGGAGAGTTTGGCTTCTGGGGTTCTGGTGATGGCGTTTCCTCATTGGTCAGATCAAATGATGAATGCGAAGATGATGACAGGGGTGAGAAAGAAGGCAAATGAAGAAGGGATAGTAGAGAGTGAAGAGGTTAAGAGGTGTATAGAGGAGGTGATGGGGGGTGAGGAGAGAGGAGAAGAAATGAGGAGAAATGCAAAGAAATGGAAGGAGTTGACAAGGGAAGCTGTGAAGGAAGGTGGATCTTCTGATTTGAATCTCAAGGCTTTTGTGGAGAACATTGGAGGAGGAAACTGCTTTTCTAGAGTGTAAATTTATTACTAGTTCCTTCTTCTTCTTCTTCTTCTTCTTTTTTTTTTTTTTTTTTTTTTTTTTTTTTTTTCCAGTTTTCTTTCTATTTTCTTTTGGTTAAGATAGAGAGTGTGATTTTTTTTTTTTATATCTATTTATTTTGTTCATCGAGATGTTTTGTCTAATATGATTTTTCATTGTAACAAAGAAACTAAAGAAATAATGATATAAAAACAAAAATAAAAAAATTATGCACAGTATGATTGATTTGTATATGTTTCTGTCACTCGTCAAATGATTTATTATTTTATAAAAAATAATGTTATAAAAATTGAAATTTACATAAAAAAATTAATACAAAATGATGTGTAAGTTCTTGATTTTATCATTTTGAGTAATAGAACAATCAAAAGGTCTAAATTTAAAAAAAAATTACTAAAAATTCTAGAACAACACACACACACACACACACACACACATATTCATAAATGCTATTGCTACATAATTCTAATTAAATTTTCCATATAAAATTCTTATTTGCAAATCAGTTTTCAATTTACAAAGAAAAAGTATTGCATCAATTCATATAATTCTTTGAAAAAAAGAAAAGAAAAGAAAAGAAAAAGAATACAATCAAAGGCTATGTGTCACGGGCGACTCCTTTAGAGGCGCAATGGATCAATTTTTGCCGTGTGGCGCTCAAACTCCACCAAGTTTAAGTCCGCCATAGGTCGTTGACAAATCGAGGGTTGATGGTCTCACCCGGTTGAGGGTCAATCACTTGCCCATGGCGTAATCCTCGTGCCAACACGTGTGTTAGATTTCGCCTAAGGCCATTATGCACCTTAGCGTTGCACCAACGTGTAGCATGAGTAAGGCAACATCTCAATCCGTAGCTTGCTTGTAACATAATGTAGTCCCTAAATGGACTTAGTCAATGCATAGCTTGATGCCTTCATTCGATAGCCCACATATGCGGTGTCGCCTTTCAACCGCTTAGCTTAAGACACGGGATCCCCTCGTGCAAGGTTGAACCCAAACCAAGTACTTGAGTTGGCACACGAGGCCTTTAGTGGTGCCTCAATAGCCCATCCGGTCCAAAATGAGTCCCAAAGATGCTATATTCCGTGGCATAATGGAAGCAACGTGGTGAACCTCCCCCTCGGGAGGCATGCACAGTGCTTACATTATTGCACCATCCACGGGGCTCCCAAACCCACATGGAGACTCTAGACACCCCTCTGGATGCCTAGAGCCCGCCCTTGAGTTGCCCCAAGGTTGCTCACTTGAAGCCCAGTTTGGGCGAGAAGGTAAGTAGGTAGCACACATTGCCCCCTTATATATGCTTGTTAAGCAATTAGCCCTCTGGCAGGAGGAAACATCAATATGTCTGAGGAGTCATAATGATTTTTCATAAATTTCACAAGGTGAGAACAATCGTGAAGCATGGTCGGGAACACACATTCCCTAAGATCTCTTTCCAGTAAAAATTTCAACTCGAAGCTCCTCCATTTGGATGCCCATACAACACACCAACAATCTGCACTATTGGCTAGTGTTCTTTGGTATTCTTTCTTCTTTGGTGGTCAGTGTCTTCTTTATTCTTCAGGCCCGCATGCCTTGGGTTGGGGCTAATGTTAAGCCACATTGAGGCACTTCCAATGGCCACTCTTGAGCACTCAAATGGCCACACCACCGTAAGCGAAGCGTCACGGAGTTAGCCTTGAAAGGCAACCCGTGACACCTCCACTCCAACCATCAACGTCCTCATTGATGTAGTACAAAGCTGATGCTGCAGTGTGTGTACCGGCTCCTCTAATGAGTCCAACACCTCTGTGTTGATGGCCTACCTTTAAGGTCCAACTCTTTTAGCCAAGCTCCCCTCATTGCTCTCTACTCGAATCCAGCTGAGATGCACGCCGTTTGTTGCAATCTCTGTTGGAAACTTTTCTCAAATGCCCTCTCTAAAAATGGCATCTGCCAAAGTTGCTCTGAGCATCTCTAAACTCTGCCCTTTGCCGATATTCTTGAAATGTCAAATTCTCTTCTCGAATGGGCTCTTTGCCAATACTTCTCTGAGCAAACTCAAGCTCCTCTGAGCTGACTCATCTAGACGATGTTCCTCTAATGATCCCTCATGCTCCTAATGCTCCTTTAAGCTAACTTGCAGTGGGTCGTTGTATTGCGACTTCATCCTCCACTCGAGTTGTCGACGCCCTCATCAACTCAATGCAAATCAACAGTTGCTCCTCAAAATGATTAAACAATGCTCTCTGGAAAGCACAAAGCCCTGGCTAATATCTTTAATAAACTCAGGTGTCTCTGTACTGTACCCTCTGGCGAAATGAAAGGCCTTTGGCTGCTGTTCATTAGCAAACTTATGTCTCTGAAGCTTTCTGGCTGATGCCCTCTAGAAAACTCAAACTTTAAAAAACTTTAGTTGAAGCCCTCTGGCAAATTGTAGTCTTTTGTCTAATGCATTCTTTGCAAACTCAAATTTTCTCATGCTCTCTAGCAAAAAAAAGCCCTTTGGCTTAACTCAAACTCGTGCTGTCTGGCAATGGGTAGCTTTCTGGCTGGATATGTGCTTATAACCCAAAACTTCAATGCTCTTGTAGAAGTGTAGCCCTTAGGCTGAATTGAAGCCCACCGGCTTCGCTCAACTTGCTCTTTTTAACAAAGTGTAGCCCATCGGCTGAATATGCTTTTATAACTCAAAACTCGAATGTTGCTTTTAGAAATGTAGCCCTCTAGCTAAAATGAAGCCCACTGGCTTTGTTCAACTCGTGCCCTCTGGCAAAGTGTAGCCTACTTGTTGAATCTTATGCTCGTGCCCTCAGGCAAGCCCCCTGCTTCAACTTATATCTTCTGGCTAGAATTTAACTCATGCTGCCCAGTACCTCGGCCATTGCCTTCACTCGAGTCAACTATCTCATCAAGCTCAAAGATTTCACCTTTCAAAGGCTCACCGCTCCTACCACCCACAAAGCTAGCCATTTCAACAATGATGCTAAAAACAGTGCGCTGATCCTGGCACCAAATTATGTCTTGACTTTACAATCCCGCTACACGGTTGTCCTCCAACAACGGTGATTTCATCCATCACCCCGCTCTCTAGCAAGCATGCACACTCGGTGCTTCTGTACACGGGAGTCAAGATCTCAAATTTTTCCTTGAAAATTTTCTAAACAAACCCTTTAAGAGTCAATAACCATGCGTCTAAAGATGCAAAACCACCGACAAGCACAAGTTGCAAATGCCACCACGACCGGTCGAAACATAGGCCCCCTAAAGCGAACCAGTGATAATGCCATAGCACGTGCACGACTACCAACAAAAATCCATCTCTAAGGCTCAATAGAGGAAGATCACATGCCTACAATCTGATACAAGCATTCCATAAGTCCAAACTGTAGTAGAGATTCCCATTTAGCCAACAAAGTAACACAATGATGCCAACCTTGCTAGTTAGGAAGTAGCCCATCCACAAATGTAGCATACTTGTTCCACAGTGTGCCTACAGTGTAGAAATGCTCACCAAGTCCACAAAGTGAGAGGGAGAAACCACATTAGGAAGGAAACACTAGATGCCACAATGCTGCTCAATTCACACCCTCAAGAATGGTTGTAGCGTTCAAGGCATCTCTGAAAAATAGCGCAATAGGCACGGATACCCCAAGACATCACCAATCAGCTCCTGCGGTTCAAACATGACAAGAAAACCAACAGTGGCTTTTTTTACAGTCTAGGATGTCATACACGTCCCCCAGGATGAGTTCCATGCATATCTCCTTCAAACAGCGGCATCGAGGTCCACGGAAGAATGCTATCACAAGATTGCTGCATGTCGCACTAGATCGAACTCACTGCAAATGAGTGATCTGGCTCTGATACCAACTGTCATGGGCCAACTCTTTTAGAGGCACAGCGGATCAATTTTTCACCCGTGTGGTGCTCAAATTCCACCAAGTTTAAGCCTGCCATAGCTCGTTGACAAATTGAGGGTTGATGGTCTCACCCATTTGAACATTAGGGCCCAATGCTTTGTCAAGCAAAACAACTTCACAAGGAAGCTTCTTCTTCACCCGGATGTCACAAGTAGGCCTAACGCCTCAAGTGCACCAAGCACGACATAAGTTGCTTCATAGCGCCAAGCTTACCTTAAGCAAGGTGCTCACCCAACTTAGGTTTATGTCACCAAGGTGCCTAGCCACACAACAATGTGTTAGCGAAGGCCCTCAACTTATCCGACAAGCCAACATTGCATGTTGGGTCTTTAACAGCATCTCGAAGTGTCTTAGGGTCAAACATGCCTTAATTGATGCATATCGGATGGCCAAACGGTCATGCAAAGCCCACAACCCACTGAGGGTCAATTACTTGCCCACGGCGTAATCCTTGTGCCAACACGTGTGTTAGATTTCGCCTAAGGCCATTGCATACCTTAGCGTTGCACCAACGTGTAGCATGAGTAAGGCAACGTCTCAATCCATAGCTTGCTTATAGCATAATGTAGTCCCTCAATGGACTTAGTCAATGCATAATTTGATGCCTTCATTCGATAGCCCACATATGCGGTGTCGCCTTTCAACCACTTAGCTTAAGCCACGGGATCCCCTCGTGCAAGGTTGAACCCAAACCAAGCACTTGAGTTGGCACATGAGGCCTTTAGTGGTGCCTCGATAGCCCATTCGGTCCAAAATGAGTCCCAAAGATGCCATATTATGTGGCATAATGGAAGCAACGTGGTGAACCTCCCCCTCGGGTGGCATGCGCAGTGCCTACATTATTGCACCGTTCACGGGGCTCCCAAACCCACGTGGAGACTCCAGACACCCCTTTGGATGCCTAAAGCCTACCCTTGAGTTGCCCCAAGGTTGCTCACTTGAAGCAAGTTTGGGCGAGGAGGTAACTCGGTAGCACACTTTGCCCCTTATATATACTTGTTAAGCAATTAGCCCTTTGGCAAGAGGAAACATCAATATGTCCAAAGAGTCATAATGATTTTTTATAAATTCCACAAGTTGAGAAAAATCATGAAACTTGGTTGAAAAACACTTCCCCAAGACCTCTTTCCAGTAAAAATTTCAACTCAAAACTCCTTCATTTGGATGCCCAAAGAACACACCAAAAATTTGCACTATTGGCTAGTGTTCTTTGGCTTCTTCTTGCTAGCCGTGTCTTCTTCTTCTTTGGTGGTGGCCCCCATGCCTTAGGCTGCTTGGGGCCAATGTTAAGCCACGTTGAGGCACTTTCAACTGCCACTCTTGAGCACTCAAATGGCCACATCACCGTGAGCGAAATGTCACGGAGTTAGCCTTGCAAGGCAACCCATGACACTATGCCATGCTATGTCAATTTACTAACTGTTTTGTCAGACAAATTTATAAGTCATGAATTGCCCTGATTTCCTTTACTTAAATAAAACATTGGGGAAATTACTATTCAAGGCTAATTTTAAAAATTATTACTTATTTACCATAAAGTTTATATTTTTAATTATTGATATTTATATTGTTTGCCACTTTTTTATAATTATTTTTTATGAATACCACTTTCTAGTAATTTGCCCTAAAACATTTAGCAGACTACTAAAGTGTACTTGATAATAAAACATTGGAAAAATTACAAATCATTGAGGTCTTCTCAAAATAATTACAAATTCATGAAAATTTTATGGCTTTAGTTATTAAAATTGATAAAGTATTCCACTAATTTATAATTATTTTGTAGATTCCATTGAATTGCAAAATCTTGCTAAGGATGGACACAAGCTTTTAACTTCAGGGTGAACTTATATGTGACTAAAAGAAATTATTGTTTGTGTAATTTGGTTTAAAATGTGCACTTTATTGTTAGAATAAATTTGAGAACCCAAAATAAATTTGAGAATCCAGACTTATGAACTTAGATTTTTTTGGGTGAGTGGTTATTGTGTGGTGGAGATTAAATTTATATAGTATAAGATTCATTTGTTGAGTAAATCTGAACTACAATCTAATAACTTTTGGATAATTTATGGATTGATAAGTCCGAGTTAAATAATATTCTTTATTATTGTCATCATTGAAGTAGGTAAAAGTTAAAAAGAAGATGAATCAATATTGATAAAAGAATAAATTATTAACTTTCTTGTTTTCACAAACACTTTGACAAGACTAGGGGTCGTTTGGTTTTCACGTTGAGCTAAAAAATCATAAAAGGACAAAAAAAGTCAAAAAATCACAAAAGGACAAAAATCACAAAAAAAACAAAAAAAAATATACCATTCCAAAGCTAAAAAGCCAAAAAAGCCAAACAAAAATACCAAACGACTAAAAAAGTCACACGCTAAAAAAGTCAAAAAAATCAAAAAATCAGCTAAAAAAGTCATTGCCAAACAAGCACTAAGTATAGTTAATTTTTGAAACTCGAAATATCTAATTTTGTAATTGAAATTTTGAATGCAAATTTAAATTTATTGTAAGCTTTTGCAAATAAACTAAACTTTGAAAAATCTATAATCATCCGTAACTTCTAAAGTATAAACTAAGAACAAAAACTCCATCATCTCCTCCTTGAATTGATTTTTTATTTATTTTTTATTTATTATTGTAATGAATATCATATGTAACTGTTAAATCATCAACTTAAAAATGATGCTCATTAGTAATGTGATCCTTTTGTTGATTTGCATGACCTCCATCAAATGCAAGATGTCAAGGTATAAGGCGAAGAAGAAGAAGGAGGAGGCAAAAAAGAGAGAATTGAAATATAAAAAATGAAGAAGAAGAATTGAAATTAGAAGCTGTTAGCATGACCAGGCCACGTGGCTCCTCGGCTGATACTTCGGTGTCATTTTAGCCACGTACTGTTATTCACAAAATATGTCCCCATAACTGCCCTCTAGGTTCTATTACCTCAGCAACCTGAGATAATGGAACTTACATCATTTATCCACACAACATGTAGGCTAAAAATTCATTCTTCTCTTTGACCGAGATCATGACTCATTGACTTTATATAACCAGGACTCAGCTGTCCACTTTACCAAGGATCAAGAACCAAGAATCAAGATCTTTAAGCATCTTAACTGAGAGCGCTCCTTTAGCCGAGGTTATGGCCTCACTACTTTAAGAATTTCTAGAGTTCAAACAGTGCATGAATTGTCACGCACAGTTTTTTCAACTGTTTCGTCCACGTGGCCTATTCTTATTGGTTCGGGCTTGACACACGCTATTAGGTCACGTTGAATATGTCCATGCCACCTGACAAGCATGTCGTCCAAGGCATCTCATTATGGTTTGCCGCCTTTTCAGTTTTTGATAAAACACTTTCCTCCTCTCTTCGTCTTCTCACTTTTCATTTCACATTCCTTCTCTTTACTCAAACTTTCTCTCTCTAAAATTCCCAAACCTCCATTTCCAAGCCCTTCGAAGCTCTGCAACTGCTCCGTTTACCTCCTTCGGCGAGTTCCTCGTTGTTTGTTTCTAGTCACTACCGTCATTTGACTCCGGCAATCTTCATCCTGGCGTTCGTTTCCTCGGTTTCAATTCGTAAATCACTAATTTCTTTTAAATTTCAGTCTTATTGTTTCTTCAATATAATTTCCTCTTAAATTTTTCCGTATTTGCATCAGTATTCGTAGTTGTACTATGTTTTTTTGCTATCTTCATGTTCTGAACATTATGAGTCACTTTTCATTCTTGAATCAGTTTTGTGCTTTGGAGTTCGTCACTGTGCCCAATAGTATTGCTCGTTGTTATTGCACATTTGCACACACCCACTCAATGTTCACGAATTTTGCTGTTCTGTATATGCAAATCTGGTTTCTTGTTCCTTGTTTCTCTCTTCTGATTCTGAATCACACTTCTTTATGTTTTCTTGGTGCATTTTCCAGATTCTTGCCTTCAATTCTTGTTTCTGTAGCCCTAGGCTTTCGAATTTGCTTTAGAACCCTATCCTCTAGGATAACTAAAACTAAAATCCTTCCCAGGCCATCAGAAACCCTTCCTTAGTTGTTTTGTCGAGACCTTCATTCCTTTACCAAGCTACTTACCACAAATCTGCTACCGAACCCACTTTAGCCGAGATAATGGGTATGTTTAAGTAAAGAGTAGACACCCCTACTAAGCTAGAATACTTTAGGCAAGAGTTCTCCATTCCAGACAACGTTCAACTACGGTTGGCTGGAAAGGAGGACTCTATCATGCCTAATAAGGACACCATGCCATTCCCTGCAGTAGCATTTATTGAGTGTGGACTTCGGTTTCCTTTAGACATTCTTTTTCGAGAAGTCCTTCACTATTACAAACTTAACCCTATGCAACTAGCCATCAACTCATTTAGAGTTATCAATGGCATAATCAAACTGGCATGTTGAGAAAAAGCTAGGATTACTCTAGCCGACATCTAATTTTGTTATACTATGTGTGGCCTTAAGTCAGCCAGTGGCTACACCTACTATCTCAAGGCCAGATCTACCACCTTCAAATTCATAGCCAACCTCCCGGACTCCAACAAAGGTATAGAAGATGACTACCTAATTGCCTTGGGCAATTGGAAATTTGCACTTGAGGACGATTTTCATCTATTTCCTCTGCGCTGATCGGTGTTTAGAGAGGATGAGGGTAAGAACTGAGTACAAATTGTAATTCTTTCATGTTGTTGCATTTACTTCTCATATCTTTTCTGAAGCTTGGTGTTTTTTTTTTTTTTTTTTTTTTTTTTTTTTTTTTTTGTTGTAGTAGTTCTTCCTCAACCATCAAAGGACTTCCATCATACTTTCTTCTTGAGTCGAGATCTGAAAAAGCTCCTGGGCTTGCCAATTGAGAGGCACAAAGCCCCACTACTACTTAACTACATACCGACTTACAAGTCTGATCTGCCCGACGTTCCCAAACGGAGCAAGACTCCAACATCAGCCATAACTCCCCCAGCCACATCATCACCAAGGCCAGACCAGGCCTCCACATTCGATCCAACAGACCAACCATCGACCTCTGCCCCCAACTCATTCCATCATCTCAGCGCCGACGCCGACGCTGAGCTCCACCAAATACATCCGCTTATGATCCTGCTAATCTTCCAATTGCCCTACTTACATTCCACTTCGGCACTAGAGTTACTGTCGCTGCGACCACCGACGAGATGGATCGCAGTAAAGTTGTTGTTGAAGACCTCCTAGCTAACTGTAGACACCCCATTTTTGACCATCCTCAAGACTTGAACGTCACCGCTTGAACACTAGGTGATTACCCATGTTTGTGTTTGTTTGGAGTTCCCGTAGTTCTCGGCTACGCGCCTTGCCTCAGGACCTCCGAACTTGACTGTTTTGTGTCTGGTTTTGCACCAAACACTTGTGTTTTTCCTTGGAAGGGCATGGGATGCTTTGTGAGGCATCCCCACACACCACCGGCTGTGGCTAGAGGCCACCGGCTGGTTGTTGTTGTCATTGGCACTATATTGTGCCGGTCGGCACTATTTTGTGCCGGTCGGCACACTTTATGGCAAAATGACCATTTTGCCCTGCCGACTCTTATACAGTTGTTTTCTGAGATATTTTCAGACAGCTGTATGCCTTTTGTTTCCTCCATACCGTGTATGGAGGATGAGCTTTGTTGCCTTAGCTTGTAAGCTTTGCAAGCTTTGCTTGCCTATAAGAGGACCACTCCTCTTCTTGGCTTAGGGTTACAAAATTTTTAGACATTCTTAGACAGACCAAGCTCTGGTTTTTAGGGTTAGGATAGATACACATCCCATCTCTCTCTTTTCCTTTGTGTTCTAGGTGTTTTAGTTCACATTATTGCACCTAAACACCTAGTCTTTCACCTTTTCTTGGTGTTCTCAAAAATCAGAGCTTGTTCTTGAGATTTTTGACTGGTTTGGAGTTCAAGGAACCAACAACTTCAACATTTGCGAAGAAGTCTACAAGGGTGAGCCAACTAGTCCTTTTTCCCCATTCTTGCATTCCATTTTTGCCTAGTTTAGAATCGTTTTTGTGCTTAGTCTATAACACATAAAAGTTTTGATTTTTAACCCTCTTTATTGTTTATCAAGAGTGTTTTGCACTTTGGGGAGGTTTGGCCCCTCTTAGGCCTTGGAAAGGCCCCATTTTAAACCATTTGTGAGAGCTCCGAGACTTTGGTGCTTGGGCCTCTCCACCCTGAAATCTTGAGGATTTCAGTGGTGGAGATGGTGCCATAAAGCCTCCAAAAAAAATGCGCCACCCCCTCTCCTTGATGTCCTTGAAAAGGGCAAGATTTGGCCTCCAAAGGAGCACCATGTTTGGTTGTGTGTTGAACATGTTTTGGCTGTTTTTCATGCTTATATTGCCATGATTAAACTCTGTTTTAAGTTGGTTTTAGCACTCCTTGCATGCTTCGCATAGATGCTTTGTAATGCCTTGTATTGCCTTAACTTGCTCTAGGTTTGTATGCCCTCATTTCTAGCATGTTTTAGGCCTAGATCCATGAAGCTTGTATGCTTATTTTGACATGTTTTAGCTCTGTCCATAGTCATTTTGGTCAATCTTAGCATGTATATTGTAGCCTCTTTACATTTGGCTTGTTGGACTCCAGAGCATGAATGTGTAGCATGCCATGCTTGCTTCATTTTTGATGGTTTGGAACCACCTAGCATGCTATTTCAGACCTTTTGGTGTGCTTGTATGCTTACCTTAGTCACCTCTTTAATGCTTTGAAAGCATGTCTTGAATGCCCCCATGTTTTGGCCATTTTGCATGCCTTTGATTTCAAGCCTCTTAGATGCCATCTAAGTAGCCTTTTGGCTTTGTTTTGACATACTAAAAACCTGTTTTTAGTTGTTTAGTGCATGCCATAATCGCCTTGCATAAGTTTGGTTCAAAGCCTCTTTGACTAGCTTTAAGCCTTAGACTATTTGCATGCTTTATTTGGTCTATCTTCGACTTGGTTTGGCACCTTGCTTTGCATGTGTTTCAGAGCTTTACAATGCATGCTCATTGTCTATGTTTGGTCTCTTCAAGTGCGCTTGAGAGTTGCCATGTTCATGCTTAAGGTTTGGATCATAACACTTGCATGTGTGTGTGTTTGTTTAGTCCTCATGTCTAGACATTTTGGCCACTGATTTTAGGTCTATTTGAGTTGCCTAAGTCATGTATAAGACCATCCTTTCATTGGTTTGCATGCTTGTCTTGTATGCTTGCATAGGTATATTGCATAGTCCATGTTGCATGATAGATAACATGACTAGGTTGCATTGCATCAACATGCATTCCTTGTCCCTTGACTTGGTGATAGGAATTGGGACTTTGATTTGTTTGGTTTGCATGCATTTGAAATCAAAGTTGCACACTTTGTTCCTTGGGCCATCATGCATGGAAATGCGCGATTGGTGGTCCGGGAATCGAGGCACATGTCCCTTTGAGTCAATAACATGATAAGGGGTGTGTATAGTGCATAAATACCTTGAATCACATTGCCATGCATGTTCTTTGTCCTCTCTCTTTGTGAGTTCTGCGAGTTCTGCGAGCATTTTGTGCCGACCGGCACTGTTTAGTGCCGACCGGCAGTCTACTGGCAGCCGATGGATGAATTCAGTGCCGGTGGCCACATCCTTTAGCCGGTGGTGCTCTACCCCAGTGGTGATCTCGAGGCCCAAGAAGTATTCACGAAGCTTTGGCAATTTTCGAGGAGGAAGCGAGAGAAGCGAGGCAATCATGCATGGCGGTCGCGATTAAAGCGATCTGGCCTTGTATTTGCATTTGGCCCTCATCCCGAGGCGATTTACTGTTCAATTAGATTAATTATTTTATTTAATTAATTTAGTTGATTTGTAATAATTAATTATCTTGCGTAGTTAATTGGTTATTCGGTTTTGTATATTCTTTCGGTCCCTCCGAGCGAGGGCATAATTGTAATAAGTGTGGGTGAGTGGGTGTATGTCTTCCAACCCCCATTTCTTTCTCCCTTTTATTTACCTGCTTACAATGGTACATTAGGGCACGCTTACTTTAGCATACCTTATGCAATGCATGCGTGCATTTATGCATTTGTTTACATGCACCAGGCTCGGTACATCATACAAACTGCATCGCAATTTTCAAATCCAAATTGAATATGTGGTAGTTGCTGCATTTCATGTGCCATGCTTAAGGCAGCCGAGCCTGTCTAGATCATACCTATGCCTGTGTTGCATTAGCCACTTAACATGAACTAGGTCATGCATGTTTACTAACCGGGTTATTGTTTTTGGCACGGAGTACGATGTAAGTTTTTACGCTTTAGCATATCGCATGCATGTGAATGTTGCCATGACAGTATGATTGCCATGCGGCTAAGTGCTTATGTGTTATAAACTGTTTGAATGCCTGTGGGTGGAGGTTGGATTGCCTGAGTTGGAACAACTCATTTAAAATCCGTATTTTAGCCTACTTGCGAGTAGCAAAATCTAACACGTTTTTCGAGGCAAAACGGATATGCAATGTTTATTTCCAAGTTAGGCAATCTAGTCTATACTTTTGTGTTGTCGCATCACATAGTAATTCTAGGTTAATAACCGGAATAAACGCATAAAGTTTTCAAAAGCGGATATCACGGTTAGTAGAGGCGGTCTTGGACGGCGAAAGAGGTGCTCATAGTGACCTTCCCGATCGTACCCAAGCTCGAGCCGAGTTCACTTTGGTGATGGCGGACACGTGGCCTTGACGAGTCGGGGTTTCCTAAATTTCCCATTTTAAAAAAATATTTAGGTGGCGACTCGTAAAGCAGCAGCAGTCCATGTTTGGCACTACTTTTCAAAAATCTGTTTTCTCAAACGATTTGCCGGATTTGGACTCTTTGGTTCAAGATTCAGAACCGACACGAAATCGAGTCCTTGAACTGTTAGATGGAAGCCCACGGGCGCGTCTACAGTTTCTGGCGACTCTGCTGGGGAGTTTAGAGAGTTTGACTCGAACGCGTGATATCCTGTTTTGACTACGCTTATGTGTCTCTTTGCATTGCATGTGCATTGGTGCGCCTAGGACACCGTGTTTGCCGTCTGCCATTTCTGAACGGTTTGCCGGAGGCTTGTCTTGTCAAGGCATGACCATAAATTTGACGGTTATGGGCTCTGGCGACATGGGAACACAAACCCGGTTTCTGGAGCACCCTTTTCGACCATTCGACCTAGTGCATATTCGGATCCATAGTGACCATTCCAAACTAGGACAGGTTGCTTACCCGATGTTAGGTTGTTTGAAACCGCCGCGTGCATAGTGAAACCCTAGCTCCTGACAAAATAGGACAGGGAAACCCTACCCTAACATAGGGGTGTATTGGCTCTCATTTACCTGCTATGTGCTTTTAGAGTGTATCTCTGCAGGGGAATGCATATATCAGTTTGCAAAGTTTGAGCATCAGGCCTGAGGGCACTAGTAGTGGTATTGTTGAGAATCAGTTGTATCTGTGGGTATCAGATTCAGTATTTTGAACAGTGGTTCTGGGGGACAGTGTTTAGTAGTAGAGTGCAGTTGTTCGACTACACTCGTGTTTGATTAGTTTGTGGCTGAAATACTGCTTGTTTTCCGTTTCAGTTCAGAAATTCAGAGAGTTGAGCCAGGATAGCTAGTGTCCTTTTCTCGCTGAGGCAGAACTGAACATGACGCAGAACTCAGAAGAGATTGTGGTCATGACGGCCGCGTTGAGTCAAGAAACCACCCCACAGAATGATACTGCTGTTGATATGCCGCACCCACCCAGGTCGCCTGTCGCACATCCAATCTGGACTCCTCAGTTATATCAGGCTCGCGAGCCTACTACTTTTGAACTAATGGGGATGATAGGCGATCCCCAAAGATCTGTGGCGGATCTTGCATATGGGATGTCTGTTTCGCCGCCAGCTGCGTCGTACGCCGGGAACTTTGTACCCCAGGAGCCCCCACTACTGGGACGAATTGTAATTGAACTCAGCCAACCGGAGATGGCCTCCAGCTATGGCAACGACGCAGCAAACCAAGTTCTAGACCAGGCTGAGGCCGGAGACAAGGGTAAGATGAAAACAGATGCCGACCCTATTGAACAACTGCTGTGGGCAGTAGAGGCTTTGAAAGCCGGGGGAATGAACAAGCAACAGATATCCGATCGACAAAAGCTGGAGGATGCTTTCCTACTCCGCTGAGGCGGTTCGATCAATCGAGAATCGGGATAGGCCCCGTCATGCCGGAGCCGATTCTTCCGTTCGGCCTTGCATCCGAAAGGATCAGAAACCCAAGGCCGCACCCGCCGATCCGTTCGCTAGTGCATCTAGCAAGAGTGCTCAGACTCCAAAATACCTGCCCCGAGGGCGCAGGGTCTTTCATGCTCTCTATATGCCATTGTCCAAGGCATTGCAGATCCTCGCTGAAAGGGGACACCTTAAGCCCTTGGAGCCTCGGCCGCTCCCGAAGAATCTCCCCGCCACGCATGATGCTTCCTGTCTTGTCGCATTCATCGCCAGACCGCCATGCCATTGATAATTGCTTCCGCCTCCGTCATGAGGTACAAGACTTGATTGACAACGAGGTTATCCTCCCGCCCACCTCAGCGAAGTCTGTCACCACTCAGTTGTTGGATTTCGAGGACACAGATACTGCAAGTATGTAATCGCAAGGTGAACCGCCTGCGGGTAGTGTCTAGTACATTTTTGGATGTGGCGTTTGGCACGCATTTTTGAGCACCTGCCAATGCTAGTTTTGTAAGTCCTAACTTGGGTATCGAGTCAGTCTTTTGTTTTGTCTTTGAGTCTGTCTCTCTGTATTGAGTCAATCTTTTGCTTACAGAGTCTGTCTTGCTATAACAAGTCAGTCCCTTTTTGTATAGTATACCAGGTGATTTCGGGGTTGTTGCCTCAAACACCGTTTTGTCTTTCAAATAGTTGCTTTTCTTTGTCGAGTTTGTTTCTGGCGAGGAGCGATTACACCAACAAATCAATGAAACAATTGTGGCTACAGCGTTCGTACTTGTTGCTATCAATTTGTGCGGAGGATATGAATGGAACGACAGTGCATTTCGCCTACACTCTTGTGTCTTAAACATCGTCACAATGACCTAAGCTTTTCAGAAAAACCTTTTTCGAACACTGCGGTGATAAAAACGAAGAGGAAGTAATTCCTCAGGTATTTGCAAATTTTGATCATTTTGAGAGAAAGAGAGGCCTGCTAAGCCCTTAATGATTGAAATCATGCTTGTCGGCGCGAGTACTGAGAAGGACCCTGGCTTGATCCAGACCGGTTCCACACTATCTTCAACACGAGCGATTTGTCGCTTTCTTAAAAACTTTCAAAAACAAAATATTTTGCGCAGTCTTGCGAAGACCTGTGTGGAGCCGCTCTCGAGATGGTGCAGCCTAGGATCGCTCCCAGTCTCGAGATTTGATTTATCTGTTGCAAACCGGAATCTGTGCAAAACATTCAGTGCCATGAAACGCCTGTGTGGCCCATTTCGAGGCAGTCCTTGAGCAAGAGGCGTCAAAGTTAGATCAAGGAGATCAGATTCCATCAAGTAAAGCTCGAGAAGCAACTGTGATGGACTTCCCTGCAAATCAACACAACAGTCGTTCTCCTGGATGTGGAGGGGCTTCAATCTCAAAACCATTTGGCATGGGTTTGCTACACTTTTACCCTTTGAGAGGCTCGCTGGACCGAAAACCCGGAAGGGCGGCCTAAGCAAAAGTTAGAGCAAAGAAAAGAAAAAAAAGAAAAATACAAAAAATGCAAAAAAGAAAAAAAAAAGAAAAATGCAAAAAAGAAAAAGAAAAAGAAAATATATATATATATAAAAAAAAGGAGAAAAGAAAGAAGAACAAAGCTCGCAAGGTCGAAAACCCGCATTGGGCGCCTTGGCAAAAGTTAGAGCCTAAACAGTGAAGGTTAAAATACCCGAGTGTACCTTAACCGAAACTACGTAAGGCTTGATTCCCATGTTTGGGATACGTAGGCAACTTCATCCTGAAGTCCAGCCCCCAACGCTTCCATAGCGTCTCAGTCCATGTCATGGTTTTGATCACTTTTGCCCTCTCCGAATCCAATATCTTGATTGCAGCAACCTGGAATTACGTGATCAGCTTTCTCTTGAAGCCAAACCACCAACACCTTCCAGGTGACTGTGTCCACATATTGATTCAAACCGTCTTCGACTCTGTCGCGCCCGAGGGTCCAATCATTGTCAACGAGGACTGGCTTACAACACGCCGCGGCATCATCCAAACAAGGGGCAACTTTCCGTTGCCATGCATTGCCATAAGTTGCCCTGAGTTGCTGTCCAAACCAGGGGCAACTTTCCGTTACCTTTCCCCTCTTTTTAAGCCAGGGGCAATTTTCCATCGTCCCCGATCCGAGGTTGCATATCTCGAGGGTAAGTTTCGCGCTCGTTGAGCGTTGACTATTTGCAAAAATAGTTTTTGAAAATTTTCACTAAGGTTGACTTATTTTCTCGAAAACTATTTCATTTTTCAAAATTGGACCATGTTTGGACCCAAAAAGGAGAATTTTCAGTGCTCACAGCCTGATTCGCATGATTTTCAAATCAAAAATTGAATAAGTGTGTTAATCCAACTCTCATTTTTGATCAAAACTGTTTTAGAAAATGAAAAAATGGTCAAAATGACGAACTAGGGGCACGATTGAGTCAGGTCCTCTGTCTTCCCCCCGTTAATCTGCTTGCCAACGAGGCGCTCTATCCGCCAGAAGGAACGGCCGTGAGCTAACAGTGATGGGTGTGAACCCGCGACTTCCTATTCATCTGTCATTCATCACCCTGGGGAGGGATTTAAAAATGAGAGACTAAAGAATAGAGAGGAGTAAGTTGAGCGAAAAGTAAGGAAAAGGGTTTTGTGAGAAAAACCGAGCCTGAGGGCCGAGCGATGTGAGTATCACAAATCAAAAAGGGTGGGAATAATACCCGGAGGATTTGGCTCCTCGAGATTTGAGGTCTTTTTTGTAAAAATGTCCGTGTGTCGTGTCTTTTGATTTGTCGGTCTCAATTTTCGCTTTGAGTCTTTTCCAAGTGTGTCTCGTTGTGATAGGTCGTGTGCCTTTTTGCTTCTTTGTTTGAGTCTGTCTCGCCGTGTTCTGTGTTAGGCTCGATACCCCGGTTGAAAACCCATCCTCTTTCAAAAAGTAATCGCTTGTGCTCAGAATGTTGTGCCATTCTCTACATCCGTGCAAAGCAAGAGAAGGAAAGGGAAAATTTGGGACATCCGAGTGTGTTTCAACTGCAACCGTGTCAGTTTTGTGATCCGTCTTGTCAGATTGGGGCTATTTGTTCAGAGTTTGCTGTGTACAGAATGAACCGAATGCTGTGTTATGGGCTATATGCAGATCAATCCCCAACAGATTAGTCCCCAGCCGAGTATGGGCTATTAACCCAGTTTTGAACAGTGGTTTGTATGAACTGTTTTGCTGTTTAGTTGGTTGGTTATCTGATTATTACAGTTCAAGGTTCAATTGTCAGACAACAGATCAATATCATTTACATTTGAGGTGTAATATGATACAATGCAGTGCAAAGTATGAAATATGCAGATATAGACAAATGTAACACTTTTTCAGACCAAAAGTTTGTTTCATCTCATATAATCTTTTCAAATACAACGTTTGAGAAAAGCAAAAACCTGCCTACGGCAGTACATAGTACTCTATCTACCAAAAAAGAGAAAAGTACAAGAAAAGAAAATGAAAGAAAAACAGCAGAAGTCTGTAATCATCATCAATGGCCTCGCATCGGGGGATCCGTCCTCGCCCTCTTCTGGCGAAGCACGAGCATCGTCGGTGTCATTTGTCGGGCCCGAGCAGCCCAGCCTCCTCCTCAGAAGCCTCCGCCTCCGACCCACCATCCCCTGCAACTGGAGCCTACGAGCTGCTCCCCACATGGCGACCCCTGTCTTGGGGAATATCCTGCCATCCCGAGTAGAAATGGGAGGTCGGATGGGCGCCACCACCCACGGAGGAATCGGGAAGGAGGTGAAAAGTACAAATGCATAAATGCATCGATATCACAGTTTAACAGTCTAGAGTCACGTTGTATAGTACCATGTGTGGTAAGCGTGGCAGTTAATCGAAAAGCATTGTATGAATCTGATGTTTGAATGCCGTGAGTAGTCTATCAGTCTGAGAAGCGGTGTGAAATGCAGTGTGTGAATCACGGTGTGCGGTAGTCTCGATTGGCACGGTGTGAATCTGATGTGCCAAGTGCCGTGAACAGTTTATCAGATGTTGTGTCGTGCATCAGATTATGCGAAGCAGTTTGTATATAGTATGGAACTATGTCAGGGAAAACATACCGGAAGGCCGTAGAAGGCTAGGAACTCAAAGGTCCACTGCAACATCCCCGCCATGGAGGCATTCAGCTCCACTGACTGCCGGGTGTACTCAGAGGAAGCCTGCAAAAGTATTAGATGCATCAATGTTCTGTGGAATATCGAATGAACTAATCTGAAATGACAATGCAAGATGCAGAAATAAAGTGGTACATACCGGAGGCAAGTCAGGAATACCAGCCAACTCATGACCAGCCGGGGGAGGAGCAAAAGGGATCTGGTAGGTCTCCCCACTCTGCCCCCTGTACGTCAGCGCGGTAGGCAGAGCGGGCCAGCCCGTCCCTCGTCCCATCTACACTCCCCTCCTGCCGCGAGCTCGAGCTCTCTGTGACGATCCCGCTCCTGCTCCCACCTCTACCCTAGCCGCCGGCGCCGTAGGTCTCTCTGGCTCAGCTCGGCGACCACCACTCAGCGGCCGTATGATGAAGGTCCGGACGTACTCTGAGTAATCGCCCTCGCCTCTGAAGCCGCCTGCCTCCCAGCCGATGGTGTAGTCCGCCATCTGCTCAGCGGTGAAACGCTCGGTGTCCCTCATATGCTCAGGAGGATGCTCTGGGACTATCTGCTCAGGTAACCCTGAGGTCTGACGCAAGAAGCGCTCACCCAGGTACCAAGCCCGACAGACCAGGCCCTCTAGCAAAATCCGGTAACGCGAGGTCTCGTCGGCAAGCAAACCGATCCGCTATCGCCGCGAGAGGAGCCCATGGCCGCGGTGATCTGAAATTGAAATACGGTTTATTACCTACTGGTATTGCAAATATACAGTGGAAAAGTGAAGCTTAAATGAACTGCAAGTAAATCATACCTCGGCGGGGGTGATGGTGGCAAAGTAACGGCGGAAGAAGCTGAAAGTCTCTCGTGGCCGCCGTGTGCACCTCCTGTCATAACGGCGTGAGAAGGGAACGACCAGAGGAGTCTCGAGTCTCGATCTTGGCTCTAGCACAGGAAAGTAGGCATAGACCCTGGCGCAAGGCGGGCGTCAAAACATTTATCGAAAAGAATCTGAGTAAAGCGAAATAGCGAGCGGTAGGTTGTATGCTGTATTGGCGAGTGTACTGTGTAAGCGATTACAATCGAGTAAAGCAAGAGTATGCGTGTCGTGTGTACATTATCTGATAAGTGTAAGCAGAACTACGATGTTTGCAATGTCTGCGTCTGAAAGTCTGAAGCAATGTAAAGCGGAAAAGAAGACATACTTCCCAAGCTCGCCTTGAGCCTCCGAACAATGTCACGCCACGGAGACCGAGCTCATATAGCCGTGAAAGTGGCGGCTGCGCCACCCGATCATAAGCCAAGATGTCGGGGCGTCCACCAGTCTGAAGTAAGCGAAGAGGCACGGTGTTCGCCCGGTCGGCGAATAGGGTGGTCCCCAGCAAAAACATCAACAAGCGCAGCATCTTGCTCTCTGACGCCTCGGTCGCCGGGCTGCGTCAACAAGAAGAGGTTGCACGAATCGCACCTCAAACCAGGAATAGCGGACAAAGCCTGGACGTGCAAGAGGCGGAGTCGCGCCAAGTAAATGGATATGAGCGGCAGTCCACTCATCCATGTCCATGTCGAAGGGGATCGGATCACCCCCTACCCCGATGCCGGTGAGCACCGAGAAATCGTAGGGAGTCATCGTCATGTCCCCCGTTGCGGATAGGTGAAATGAATCGGTGGTGTCCCACCACCTCTCCGCCAAGGCAGCTAAAAGAGGCCTGCAGGCAGTAAGTCGGGTCAGACCCCTACAAAAAGAACCGAAGCCCGCCTCATCTACGATGTGTCGGACCGCCTCAGGAAGCTCCGAGTACTAATCTCGAGCCGAAATATTCCCATACCCGCGGATGGTATGGGAATCTCCCTGTTCACAAACAAATGGTTGCAGAGCAATATGAAATGTACAGTTCTGAGGAAACATGTTAAAGTCGATACAAATCTAGCATGCGTGCACATTTTTCAGATTCAAACAGAAACCGGGTGCCGGTGTGCTTACAGTAAACTACAATATGTGATGCGTTAGTGTGTTTTTGAGTGGTGCAGCATAAACATGGTGCACGTGTGCATGTTTTTCAGATACAAGCAAATGTCAGGATTCAGTGTACCAGTAGGTGGACTATGGCCTGTGATGTGTCAGTGCTCCTGTGAGGATTAGTGTAAATCTAGCATGCGTGCAGGTTTTCAAAATTCAAACGGGTACCGGGTACCGGTATGTTTCGGTGAATTGCCAATAAGTGATGTTACAGCGTGTCTATGTGATTCAGTGCGAGTCTAGCATGCGTGTGAGTTTTCAGATTCAAACAAGTGCCGGGTGTCGGTGAGTTTGCAGTGGAATGCAGTGTGTGCCGTGTGTTTGAGTGCTTAAGGCTAGTGCAGTGTGTGTGCACGTGTCGGTCCTAAAGCAGATATTAGTTGTGAGTTCGTCTACAATCAACTACAGTATAGTATCTCGGAGCTAAGCAATTAAAGGTTGTAATCAGCTATGGCAGTTGACGGTTTACAGTTCTACATTGCAGAAAGTAAAACAGAGAAAAGGGTTACCTCGGAAGCGCCGAATGAGAGGTGCGAGGTCGGCTCGCGTAGAAGAAGCTCCGGGTCCAACGCTCGGTCGAAGCCGCGGATATGGCGAAGTCCATCGGGTGGTAGCACGTGAATCACAGGGCGGTAAGTCGCCGGATCGAAGGGACGCTCGCTCAATGGGAGGAGCTCGACCCCGGGGTCCATCTCATGGTCTGGAGGAGTCCCGACATATGGAACATCGTCTGCCATAGTAATGGTGGTGAGAAAATGGCCGGAAAAGCCGGAATGTGAAAGGTCAACTGGAAAAGTCAACCCCGAGCGGGTCGAAAATGGCCGGAAAGGCCGGGAGATGAAAATACACGAAAATTAAGAGAAAATCGAGGGGAAAAAGTCCCGAAAAGGAGGAAATGGCAAGGGATGCACCGAAATGAGATTTTGTTCGGTTGAAAATGTCCGAAACGCGGTGAACTTCGCGAATCGGACGACGAAAACGGCACGAAAGAGCAAAGAAATGAGCGAATGATGAGAAAAGAATGCTCTAGAGAGAGAGAGGGTTGGATTTCGGCGGCAAGGAAATAAGAAAATAGGGTTTGGGAACCCTATTTTATAAAACCCGAGGTGAAATGCCGAATCTGCCCCCGATCAGCAACTTTTGGCCGGTCGGCACTGTTTTGTGCCGGTCGGCACATTATTGTGCCGGTGGAGAATTTTATGCAGCCGGTGGCAATCGGTTACCTCCCCACCCAGCCGGTGGTGTTCCCAAGGCCTTGTTTTGGCAAATTGAGTAGTTGTTGGTCTTCATAGCTCAAGAAAGTGCAAGAAAATGCACCCCCGATGCTCAACCGGCCTCCGTTTTGACTTCGGACCGTGTTTACTGTGCGTAACACTCAAATTCAAGCAAAGACTGTATCCTTTTTGTATCCTTTTGTCGTTTATAGAGATTCAAAAGTTGCCCCGGGTACGTCGCACGCACCCATCACATCGTCCGGCGCATCGTATCGCGCCATCTTGCACGTCCCTTGCGACTTGCACCGTTTTGTATTGTCGTGTGGCATGCGTGTCTTACTTTCATTTTGCATCTCATTTTGATCCACGTGAGGTGTACTACCTCACGTGCTTCATTTGCATTTCATTTCGATCCACGTAAGGTGTACTACCTCACGTGCTTCATTTTGCATTTCATTTCGATCCACGTAAGGTGTACTCCCTCACGTGCTTCATTTTGCATCTCATTTTGATCCACGTGAGGTGTACTACCTCACGTGCTTCATTTGCATTTCATTTTGATCCACGTGAGGTGTACTACCTCACGTGCTTCATTTGCATTTCATTTTGATCCACGTAAGGTGTACTACCTCACGTGCTTCATTTTGCATCTCATTTTGATCCACGTGAGGTGTACTACCTCACGTGCTTCATTTTTGCATCTCATTTTGCATTTCATTACATCTCGAGGTACGTGTGCCTCGTTTTGCATCTCATTTTGCATTTCATTGCATCTCGAGGTACGTGTGCCTCGTTTTGCATTTCATTTTCCATTCAATAAGGTACGTGTGCCTCGTTTTGCATTTCATTTTCCATTCAATGAGGTATGTGTGCCTCATTTTGCATTTCATTGCATCTCGAGGTACGTGTGCCTCGTTTTGCATTTCATTTTCCATTCAATGAGGTATGTGTGCCTCATTTTGCATTTCATTGCATCTCGAGGTACGTGTGCCTCGTTTTGCATTTCATTTTCCATTCAATGAGGTATGTGTGCCTCATGTTCATTTTGCATTTCCATTGCATCTCGAGGTATGCGTGCCTCATGAGCATTTCAATTTACAACGCCGGGTCCGGCGGGACCAAAAACACGCACGGTCTGGCGAGACCTTAAACCCGCTTGACTGCATTGTCACGCGCTTTATTACGAGCACTGTCATGCATTCATGCTTCGTATCGTTGCCCCACCCTGGTCTGACGAGACCTTAAACACGTACGGTCTAGGAGACCTTAAATCCTTGGAGGGTGCGAAACCTTCGCCATATGTGCATGGTCTAGGAGACCTTAAATCCTCGGGAGGTGCAAGACCTTCGGTGTGTTAAGTTGCCCCTCATCGCATTTGGCATGCATCATATCGCACTGTCTTGTGCACTCGCGTTGTTTAACGCATCGCGCTATTTTGCGCACCGCGCCGTTTGGTGCACCCTCATTGCACTTCATTTTCCATCCTTTGAGGCACGCGTACCTCATTGCACTCCATTTTCCATCTTTTGAGACACGCACGTCTCATTTGCCCCATTTGCATCTGCGTGCGTTACTCGTTTGCATCGCATTCACTTAAGTGTTATGTAGTTGCCCCCCATGGTCTGGCGAGACCTTAAACACGCACGGTCTAGGAGACCTTAAATCCTCGGGAGGTGCAAGACCTTCGGTGCATTAAGGTGCACCCTCATTGCATTTGGCATGCATTCCATCGCGTTGTTTCGCGCGCCTCATTATTGCCCCCCGGGTCTGGCGAGACCTTAAACACGCACGGTCTAGGAGACCTTAAATCCTTGGAGGGTGCGAAACCTTCACTACATTTGCATTCCGGTCTAGGAGACCTTAAACCCTCTGAAGGTGCAATTCCTTCGGTGTTTGTCGTGCCCGAACGACTTTCGGTGGTCTGGTAAAGCCACCTGCCTGTGTTTGCGGTGAGTTCCTAAGAGACCGATGGGGACGGTGAAAACTAAAGTTTGAATGGCTTATGCCTAGAACGCAAAGGTTTGAGATTTCCGAGACTAAAGTCTGGTTTAAATACCCAGGGGGTGTACCCTCGGCTTGAAATCTGTATGGAAGCCCCATAGGTTGAGGCGGCATGTTTATGCCTCAATTCTGGATACCGAACCAACCTAGTATATCGCCCCGTTGGGAGAATAGGGAAAATCGCAATCGTAGCCATTGCATCATATTACATTTCATGCATCATTTGTAAATACTGCATATGTCATGCATTTCAAAATTCAAAAAAAAAAAACACACATGCATTTCATGCATCATTAATACTATTGCATATGTCATGCATTTTCAAAAAAAAATAAATACAAACAAAAAACATGCATATGTCATGCATAATCATTATAGTATAGTGCATATGTCATGCATCTTCTGTAAATATTCATTTCTATTGCATTGTAGTTGCATGCATCCACTGCATCATCTTCCATCTATGGCTTGCGCCTTTCCTTGTTGAGCTTGGTCTGGTATGTGCCCTTACTTTTCACGTCAAAGCACGGTTCTGCATGTGTATCGCGCCTACTCCTTGATGAACTTGGTTTGAGGTTGCGGCACCTTTTCTGTGTTAGACATGGCTTGTATGTGTGCATGCCTTTCCTAAGCGAGATACGGTTTGGCCTGCGCGCCATAATCGCATATTGCATTGTAGTGTAATTGTTGCATCCGGCATTAGGATCATTATTCTCTCCCCAGCGGGTCGTTTCCCCACTTATGTCAATCCACCCAATACTTGTTCTTGTGTCCGTCTACATCACTCATAGTTCAGACATCGTTCTATGGTAGACGGACTCGTTACTTCCATCAATCTATTTGACATACGTGTGGTTTCGAACCGCTCCGGTTTGAATCATGATTCAATTGCTTTGCATGTAGTTTGCATAGTTTCAATTACATTGCATTATCATTTACATTATTCATACATCATTTTGTATATATTGCATATCATTTTGCATTTCGCATTGCCATGCATATGGCTAACAATATTGTACCTGTTAAGTTTACTTTCTTTGCAGGCACGATATTGTATGTACGGCTCATTTGAGGCCGGCGCAACCGGACGAGCTGCACAGGTATTGTATCCTCTGCGTGAGACGTATTGAGAATCGCATAATTCTCTTACATCCTTTCTGCATTGTAGTGTAGATTGGCATATGCTAGCTTATAACTGTTGCATGCGTGCTTCATTACAGCTTTCTTTGCATGATCATAAGTTATGCTCGGCTTCTTGCATCGTCTTGCATTTTGCCCCTGCCTTCGGGCGCATACCTTGTTTTGTCTTGCATATTTGTCCAAGTCTTGACCTTGTCAAAATGGGTCGTTCTCGGCTTTGACATTCACTCTCGTCATTGTTATGACTTCCGAGTTCTGTCAAAGAGGGGCAACTGTAGACACCCCATTTTTGACCGTCCTCAAGACTTGGACGTCACCGCTTGAACACTCGGTGATTACCCATGTTTGTGTTTGTTTGGAGTTCCCGGAGTTCTCGGCTACGCGCCTTGCCTCAGGACCTCCGAACTTGACTGTTTTGTGTCTGGTTTTGCACCAAACACTTGTGTTTTGCCTTGGAAGGGCAGGGGATGCTTTGTGAGGCATCCCCACACACCACCGGCTGTGGCTAGAGGCCACCGGCTGGTTGTTGTTGTCATCGGCACTATATTGTGCCGGTCGGCACTATTTTGTGCCGGTCGGCACTCTTTATGGCAAAATGACCATTTTGCCCTGCCGACTCCTATACAGTTGTTTTCTGAGATATTTTCAGACAGCTGTATGCCTTTTGTTTCCCCTCCATACACGTGTATGGAGGGATGAGCCCTTTGTTGCCTTAGCTTGTAAGCTTTGCAAGCTTTGCTTGCCTATAAGAGGACCACTCCTCTTCTTGGCTTAGGGTTACAAAATTTGAGACATTTTTAGACAGACCAAGCTCTGGTTTTTAGGGTTAGGATAGATACACATCCCATCTCTCTCTTTTCCTTTGTGTTCTAGGTGTTTTAGTTCACATTATTGCACCTAAACACCTAGTCTTTCACCTTTTCTTGGTGTTCTCAAAAATCAGAGCTTGTTCTTGAGATTTTTGACTGGTTTGGAGTTCAAGGAACCAACAACTTCAACATTTGCGAAGAAGTCTACAAGGGTGAGCCAACTAGTCCTTTTTTCCCCATTCTTGCATTCCATTTTTGCCTAGTATAGAATCATTTTTGTGCTTAGTCTATAACACATAAAAGTTCTGATTTTTAACCCTCTTTATTGTTTATCAAGAGTGTTTTGCACTTTGGGGAGGTTTGGCCCCTCTTAGGCCTTGAAAAGGCCCCATTTTAGGCCATTTTGTGAGAGCTCCGAGACTTTGGTGCTTGGGCCTCTCCACCACTGAAATCTTGAGGGATTTCAGTGGTGGAGATGGTGCCATAAAGTCTCCAAAAGGAGAGGGCCACCCCCTCTCCTTGATGTCCTTGAAAAGGGCAAGATTTGGCCTCCAAAGGAGCACCATGTTTGGTTGTGTGTTGAACATGTTTTGGCTGTTTTTCATGCTTATATTGCCATGATTAAACTCTGTTTTAAGTTGGTTTTAGCACTCCTTGCATGCTTCGCATAGATGCTTTGTAATGCCTTGTATTGCCTTAACTTGCTCTAGGTTTGTATGCCCTCATTTCTAGCATGTTTTGGGCCTAGATCCATGAAGCTTGTATGCTTATTTTGACATGTTTTAGCTCTGTCCATAGTCATTTTGGTCAATCTTAGCATGTATATTGTAGCCTCTTTACATTTGGCTTGTTGGACTCCAGAGCATGAATGTGTAGCATGCCATGCTTGCTTCATTTTTGATGGTTTGGAACCACCTAGCATGCTATTTCAGACCTTTTGGTGTGCTTGTATGCTTACCTTAGTCACCTCTTTAATGCTTTGAAAGCATGTCTTGAATGCCCCCATGTTTTGGCCATTTTGCATGCCTTTGATTTCAAGCCTCTTAGATGCCATCTAAGTAGCCTTTTGGCTTTGTTTTGACATACTAAAAACCTGTTTTTAGTTGTTTAGTGCATGCCATAATCGCCTTGCATAAGTTTGGTTCAAAGCCTCTTTGACTAGCTTTAAGCCTTAGACCATTTGCATGCTTTATTTGGTCTATCTTCGACTTGGTTTGGCACCTTGCTTTGCATGTGTTTCAGAGCTTTACAATGCATGCTCATTGTCTATGTTTGGTCTCTTCAAGTGCGCTTGAGAGTTGCCATGTTCATGCTTAAGGTTTGGATCATAACACTTGCATGTGTGTGTGTTTGTTTAGTCCTCATGTCTAGACATTTTGGCCACTGATTTTAGGCCTATTTAAGTTGCCTAAGTCATGTATAAGACCATCCTTTCATTGGTTTGCATGCTTGCCTTGTATGCTTGCTTGTATGTTTGCATAGGTATATTGCATAATCCATGTTGCATGATAGATAACATGACTAGGTTGCATTGCATCAACATGCACTCCTTGTCCCTTGACTTGGTGATAGGGATTGGGACTTTGATTTGTTTGGTTCGCATGCATTTGAAAACAAAGTTGCACACTTTGTTTCTTAGGGCCATCACGCATGGAAATGCGCGATTGATGGTCCGGGAATCGAGCACATGTCGCTTTGAGTCAATAACATGATAAGGGGTGTGTATAGTGCATAAATACCTTGAATCACATTGCCATGCATGTTCTTTGTCCTCTGCTCTTTGTGAGTTGCGAGTTCTGAGCATTTTGTGCCGGCAAGCCTTTGTTTAGTGCCGACCGGCGATCTCTTGGCAACCGATGGATGAATTGATGCGGTGGCCCACATCCTTTAGCCGGTGGTGCTCTACCCGAGGTGGTGATCTCGAGGCCCAAGGAAGTATTCTGAAGCTTTGGCAATTTTGAGAGGAGGAAGCGGAGAAGCGAGGCAATCATGCATGGCGGTCACGATTCGAGCGATCCGTATGGCTGCATTTGGCCCTCATCAGGCGATTCTTTGTTCAATTAGATTAATTATTTTATTTAATTAATTTAGTTAATTTGTAATAATTAATTAGCTTGCGTAGTTAATTGGTTATTCGGTTTTGTATATTCTTTCGGTCCCTCCGAGCGAGGGCATAATTGTAATAAGTGTGGGTGAGTGGGTGTATGTCTTCCAACCCCCATTTCTTTCTCCCTTTTATTTACCTGCTTACAATGGTAGATTAGGGCACGCTTACTTTAGCATATCTTATGCAATGCATGCGTGCATTCATGCATTTGTTTACATGCACCAGGCTCGGTACATCATACAAACTGCATCGCAATTTTCAAATCCAAATTGAATATGTGGTAGTTGCTGCATTTCATGTGCCATGCTTAAGGCAGCCGAGCCTGTCTAGATCATACCTATGCCTGTGTTGCATTAGCCACTTAACATGAACTAGGTCATGCATGTTTGCTAACCGGGTTATTGTTTTTGGCACGGAGTACGATGTAAGTTTTTACGCTTTAGCATATCGCATGCATGTGAATGTTGCCATGACAGTATGATTGCCATGCGGCTAAGTGCTTATGTGTTATAAACTGTTTGAATGCCTGTGGGTGGAGGTTGGATTGCCTGAGTTGGAACAACTCATTTAAAATCCGTATTTTAGCCTACTTGCGAGTAGCAAAATCTAACACGTTTTTCGAGGCAAAACGGATATGCAATGTTTATTTCCAAGTTAGGCAATCTAGTCTATACTTTTGTGTTGTGCGCATCACATAGTAATTCTAGGTTAATAACCGGAATAAGAACGCATAAAGTTTTCAAAAACGGATATCACGGTTAGTAGAGGCGGTCTTTGGACGGCGAAGAAGTGCTCATAGTGACCTTCCCGATCGTACCCAAGCTCGGCCGAGTTCACTTTGGTGATGACGGACCGCGTGGCCTTGACCGAGTCGGGGTTTCCTAAATTCCCTTTTAAAAATATTTAGGTGGCGACTCATGTCCAAAGCGATCCATGTTTGGCACTACTTTTCAAAAATCTGTTTTCTCAAACGATTTGCCGGATTTGGACTCTTTGGTTCAAGATTCAGAACCGACACGAAATCGAGTCCTTGAACTGTTAGATGGAAGCCCACAGGCGCGTCTACACCAACTTGCCAGGAGTGGTTACAGTTCAATCTTTTCCATCTCAATGCCAACCCAATCCAAAACTCAAATGAGTTAAAAGAGCCAAGGCAAAGGTCACAGTAACACAAATTCCCACTAACTCAGAGGACACAGTGCTGATCTCAAAATTGGTCAAGGCTGAGAAGAGGCAATCTGCCCTCGAGAAGAGGCCTACCGAGGTTAAGCCCCCCAACACTAGTCGGTCGAAGAAACCGAGGTCTCGAGGTGCAGTGGGCCCAGATGTTTTCAAGGCCGACGAGTCCTGGGCCCAGGCAATTATAGTTGGGGATCGACCGATGGCGACTAGCAGCGAGTGCCATTGACAACATTGAGGATGGCCCCACTCTCTCCACAACTGTTCTCCTGCCGACAACCTGAACTGCATGGCTAAGATCAGTGAGTATGAGAACTTCGCCTTGATGATGCAACACTCTGTCTTGATAAGTCTTCAACACTTGTATTTTTTCATTTTGGCTTTCTATCTACACTTAAGCAATTTTTACTAACTTGTCTGTTTGTTTTTTTCTAGGCCATTCAGCATGCTCACTCTTATGCAGTGAAAACCGAGGCCTTTAAAAAAGAGTTGGTCCAAAAAACCCAAGAAGTTGCTGGCTTCCTTGCCTCCTTCAACAGCGTCGAGGCCAAGATCAAGGCTTTGCTTGATCAGGCTAAGGTTGCAAAACTTGCACAAGACCAAGCCAAGAAGAGGGCTGAGGCGGCCGAAGTTGTGGCCGAGGTGCTCAAGGCCGAGGCCAAAGAAGCCGAGGTTAATACCACCAAAGCCAAGGTGGAGCTTCAGGAGGCCTTGGCAACCAAAGAGGCCGAGATCAAGGTGGTTGATGGGAAGGCATTCTCAGAAGGGCAAGTTGTCGTTCACGATGCATACAAAGCCCAAGTCAACCAAGCATGCAACCAAGGTTATTACCTCGGCTAGACGGCAGCCCTCAGCAAACTATCCATCCCAATGGATTCTCCTCTCCGAGATATCAACCAGCTCAGCATGCCTTTTCCTCCCTCTTTAAAAGACTTTGACGACGAAGCCGAAGAGAAGAAAGCCAAGGCTGAGGATGCTGATGAAGAGGTGGAGGTTGCCGCTAGAGTCAAGTCCCTTACTCGGAATGAGCAAGTCCTAGACATGACTCAGGATGATAAGGACGAGGCTTCCAAAACTGCCTCTCCCAAAACAACTTCCAAGGTCGAGGTCACTTTAGCCGAAAAGAGTCTAGATCAGACCCTCCTCGAAATTGATGCCAAGATTGCAGTTGAGAAGAAGACAACACTGTCGACTGAGACCGAGGTTGAGTAGCTCGAGGTCAATGCCAAAGACTCCAATGCTTGGGATTTTTTTCTTTTACTTTTGAACTTGTTTTTCTTTCTACTTGCTGTAATCTTTTTGTTTTTTGTTGGGCCGAAGTGCCGTCTTTGTTACTGAACAAGTTGTCTTTTTCTGAATGCATGCTTTACTTTTGGCTGATGTGCCCTTGTAAATGAACAAGTTTATCCTCTATGAATACCAATCTTCTCTAAAGTACAACTTTCTTGTATAATCACTTCGGGTTGGAACACCATGGACATGTATCACCTCGGATCCATCTTATCTCGGGTGCATTTATTACTGTGATCTCGGCTAATTGGTACTTTATATAAATTCAACAATTGTTGTTTTCTTTACTTATACTTGCTATCTCTTATCAAGACTTCACTCTTCCAACCCTTCCAAGCTTGACAACCTGGCTAGTTATCTAAGGTATGAATACCTCGGGTATCCCATTATCTGGTTACCTCGGCTAACCCCAACTTGTAAATTTTCCTAGAATTTTAACAAGTGTCAAAGCCCATTCCTGCTTCCTGCCTCCTAATGTGAACCTAAGTACCACTTATGTTCACATTAAGCATGCAACTCTATTTTTTGCCGAAGTCTGATTCAAACAAATCTTAGCCGAGTTTTCTTTAAACCCCGATGTCTCTATTAATTTGACTAGACAAAACTTAGTTCAACTCTGCTGTTACGGCAAGTCTAAGTTACTTATCATGATTCATTCTGAAACATCGTCAACTTAGTTCAACTCTACCATATGGCAAGTGTTAATTGAACTTTATTATATGGCAAGTCTAAGTTACTCGTCATGTTCCATTCTGAAACATCGCCAACTTAGTTCAACTCTACCATATGGCAAGTGTTAATTCAACTATACCATATGGCAAGCCTAAGTTACTCGTCATGTTCACCGTGGGAACATCGTCATAAACTGTTTAGTCTTATCGCATAAGTTTCTCAAAAATAATTATAAAAATAAAATTGAGCTAGCATTTTAGTAAAACTTTGGCTGATAAAATCATTACATAAATCTTAAAAAACAAAAATTAGTGGTAGAAAAACTTCAAATTGCAAGTGTTTCAGGGTCATGGCAACTCCTTGCTATCACTGTCTTCCATTTGATATGCCTCATTGCCAGCAACTGAGATGATGCGATATGGTCCTTCCCAGTTTGGGCCAAGCTTACCCTCATTGGGGTCTTTCTTATTACCGACAACCTTCTCTAGGATGAGGTCCCTAACCTTGAACTCGCTTGGGTTGACATTCTTGTTGTAACCCCTAGCAAGTTGCTGCTGGTAAGCCCCCAGCCGATTTGCTGCTCTTTTTTTTTTCTTTAAACAGATCCAGATCACGGGCAAAGAATGCCTCGTTGGTTTCATTTTCTACTCCGTGGGTTTTGATTCTAAGGATGCCGACCTCCAATGGGATGACTGCTTCAGTGCCATATGCCATAGCAAAAGGAGACTCCCCAATTGATCTTCTCGGCGTAGTTCGATATGCCCACAGCACATTGGGCAATTCTTCCACCCACTTTCCCTTGGCTTCTTCCAGCCTCTTCTTGATCCTATCTAGGATGATCTTGTTGGATGCTTATGCCTGACCATTACTCTGAGAGAAGCTAGGAGTAGAGTAATAGTTCTTAATCTTGTACTTTGCACAGAAGCTCTAACTTACTGTTAAACTGTGTGCCATTATCTGCTACTATGGCCCTTGGGATTCCGAATCTGGTGATGATGTTCTTTCAGATGAAGTTCTTCACATCAATATCTCGAATCTTCACAACGGGTTCAACCTCTACCCTCTTTGTAAAGTAATCTGTGGCTACTCGCAAGAACTTTCTCTATCTAGTTGCCTGTGACAGTTGCCCCGCTAGAACAATGACCCACTAGGCAAGTGGCCAGGGACTGGATACTGGATTCAAATCTGCTACTGACTGATGTGTCAAAGGTGCAAACCTTTGACACTTCTTGCACTTCTTGACATAAGCTTTGGCATCCTTCTGCATGTATGGCCACCAATATACCTAGGATATGGCTCTGTGGGCAAGTGACTTGCCCCCTACATGGCTTTCATAAACTTCTTTATGTATCTCATATAAAAAAGTCCTCTACCTGAGAGGGGTGCACACACCGCAACATAGGTCCAGTGAAGGATCTCCTGTACAAGTGGCCTTCTATCGATAGACAAAACCTAGCCGATTTCAACCTGGTTTTGTGTGTCTCTTTTTGGTCATTTGGCAGTCTACCCTATCTGAGAAACACAACTATGGCGTCCATCTAGCTGGGACCCATTTTCACGCACATTGCTTCGTACTCAATTATCACAGGCTCTACACTTGGTCCTATCAAATAATCGACCATGATTGTCCTTGGTTACCCTAAGTTTATTGCACTAGCCAGGTTTGCCAAGGCATCGGCATGATTGTTATCATCTCGGCTAACCTGTTGTAGCCGACAATTCTCAAACAGCGTTAGCAACCTGACAACTTCCTTGACATAGGCTATCATTTTTTCATCTCGAGTTGCATACTTGCTCGTTGCTTGATTCACAATAAGTTGGGAGTCACAAAAGACTACCACTTTATCGGCTTCTATGGTTGTTGCTAGTTTTAGTTCTATAATCGGTACTCATACTCTACTTTGTTATTTGAGGCCTTGAATCCCAAACGAATAGACTGATCTATCATTTGCCTATCTAGCGATACTAACACTACTCCTACCCCCGCTTCCTCCCAGTTTAAGCTTCCTTCGATAAAGAGCCAGAAGGAGTCTCTGATGTAGATATCATAGGGCTTTGGTTTCTCTTTTTTCTTCTATGCTACTGGTGTGGGGTTTTTTGGCTCCAGTTGGGTTTTCTCTTGTTCCCCTAGACATCCTAAGCTACGGCTCACCGAAGCCCGCCTTGGAATGGCACGAGGAGTGAACTCGGCCACAAAGTCGGTGAGAACCTGGCCATTGATTGCTGTTTTAGGCTTGAATTCTAAGTCATATTGGCCCAGCACCATTGCCCATCTGGCTACTTTGCCTGCCAGATCTCCATGCTGCAACATGGATTTCAGGAGATACTCAGTCAGCACTATAATCTTGTGGGCTTGGAAGTAGTGATTCAACTTTTTGGAAGCCATCACTAAGGCTAATGTTAACTTCTCCAAGGGAAGGAACCTGGTTTCTGCACTTTTTGGAAGCCATCACGAGGAGTATACTGCCTTCTGTTTCCCCACCTCTTCGCGGATTACCACTGTGCGGACAACGTGGTCAGATACAGCCAAGTACAAGAATAGTTCTTCTCTAGGTATTGGAGTTGACAAAGCTGGAGCTGTTGTCAAATACCTTTTTAAGTCGGCTAAGGCGACTTCGCATTCTTCCGTCTACAAGAGATTTGTTGCCTTCTTCAGCAAACTAAAAAATGGTTTGCACTTATCTAAGCTCCGGCTTATGAACTTGTTTAAGGTTGCTACCTTGCTGGTCAGGATCTGGACCTACTTTGCTGACGTTAGGCTCTTTAAATCAAGGATCGCCTTGATTTGATCCGGGCTTGCTTCAATGCCCCTCCTTGTGACCAAGTATCCTAGGAACTTACCGAATTCGACTCCAAATACACATTTGGAGGCATTGAGCCGAAGCCGATATGATCTTAAGATATCAAAGACCTTCTGTAAGTCTACCATATGATTCCCTGGTTCCTTGGGCTTCACGATCATGTTATCGATGTAGACCTCTACTCTCCTCCCTATCAGATGCTTGAACATCTTAATCACCAATTTCTAGTAGGTTGCTCTTGCATTCTTCAACCCGAAAGGCATCACTCTGTAACAATAGAGTCCTTTTGGGGTGATGAATGTTGTTTTCTCTTCATCTAGGGTATACATTGCTATCTGGTGGTAGCCTCTGTATGCGTTCAGGAAACTCATCATCTCGTGCCTTGAAGTGGCATCTACTAATTGATCAATCTTGGGCAGTGGGAAACTGTCCTTGGGGCAAGCCTTATTCAAGCTGGTGAAGTCCACACAAATCCTCCACTTGTCATTCTTCTTTTTCGCTACCACTGTGTTGGATAGCCAGGTAGGGTATTCACCTCCCTAATAGTCTGGGCTTCCAATAGCTTGTTCACTTCCTCCTCGACTACCTCCACATGTATCAAGGTTGGCCTTCTTGCTTGCTGGATAACATGTTTAGCCGACCTGTCCACATTGAGCCTATGACAAGTGATCTCAGGGTCAATGCTAGGCATCTCATAGGGCATCCAGGCAAACACTTCTATGTTTGCTCGCAAGAGAGTCTCCAACTCCTTTTCCTCCTCCTCGGCTAAGTTGAGCCAAGAAGAAATAAGCGTTCTTCATCACCTTCTTAGACCAGAATCTTCTTCAAAGCTTCCTCACTCTTGTCGGCTGGTTCTTTGCTGACATCATCTAGGACCTCTATGTCCTCATCATCGATTTCCACTGTCTCTGTTTCACATATGTGCAGGTGGACTCCATTGTTGCCATGGAGCAATTTTTTGCTTGCACCTAATCCCCTTTGACCTCCTCAATCCCCTGTTCGGTTAGGAATCGTAACAACTCGACAGCCCTCATTGCGTGCAACCACGGTCTTCTCAAAATAACATTATAAGGGGAGGGGTTATCAATTACTGTAAACTCTGTGCTTACCTTCTTGGTGCCTGCCTACACCTTCAAATTCATGGCGCTTAGAGGCCATGTCGGTGTCCCGTTGAATCCAACCATCTGGCTGTTGGATTGTTCTAGATCATCTGGGTAAAGGCCGAGCTCCTTGTAACATCTAACATATATGATGTCAGAAAAACTGCCTTGATTAATCAGTATGCGCCTCACCTGGCATTCTCCAATCTTCAATGTTATCACCAGGGCATCGTTGTATGGATGTTGTACCATATCCAGGTCTGCCTCAATAAAAGAAACCATTGGTCCCTAATACTTATTTGTCCTAGGCTTCTTTTATTGAACCTGATACACGTACTGCAGGTGCCTTACTCTTTGGGTCTCCTCTCGTACATCATTCTCATTGACCTTGGAGTGAATCACATTAATCACCCGAGGTCCATTCACTTGTTGTGGTGGCGATAGTGGAGGTGGTGCTACTGGTGCCTGAGGAAGCCTTGCATGCTCTTCCCTTGTCCTGGCCTTTTCTACTAGGTCTCTCAGGTGACCCTGTCTGACTAGATCCTCCAAGTTTGTCTTCAAAGCCCTGCACCCCTGAGTCAAATGCCCATCCTCATTATGGTAAACACAGTGTTTCCTAATGCTCCTTCCCATAAACTCGTCAGGGATCTTCTTCGGCGCTCTATAATGCAGTTGGTTCATGATCCTTTCCAGAACTTTGTAGATCAGGATCCTGAATGCAATGGGGACTGCCTGTGCAACCTTCAACCCTATCTCCTACCTGTTTACCCTGAAATTACCCTAGCCTCACTTTGGCGAGCCGCTTCTCTTCTCTTGCTTCGGTGTCTTCATTCTTTGCGTGTCCTTTTCTATTCTAGCATATTTCTCAATCCGTGCCATGAGCTCCTTCATACTTTTTGGTAGGGTTTTTGCCAAAGATTTTCGAAGCGGGCATTTATCATCCATACCATTCTTAAAAAATATAGTGCCAACCCCCAGTTTACAAGCGAGTCGGTTGAACACCTCATAATATCTCTTGGCATAAGCCCTCAGGCTTTCACCCTCACTAATGTTCAAAGCCAGTAGGGAGTCTACCCTTAGCGGCTGCAACTTGTTCATAACGACCTGGCCACAAATATCTCGGCTAGGCCTTTCGAACTTCTCACAGTTCCTCTCGGCAACTTATGAAACCAATCAGATGCTATCTCACCAAAGGATGAAGGGGAACACCTTGCACAATAGCTGCTCATTCCCCTTCCACAAAGCCATTGAATTTAAATACAAGCCGACATGAAAGTTTGGATCAGACTTACCGTCATAAATCTGGAACCTCAACATGTGAAATCTCTTTGGGGCCTCAAACTTATCTAATCCCATAGAGAACAACATCCTCGGCTTGACGAGGGATGTGCTTTTGGCATTGTGCCGCTTCCTCTAGAGGTAGTCTTTCAAATCCTCCTTCGTTTGATCCGGGACTCGACTATCAACAAATTTTCGCCTTTTTGGCACACTGCTGTCGATGTAATTGTGCATCCTCTTTGAATTTTCCTCATTCACTGTATCAAAACAAAGGCCCTTCCCTTGGATATGCCAAGGTTCATTGACATAGGTCCTCTTGGTTTGTGGTGTCTTCTACGACTCACCACGTACCATCTCCGTCTGCCCGACATCCCGTGATAGCCGATGTGGGAGCTCCGGTCCTTTACCATGCTGTGAGACTGTTGGGACTATTTTTTGCCCTCCTTTCAGGCATCGGCCGCTGGCATCGGCGTGTCTTGCAACGGGAATGGTGGTTACATTACGTTGTTTTGCATTATGAAGTTGACAACCGATTGCAGGTCTACCAACTTGTTTGCCATCCCTTTCATCTCGCTATCCTTCCTTATGCATCTATCCTTCCATACCTAGAGGTCGCTTTCATTGTAATACTCATCTCGGCCACCCTTCTTCGGGGTGTTACCCTCTTTGCCAATGTCCTTCTCTCTAGGATTCGGATCTAGTGCTCCTTCATTACGCTTTTTCTCCCTGACATTATCTACATGCTTACCACTCTCACTGTGGATATTGTCTCCAATCTTTTCTTCCTACCCGTTGTTGGCCATCTATTCTCCTTAAGTTCCCATAGACGGAGCCAAATTGTGGGTATTGATTTTCGACCACACAACAAAACCAAAAGGGAACTCAGCTGGAGAGTACCAGCAGAATAGATTAAGCCCAACAACCTGTAACAAGAAGATGAGAATCTGGTGGTGGTTATTCCGCCTGGGAGCACTCTGACGATCAAGTGAATAAACAATATCTCTCACAGATAGCAAAATGTACTTAAACTCATAAGAAAGAACTTACCTCTAACCCACGAGGGTGTCTTGCTTTTATAACTAGTAGTGAACTAATCCTTTTAGAAGCCTCATTTCAATGGACTCAAGTCAATGCTCATCTTGGACTTTCATCTAGATAGAGAAAAACTCCTCTTGAGCATTATCTTTATCCAGACTGAGATCCTCCTATGTCCTAGGACTCTTATCCCTTATTTGCTTATCTTGGATTCCGGTATCTCTGTAGATAACTTCAGCCAAGCCGAGATCATCTCGGCAAGCATCACCAAGCTACGTGGCACCTCGGCTGACACTTCGGTGTCATCTTAGCCATGTGCTCTTATTCACAAAATATGTCCCCACAGAAAGTAGATGAAATTTTAAAATATAGATGAAGATTGAGTTGAAGAGCATTGAAATGACAAAAGGATAAAGGAAAAAATAGTGGGAAAGGAAGAACACGGCGAAGTGGGAGAACTAAAACAAAGAACAAGAATAAGAGTGTAGACACCCCATTTTTGACCAACCTTAAGACTCAGACGTCATCGATTGAGCGCTCGGTGATGTTGCATTTTGTGCTCGTTCAGAAGTCTCAGAGTCTCGGCCGTGAGCCCTACCTCCGGACTTCCGAACCCTGTTTTGTACTTTGCCTCGGTTCGCGAACCAGGCTCGGTTTTCTCTGTTTTTGTTCCTGAGGGGAGGGAGAGGTCCCGTAGACCATCTCTCAGTGGCCGTGGGCTACTTTTTCGTGGTGAAGCCATTTCCCGCCTTCGAACCCGGTTTTTGAACCGTCGAGCCATGTGCCTTGGTTGGGACCACCCAACCATCTCCGATTCCTCCGGTTTTTGGTATGCATCTCATTTACTCCCTTACGAGGACACTTTGGGGTCTTAGATACCCGCCGTGGCCAAACACCACTTCGATTATTAACGGCGGTTTTGGGCCCCGAACCTCGCCGATTGACCCCCGAGCATTCGTGTCGCACTGGTTTTTGATCAATCATGGCAGATACCTCTCTTTTATCACAAGGAAGGTCCTGGAGGTGGGATCGGCAATTGTCTCGCAACTTGACTTTACGCTTGGTCAAAGGTGGTTCAGCATGAATCCGGGAAGGAGAAAAGTCTGCGCGGCTTCACCGAAACGGGCGTAACTCTTTGTACAAGAGGAATTAAAATATGAGGCCACTACCATTGGAAAGATTACTTCCGGGGCTTCATTTTGCACTCAAGAATCTCCTAAGTCCGGATCCCGGGGGAGGAGATATGATTGGTTGAAGTCTGGTTAGACCGAATCTGTGACTTCTGAGCGGCATAACTTTTTCTACAGGAGGAATTTTGATGCAAGGTTTGCGGCATTGGAAAGCTAACTTCAAGGGCTACATGGCCGACTAGTCCTATGGCTTGGACCTTTTGACCCTTGCCGGCCGGCCACCATTTCCAGCCGGCCAGCCACCTGCAACTAAAGCACTTTTTACCCACCTTTTCACCAATTTTATTGCCTATATAGCTGGCCTCCCAGCTCTTGTAGAAGGGTTAGAAAATATCTCTCAAGGATATACATTGATATCTATCTCTATCTCTCCATTTTTCTCTCAAATCTTCAAGTTTTGGCCTCATTTGTTCATCAACACCAAACACTACCTTCACCACTCCATTCCAGCTGCAAGGAAGGTTTTTCAAAGGCTAAGAAGCAACAAATTCAAGCCAAGAAGCAACAAAAGTCTTGTCTTCAAGGGTGAGTACTCTTTTACCCTTTTTGAGCTTATTTTTGCTTCATTTTTGTACCCTATTTTCTTGAGGTTTTGGGCTCCAAACCTAACTGATTTGAGGCTTATTTTGAGCCCCTCTACAACATTGTAGAAGGGCTCAACCTTGTTTGGAGCTTCTACATACCATTTGCTTCAATATCCATCATATTTACCGTAAATTTGCATGCTATTTTTAGCTTATGTAAATTTGTTTTTGGAGCATTCCATAAACTGTGATTGAGCTTATTTTGAGCTCCTCTACAACATTTTAGGAGGGCTCAACCTTGTTCGGTGCTTCCATGCATGACCTCTCTTTATAGCCCCTATTTGGTCCATATTTTGCATGATTTTTTAGGCCTATCTTGTTTCTGTTTTTGGCCATGATCAGAACTGGAAATAGTCTTAAAATGACCCACTATTCATGTTTTGTTAAGGGTCTTAAGCTGTTTGGAGAATTCTTGGTATACCTCTCCTTATAGCCCTCTTTTGGTCCATATTTTGCATGCTATGTTTGCCGTATTTGTATACTGTTTCGAGGGCTTCCATAAGCTGTAAATGTTTATATTTTTGGACCCTCTTCAATGTTGTAGAACTGTTTTTTTTTAGTTTGAGCATTGTATATATCACTTGCTTCATTGTTCCCCTCTTTTCCCCATTTTTGCATGCTATTTTTGCCATACTTGTGTTTGTTGTTTGGCCATACTTTGTATTGGAAAAATGTGATTTTTGGGACTTCCTAGCATCTGTCTTTACACTTCATGTCCATATTATGCATGTTTGGCATAGTACGCAAGTCATTTTGAATTATAGCGTAGCATTTGACATCGGGTGTAATTTTGCTAGAATTCGGGGGCTGTTTTTGCATCATTTTGACTGCTGAAATTGCATTTTCCATATGCCATATGTCACGTCTCATTTTGCATACCATTTCATGCCTTAGGGCCATCGCCTCGGTTTGCGTGCCGGCGGGCACGCATTTCGAGGCACTTCATTTTCATCCATCGGCGTCCTATGTGAGTGTGGCTGAGGCCCTCTCATGTTGGTATAAGCCCATCATTGCATTTGCATACCATTTCATGCCTTAGGGCCATTGCCTCGGTATGCGTGCCCGTGTGCATGCATTTCGAGGCACTCCATTTTTATCCGATGACCTCTTATGTGAGTGTGGCTGAGGCTCACTCATGTTAGCATAAGTCCATTTTGCATTCCGTATGCCATTTTAGTCCATTTTGCATTCCGTATGCCATCGCCTCGGTTTGTGTGCCCGTGTGCACGCATTTCGAGGCATCTCTTTTTCATCTTATGGCCTCCTATGTAAGTATGGCTGAGGCCCTCTCATGTTGGTGTAAGCCCATATTGCATCGCATATCTCATTTTAGTCTTGTTGCATTCCGTATGCCATTTTCTCGGTTTGCGTGCCCGTGGGCACGCATTTCGAGACATCTCATTTTAGGCTCATTGTACATCATATTTCAGGCCATTTCATGCCTTTATGCCATCGCCTCGGTTTGCGTGCCCGTGTGTACGCATTTCGAGACACTTCACTTTTCATCCGATGACCTCTTATGTGAGTGTGGCTGAGGCTCTCTCGTGTTAGTGTAAGTCCAATTTGCATTGCGTATGCCATTTCATGCCTTAGGATCATCGCCTTGGTTTGCGTGCCCGCATGCACGCATTTCGAGACATCTCATTTTCATAGCATTGTGCATGCTAGCATTGTATTTTAGTTGCATTCATGCATATCATGTGTATTGCATCATGTTCGGGATAGGAGTTAGCCCGGGCACGGGAAACGAGGCACGTTCCGTACTCTGAGTGACGGAACGGGTCTCAATTCCCAAGTCACCGACACTCTGGATTACCCATGATTGAGTTAGGTTTTGTTGTAGTATTCATGTGCATTCATTCTACATTGAGTTGTGTAATCCGATTCCTCGGCCATCATGCATCGATATGCGTGATTGGTGGCACGAGGATCGAGGCATGCATATATTTGTGAAATACATTGCTATGCCCCTTTCCTGCTCTCTGTTACAGCAAAATGAAGAATCAGTAACTTTTCAGAGTCTGGCACGCATTTCGAGGAAAGGTGCAAACAGAGGCTAATTGGGGCACCGCCGTGGATTTCCGTGCAAAGGCATACGGGCATGCATCATTTCATCATCCGGAGCAGAAGCAAGGCAGTCCCTGGCTTGCATGCCAGTTTTACAGCTTTCTTAGTTAATTTGTTAATTAATTAGGAATTTTTATATTATTCGGACTGTATTATTTCGGACTGTACTATTCTTTTATTGGACATTATTTGTATATTTATTTGGACTCTCTGTGAGGGCATAAGCGTAATAAGTGTGCGTCGTGTGATGTATGTCTTCAATCCCACGTCTTTCTTCCTTTTATTTACCTTATGATGGTTAGATTAGGGCATATTTCAATTAGCATACTGATGTAATGACATGTTTGCATCATTCATCTGTTTTGCACGCACTGGGCTCGACACATCATACAAACTGCATTTGTATTTCAATTCCAAATTGAATACGTGTTAGTTGTAGCATTCCATATGCCATGTTTAGAATAGCCGAGCCTGCTATAGTTGCATCTTTGCATGTATTGCATTAGGCATTTCTGTATACTTAGGATCCATGCATGGATTTCTAATCGGCTTTTGTTTTGGCTTGGAGTACTAGGTAAGTTTTATGCTTTAGCATCCTTGCATGCGTGTGAGTGTTGCCATGAATAGCATGCTTACCATGAGGCTATATGCTTATGTGATATAACTGCCTTGGATGCCTGTGGGTGGAGGTTGAGTTATTTGGATTGGGACAATTCATCAAATGTTTGTTTTAAGCCCACTAGATAGTGGCAAAATCATATTTTTCTAAGCCCACCTGAGGGCGGCAAATCCACGTCTTAGCCTACCTGCGGGTAGCACCATCAAACCATTTTCAAACAAACAAACATGAAATGTTTAGTTCCAATTCAGGCGATTCAGTCTATACTTGTATGTTGTGCGCATCACGTAGTAACCTAGGCTAATAACCGGAATAAGAACTCACAATGTTTTCAAAAATAGATATCATGGTTAGTAGAGGCCGGTCTTTGACCGAGCGAGCGGGGGTGCTCACGAAGTGACCTTCCCCAATCGTACCCAAGTTCCCGAGCCGAGGCAACTTTGGTGATGACGGACACGTGGCCTTTGGCACCGAGTCAGGGTTTCCTAAATTTCCCATTTTAAAATATTTAGGTGGCGACTCAGATCTGTGGCGAAGCGATCCATGTTTGGCACTTCTTTCAAAAAATCTATTTTCAAAAAGCGATTTGCGGATTTGGACTCTTTGGTTGAGATTAGAACGTGACATTTGAGTCCTTGACTCAGTGACCCAATATCGAACGAGCGGAGGGACTCGCACTCCTTTCCCCCGGGATGCGTTCAGGGACGTCTACAAAGAGGTAAAAGGAGTTGAAAAGTAAAAATTGGAATTTGAAAGTGCAATGTAAAAATCTTGAAAAAGGGTACTATTTTTATTTTTTTTTATTTTTATTTTTTTTGGAGGGACTAATCTACATAATTTATAAATGCTAATAATTAATACCATTATATATAATTCAAAATTTTGGGGTGACACTTACCCCACTAGACACCTCAACCTCATGAATACTTGCATACTTTGAAGTAAATAGTGATCTTAGGGTTGTTTTGGGAATGTAGAAACCCCATTTTTGACCGATCTTAAGACTCAGACGTCATCGATTGAGCGCTCGGTGATTGCGCATGTTGTGCTCGTTCTGAGGTTTCGGAGTTTCGACTGAGGTCCTTACCCCCGTACCTCGGGACCCTTTTATGCTTTGACTCGATCTGCGGACTAAGTCTTGTTTTCTTTTCCCGGAGGGAGAGGTCTTGTAGACCATCTCACAGTGGTCGTAGACTACTTTTTGTGGTCGTAGGCCACTGTTCCCGTTTGGAGACTAGTTTCTGGTTTTCGGAGCCGTTGGCCGTGCGTCTCGGTTCGGGATCGCTTAACATTCTCTGTTTGGCACGATTTTTGGCACACACCTTGTTTCCTTCTTCTAGAGGGACACTGCGGCCCGGGAGACCACCTTTGTGGTCGCACGCCACTTTTGGTGCTTAATAACTTATTTTCGGGGCACCTGGCCGCGCGTTTTGCCCCCCGAACCCTCGTTTTGCATCGGTGTTGGTTCATTTCTGGCATGAACCTTGTTTTCATTGTTTGGAAGGTGGTACAAGGATGGGAGACCACATTTTCTCTTGGAGACCACTTCTTTCTCCGCCAGTCGATTTTCTTGTCGGGAAACTGGGCTCCTTGATTTTTGAGCCACATTTGCTGGTCTTCCACCATACCACTAGCTTGCATTTAGTTGGGAGACCATCAAATGGGGCCACCGACCACCCTTTGTTTTGGGAGACCACTTACCATGGTCAGCCGACCAGGGGAAGTGGTCGGCCAACCACCATTTCTGGACGGTCAGATTCCTCCTATTTTGTCTGTCTGAGTGCACGCCAGCTGTGCCAGCTGGAAGGCACAGACTTGATCCTCCATACACGTGTATGGAGGATTTGCACCCTTTCTTTAGCTTCTTAAGGAAGCTTGAACCCTTGCTATAGCTTCTTGAGGAAGCTTGAACCTTTGCTCCTCTATAAGAGAGGACCTCCCTCTCCTTATACCAGGTTCCAAAAAAATTTTGCTAAGGCAAGATATATATCTCTCTATATCTCTTCATTTTGGGTTCAAAAGTGCATTGTTCTTGGCCTATTGCACCACACCTCATAGCCACACACCTCCACCATTGATCTGAGGTTCTTGGAGGGCATTTTCAAAGGCTAAAGAGTAGGTTTTGGGCTGGAGAAGTTGCTAGTTTTGCTGAGCTTCAAAGGTAATCTCTTTTCCCTATTTTAAAGCTTTGTCTTGATCACTCTCTTAGCCAAACTTGCATGCTTATTTGAGCTTTGTTGTCAAGTAAAAAAAAGCTTTATTTATAATCATTACTCATGTTTATTGAAGGCCATTTTGCTGTTGGAGGTCATCTACCCTCTTACATGCTTCATTTAGTCTTGTTTTGAGCCATGCCTTAAGGCCTTTGTGTTGACCTTTGCTTGGCCTTTTTAGCCTGAAATCTAGTGGATTTTCGGTGGTTGACATGTTTTGAGGGCCAAAATCGAGAGGGGTGGCGCTCTCTCTTTTGGCCTTGTTTGTTTGCATATTTGGCCTTTCCAAGGAGCCTATATTTTCATACTTCCTAGCCTTGGTTCACGCCATTTTTAGTGACTTTTAGGACCTGCCTAGACTCTGTCTAGGGTTGGTTTGGTCACCTCATGTTTGCCTCTTGCATGTGTAAAATAATCCTCTTCATGCCTTATCAAAGGAGCATGTCATTCTTGCATGTATTGGTCATGTTTCAGTGGGTTTTTTTTCATCCTTTGGCATATCATAGCTCTGTCCTTGGCTGGTTTAGTGGCCACTTGAATGCTTCATATGCATGTAGTGTAAACCATGCTCACTCGCTCACATTGCATGTTGTTTTGGCCATTGATTCTAGCATATTTCGGCCATACTTCAGACTGATTTTGTTCATATTTTGGGCTGCTGTAACATGCCCGGAGGGTACCCGCGCGCGTTAAACAGTTTGGACTCCTGAGATCTCTTTGATCTAGTCTCACGAGTGCAATGTGAAACGTAGATGAGAGTCCAGATTTGGAAACTTTTAGTGAAAATCCATTTTATAGCAATTTTGTCGAAAATGGACTGCGTCATTAGATCTCAGAGTCGCCACCTAATATTTTGAGAAATTAGGAAACCCATGACTCGATGCCAAGGCCACTGTTCGTCGTAACCAAGGATGCTTGGCTCGGAACCTTAGGTATGAGAGGGGAAGGTCAATAATGAGCACCCTCGCTCACCCGATCAAAAGATCGGCCTCTACTAAACCATGATATGACTTTTATTTTCTTTATATGTTCATGCTCTGATTAGTTAATAAATCTAAAAATTTACTATGTGAAGCATACAAGTATAGACTATGCCATTCATTTTGGAACAATTTGATATCATGCATTTTGAAAGAGTTTTGACGATGTACAACCCAAATAAATTGAGTTTACAAGAACGAAAAATCAACATCATTCCAAATTAAGCGACACAACCTCCATCCACTGGCATTCATAGAGTTATATCACATAAGCAAATAGCCTCATGGTAGAATGCTAGACATAGTAAGAAAAATACACACAAACGGGATGCTAAAGCATAAAAACTTACATGTTTGACGTCCCACAAACAAGCTACAAAACAAAGTTAGTAAAATATGCATGATCTTATATACAAAATCCTAATGCAATTCACTCATGAGATGCAACTAAAGATTAAAGCGAAAATATGATATGTGAATCATCTCAAGAACATGAGGTAGCGCACATAATCACATAGGAATTGATTAAATCCACAAATGCAAACTTAGCCGAATCAAGATGCATGAAACATGGATGCAAAGCATAACTATGATGAAAAATAAATATGATGTTTATGTACAAATAAAGAAAGCAAGTAAAAGAACGGGATAGAAAGAAGCGGAGCGGGGAATTATTACAATATTTTAAAGAATAATTACAAATCAAATTAGAGAGAGATGAGGAGAATATTACAACAAAATAAAACCTCACAATACACTTAAAATAAAAAATAAATAAAATAAAAGCTTCATGTTCTTTAGAACCGCCGGCGGAAATTGGTCAATATTGGGAGATTACGCCATCTTGTTCGGAAGAAGCTAACCGGCCGGCCAACTAGGCCAAGCAAAACCTTCCAAAGAAAGATTGAACTTTTTGATTTCCAAACTTCCTCTTGATCACCCTTAAGTGTAGGAAGTGTGTTCTCAAATCCTCAATTCAAAATTATGGAGTTTATGGAGTTTGTGGTATAGAAAGTGGCTAACTCTCTAGTTTTTCTCACTTTCAATCACTAAACACTCTTCCTTATGATCAAGGCAATTGATCTTTGGCTATATCAGAATTTTTGGAGTGGTTTTGGTGTATGGAAATGAGGAATTTCAGTAGCTATGGAAGGTATGGAGTGCATATGGAAGATAGGAATATTTTTGGCTCAAAAACTCAATTTTTCTCTCTTTTTTCACTTTTTTCTCACTCACTTCTCTTCAATTTTGTGGTCTTCTTTTTCTCTTACAATATGATCATTCTATATAGGCAATGAGGGAGAGTAAAAGTCAAAAAGAAGGTGGAAGACAAGGTGGGAGACAAGAATGTGATAAGAGGGCAAATTTTCAAGGTGGTTGCATGGGATACTCCTTTATGAATGCAAACAAAACCTCTTTTTTACAATGGGGGATGATTAGGTATAATGGAGGATGAGTGGATGCACTTGAATAGCTCAGAAAATAGGTAAATGGGTTGTCCCAACCGAACCAAAACCAAGAAAAAATGGACTATTGTTGTTTTGGGCCGAGTCAACAAAATCTGCTTTTAAGCCCAACTTCAAATGGGCATATCTCCCCCATATGTACTTGGTTTTAGGCAATTCTTGGATCCAAATTGAAGCCCCAGAAGTCTACTTTCCAATGGTGGTGGCCTCAAATTTAAATTCCAAGTGTACAAAGAGATATGCCTAATTTAGTAAAGGCTGTCTCGGGCTGGGTCACAAAATCTGCTTTGAAGCCCAACTTCAAATAGGCATATCTCCCTTATTTGGACTTGGTCTAAGGTGGTTCTTTGGTCTAAATTGAAGCCCCAGAAGTCTACTTTCCAATGGTGGTGGCCTCACATTTAAATTCCAAGTGTACAAAGAGAAATGCCTAATTTAGTGAAGGCTGCTCATTTCCTTCTTAATGATTTGATACTCATTCTTTTCCTAAACCAGTTTTCTTTCATCCCCTCCTATTTCCTTCAACTCTAGACCTATAAAGAAGATGTTTTTAAATATTTTTCAAAAAATTTCACCTCCCTTCCATTTATTTCCACTTTGTCCTTACTCGGTTTACTGAAAAGTGCAACATTTTAATCGAAATGGGAGCCTTGGGACATTGTAGAAACATTTTTAAAAAAAAAACATATTTTCAAAAGAGGGTTTTAAGGTCTAAAATAGTTTGGCCAAAAAATGGGTGAGGGTTGGATTAAAACTTAAATTCCATCTTTCTTACTGAGAATTTTGTGAGAAACACATTCTAATTGTCATCATTGGGTAATCAAAAGAAATCGCCCAAGTCTTAGGGCCGGTCAAAATAGGGTGTCTACAGTTGCTCCTCTTTGACAGAGCTCAAAATCATTTCATGACGTGAGTGAATGTCAAAGCCCAAAGACGACCCTTTTGAGAAGGCCGTAAGACTTGGGCAAACAAACAAGATGTAATGCAAGTGGTTGAACCCGAAGGTTGCCTACGTATCCCTTTGCAAGGAATCAAACCCGGCGTAGTTCGAGGCGAATGCAAGTGACATACTCAAAATGCAGTTTGAAAGTTGGACTTACATGCTTCGCGAAGCCCGTTGTTTGGAAATTCATGATGTATGCAATACAATGCAATGTCATGGAGTGATGATAAAGATATGAAGATGGCAACATGGGAGGCAAGCCTCGTGCAAATGATAGGAAACATAATAGGGGGTGCATCGCATTCAAATGTGCATACCACACAAATGAGAGAGGGGGTGGTGTGAACAGACAGGCACATCTAATTGTATTTCATATACAACTTTCCCTATTCTACAATGGGGTGACAGACTAGGTTGGTTCAGTATCTAAAATTGAGGCGCATACAAGCTACCTCAACCTATGGGGCTGCCATACAGATTTCAAGTTGGGGATACACTCCTGGGTATTTAAACCAGACTTTAGTCTCGGAAATCCTGAACCTTTTGCATTCTAGGTATTGCCATTCGAACTCTAGTTTCCACCGTCTCAGTTGATCTCCTAGGAACTCATTGCAAACCAGGCAGGTGGCTATACCAGACCACCTGAAGTCGTTCGGGCACGACAAACACCAAAGGAATTGCACCTCTAAAGGATTTAAAGTCTCTTAGACTCCGAAAGAAGAGGGTGCATCACATACAAATGTGCATACCACACAAATGAGAGAGGGGGTTGCATCGTATTCAAATGTGCATACCACACAAATGAGAGAGGGGGTTGCATCGCATTCAAATGTGCATACTACACAAATGAGAGAAAAGTGCATCGCATTCAAATGTGCATACCACACAAATGAGAAAATAGTGCATCGCATTCAAACGTGCATACAACACAAATGAGAGAAGGGGTTGCATCGCATTCAAATGTGCATACTACACAAATGAGAGAGGGGGTTGCATCGCATTCAAATGTGCATACCACACAAATGAGAGAAAAGTGCATCGCATTCAAATGTGCATACCACAAAAATGAGAGAAGGGGTCCTAGACACCGTAGGATTTAAGGTCTCCTAGACACCAGAGGATTTAAGGTCTCCTAGACACCGTAGGATTTAAGGTCTCCTAGACACCAGAGGATTTAAGGTCTCCTAGATACCAGAGGATTTAAGGTCTCCCAGACCGTAGGATTTAAGGTCTCCTAGATCATAGGATTTAAGGTCTCCTAGACACCGTAGGATTTAAGGTCTCCTAGACACCAGAGGATTTAAGGTCTCCTAGACCATAGGATTTAAGGTCTCCTAGACACCGTAGGATTTAAGGTCTCCTAGACACCATAGGATTTCACAAAATAGTGCGATGGAATTGAAATTGAAATTTGTGTGGTAGGTGAACAAAGTGAGATTATTGTGCGATAGATGCACAGAATGAAAGAAGGAATTGTACGTTCGAACCAAATACCATATACATATACCATGTATAGACAAAATACATACAAATACGACAATATACACAGACATGCATATACGGTATACATATGTTCATATCTGAGACAAAAATACACAGATATATACATACGGTATACATATATACATATCTGAGACAACATACAGATAGATATATCTGAGATATATATCTGAGACATATCACGAACCTATACACAAACATATATGGATATATACATAGATGGGGAATATTCCGTTGTATGGCGTCGGCGGGAAGATCTTTATTCTTGAAGGCATATTCCGTTCTTTGGCGATCAACACGTCGCGCATAAAACACGCAAAAAGAAAGGAAAAACACAAAATGCATGGACATAGGATACGGGATGTCGAACCCCTGATCTCAAACTTCGCCTCCGAGTACTCAACCACTGATCCACTCCACTCTTATGACTATGACAAGATATGCAAACAAATATATATACATATACGAGACATATATACACAAAATCAAAACAAACCAAAAGAAACACTCGATGTGGGGTTCGAACCCCTGACCTCAGGCTCAGCCTCTCACTCTTCAACCACTGGGCCAAACTGCTGAACCCAAGCCACACCTGTGACCCAAATGTTCAAACAAATATCTATATTACATAGCTATACAATATATATATATATATATACATATATGCATACACAACTATCTCGCGTCTCTCTTTTTTTTTTGTCTTACTCTCTCTTTCTTCATCTTCTTCGAGCGTTGTGTCCGGCGCGTGATTTCAACAATCACGGCACCTGATCGACAGGCTATCCAATCCTGCCCGATTGTCAATGATCGTCTCGAGCCTTCCTCCCTCTTTGTCTTCTTCTTTGGCTTCATCCTCCTTTTAAATTGAGGCCTACGAAAGAGAGAGGTAGAGCAAAAGCCTGCAAACTTTCTCTGCCACCACTCTGCAACCTCTTTCTTTTGCATTACTCTTTTCTGCCATGGCCTCTTCACAAGGTTCTCTCACTCTTTTTCCAGACCTAAACGAGTCTATGATAGAGACGACCAATTTCGACTCCTCTGGACCTCAACCACGAGCTCCTCCTCCTTCTCCTGTTTTTAACTTTCCAGCGATGTCAGTTGAACAAATCATGGCGGCACAGTGTGACATCGAAGCAAACTCGTATACGCTGAGGTCATGTGTGGAGACCGTAACCGCGGTCTCCAACTTGTCCCGTCGTGTCACGACCCTAGCCCGCCCCTGTGGGTTAAGGACGTAACCGGCCAGTAATCATGAGATTACCTACAGCCTTAAACTGATCCAAACGTATTTTAACAGAGTTAATGGGGGCCAAACGGAAGCAAATCAAAAGTTTGTCCATAGAGCTGTGCTTACATGGCACATCAAAACAACCATATACATAGACATTAATAACCCACAACAGTAAAGGGGTAGCATGAGTTCTGTATAAACAGGATCGCATAAGTCCAAGTCAACCCATCAAAACTATATACAGAATTACACAAAGTCTTCGCCATCATGACAACATAAAATAGATAACAAAGGCAAAGACAGGTCTCATGCGTGAGACACAAGGGCTGACTCTCCAAAACTTTGGTTGTTCTACACAGGCTTCATTGAGGCTGGGTCTGGACTTCTCTTGGCTCACCTACAAGGACATGAATGAGCGTGAGCGATAGCCCAGTGAATAATATCAATTACAGAATTTATGCGACAATACGTAGAACAACGTTGTCCAAACGGCATTGGGCCCAATTCATATCTGTAGTTAATATATATAAGGGTAATTTAAATCAAGTAACCATAGTTCTGTACATACTGGCCTTTGGCCTTTCAGATTTACATTCATGATGAAACGGCCTTCGGCCCATTCGATTATGTCAAAACGGCCTTTGGCCCAATCATTCATTTCAGAATGGCCTTTGGCCCACTCATTCATTTCAAAACGGCCTTTGGCCCACTCATTCATTTCAGAACGGCCTTTGGCCCACTCATTCATTTCAAAACGGCCTTTGGCCCACTCATTCATTGCAAAACGGCCTTTGGCCCACTCATTTTTTGCAAAACGGCCTTTGGCCCACTCATTCACGTCGGAACGGCCTCCGGCCCATACATCCGTATCGAACGACCTTTCGTCCATTCATGTTTAACAGAACGACCTTGGGTCCATTTATGCTTATCAAAACGACCTCGGGTCCATTTATGCTTATCAAAACGACCTCGGGTCCATTTATGCATTCATATCAGACTTACGTCCACAATCCCAATTAGCAATTCATAAAGCTTAAAAGGGAGTAAACAATTGGACATTCAAAAGCGTTCAAATATCGATATTACTCACAGTGATCGGCTTGTGGATTTGCCCTGGAGCTTGACCATACACATTTCATGAACACAAAAGGGTCATTAACAGTTCAATCTGTTCTTTAATTCACATATTCCTCTTTAGGCTTTATTATTATCTCATTAACTCATTTACAATTCTTAACATATGCCTAAGAGTGCTTGCAAGTGAAAGAGAACGGAAAACAGAACACAAAATGCAAAAACAGGATTTCAGAAAATAGGGTCCCCGCTCGAGCGGACCCTCAAGTCTGCAAAAGTACTGGTTGCCTTCTATTCCAGCTCAAGCGTGAACTCGGCCGCTCGAGCGTCAACTTCCCCGCTCGAGCGGGAACCATGTTTGCAGAAAATGCTGGGAGCTCAATTTCTCCGCTCGAGCGGCACTTCCCCCCCGCTCGAGCAGACGTCGAAAATTCTGGGTTTTCCAGAACACTCCCTTGAGTTCAAACTTGACATTCAACCAATTTTTCTTGCATGCAAGGCTCCAATCTCACATATATTTGTACTAACATAACATAGACACCAAAACACATCATAATGGAGCTCAATTCCTTGTATTACTTACATGCATGTCTCAAATTAACCCAAATTCATCACCAACACATCACATTCAAACATGCAAAGCTTACTCTTACATGATTCATTCTTGCATATGAGAAATATGCCTTCATATCAACTTAATTGGTGAAGAGGGGTCCCAATAAATGGTTTTTAAACAATATTCAACACAAATCATACACATGGTGCTTAAACATGAAGATTCTTGGCCACTTCTTACATGCATGTACATATTAGGCCTCAATTCAACAAATACAACCTAATTTCATTTCAATCTCACTCTTGATCACCAATTTAGCTTGAACACACAAAATTACAAACTATAATTCAAGAATTACTCACCTAGAAGCTTTGATCTTTCAAGCTCTAGACAATTCTTGAGCTAAATCTCCAAAATTATCAAGCTTTGAGGCCAAAAACCCAAATTCCCTCACTCCCTCTCTTACTAGCCGACCCTCTCTTTTCCCTTTGAGTTTTTGATCAGCCAAATGAAGTGAAGGAAAGGGAATTGAGTGTAAAATGCCTTTATATAAATCCCCACTCACAATATAATAATAATAATACTAATAATAATAATAATAATAAGGCAATTTGACACTATTCGTCAATTTAATCGATTTAATCTAACCCGGATCAATTTTCAATTAAATTTCACTGTAGGCTCTAAAAATTACGCTAATCACAAAGGCGTAATCAATTTCAGGTTCTATGGCCGATAAGGCCCTCAATTTAATCTCCGAAGCGGATTATTCAACAGATATTCCTACGGTGAACAGATAGAATTCCAAAATCACATATATCCATATAATGGTGCGCAAAATCATATCAAAACATATAACCACATACGTATTAGGGACCAATTAACATAATACAGAACAGGGGTATCACAAGTCAGTTGCAGAATAGAACATGTGAGGTGCATCGATTGAATGCACAACTTCCTTTACTTCAACATATGTACAAAGATTCTCGAGGGGAAGTGAACGGATTGAAGAAACAAATCAAGGAGTTGAAACAACGGTGGTATCGCCTTCGTCATGGGACTACCTTTGACGGCCCGAGGATAATCTCCGGAGGCTCTGCCAAGGCGGCGAGTCTTCAAGAGCTCAAGAAGTAAAGATGAAGCGAGGCGGTGATGGTAAAAGCCGAACGAAGATGTGTGCAAATAAAAGCGGTTGTAATCTTTGCCATCGCCAAGTCATAAAAAACTGAGAAAATGCTACTCTCTCTTTTTTTTTTGTTTTTGTTTTTTTTGTTTTTTTTTTTGTTTTTTTTTTTTTGTTTTTTTTTTTTTGGAGTCTCTGTAATCGGGGATGTCCTCCCCTGACTTCAATAAAATCAGTTTCTTTTTTGTTCATCACTGGCATGACTGGCATATCACTTTGAGCTTGAAAACAATTTGTTTGATTGAATTTGAGAATGATTGAATTTTTGAAGTCTGAATTAGACATTGACTCTTTACAAATGACCTAACGAACTAAAAAAAAAGAAGCAAATTAATCCAAACACACTTATATACACTGACTGGTATGAATACACTAATTGGTATAAATATACTGACTGGTATGAAAGGAACACACTTATATACACTGGCTGGTATGAATACACTGACTGGTATGAATACACACTTATATACACTAAATAGTTGACTCGATCGGTGGAGGAGACAGAATCTCTAACTCGACTATGCCCCTAGTTCATTGCCTTGACCCCTTTTTTTGTCTCTTGATTTTTTGTAAACATGTTTTCATCAACATGAGAGTTAGATTAGCATACTTATTCCATTTTCCGTTTCAAATCATGTAAGCTAAACTGTGAGCACTAAAAATTTTCCCTTTTTAAATCCAAAGAATGGTCCAAGTTTTGCAAAAATGAAATAATTTTCGATAAAAATTAGTCAGCTTTATTCAAATTAATCAAAATTTATTTTTGCAAATGACCACTACTCAACTAACATGGAATTAACCATTGGGGTGCATAGTCCCAAACCAGATAATCAAAGGTGATATCCGAACCAAGCTAACCGAACCAAGCCAATCCGAACCGAATGAAGTCGAGCAAAACTGGACCGGACCGAACCGAACCGCCAAACCGAATTGAACCGAACTGAACAAAGTTAAATCGAACCAATTGAACTGAGCAAAACGAAGATACACCAATCAAACACGGATAGGACAACCAAGTCGACTAAAGACACACCAAGCAAACATAGACGAGATGAATGAGTTGAAAATTTATTAGGGCCGAACTTCGAGATGAAGCTATCTACGTATCCCAAAGATAGGAATCAGGCCATCGTAGTTCGGGCAAAGGTTCACTCGGGTATTGACACTCTCCTTTTGTGCTCTAACTTTTGCCAAAGCTGCCCTTTTGGGTTTTCAACCTTGCGAGCTTTTTACTATTTTTTTTTATTTTTGTTTTTCATTTTGTTCATTTTTTTTTATTGCTTTTGAGTTTCTATTTTTTTTTGTTTTTCTGCTCTAACTTTTGCCTGGGTCGCCCTTCCGAGTTTTCAGCCCAACGAGCCTCTCAAGGGTTACTTTCATTCTAACTTGTCCATGTTGATTGGGTGTGAAATCTCTAGGCCATCTATAAGAACGACTGCTACACTTGACCAGTAGATATGATGATGTAGGGACTAGGCTACTTGGGTTTGATTTTGCCCCTAGTGTAGTGGATAGGAACTCGACTGTCCTTCAATAATAAAATTCATTCTCTCAAATTCTGGGTTTGGCCTTTCTAGGCGGTCTTCATTGGGAAACGATTCAATTTTAACTCTTTGATCATATCCAACCTTTTGCCCGTAGTTCAAAGGCTGCTTCAAATCTAAATCACATTTGACCTTCTTGCCCCTAGTTCAAGGGTTGCTTCCAATCTGAATCACTGGCCCTACATAGTTTTGGCTAAGGTTCACTTGGGTATTGACACTCTCCTTTTACGCTCTAACTTTTGCCAAAGCCGCCCTTTCGGGTTTTCAACCTTGCGAGCTTTTCATTTTTCTTTTTATTTTCCCTTCTTTTTTTATTTTTTAAATTTTAAATTTTTATTTTTTTTGTGCTCTAACTTTTGCTTGGGTCGCCCTTCCGGGTTTTCGGCCCAGCGAGCCTCTCAAGGATGGTACCTTATTGCCCCTAGTTCAAAGGCTGTTTCAAATTGAAATCACATTCTCTGCCTTGAGTTCAAGGTCTGTTTCCAATCTGGATCACATCATTGCCCCTAGTTCAAGGGCTATTTCCAATCTAAATCATATTCGACCTTATTGCCCCTAGTTGAAGGGCTGCCTCCATTTGAATCACATCATGGCCTCTAGTTCAAGGGCTATTTCCAATTTGGCTATGCAAGCCTTACACTTTGAATGATCATTGAATACTTCGAATCAAGGTTTGAAAGCTAAGGAGCTAAGGAGGTCAGACCACGAGTCAAGAGGGATCCTATGCTGTATAACTAATTCCAGGCATGTCTTCGTAGGACCGCGCAAAAACAGTTTTTGAAATCTTTTCACAAAGTGACTAATCACTCGTACTTTTACGAAGATAAGATAGAACCAATTTGGACCAAGCCAGGATCCTTCTCAGTACCCACATTAACAAAAATGATTTTATTCGTCAAAGGCTTAGCGCACCTATCTTCTTCTCAATTGATCAAAATTTGCAAATCCCGAGGAAATTCTTCCTCTTTGTTTTTATCAAAGTTTTTGAAAAACTTTGGTCAATGCAATGATTTAAAGGCACAGAGAAGTAGGCAGACTCTATGGCATTTTGTTTTTTGTTTTTGTTTATTGAAAAGAAACTATGACTCAGCAATGACAACAGACTCAAAAGAAAATGACAAAGAAGACCTAGACAAGACAGAAATGTCTAGGTTAGCACTCTCGAACTCAACAGACTTTGACTCACTAGAATGACTCAAGCTTAATCCTAACTCTATAAACTTGGTGGAGACTTAAACTCAATACTCAATTCAGAACTCAGAATAAAACCATTCTCAAATTGCCAGTCAAAGTATGGGCCATCCACGACATTCAAAATAAAGCCCAGGCAATCAACAGGTGGTCAATCCCCAATCACAGAAACAAAACGTAACTTCAATTATGCCCTCACTAAAAACACACTGAACCCCACAAACTAAAATGCCTGAACCACTCATTTGAATTTGAGAACCCCTGTATAGATCCAATACATTGCACATAAGACATAACAAGAAAGAGAACAAATACCCCTATGGGGAGTAGGGTTATCTTGTCCTAACTTTTGAAATGATCTAGGGTTAACTATTCAAACAAACGGTATCATACATCCTAGAAATGGGAAAGCATCCTATCCTAATTTGGAAGGTACTATGGCTTACTATATGTACAAGGTTGGCTTTACTCTAGGGGTTAAAGTCAAGGTGACGTTACCAAAGAGTCCTTTGGGTCATAACCAATGAAGATCTTAGGAACTCAGAAGAGTCAATATTAGCCTCTCTTCAAAGTCTGAGAACTTTCAACTCTCAAAAGATTATAACACAAGGCTTTCAAAGTAACGTAGAGATAGGTGTAGTGTTACAAAAAGTGTGCCTGTGCTCCCACCAGCAACTGGGCAACACAGGGACTTTAAGTACACCAACGCATGCAATGCAATAAACATATAATTGAAACTAAAAGTCATATCATGGAGTTCAAGTCAAGGTTTCATAAAATCCCCAGCAGAGTCGCCAGAAACTGTAACATGCCCGGAGGGTACCCGCGCGCGTTAAACAGTTTGGACTCCCGAGATCTCTTTGATCTAGTCTCACGAGTGCAATGTGAAACGTAGATGAGAGTCCAGATTTGGAAACTTTTAGTGAAAATCCATTTTATTGCAATTTTGTCAAAAATGGACTGCGTCATCAGATCTCAGAGTCGCCACCTAATATTTTGAGAAATTAGGAAACCCATGACTCGGTGCCAAGGCCACTGTTCGTCGTAACCAAGGATGCTTGGCTCGGAACCTTAGGTATGAGAGGGGAAGGTCAATAATAAACACCCCCGCTCACCCGATCAAAAGATCGGCCTCTACTAAACCATGATATGACTTTTATTTTCTTTATATGTTCATGTTCTGATTAGTTAATAAATCCTAAAATTTACTATGTGAAGCATACAAATATAGACTATGCCATTCCTTTTGGAACAATTTGATATCATGCATTTTGAAAGAGTTTTGACGATGTACAACCCAAATAAATTGAGTTTACAAGCACGAAAAATCAACATCATTCCAAATTAAGCGACACAACCTCCATCCACTGGCATTCATAGAGTTATATCACATAAGCAAATAGCCTCATGGTAGAATGCTAGACATAGTAAGAAAAATACACACAAACGGGATGCTAAAGCATAAAAACTTACATGTTTGACGTCCCACAAACAAGCTACAAAACAAAGTTAGTAAAATATGCATGATCTTATATACAAAATCCTAATGCAATTCACTCATGAGATGCAACTAAAGATTCGGCTTCTAAAATATGATATGTGAATCATCTCAAGAACATGAGGTAGCGCACATAATCACATAGGAATTGATTAAATCCACAAATGCAAACTTAGCCGAATCAAGATGCATGAAACATGGATGCAAAGCATAACTATGATGAAAAATAAATATGATGTTTATGTACAAATAAAGAAAGCAAGTAAAAGAACGGGATAGAAAGAAGCGGGGCGAGGAATTATTACAATATTTTAAATAATAATTACAAATCAAATTAGAGAGAGATGAGGAGAATATTACAACAAAATAAAAATCTCACAATACACTCAAAATAAAAAATAAATAAAATAAAAGCTTCATGTTCTTTAGAACTGCCGGCGGAAATTGGTCAATATTGGGAGATTACGCCATCTTGTTCGGAAGAAGCTAACCGGCCGACCAACTAGGCCAAGCAAAACCTTCCAAAGAAAGATTGAACTTTTTGATTTCCAAACTTCCTCTTGATCACCCTCAAGTGTAGGAAGTGTGTTCTCAAATCCTCAATTCGAAATTATGGAGTTTATGGAGTTTGTGGTATAGAAAGTGGCTAACTCTCTAGTTTTTCTCACTTTCAATCACTAAACACTCTTCCTTATGATCAAGGCAATTCATCTTTGGCTATATCAGAACTTTTGGAGTGGTTTTGGTGTATGGAAATGAGGAATTTCAGTAGCTATGGAAGGTATGGAGTGTATATGGAAGATAGGAATATTTTTGGCTCAAAAACTCAATTTTTCTCTCTTTTTTCTCTCTTTTTCACTTTTTTCTCACTCATTTCTCTTCAATTTCGTGGTCTTCTTTTTCTCTTACAATATGGTCATTCTATATAGGCAATGAGGGAGAGTAAAGGTCAAAAACAAGGTGGGAGACAAGAATGTGATAAGAGGGCAAATTTTCAAGGAGGTTGCATGGGATACTCCTTTATGAATGCAAACAAAACCTCTTTTTGACAATGGGGGATGATTAGGTATAATGGAGGATGAGTGGATGCACTTGAATAGCTCAGAAAATAGGTAAATGGGTTGTCCCAACCGAACCAAAACCAAGAAAAAATGGGCTATTGTTGTTTTGGGCCGAGTCAACAAAATCTGCTTTTAAGCCCAACTTCAAATGGGCATATCTCCCCCATATGGACTTGGTTTTAGGCAGTTCTTGGATCCAAATTGAAGCCCCATAAGTCTACTTTCCAATGGTGGTGGCCTCAAATTTAAATTCCAAGTGTACAAAGAGATATGCCTAATTTAGTAAAGGCTGTCTCGGTAGGGTCAACAAAATCTGCTTTGAAGCCTAACTTCAAATGGGCATATCTCCCTTATTTGGACTTGGTCTAAGGGGGTTCTTTGGTCTAAATTGAAGCCCCAGAAGTCTACTTTCCAATGGTGGTGGCCTCACATTTAAATTCCAAGTGTACAAAGAGAAATGCCTAATTTAGTGAAGGCTGCTCATTTCCTTCTTAATGATTTGATACTCATTGTTTTCCTAAACCAGTTTTCTTTCATCCCCTCCTATTTCCTTCAACTCCAAACCTATAAAGAAGATGTTGTTAAATATTTTTCAAAAAAGTTCACCTCTCTTCCATTTATTTCCACTTTGTCCTTACTCGGTTTACTGAAAAATGCAACATTTTAATCGAAATGGGAGCCTCGGGACATTGTAGAAACATTTTTAAAAAAAAAACATATTTTTAAAAGAGGCTTTTAAGGTCTAAAATAGTTTGGCCAAAAAATGGGTGAAGGTTGGGATTCAAACTTAAATTCCATCTTTCTTACTGAGAATTTTGTGAGAAACACATTCTAATTGTCATCATCGGGTAATCAAAAGAAATCGCCCAAGTCTTAGGGCCGGTCAAAATGGGGTGTCTACAGCTGCCTTAGCTCTGTTTTGAGGCCTCTTGGTCGACTGATGCTTGCCATGCATACTTGTAGTGTGATATCCTTGCCTAGACTTGAGTTTTGGAGCCCCTTGCATGCTTAACTTGAGGTGTTTACATGTCTTGGCATCATTGAGCATCTTATTTCAGAGCCTATACTTGTGCCATGTTCCCATGTTTTCCACTCTTTAAATGCGTTTGAGAAGTTGTGCTTGTATACCTCATTTATAGGCCATTGCATGGGCTTCATTTTTGTGCATTTCAAGTCATCATCTTAGTCCATTTTGCCACTATTTTGGGCCTGCATAAGGACTATTTGGGGTTGGTTTGTTCATTTGGGCATTGCTTTGCATAACTCTAGTGTAATGCACTTCACTAGTTTCGGTATTTGAGCCATTCAACATGCAAAACATAAGTTGTTTGCATGATTCGGACCATTTTGTTTGTCATTTCAGAGCTGGAACATGTGTTGTTGTATGCAATACTTCATCCTTTCCATGCTTCCATACAATTGTATCTTGTGCCTTAGGCTTTGGGCCCTTGCATCTGGCATGTTTGCATGAGTTTTGTTGCCTCATTTTCATCATGTATAGCCACTGATTTGGGTGTGGCTGAGGCCCATTCATTTTGGTTTAAGTCCATTTTGCATCGAGTATGCCATTGTAGTTCATAGCATTGAATATGCCGCATTGTCACATGTTTGATCATTGCATTGTGCATGCCTTGTTCACTTCATTGTGTATGATAGTCTTCACATGTGCATTGTGTATGACATATAGTATCATGTGCATTGAGTATGCCATTGTTAGTTCGAAGCATTGCGTATGCTAGTTTGCATGTTTGCACGTCATCCTTTGCATGTTTGCATGACTTGGTTGCATCGCCTTAGGATTGCATGCTTGAGGTCGCATTGTGCATGCCATTCTACTTGTTACATTGTGTTTGGAATAGAAGTTAGTCCAAACACAGGAAACGAGGGATATTTCATACTCCAAGTGTTGAAACGTGCCTCGATTCTCGGTTACCGACACTCTTGACTAACACATGATGGAGTTTAGGCATTTATGTGTTTATATGTGCATTCATTTCACATTGAGTCGTGCAATCTGACTCCTCGGCCATCATGCGTCGAGATGCATGATTGGTGGCCCGAGGATCAAAGACTACACTCCCTAGAGCTTATGCAATGATGGAAAGAGTGGTTGTGCACACATGTGTTGCAAATACCTTGCTTTCTCTCTCTCTTGCCTTTGTTGCAGAAAATGTAGAAACCAGGAGAAGAAACTGGTCAGCCGACCAGGTTTTCTGGCAGGCTGACCACATTTTCTGGTTTTCACCACCAAGGGTGGTCGGTAGGTGGTCTCCAATGCCTATAGTTGGTCGGCAGCTTTCTTCTAGATTCCCAGGGTAGAGTTTCATCTCCTTGGAGCTTTGTGCAAGTTTCTGAAATCAATTGCAAACAAAGGCGAGTCGTGGCATCGCGATGGATTTCTCGACAAGGCGACTCGAGCATGCATGCATCCTTTATTATTCAAAGCAGAGCTGAGGCAGTCCATTTTACATAAGTTTGCATGCTAGTTTAGTTAATTTGTTAATTAGCTGGTATTGTGTAATAATTAGTTAATTCGATTCTGTATTATTTATTCGGACCCTCTGAGAGAGGGCAATGTTGTAATAAGTGTGCGTGTGTGTGATGTATGTCTTCTAACCCCACGTCTTTCTCCCTTTTATTTACTAGCCTATGATGGTTAGTTTTAGGACACGTTTCAATTAGCATCCTTATGCTTGTATGTTTACATCCATTCATCTGTTTTGCATGCACCGGGCTCAGCGCATCATACTAACTGCATCGTATTTCAAATCCAAGTTGAATACATGTTACCTGTAGCATCTCATATGCCATCTTAGAATAGCCAAGCATATCTTACATTCTTGCATGTGTTGCATTAGGCATCTCAGCATAGTTAAGATTCATGCATGTTTTCTAATTAGCTTTTTTCTTTGGCTCAGAGTACTCGGTAAGTGTTTATGCTTTAGCATCCTTGAATGCGTGTGAGTGACTGCCATGATAGCATGCTTACCATGAGGCTATGTGCTTATGTGAAATAAGCATCGAATGCCTGTGGGTGAAGGTTGGGTTGCTTGAATTGGAATAATTCGTCGAAACCCGTGTTTTAGCCTACTTGCGAGTAACAAACTTCAATCCATTTTCAAAACAAACGGATATGCAATGCTTTGTTCCAACTTAGGCAATTTAGTCTATACTTGTATGTTGTGCGCATCACATAGTAATTCTAGGTTAATAACCGGAATAAGAGCACATGTGTTTTTAAAAACAAGATATCATGCTTAGTAGTGGCCGATCTTTGGTCGGCGAGAATGCTCATGAAATGACCTTCCCCAATCGTACCCAAGTTCCCGAGCCGAGGCAACTTTGGTGATGACGGACACGTGGCCTTAGGCACGAGTCAGGGTTTCCTAAATTCCCCCAAAATAAAATATTTAGGTGGCGACTCTGTATCTGGCAAAGCAGTCCATGTTTGGCACTTCTTTCTAAAATTAGTTTTTCAAAATGATTTGCCGGATTTGGACTCTTTGGTGATTTATCGATCTTGCATTGCACTTTGCGAGATTAGATTCAAAACTGTGACATCGTGTCCGAACTGTAGTGAGCCCAATGAACAAAACGGGATTTCCCCGGGACGTTCGGGGCTGTCTACAGTTTCTGGCGACTTTGCTGGGGAGTTTGGAGAACTTAACTCGAACTCATGATATCTTGTTTTGATTACACTTATGTGTTTCTTTGCATTGCATCTGCATTGGTGCGCCTAGGACACCGTGTTTGCCATCTGCTATTCCTGAATGGTTTGCCGGAGGTTCGCTTTGAGAAGCGTGCCATAAGGCTGACCAGTTACGGGCTCTGCCACGATGGGAACACAAACCCCAATTTTCACCGAGGCACCCTTTTTGACCGTTCGACCTAGTGCATATCGGAATCCATAATGACTATCCCAAACTAGGACAGGTTGCTCACTCGATTATAGGTTGTTTGAAACCGCTACGTGCGTAGTGAAACCTCAGCTCCTGACAAAATAGGACACGGAAACCCTACCCCTCCATAGGGGTGTTTTGGCTCTCACTTGTTTGCTATGTGCTTTTAGAGTGCGTCTCTACAGGAATGCATGTATCAGTTTGCAAGTTTAGGCATCAGGCCTGCGGGCACCAGTGTTTTGAGAATCGATGAGATCCGCGGTATCGATTGATTTGAGGCGATGATTTGGGAAACAGTGACGATGTTGAAACAGTATATTCACTTACACGCGCTAAGCGTGTTGTCATGCCGATTGTGTCGTGTTTATTTAAGCCGTTATCTTTGTCCGTTTAGTTGTTTATTTCCTTATTATGCTTTATTTATCTTTTGCTAGGTAGTTTAGCACAATTGCTTCCAACCAGCAGATATTCCCCAAGCACTCTGGACTAGAGGTCGTCGACTCCATCGATCGAGGATCGATGAGCGGACAACGGTGTTCTATTCCTTACCCACGTTTGTCGGTGAGGTCGAAAACGCGATGTATCGATGCAAGATTGCGGATCGATGGTCTTTGAGCAGTCGGGTTGGGATTCGAGGCTACTCGAGAGATAGACATCTGGTAGTTCGGATAGATCGAGGCGATGGCGTAATGGAAGAAATGATCGTCGGCTCGGAAACATGAGAACCATGTAGGAGGATCTTTGCTCGTCAGCGAAATTTGCCAAACAGTAGGCCGTCATCATGGCCCAACAGGCTGAGGTAATTATCCAACTTCGATGTGGCCGGAGCATCGACTTCACACCAAGCTCCTCCCACTAAGAGTTCCAATACCCGGGGAGACGGCTAATGTCAAGAATGTCCAGGAGGATACAGACATCCCAGCAGGCCGACTCCACCCCGATTCTACCTCAACTTTCCAAGGCACCCACTCCTATCAATCAACCGGATTCTCCCTTCGAATTCGAGGTGGACCCCACAGCATTAAAAGTGAACAAGCTTGAAAAGCTGTTAAAAAAATCTCAGGGTGTGAAGTCTATCTCGGACATCAAGAATGGGTATACCGGCGCAGCGTGGCGCTAGGACAGATTTAAGAGGCCACCTATTGACCGCTTTGACGGGTCCGGGGATCCCATGGTGCACTTACGACTGTTTTCAGACATATTAAGGCTGATGGGCCTCACCAGACTATAGAAGCTTTCTTTATTCGACGGACCACCGGTGTGGCGCCATCTAGTCATAAGCGGAAGGCGATGTTAAGAGGAATTGGGATGAGATGGCGAGGCTTTTATTGTTCGATACTCCTATAATACGGTCGAGATCACAACCCGTGATCTCGAGGCGATAAGCGAGGAGCCTAAGGAGAGTTTTTTCGACTTCGTAACTTTGGTGGAGGGCTAAGGCCTCAATGATGACCACTAGGCCCATTGACAAAGATCAGATTCTGATGATTGTGCACAATCTCCAGCCCAAGCTTATGCAGAAAATGATTGTTCTCCCCTTTCCCACCTTTTCAGATTTACATGAGATGGGGGTACAAATTGAGGATGCTATGAAATAGGGTCTGATTGACCAAGACAGAGAGCAACCCAGGAGAACCTTCAACCGCAACACCAATACAGGCACAAGCAATGCCAAAACTGCCAAAGCTTCAAAAGTAAGCATGGTCACCACCACTCTCCCAAGAACCCTTGCGGCTACACCATTCTCCGGTGTGTCCGGAAGTAGCTCGCAAACAACCCAACACCAACCTCGAGGCCAAAGAACCTTCACTCCGTTATATATGCCCCTGTCCAAAGCTCTGGGGGTTTTAATCAAGAAAGGGCACTTGAAACCCCTGGAGCCGCGGCCATTGCCGAATGCACTTCCCCCCTCCCATAATCCAGCCAAATACTGTGCCTTTCACCAACAGCACGGCTATGACACTGACCAATGCTTCCGATTACGTCATGAGATTCAAGATCTCATTGATAATAGGGTGATTGTGCCTCTAGAGAAACCCAATGTCACAACCAACCTTCTTCCACCACAATACCAAGCTCCACCTCCCAAACGCATCAACTTTGTCCAGACCGGGGTCATGTCATACGACCCCAGCATATATATCACCCCATCTCACCTACCCAAGCCGGAGGTGTTCCTTCCTAACAGGACTGACTTGTGCATGTTAGACATCTCCTAAACCCAACCCGAACCAATGGTGGTGGCTGTCGAAGACAGAATAGGGATGATTTTGGAGGAAAGTGGTACAGTGGATTCAGGGACTGAGAAATTGGGGAGCTTTGCTGAGGAGGTGTACAATCCGAGTGGCTACATTGCATCAGCGGGTCAGATTAGGCCAAATGTGGAATTGCCAGTGGGGGTAGAAATTTGTGTACTACAGGGGGATGGACTTGATTAAAGGATAGATGACTTAGCAGTTCTAGAAGGGGGCATTGCTGACCTTTAGATTTTCAACAAACAAGATCCGGGGGACATGACAGTCAACTGGTTCGATTTTGGAGAGTCAGCAAAGGTCACAGGGTGGCTTGACGACCAACCAGATATTGTTGAAGAATCTCAGCTGGAAAAGGGCCCGTCAGGGGCAAGGACATCAATTGTGGCCGGGAGGGCCGGGGATCAGAATACATCGCTGGAGAGCACCGGTGCCAAGAATTTCGCTCAGAATTTAGGCATTTTGAATCTGAGGAATGTTGAGCGACAAACTATCTTGATCACGGTTGGAACAAGAAGGAATCAAAGACTTTGAGAGAGCCAGAAAAGCCAAGGCCCTTGTGGGGACTGAACTTGCTATGTGCACAAAAGATAGGCGTCTTTGCGAGCACTGGGCGGAAATCTTGTAAGTACGAGGATAGTTACAATGGAGCAGACGGTGTCATCGTTGCCGATGGAATGTGGTAGGAGAACGATGATTTATGTCTTGCCCACACAGATGAGGATTAGGGGAGCAATCAACCGGACGATACCTGTTATATTGGCGAAGTTGACCATATGACTAGGAGTGGGCAGTATTTCAAGCCCCTACACCTAGATCAGCCAGAGGCGTTCGGGAAGGACAAGGAGGCAGAAAAGCAGAAAGAGAAGCTACTTGAAGAAGAGGCTGTGCTGAAATAGTTGAAAAAGATACAAGCAGACATCTCCATCTGGGGACTGCTTATGGTTTCACGTGTGCATAGACAGGCTGTCTTATCAGTAATGGACAAGGCCAAACTCTCGATAGACACCACGCCTGAACAACTGGTGGGCTTGGTTTTTCCGGGAGGAGGTTCCCCTGCGTTGACTTTTTCTGACAAGGAACTACCGCCTGAGGGCTCAGATCACAACAAACCTCTCTACATCTCTGTGGAGTGTAGAAACAAATGGATACCGGTGGTTCTTGTCGATATCGGATCCGCCATCAATGTGTGCCCAACAAGGACAGCGTATGTAATCGAGTTAAAGCCCGTAGACTTTGTGCCGACAGCTTAGGTGATAAGGGCATATGATAACACAAGCAGAGAAGTAATGGGGACAGTGAAAATTCAGACCCAAGTCGGTCCAGGACAGCATGAGATTGACTTTCACGTCTTGGAAGTTCCTGCAACATTTAATCTACTCTTGGGGCGGCCATGGATGCACCAGGTGAAGGCAGTTTCGTCCACCTTGCACCAGATGTTGAAATACCCCCACGGGAAGGGGGTGGCCATTGTTTTTGGAAATTCATTGATTCATCCACCACCAGAAGTATCTACGCCGGTTTTGGAAATCGAGCATGGTATGGAGGATGTGTTCTTGTCGGGTTTTACCTTAGCCGAGGTTCGAGTTGTACAGAACATCTTGGCTGTTGATGAGGGGTTGTATGTTAGCGCTCAATCAGTGTACCTCATGAACAAGCTCCAACACATCCCCGGGATGGGATTAGGGAAGAGTGACCGGAAGGGCATTACAGTATCGGCTGAAGTGCCACACAACCCACATACCTTTGGCTTGGATTGTCTGCCCCCCAAAGAGGATTGGGTGAGGAAAGGTAAGGAGATGGCTGGGAGAGCCAGAGCGAAGCAGGCAGGTAAGCCTTTTGAGTTGATGCACCGACCCATCCAAGGTACCCTAAACGGACGCTTCGTCTGGGAGAGGGAGGACTTTCCATTTTGCGGCTTCCTAGAGCCATGGCTGAATGCCGAGAGGAGTGCCTTCCGGGGTTTGAGATCTTCTTTGACCTGCAGTTATCCGGGGATGATGTTACCGAAGAGTAGACAGACCCATCAGCTGAGGTTGAGCAGTACAAGAAAGTGGACTCTGAGAACGCCGAAATCGAAATGGGGGTAGCGTTGGCTTGTCTACTCTCAGATCCTTCGATCATACAGAAATGCTTGGGGAATAACTTCTCGGTGTCCATGATTGGGAATGAAACGGCTGTGAGCCCACCGTCAAGCATTTTGGATACATCCATCGCACCCTCTCTCATCTGGCAGTACGAGGAGGGATTTTTGTTAAGCAGCACCGGGTCAGGTAGTGAGCCGGAATCTGATTCCACCGAGTCTGTAGAGTCAGAATCAGGTTCCAGCTCGACTGAGTCTGAGTCCGGTAATCCTAGGGCTGATAACCCGGATACCACAGTCCTGTCTAGGTCGTCTTTTTCCTTCTCTTTTGAGTCTATTGTAACAGAGGAATCGGACGACTTGGATGTGCTTAATGAGAATGGAATGGTTGTGGTTTCTAAGTACTTTTCTGTGCCTTTGATTTATTGTATTAATCAAGACTTTCAAAATTTTGATGAAAACGACGAGGAAGAAATTCCTCTGGTTTTTCAATGTCTAATTGATCAAGAGCATGAGAGATTTGTTAAACCCTTAGCTGATGAAATCACTACAGTTAATGTGGGTACTGAGGAGGACCTGCGGCTGGTCCAGATCGGGTCCGCGTTGTCTTTGGAGGAGCGCGAGCGCTTAGTCGCTTTATTAAAAGATTTCAAAGATGTTTTCGCGTGGTCCTACGAAGACATGCCTGGAATCGATCTTGAGATTGTACAGCACCGGATCTCTCTTGACCTAGAGGCCCGGCCCGTTAAACAGAAACTCAGAAGGATCCGCCCGGACTGGGCTCTCAAAATTAAAGAAGAGGTCACCAAGCAAATTGACGCAGGGTTCCTGCTGGTATCTGAGTACCCAACTTGGTTGGCCAACATCGTTCCGGTGCCGAATAAGGATGGCAGGATCCGGGTATGCATGGATTTCAGGGATTTGAATAGAGCCAGTCCGAAGGACGACTTTCCTTTGCCGCATATCGACGAGTTAGTAGACTTCACAGCGGGGCATGCTTTGCTTTTGTTCATGGATGGATTCTCAGGCTACAATCAAATAGTGATAGCACTTGAAGACCGGGAGAAGACTGTTTTCACCACTCTGTGGGGGACTTACTGCTATAGGGTGATGCCATTTGGGTTAAAGAACGCTGGAGCTACATATCAACGGGCCGTGACCACGATATTACATGACATGATCCACAAAGAGGTTGAGGTGTACGTGGACGACATGATTGTCAAGTCCAAAGAAAGAGAGAGCCACTATGTCGCCTTGCAAAAGTTCTTTCAAAGGATCAGAGAATTTCGGTTGCGGCTAAATCCTCAGAAATGTACGTTCGGTGTTATAGCAGAGAAAATGCTGGGGTTCTTGATTACACAAAGAGGTATCGAAGTTGACCCTTCCAAAATCAAGGCCATCTTAGAAATCCCACCACCAAGGATTGAAAAGGAGGTGCGACGCTTTCTGGGTAAAGTGCAATTCATAAGACGGTTTATTGCAAAATTAACCTTGACTTGTGAACCACTCTTTGGCCTTCTGAAGAAAGGAAAGAAATTCCAATGGGACGGCCGATGCCAAGCTGCTTTTGAACAGATCAAGCAATACTTACAAAACCCACCCGTGTTGTCACCACCTGAACCTGGGAAACCGTTGATTTTGTACCTTTTAGTAACTGAAACTACAATGGGCTGCATGCTTGCACAGGAGTCTGAGGACAAGGTGGCAAGAGCTATCTACTACCTGAGCAAGAAGATGTTGGATTACGAGACCCGCTACACTCCACTCAAGAAGGCTTGTTCGGCCTCGGTATGGGCTACCAAGAAGCTGCGGCACTACCTATTAGCTCACTCTATAATGTTGGTTTCAAGATTAGATCCCATCAAATATCTCTTCAAGAAACCAGCACTTATGGGTAGGCTAGCCCGTTGGTTGCTTCTACATTCCGAATTTGATCTGAAGTATGTGACTCGCAAGTCAGTAAAGGGGAGAGCAGTAATGGAGTTCCTAGCCGATCACCCAGTTGAAGGGGATGAAGCAGTCAAATACTTATTCCCAAATGTGGCTATTTTGTATATCGATGATGAGTTTTGGACGATGTATTTTGACGGAGCGTCAAACCAGTACGGGTATGGGATAGGGGTGTCGCTGATAGCACCCGACAAGCACCGTATCCCTCTAGCATTTAAACTCCGGTTCAAGGTCTTGAACAACGAAGCAGAGTATGAAGCATGCATTGCTGGTTTAGAAGCTGCCCTAGAACTAGGGGCAAAACGGTTGGATGTCATCGGGGACTCGAACCTGGTTGTATCTCAAGCTAAAGGAGACTAGAAAGTCAAAGAAGAAAAGATGAGAATCTATTGTCAGACCTTGGACTTGTTGATTCCTCGGTTTGAGAAGCTGAACTTCGCTCATCTGTTAAGAGAGAACAACAGGTTCGCAGATGCACTAGCAACTCTATCTTCCATGATAGACATCCCTTTTGGGGTCTAGATGCGTCCGATCATCATTGACCAGAAGTTTGCACTAGCCTATGAGTTGATTGCTGCCATAGAAGAGGTTCAAGATGAGAACCCCTGGTATTACGATGTCTGGAACTTCTTGGAGAAAGAAGTATATCCACCAGGGGCAAATGCCAAGGATAAAAGGGCAATCAGAAGAATGGCTGCTCAGTTCATCATCTGCGTGGGTAAACTATACAAGAGAGGCCATCTGGGAATGCATAAGCTATGTGTCGATGCCGAGGAATTGAAGAGCCTGATGGAGGCCATCCATGGAGGAGAATGTGGAGCGCACATGAGTGGGGTGATGCTAGCTCGAAAGATTCTCAGACAAGGTTACTACTAGTCCACCATGAAGGAAGATTGTATCGGCTTTGTTCGGCGATGCCACAAATGTCAGATCCACGCAAACTGCATGAACATCCCGCCGTCGAAGCTATACAATATAATTTCACCATGGCCATTTTCAGTTTGGGAAATCGATGTGAACGAGGCTGTCACTCCGAAGGGGTCTAATGGGCATGAGTTCATTCTGGTCGCGATAGACTATTTCACAAAGTGGGTTGAGGCCCAATCTTATACGGTGTTGAAGGCTTCACATGTTGCGAAGTTCATCAGAAACAACATCATCTGTCGCTACGGGGTCCTAAACGAGATCATTTCAGATAACGATTCCCACTCCAAGAAGGAAGTGATTGACTTGTTGGAAAAATACAACGTGGCTTTTCATAAGTCATCCACATATCGGCTGCAGACCAATGGAGTAGTTAAGGCCGCCAACAAGAGCATCAAACACATTTTGCAGAAGATGGTGGAAACCTACCGAGATTGGCCAGATAAGTTGCCATTTGCTCTGTGGGGCTACCGGACTTCAATTAGAACTTCTACTAGGGCGACTCCGTATTCATTGGTTTATGGGATGGAGGCCGTTCTACCTATCGAAATTAAGGTTCCGTCATTACAGTCTTGGTGAGTGCCGAGATAAATTGGCGATTAGCGTGAGCAGGTTTGAAGAACTCATGCTCTTTGACGAGCGAAGGCTGAAAGCACTGTACCATGTTCAAGGTTATCAACGACGAATTGCCAGGGCTTTTAACAAGAAGGTTAAGTCCAGGAATCTCAAAGAAGGAGATTTAGTGCTCAAAGACAACTAAGCTCCCATCTATGACCCTAGGGGCAAGTTCAGACCCAATTGGACTGGTCCTTACATCATCAAGTCTATCTGGTCGGGTGGAGCTGTCATTCTGATAGACCTGGATGGCCTAGAGTTCTCACAGCCGATCAACATGGACAAGTTAAAGAAATATTACCCCTGAGAGGCTCGCTAGGCCGAAAACCGGAAAGGGCGACCTAGGCAAAAGTTAGAGCGTGAAAAATTTGAAATTACAAAAACTGAGCTCACAAGGTTGAAAACCCACAAAGGGCGGCCTTGGCAAAAGTTAGAGCGCAAAAAGTAAGGGTTAATACACGAGTGAACCTGAGCTGAACTACGTAAGGTTTGATTCCCATCTTTGGGATACGTAGGCAACTTCATCTTGAAGTCCAGCCATAAACTTTTCCCCGATCAACTTGGTCCATTTGATCATCTCAGTCATCTTTGTCTGTTCCACATTCAAGAGCTTTGGTTGTGATCTCCGTCGGTGCTATTAGGACTAGGGGCAACTTTCGATTCTTTGGGATCGAGGTTATGCATCTCAGTGACAGATCTCAAGCGTGTCCAGTTCTGATCCATATCGAAAATGGCTTTGAAAAGTTTTATTAAAAGTTGATTTTACTCAAATTAATCTTTTTACAACTTAGACCATTTTTGGACCAAACGGGAAATTTTTAGTACCCACAACCTTCAATTATATTGATTTCAGTACAGAGTTCTCTTGCTCTTGCATACAAATTGAAGTTGCTTTTTTATTACATTCATAAAGAAAACTTGAAAGTTCTGATTAAAGCAAATAAATCAGGGGCATAGTCAGGTGTTCCTGCGCCCTCTCCCAGAGCTGGTCGAAGCTTCTGATGCCAAGCTGGGCCCAATCTGTGCCTCTTCATTGAGCCAATCTATGCACTCATAAGACAAAGTGCAACTGAAAGTGGAAGCGGGGGCCAAAAGCTCTCTCATCCTCCATGTTGTGGCATACCGAGCTAGCTGTGCACCTAGGACCGGAAATGCAACTGGATACTCTATCCCCTCTGCCGGGCAAATCTGATCATGGCCGAACTGGCGCTGGAACCAGAAAGGAAAGTAGAACACGCAGTGTGTCAGGCCAATCAACTGAATCCCGGCCTGCCGAGACATGATGTAGCTCATTGCTGGTAGATTGAGCCAAGGACAACGCCAAGTAATACGGTCTGTGGTCAAACTGCGCATCCAGTCGAACCACCATCCCTCATCAATGGCATCGACTAGACATTGCCGAAAGAAGTAGCCATGATTTGAGTATCTTTGGGCAAGAGTCCACAACCTGCAACTTGTCCACCAACCACACCTGGGGAGGGATGGAAAATGAGAGAATAAAGAATAGAGAGATGTACGATGAGAGAAAAATCGAGCCTGAGGGCCAAGTGATGTGAGCAATGTATATGTGAGACAGGGTGGGAAACATTACCTGCAGCAGTAGTGGACTCCCCGCGAATCTAGTCCACTCCTGGCGATGGAAGGCATCCAAGCCCATCAATGTCTCGGCCAATGTCATGGCAATGCAGCTCTTTCCCTCTTTCAAGCTTTGGGCGACCTCGATCAGACGAACGCTAGGCCCACTGAAGCCTGGGGCAAGCAAAAAGTGAGACAACATACACAGGCAAAGGGCATGTTGCCGAAAACCTTGCCAGTGATGGTCGCCGCGGTCACCGGCATCAGAAAATCGATGAATCAAGCTGAGGATGTCTAATTCTCCATCACGGATCAAAGACCGAGCGTCGTGCATAGTGAGCCCGCACATTCGCCCTAAGGCTTCAGCGTGGCCGAAGCGAAGCTGGGACAAGATTTCTTCGTTACGCTCGGATTCCATCAAAGCTTGGAAGTCTTCGAAGGTAGGACACATCTCTTGCCCGCCAAAACTAAAAACATGTGTTACCGGATTCTAAAACCTTACCGCGGCATGGAGAAATGGAAGATGCAGCGGAGTGCGACTTAGCGTGAATAGTGCATTTATGCCGAAGCCCCAGAAGTTCAACTTTTTCGAGCCGTCTAAAGTAGCAATCCAAGTTGTGAGATTTTGGATGAGAAATGCCTCCATTTTGATGCAAAACGGAGATGGAATGAGAGAACCACGAAGCTGGAACCTTTATGGAGGATAACACACTGTTCGGGAGACACGTGTCAAAAATCTGGAGGTCATGCCAAGCTGGTCGGCCGACCGATTTTTCGGCCGTGAAACCACACAACAGTCTCCAAAGGCGAAAGTGGCCAGCCTTCTTTAGTGGTCGGCCATGGAGGAAAATTGGGTTTTGGCCATTTCCTAGCCTCTAGAAGAGAGCTCCTAGCCTTTCCATGCGTTGGGAGTGTTGAAGGTCCGTGTTTACCTCTGTTTTGGATGCATTCCATCACCCGATTTGTCAGAAATGTGTTTGCTTATCTAGTTGTTGTTGAGTTTTGCTTATCGAGTTGTTAAGTTTGCTTATCGAGTTGTCGAGTTTTGTGCATCGAGTTGTTACTCTTTGTTTAATCAACATTGTCGGGTGTTGTTTATCGAGTTGTAAACTTGCTAAGGTTTCGTTGTTTCTTAGTAAGTTAAGTTGTTTAGTTTGCTGTGTTGGCTCATTACCTGACTTGGCAATGTACAATGCTCCATTTCCATTCAATCTCATTTTTGTGCAAAATGATGCGATGCGAAGCTAAGAATGCAAAATACAACATTCTTTGGACAAAAAGTTGTTTCATTCCATCATAGTTTCTTTTGTTACAACATTTTACAACAGGGTACAAGTTTTAAAGAAAATAAAACTGCTTAAAAGCTGATGTGCTACAACTACTAGTAATAAAAGTAAATAAAGCAAGAACGTCTGCATCAGCGCTATCAAGTGCAAGACTAAGAGGCCCTCTTTGTCCTCTTCGGCTGAGCAACCCCTATGCCATCACCATCTGAATCAAAGCTGCCGTCCTCGGAACCCTCCCCGGTCTCACCTCCACTCTCAGAACTGGAGCTAGAGTTATCTTCTCTGCCTGCGGAGGTCTCTGACTGAGGATGTACAGACTCCTCCTCCTTGCGAGACTCCTCCTCATCTTTGATAGGCGCTCTGCGCCTGCCTCGGCTGCGATTCGAGTCCCCTCTCCCAGCCCCTCGAGAAGGCCTGGATGGCCCAGCTTGTAGCGGTGGCATCTGAAAAAAGAAAAAGAAAAAAGAAAGACATGTTGAATACATCAGTCAAAGTATATATCAGATGCATATGCATAGAGTGTGTGCTTCTAGATGTAGTATGTGAATGTGGTGTGTCAGATGTGCTCTACACATGCAATCAACCAATGTAATGGAATGTACAATTTTAGTATGTCATCCGAAGTACGATAAATGCAAGGAAATTGAAGAGTACCGAGACGCCAGTGATGAACAGCTGTGTCTCCCTCCACAGGACCATGCCCTCAAGTGAGGCCGTCACTCCGAGTAACCTCTCAATATACTCTCTGGAAGGCTACAGATGTAAGTGCAAGTCATCAGTGAATGAATGAATGTCTAAATATATGAGTGATAAATCAAAACTATAAAGCATACCGGTGGCAAGTCAGGGTCACTGAAGTATCGATGATCAGGCAATAGAGGCTCCAATGGAATCGGGTAGGATGTCCCATACCGCCAGCCTGTCAGCTCGATCGGAAGATCCAACCACCGAGCATACTGGTAAGTCGGGGGAATCAGTCCAGCCCCACCTCTCGATGTGCCGGCCCTGCTAGTCGAAGGGGTATCTGCAGCCCAGACTCGGCTCGACGATGTTGCACCGGTAGCCCTCCTTGTAGGAGTATGGATACCCGTCAATGGAGGCATCAAGTACGTATGGCGGAAGGTCACGTAATCTCCCTCCTCCAGCAACAGAACTGCATCAGTACGCAACATGAGCTCCTCGACCTCCTGGGGAGTGAGTCCCTCGGTGGATCGCATGTCATCTGGAGGTGCTGAGGGGATACCCTGATCAAGGATGCCCATCGTCTAATGCATGAAGCGGTCTCCCAGAAACCAGGCCTTGCCAACTGGCCCCTCAAATAAAGTCTTGTATCGAGAAGCGGTCCACGCCCCAGGGAATCGGAACCGGGCATCTCCTAACAAGGATGCCTTGGGCTGCCAAGCGATCTGCGGATAACAAGTGCATAAACTGATTAGATGTCGTAAATATGCAAGATGAACCAAAGCTGAAAACATGAAGAACTGAGAGTTCTAGATTACCTCGGTCGCCCGCACAGTATCAAAGAACCGCCGAAGGAAGGGTAGAGTCTCCCGAGTCCTTGGCCGACACCGACCCTCGAATCTGAGAGAGTAAGGGATCTCAAGAGGTGCCTCCACCTCAAGCTCTGGAGCCAACGTCGGGAAGTATGCATAAACCCATAACTGTGAAAAACAGAACAATGGCCATCAAAATACAGAATGTATACAAAATGCAGAATGCTGAGTGCATAATGTGAATACAGAATATACAGAAAATACAGAATGCTGAGTGCAGAATGTAGAATATAGAATGAAAAGTGTGTCGTGTGTGCGGTGTACAGATAATGAAAAGCGGGAATGTAAATCAAGAGGACAGAAAGCACCTCCCAGGCTCTCCAGTAGCCACCGACTATGTTCCCCCACCCGCGGGAGGTCGTACTCATATAACAGTAAAGAGCAGCGAGGCTAGCGCCGCCTTAATCATACTGGCTGACCTAGGATAGGTCCACTAAAGCACTGAGCAAATAAAGTCCAACTATGTTTCCCCTGTCGGAGAACAAAGTGGTCCCGAGGAGGAACATCAAAAACCCCCGAGCATACTGCTCTATCTCCTCGATGGTCTCAGGCATAGTCCCCCTGTACTGCATGGGAAACCAGGTGTATCTAACTCTACCCGATGATCTGTCGATTGGCGGGCGGACTCCCAGCAGATAAATCCAAGCCGCCTCCCACTCGCCCATATCTGCATCATAAGGGACCGGTCGGCCGACCATGTCAAGGCCAGTTAGCATGGCAAAGTCAAATAGAGTCATCGTCATGCCCCCAGTAGCTGAACAGTGGAACAAGTTGGTGGTGTCCCACCATCTCTCCACAAGTACACCCCCATCAGGGTCCTGCTCGCCGGATAACGAGATAGCCCTGCATAGAAAGGTCCAAATCCTACCTCATCCATTATATGGCGAACAGTATCTAGGAGCTCCGCGTACCGCTCCCTAGCAAGGATTGATTCGTAGCCCCGTGTGGAACGGGAAGATACCTGCATTCAAAACGAACAGATGTATTCAGTTTTGGAATGAAACATATGAGCTGCGTGCAAATGAAATAATAAGCGGACTGTGTTCGGTATGAAATGCGATGCAAATGAAATAATTGGACTATGTATTGATGAAATTGCGTGCAAATGAAGTAGCCGGACTGTGTGTTCAGTATGAGCTGCGTGCAAATGAAGTAATTGGACTGTGTATTCAGTATGAGCTGCGTGCAAATGAAGTAACTGGACTGTGTGTTCAGTATGAGCTGCGTGCAAATGAAGTAATTGGACTGTGTATTCAGTATGAGCTGCGTGCAAATGAAAATGAATGAGCTGTGTGTTCAGAAATGAAAATTTATGAGCTGCGTGTTCAAAATTAAGAATGAGTTGCGTGCAAATGAAAATGTATGAGCCGTGTGTTCAAAATGAGCTGTGTGTCCGAAAAGTGAGCTATGTGCCCGAAAGGTGAGCTGCGTGCCCGAAAAGTGAGTTGTGTGCCCGAAAAGTGAGCTACGTGCCCAAAGAATGAGCTGTGTGCCCAAAAGTGAGCTGTGTACCCAAAGAATGAGCTGTGTGCCCGAAAAGTGAGCTGTGTGCCTGAAATAAACTGCGTGGTCAGAATAAACCGTGCATTCAGAATAAACCGCATGCTAAATGAACAATGTATTGTTATGTATAAGCTGTGTGCCAAATGGACCGGATGGATGCATGTAAATGTGTTCAGAACAAGTAGGTATAATACATAGCGAAAGCATGAAATGTGCAGGAAATGCAAAATACATTGTGGAGAATGTAAAAGTGAAGTACGTACCTCTCGTGCCTGATGAGAGAGATGAGACTCTGGCTCCCGTAGTAGCAGATCCGCGGGTGCTCGTCGATCAAAGTCAGTGAAGTGATAGAAAATGGTCGGAGGTAGGACGTGCTCCTGAGGATGATACCTCTCGGGGTCAAAAGGCCGAACTCTCAGAGGCAGTGACATGATGTCCGGCTCATCCCCGGCATGCGGAGAACCTCCACCATGATGAAAATGATCCACCATTCGAAGAAATCTGCAAAAATGAGAGAAATCAACCAAAATTGAAAAAGTCAACTCTCGAAAAAGGGAAAAGTCAACAAAAGTCAACCCCCGAGAAAATGTGCCAAAGTTCGAGACAAACATACCTCAAGTGGTGAAAATGGAGAAAGAAGCTCCGAAATCAAATTTTAATCGGTTCAAAGTGAAGAAAATCTAAAGTTTTTGCGAAATAACTTCGTGTGGGGCGTTGGAAAACACGTATAAAACACAGATCTGAGGGAGAAAATGGTCTAGGAAGTAAGAGGGGCTGATTTCGGCCTAAGGGGTGTGAGCAAAAGTGTTTTGGACAAGTGGATTTAAAGATCCGAGCATAAAAGGACAAAACTGCCCCAGTTTTGGTAAACTGGTCGGCCGACCAGGTTTTCTGGCAAGCCGACCACCCCCTGGGCAAAAACTGGTCGGTGGCACTGGTAGGTGGTCGGTGGCCCTCCTGGGTGGTCTCCCAGGTCCCTTTGTTCTCCCTGTGAATTTTGGTGATGATTGGAGTCCCCGGCTCTCGAGAAAGTACAAGAAAAGTGCATTTTCGGCGCGAAATGCCTTCGCCGGAACTTCAATTCAAGTCTTCGACATATGGCTCGTCGTTACTCGCCAAGAGCAAGGTGTATCCTTTTTGAGTATGTTGCGACCCCTCCGAGAGGTAAATCGGAGGTTGCGTTTGAGTTGCTCTTTTCAAAGCTTGCACTTCTTTACTCAGCATTTTCTTTCAAGCATGCTTTTGAAGTTGTACTTATCTTGCGTGGTTATGCACACCACTTGCATTGTTGTGCACGTTTCATTGGTATTATCATGCCTCCATGCTTTGCATGCGTCGTCGCGTACATTTCACTTGCATCGTTATACACTTTGCCATCGGTACCATACGTGTCCGCGTTTGATATAGCTCTGAACATATATTGCTAACTTATTGTACCTATTAAGTTCCTTTCTTTTACAGGCACAATATTGTATGCACGGTTCATTCAAGAGAAGTTCCGGTTCAGTTTGAACGTACCTTTTCTCCTCTCGCATGCGGTGCGTTGGGACATCTTTGGTTTCGAACACTCGGATGAGTTCCGGTGTTCATTCATACCTTTTCTCCTCTCGCATGCTGTGCGTTAGGACATCTTTGGTTTCGAACACTTGGATGAGTTCCGGTGTTCATTCATACCGTTTCTTCTCTCGCATGCGGTGCATTACGACATCTTCGGTTTCGAACACTCGGATGAGTTCCGGTGTTCATTCATACCTTTTCTCCTCTCGCATGCGGTGCGTTAGGACATCTTCGGTTTCGAACACTCGAATGAGTTCCGGTGTTCATTCATACCTTTCCTCCTCTCGCATGTGGTGCATTAGGACATCTTCTGTTTCGAACACTCAGATGAGTTCCGGTGTTCATTCATACCTTTTCTCCTTTCGCATGCGGTGCGTTAGGACGTCTTTGGTTTCGAACGCTCAGATGAGTTTCGGTGTTCTTTCATACCGTTTCTCCTCTCGCATGTGGTGCGTTAGGACGTCTTCGGTTTCGAGCACTCAGATGCGTTCTGGTGTCCATTTGTTCGCTTTCTCATTTTGCATTTGATACGTTGAGAGTTTTTTCGTTCGAGACTCTGGGTGTTCTCGATAGTCGCTTTTAGCCTTCTCCGCGTGAGACGTAGTGAGAATTGTATAATTTTCTTACATCCTTTCTGCATGAGATGTGATTTGGCTCGTGTTTACTTGCTTTGCATAACATTCGCTTAAACTGTTGCATCTATTGTATATATTTGCTTCATTACAGCGTGCTATGCATGGTTATACGTTATGTTCGGCTTTGTGCATACCCCTTTGCATTTTGCCCCTGCCTGCGGGCACATCTCTTTGTTTATCTCGCCTGTTTGTCTAAGTCTTCGGCCTTGTCAAAAATGGATCGTCTCTGGGCTTTGACATTCACTTCCATCACTCATGACTTTCGAGTTTTGTCAAAGAGGGGCAACTGTAGACACCCCATTTTTGACCGACCTTAAGACTCATACGTCATCGATTGAGCGCTCGGTGATTGCGCATGTTGTGCTTGTTCTGAGGTTTCGGAGTTTCGGCTGAGGTCCTTACCCCCGGACCTCGGGACCCTTTTATGCTTTGACTCAGTCTACGGACTAAATCTTGTTTTCTTTTCCCGAAGGGAGTGAGAGATCTTGTAGACCATCTCTCAGTGGTCATAGATTACTTTTCCTGGTCGTAGGCTACTGTTCCTGTTTGGAGACTAGTTTCCGATTTTCGGAGCCGTCGGCGGTGTACCTCGGTTCGGGACCACTTAACAATCTCCGTTTGGCACAGTTTTTGGCACACACCTTGTTTCCTCTGTCTAGAGGGACACTGCGGCCCGAGAGACCACCTTTGTGGTCGCACACCACTTTTCGTGCTTAATAGCCTGTTTTCGGGGCACCCGACCGCGCGTTTTGCCCCCCGAACCCTCGTTTTGCATCGGTGTTGGTTCATTTTTGGCATGAACCTTGTTTTCATTGTTTGGAAAGTGGTACAAGGGTGGGAGACCACCTTTTCTCTTGGAGACCACTTCTCTCTCTGCCAGCCGGTTTTCTTGTCGAGAAACTGGTCTCCTTGATTTTTGAGCCACATTTGCCGGTCTCTCACCATACCACTAGCTTGCATTCAGTTGGGAGACCATCAAATGAGGCCACCGGCCACCCCTTGTTTTGGGAGACCACTTACCCTGGTCGGCCGACCAGGGGAAGTGGTCGGCCGACCACCCTACAGTCACCAGATTCCTCTGTTTTAATGCATGCGAGTGCATGCGGTTGTGCGGTGGAAGAGCCTGAGACTTGATCCTCCATACACGTGTATAGAGGATTTGTACCCTTGCTTTAGCTTCTTAAGGAAGCTTGAACCTTTGCTCTTGCTTCTTGAGGAAGCTTAAACCTTTACTCTAGCTTCTTGAGGAAGCTTGAACCTTTTTAAACCTTTGCTCCTCTATAAGAGAGGGCCTCCCTCTCCTTATACCAGGTTCCAAAAAAATTTTGCTAAGGAAAGATATATATCTCTCTATATCTCTTCATTTTGGGTTCAAATAGTGCATTGTTCTTGGCCTATTGCACCACACCTCATAGCCACACACCTCCACCATTGATTTGAGGTTCTTGGAGGGTATTTTCAGAGGTTAAAGAGTTGGTTTTGGGCTGGAGAAGTTGCGGGTTTTGCTGAGCTTCAAAGGTATCTCTTTTCCCTCTTTTAAAGCTTTGTCTTGATCACTCTCTTAGCCAAACTTGCATGCTTATTTGAGGTTTGTTGTCAAGTAAAAAAAAGCTTTATTTATAAGCATTATTCATGTTTGTTTAAGGCCATTTTCTTGTTAGAGGTCATCTACCCTCTTGCATGCTTCATTTAGTCTTGTTTTGAGCCATGCCTTAAGGCCTTTGTGTTGACCTTTGCTTGGCCTTTTAGCCACTGAATCCAGTGGATTTTTAGTGGTTGGCATGCTGTTTTGAGGGCCAAAATCAAAAAGGGGTGACCCTCTCTCTTTTGGCCTTGTTTGTTTGCATATTTAGCCTTTCCAAGGAGCCTATATTTTCATACTTCCTAGCCTTGGTTCAGGCCATTTTTAGTGACTTTTAGGACCTGCCTAGACTCTATCTAGGGCTGGTTTGGTCACCTCATGTTTGCCTCTTGCATGTGTAGAATAATCCTCTCCATAGCTTATCAAAGGAGCATGTCATTCTTGCATGTATTGATCTTGTTTCAGTGGGTTTTTGGTCATCCTTTGGTATATCATAGCTTTGTCTTTGGCTGGTTTAGTAGCCTCTTGAATGCTTCACATGCTTGTAGTGTAAACCATGCTCACTAGCTCACATTGCATGTTGTTTTGGCTATTGATTCTAGCATATTTTGGCCATACTTCAAACTGATTTTGTTCATATTTTGGGCTGCCGTAGCTCTATTTTGAGGCCTCTTGGTCGAATGATGCTTGCCATACATACTTGTAGTGTGATATCCTTGCCTAGCCTTGAGTTTTGGAGCCCCTTGCATGCTTAACTTGAGGTGTTTCCATGTCTTGGCATCATTGAGCATCTTATTTCAGAGCCTATACTTGTGCCATGTTCCCATGTTTTCCAATCTTTAAATGCGTTTGAGAAGTTGTGCTTGTATACCTCATTTATGGGCCATTGCATGAGCTTCATTTTTGTGCATTTCAAGCCATCATCTTAGCCCATTTTACCACTGTTTTGGGCCTGCATAGGGACTGTTTGGTGTTGGTTTGTTTATTTGGGCATTGCTTTGCATACCTCTAGTGTAATGCACTTCACTAGTTTCGGTATTTGAGCCATTCAACATGCATGACATGAGTTGTTTGCATGATTCGGGACCATTTTGTATGTCATTTCAGAGCTGGAACATGTGTTGTTGTATGCCATACTTCATCCTTTCCATGCTTCCATACAGTTGTATCTTGTGCCCTAGGCTTTGGGCCCTTGCATCTTGTATGTTTGCATGCGTTTTGTTGCCTCATTTTCATCATGTATGGCGACTGATTTGGGTGTGGCTGAGGCCCATTCATTTTGGTTTAAGTCCATTTTGCATCGAGTATGCCATTGTAGTTCATAGCATTGAGTATGCCGCGTTGTCGCATGTTTGATCATTGCATTGCGCATGCCTTGTTCACTTCATTGTGTATGATAGTCTTCACATGTGCATTGTGTATGACATATAGTATCATGTGCATTGAGTATGCCATTGTTAGTTCTTAGCATTGCGTATGCTAGTTTGCATGGTTGCACGTCATCCTTTGCATGTTTGCATGACTTGGTTGCATCGCCTTAGGATTGCATGCTTGAGGTCACATTGTGCATACCATTCTACTTGTTGCATTGTGTTTGGAATAGGAGTTAGTCCAAATACGGGAAACGAGAGACGTTTCATACTCCGAGTGATGAAATGTGCCTCGATTCTTGGTCACCGACACTCTTGACTAACACATGATAGAGTTTAAGCATTTATGTGTTTATATGTGCATTCATTTCACATTGAGTCGTGCAATCCGACTCCTCGGCCATCATGCATCGAGATGCGTGATTGGTGGCCCGAGGATCAAGGACTACACTTCCTAGAGCTTATGCAATGATGGAGAGAGTGGTCGTGCACACATGTGTTGCAAATACCTTGCTTTCTCTCTCTCTTGCCTTTGTTGCAGAAAATGCAGAAACCAGGAGAAGAAACTGGTCGGCCGACCAGGTTTTCTGGCAGACCGACCACCTTTTCTAGTTTTCACCACCAAGGGTGGTCAGTAGGTGGTCTCCAATGCCTATAGCTGGTTGGCAGCCTCCTCTTAGATTCCCAAGGTAGAGTTGCATCTCCTTGGAGCTTTGTGCAAGTTTCTGAAATCAATTGAAAACAAAGGCAAGCCGGGGCATCGCGATGGATTTCTCGACAAGGCGACTCGAGCATGCATGCATCCTTTATCATTCAAAGTAGAGCTGAGGCAGCCCATTTTACATAAGTTTGCATGCTAGTTTAGTTAATTTGTTAATTAGCTAGTATTGTGTAATAATTAGTTAATTCAATTCTGTATTATTTATTCGGACCCTCCTAGAGAGGGCAATGTTGTAATAAGTGTGCGTGTGTGTGATGTATGTCTTCCAACCCCACGTTTTTCTCCCTTTTATTTACCAACCTATGATGGCTAGTTTTAGGGCACGTTTCAATTAGCATCCTTATGCTCGTATGTTTGCATCCATTCATCTGTTTTGCATGCACCAAGCTCGGCGCATCATACTAACTGCATCGTATTTCAAATCCAAGTTGAATACATGTTACCTGTAGCATCTCATATGCCATCTTAGAATAGCCGAGTCTATCTTAGTTGCATTCTTGCATGTGTTGCATTAGGCATCTCAGCATAGTTAGGATTCATGCATGTTTTCTAATTAGCTTCTTTCTTTGGCTCGAAATACTCGGTAAGTGTTTATGCTTTAGCATCCTTGCATGCGTGTGAGTGACTGCCATGATAGCATGCTTACCATGAGGCTATGTACTTATGTGATATAACTGCTTGAATGCCTGTGGGTGAAGGTTGGGTTGCGTGAATTGGAATAATTCGTCGAAACCCGTGTTTTAGCCTATTTGCGAGTAGAAAACTTCAATCCATTTTCAAAACAAACGGATATGTGATGCTTTGTTCCAACTTAGGCAATCTAGTCTATACTTGTATGCTGTGCGCATCACATAGTAATTCTAGGTTAATAACCGAAATAAGAGCACATATGTTTTCAAAAACAAGATATCATGCTTAGTACTGGCCGATCTTTGATCGGCGGCGAATGCTCATGAAATGACCTTCCCCAACCGTACCCAAGTTCCCGAGCCGAGGCAACTTTGGTAATGACGGACACGTAGCCTTAGGCATGAGTCAGGATTTCCTAAATTCCCCCAAAATAAAATATTTAGGTGGCGACTCTATATCTGGCAAAGCAGTCCATGTTTGGCACTTCTTTCTAAACTCAGTTTTTCAAAACGATTTGCCAGATTTGGACTCTTTGGTGATTTATCGATCTTCCATTGCACTTTGTGAGATTAGATTCAGAACTATGACATCGAGTCCGAACTGTAGTGAGCCCAATGAACAAAACGGGATTTCCCCGAGACGTTCGGAGCCGTCTACAGGGAACTACTTACTTTAGTTAGCATTTTGACTTCTTATAAAAAAGACGTACAGAAAAGTAGAGAGAATAATTAATGCTTACCCCACTAGACCCCTCAGTCCAACCTTGTGCCAAAGTCTTTCATTTTGTCACGCCCCAATTTTTAACTACTCGGAAACATTACCAAAAGCCTTTAATTTAGGCCATTTTTTTATTATTATTACCTTTGAGTAATAGAAACATAATAATACATGTTCCTTTCTCAATGGATACAACAATAACAATAATAAATGTCAAGCTTCCACTGCGGCGCTAGAAATAAATAATTACAAACATCAATATACAATATTTATTTATTTCACATCTACGATGAAATTACACATCAAAGACACATGGACTTCTTAACTCTCCAACCAATAAATCCGAATTCTCTTCCTGTAAAAACAAATGAAACAACAAGGGATGAGCACAAATGCCTAGAAGGAATCTCATAGTTCTATAACAATAACTAACACACAGATAGAAATAATCATGCATATAGGGTGATACCATATAGTAAGGTGACGTTTTCTAATTTCAAAATATTATATAGTACCTTTATTCCAAAATGTATTTGAACATTTAAAAAAAACTTTCAGTCTTAAGATTATTTCTCATCATCAGAAAAACCATAAATCCTCTTTGAAAACAAATATGCTTAAGGAACAATATCATTTTAAATTTGTTAACCCAATTCCAAACTATTCCTCGTTTCATTTCCATTTTCCTTTTTATCATTCACAATTATTATGACTCCATAACGTAAAAATCCAAATCTCCTTTATATTCAAAACAATTCTCCTCCACTCAACTCTTACTTGTCTAACAACTAAGTCACATCAACTTTTGCACTCTCAAATTATAATTCAACACAACATAGGATTAATAAACCCCTTTCAATTCAATTTTTCTATTATTTACAAACAAAACTCCTAATCTTCCCTTATAGTTACATACAACCCGGTGAGTTCATTATCACTAATCTCTTATCTAGTTACTATTTCATCATCCATTCTTTTCAAATAATTTCTATATGTATTCCCCTTCCATACCAAAGTACACATCAAATTGTAATTTCATAAGTTCATCACAAGTCGCACATATTATCACCGATTCAACACATTTCTCAACACATTCCATCTTTTGTCGACTTGATATGGCGAGATAGTGGGCACCCAACTCTTAGCACCCTTTATCTTTTGCCGACTATTATACGGCGGGAAGTGAACTCCCAAAAATTATCTTCACAAAAACCTTTTTTTTTTTCCAAAAACAATCTATTTCCACATTTACCGACTGTCATACAGCAAGACGTGGACACCCAAAAACCAATTTCAACTTTAAAGCCATTCCCCACATTTGCCGACTATTATACAACAGGACCTGGGCATCCAAAAACATTTTTAAAATCATCCATTTTTCCACTTTTGCCGACTACAATACGGCAGGACTTTGCAGGCACCAAAAAACCATTTTTTCCCTTTTGCTGACTACAATACGGCAGGATTTTGTGGACACCCAAAAATCACTTTTCCATTTTCGTCTAGCAATAAGCCTACATCGGGCATTTGGGCACATTGAATTTAAAACCACCCCCACATTTACTGACTATTATACGGAAGGACGTGAGCACCCAAAAACATCTTTAACTTCCTGCGCGGGTACCAACTATAACACAACCCAACTCAACACAGCTCAACTCAACACAACACAACTCAACTTAACTCAACACAACTCAACCCAACTCAATATAACTCAACTAAACTCCATACATGTTAACATAACTCAATGCAATTCAACATAACACAACAAAATTCAACACAATTCATCACAATCCAATTCAACACCATTCAATACAATTCGGCAAAATTCAATACAAACTCTTAAGCCTCCACATCAACATTTCATCACAAAGCTCATATCATTCATACCATTAGTAATTCCTTCCCCCAAGTTTGGTTTCATATTATAACTTAATTTAAAATATCAACATTAAGAGTTATATCGCAACTTTTACGTACATTTTCAAACTCTTTAAAATTTTAATTAAACTTGTATATGTGTAATTTAACACCTCAATTTCATGATACTACTTTGAATTTAAACAAAACCGTCATTTATCTTCATGAACCAAACTAGGGTTTTTAAGAGAAATTAAAGCTTTTCACAAAACACTTTTTATTCAAACTCTTCTATTGCTTATACACCCAAATTCATAACTCAAAATCATAACCCAACAAGTAAACCCCAACTCTTCAAACCCTAAACCCTAATCTCATGATTTATCACAATATGCTTAAAAATATAACTTTTGTATTTATATAAGAAAATACCATAAATCTCTCTATAAATGAGAGTATTAAAGGAGAATTAGAAACCCCTATCTCAATGATCAAGCAAGAAAGCAAGGCTCCAGGAGATGCTTTCATAAAACCAAAAATCCAATCGGTAGAAAAATGAGATCTTCATGTCTTCTTCACTTTTTGGTGAGAGATCTTAGCTAAATCTTTGAGAAATGGAAGGTATTTGGGTCAAGAAATCAAGGGTTTTCAGACTTAGGATGAGAGGAAGGAAGAAAGAAAAGAAAAGTGGAGAGAATGATCTAGAAAGTCACTTTTTAAACTGCTGAATTCGTCTAGTTCGCTCGAGCGCCACTTTCTGTGCTCGAGCGCACTTGCTTCTAACACAGATACTAAAACTTCAAACGGGCATAATTCTCTCATCCAGACTCCATTTTAGGTCGTTCTTGTGTCCAAATCAAAGCCTCAGAAACAAGCTTTCCAATGGTTCTAGCATCAAACCCAAATTCAAAGTGTGGAAAAAGAAAAGGGCAAAAGAGTAATGGTTGTTCATAGGAAAATTATAAAAGTCAAAGTTTTTGGTCCAATCTTACTCTGCCATCATGTTACCACTTCGATCAATGTCCCAAAATAAAACAAGGAGGCTCGAAACACAATAATAAAAATATCAAGAACAATCCCACTAGTCCCAAAAATTCAGACTCAACGAGGAAAACCGCTCAAGCGTCTAATCTTGCGCAACAAAGCCGACCACTCGAGCCACCAGTCCTGCGCTCGAGCAGAAATTCACAACTCTCAAAATCTCAGACAGACTGCAAAAGTACTGGGAGCCTCACAAGACTGCTAGAGCGTCAACTCTTGTGCTCGAGCGGAGAAAAAAATTCTAGAGTGTTACAATCTACCCACCTTAAGAAATTTCATCCTCGAAATTTAGAGAAACCGAAACAATAGACAACCCGACACAAATAGAGCACAACTCTTAACTTAACACTCTTGGGATGTATTCCCAAATTTAAAATAAAAGGCGAAATGAAAGCTATTCAGACCCAATGGCAAAACCTCACCACTAACCAAAAGCTAGGCTCCATTCGAGATATATTCTCAAATTTTGGTTCTATACCTCAATGCCTCAAAGACACCTGAACAAGAACAAAAACAAGGGAAAGATCACAAATACCCTTCGATCAACGCATACATCGGAATTCAACAGGCAAAGAGTGACATCAACCACTTGTAATCCCACGGTCCATAGTAACTCCGCAACCAACAACAACACGGACAATGGCTATCGAATGGCCAAAACTTAATTTCATAGGAAAAGGAAACTACTATTAAACCAAACACCAGTTCAACACAAGCAAAAAAAAATGACGTATCACATTGTATGGTCCAATACCACAATTGTCAATTGCATCTCAATTAGCGACATTATCAATTCTTTATTCAACGCAGCATTTAAAAGTAGAATAATGAAAATCATTCATGAACATATTCCGATTAAGTTTTTAACATTTAGTTTAACCGTGCCTTCCCAGGCCACACACAAGAAAAGGAAATTTTCATTTTCCACATCAATATCAACATTCTCTCGGTGAATTCCAATCATCACCCAATACTTTCTGTCACCCACCCTGTGACATCACAGCTCCTTTCCTATACACATTTGTAATAATAACAAACGGAAACAATTCGGTACATCCAAGGAGTAATAAAACACATACGACTTCCCAAAAATTAGGAGTTCTTACTCATTACAAACATCAGCACAAATAATCATTAATACACATTAACACAAGTGCACTCATAATGTTTTACATTCAAACACTTTAATTCCACTAAGGTAATTTCACAAATTCACATCAACAACATACATGCACAAGTAAACTCCATGTCTGCTAGTAGCACCTAAGGTACTACTTGACCATAGCACTATTTACCCGAGCCAAAGTAACTCCCAAGATAACTAAATGTTAATTAACTTCGAGTAGCATTCACTGAAACCTCCAGTTCAATTTCAATTAACAATTTCAATTTCTCATTCAAACCACCTATTCCAAACCAAACCAAAATAGATCCAACACTCACTAAACCTTTTTCAAAATATTGCTCAAACTTGCATCCTTACTCATTGCCAAACCAGTCCAAAGGGACTATTTGTCATCTAATCCTTGTGCCAAACAATCAATTAACTACTCCATAAAACTTAAATTTTGGCACTCAAACATCTACACTACACCCATTACTTGAATACACAACCCATGCTTCCTTCCTAAAACCAATTCTAGCATCTCTTCAGAGCCCTATACTCAAATACCTCATTTTCTTTACACACACAACTACCAGCTTATGGCCAACCTTAGACCAGCACTACTCTCACCATTATGAAACACACTTCATACACTCTGTAGATACCCCATTTTTGACCGTCCTCAAGACTTGGACGACATCGTTTGTGCACTCGATGATTGTGATTGCATATGTTCGTTTTGAGTGCTCGAAGTCCTCGGCGGAGTGCCTTGCCTTTAAGTCTTGAAACCTTGTCTGTTTTGTGCCTTGTTTTGGACCAAAACTTGGTGTCTGGACCTTTTGGTGACCTGTCGGCCATGGATAATGGTTGTTGGCCAATGAAGTGGCCGGTTGGCTACCAGTGGTGGCCAACGGCCACCAGTGTGCTTTTCCAGATATTTGTTGAGAGCTGTGACAACTGTAGGCACACTGAGATGCATCTCTCTACACGTGTATAGTGGGATGTTTCTAAGCTCAATGAGTGTTTTTTCTATATATAGGGGGGGTTCCTCCCCCATTTTGGGAGGTTAACAATTTTGGAATAAAATTTTCTCTCTTTCTCTCTCTCGTACAATTTTGTGCTTTGTAGCTAGTTTTCTCTACACTTTTACATATACTACCTTGATCAAAGTTACTTCACTTTGAGCTGAGGTTCCTTGAGACTTGTTTTGAGCTCTAGAAAGTGGTTTTAGCTTGGATTGGTGTCTAGAGTTGCTCTTTGCTTCAAGAGGTAGTTTACTTGCTTTGTTCACTTGTTTAGTATGCTTGTTTTCTCATCTTTTTAAACTATTTTGAGGCTGGTTTGGAACCATAAAAACCTCTATTTTTATGACCTGAAAATGATGTTTGAGGCCATTTTCAAGTGGGGGGTGGTTCACCCTTCTTGCTTACTAGTTTGCTAAGCTTTTGTGCCTTTATTCATCACTTTCAAATCAACTTTTTTGGCCCTTTAACCACTGAATTTTAGAGGTTTTTTGGCGGTAAAAATCTCATTTTGAAGTCTAAAATTGGAGGGGTTAGCCTCCCCTCCTTGTGTTTTTTTTTGCATGCCTAATTAACTCCGTGTATTAGCTTAATGTTTTAGCTTTTGTGGCTTAAGTTCAACAAGCAAGCTTTAGACTATAATTAGGGTTGTTTTGCCTCTGTTTTTAGTCATTTGTTTCATTTAAGCCTTGCGTGGCATGGTTGTAATGTTAATTCCTTCACTAGTTTAGTGTTTTAAGGCTTTAACTAGCATTAGTGTGAGTGGGTTGCATGTTTTGGTGCTTTTTCCACCTCATTTTTAGCACTTACAATCTCTGCAATCCCCCTCAATTCTTCACTTTTGATTTTCTTTGAAAGTGGTTTCAAACCACTTGTTTGCCTAAGTGTGAAATGGAGGTGCTACACCTAATGGTTTAATCCCTTAAGGGGTTCATTACCAACAGTGTAATGCCTCTTTCATGCCCAAAGCAACTTGTGGTTTGAGCCCTCTTTCCATTAGAGGACACTCACCAATGGACAATTGGTTAATGAATAGTTTGGTAATTAAAATGAGTAAATAAAATTGGCAAGTGAAAGTATGCAAGATAAGCATTCTTTTTGTTGCATTGCATGTGTTCAAATCGGACGTTAATTTGAACATAAGGAATATGAGACATTTCATACTCAAAGTGATAAAATGTGTCATTTTCCTAGGTCACCATTGCCCTTGATCATGCATGATTGGATGGTGGGCATTTTGGTCTTGTTTGTGCATTTATTAAACTTGTACAAACTTGGTCCCTTAGCCATCATGCACGGAAATTGCTTGATTGATGGTTTGAGGGCCAAGAGTTTTTGTCCTTTGAGCTTGTGTGATGATAAGGAGGGTAAACAGTACAAACAACCTGTGAGGATACACTGTTTTGCTCTATTTTACTCCCTGTTGCAGCAAGGAAGTTCAGCTCATCAGTGGCCGACAGCCACCACCAGTGGCCGACCGACCACTAATGGAAGCTGACTGGCCATCATTGGTAATCGACCAGCCCCTTGTCCCTCTTGTCGGCCATCAGTGATTTTTGCACAATGTGTTGGTAAGATGAAGCAGAGGTGTTTTGGAAGTGGACAACTTTGTCAGTGATCATATGTGCAAACAGGCATCATGCAAAGACAAAACATCGACTTTTCAGGCGGAAACCGAGCACGTGCATCAGCCTCCCTTGCATTTTAAGTTTACTTATCGCTTAAATATCAAGCTTAGATATGTGTTGTAACTAATTAGTTAGTTTAACTAGCTATTCGTTTTAGGTTTGTAATAATTAATTAGCTAGAGTAGTTAATTAAATTAGGGTTGTAATAATTAGTTAGCTTAATTAGCGTAGCTAGTTAGCTATCTTATTCATTCGAACCCTCCTTCGCGAAGGCGTAATGTTGTAATAAGTGTGTGTGCGTATGCGTATATTTTCCAACCCCACGTCGTTCTTCCTTTTATTTAATTGCTTTTGATGGTTAGATTATGGTCATGTTTTAATTAGCATACCTTATGCTTGCATCCATTCATTCGTATTGCATGCACCGAGGCTCAGCGCATCACTCAAACTACATTGCCATTTCAATACTTATTTGAATACGTGTTTAATCGCATGTTGTTCAAATCAATCCATATGCCATATTAGTAGCCGAGCCTATTAATTGCATATTGTATGTGGTGCATTAGATATCTTGTATAGTTAGGATCATGCATATTTTACTAACTCACGTTTTCCTAGCTTGGAGTACTAGGTAAGTTTTTACGCTCTAGCATAATCGTATGAATGTGAATGTTGCCATGAGGCTATGTGCCTAAATGCTAATTGCTTGAATGCTTATGGATGAAGGCTTGTTGCTTGAATTAAAACAATTCAATGAATGTAAGTTTTAAGCCCACTTTGTTGAGTGAAAATCATGTTTTAAGCCCACTATGTTTGGTGGCAAATCCGCAATCTTCAAGCCCACTTGAGGTGGCAAATTCAAACCATTTTCGCAAACAAACATGAGTTGAATTGTCCCAAATTGAGCAAACTAGTCCATACTTGCTTGTGCACATCACATAGTAAAGCTAGTTTAATAACCGGAATAAGAATGCATAATATTTATAAAAAATCATATCATGATTAGTAGAGGCCAATCTTTGATCGGGCGAGTGGGGGTGCTCAATTCATGACCTTCCCCTCTCGTACCTAAGTTCCCGAGCTGAGACAACTTTGGTGATGACGGACATGTGGCCTTCGGCACGAGTCAGGATTTCCTAAATTTCTCAAAATAAAATATTTAGGTGGCGACTCTGTATTTGGAAAAGCAGCCCAATTTTGGCACTTTTTGATTCAAAATCAATTTTCTAAAATGATTTGCTGGATTTGGACTCTTTGGTGTTTATCAGTTTCACATTGCACTTGTGAGACTAGATTTAGAACTGCGGGAGTCCGAACTGTGAGGCCTTTCTTTTCAAACATTTCCGAAATGCGGGGCGCGAGGAAAAGGCGAGTCCATAGTTTCTGGCAACTCTACTGGGGATTTAGAGAACTTGACTCGACTTCATTATATGACTTTTTATCTACCCTTATGTGTTTCTTTGCATTTGCATTTGCATCAGTGCGCCTAAGTCATAGTGTTTGCCATCTGCTATTCCTGAGTGGTTTACCGGAGGCTTGCTTGGAAAAGCTTGCCAAAAGGCTGACCGGTTACGGGCTCTGCCACGATGGGAACATAACCCTTAGATCTGGACTACCACTGTACCATTTCATCCTCCTTTCATTTCTCAGTGTTAGGTATGAGAGGTATATTAGGTAGTCTTGCTGAGGTACCCTTTTTGACCAATCGACCTAGTTGCATATCGGAAATCATAGAGACTGTTCCAAACTAGGATAGGTTGCTCATCCGAATGCAGGAATTACATGAAACTGCTTGCTTTGTGTAGTGAATCCATAGCTCCTGACGAAATTAGGACAAGGTAAACCTACCCCATCATAGGGGTCTTTTGGCTCTTACTTGCTTTATATGTGCTTTTAAAGTGAAATTCTGCAGGAATGTATGTATCAGTTGCAAGTCTGGGTATCAATTTTGAGGCAGGAATCAGTGTTGAGTACAGTTCTCCAGCTTATGATTGCAACTGCATGTTGTTTGTGTCTGAGCCGAGGTGCTGTGTGGTTTCTGATTTTTGTTTCTTTTTGCTTTATTTTCTTTTTGCAAGGTAGTCTTTCACAATTACTTCAGACGATTCTATTACCTCCCAAGCACTCTGGACTCGAGTAAGGCGACTTTATGGATCCGGGGATCTTGTAAGAGGACAACTAGTGTTTGTTTTACTCCCACTGGTTACCAGATGGAGGAGGATTAGGCATAACTCACTAGTTCAGCAGTCAACTTTTCAGGCCCAGTCGTCTACTTCTACTCCATAAAGAGAGTATTCACCAGTTCTAATAACTCAGCATCCCTCAGATAGCATGGAATATATGCTTCGTTAGCTCCAGCAAACTATCAAGACTATGCAGCTAGATGTTGCCTAACAAGTTGAGGTCACAGCCCAGCAAGCTGAGATCGTAGCCTGCCAAGCCGAATTGATAGACAAGCTTCAACAACAGCAACCCCAACCGGTAGTAGCCTCTACATCTCATGCACTCCCAGCAGGAATTTTAGCACCCAGGGTCACAATTAATGTCCAGGAAAATGCAAGCATTCAAGCAAATCCTATCCCACCTCAGACCTCCAAGGCCCCAGTTTACCAAACAGAGGCGCCATTTGAATTCGAGGTTGACCCACTGCATTGAATGTTAGCAAGCTAGAAAAGCTCTTCAAACAGGTGCAAGGCGTGAATTCAATCCCTGATATTGAGGATGGCTATACAAACGCCACAGTGACTCTTCCAGACAGATTCAAGATACCGCATATAGACCGGTTCGACGGCTTCGGGGATCCTATAGTCCATCTACAGTTATACTCTGATATCCTACGGCCAATGGGTCTCACCAGACTATAGAAACTATCACTTTTTGGCCAGACCCTGTCGGGTATAGCGGCCATCTGGTATGCAAAGTTGGAAGACTTTGTGAAGAGAAATTGAGAGGAAATGATTGAGGCCTTCATAGTGCAGTACCCCTACAATACTTAGATCGAGGTCATTACAAGTGATCTCGAAGTAACTCACCAAGAGCCAAAGGAGGGCTTCTCAGATTTTGTGACCCATTGGAGGGGTAAGGCCTCTATGATGGCTATCCGACCTTCTAAAAAGGACCAGATCATAATGGTGGTCCATAACTTGCAAGGAAGATTATTACAGAAAATGATAGTCTTACCTTTGTTTACGTTTGCTGAGCTCCATGAAATAGGGGTTCAAATTGAGGATGCGATGAAGAAATGGTTGATAGACCATGAGAAGGAACAGCCCAAAAGGCCCTTTACACACGGCTCCAATGAAGCTACAACTGGTGGCACCTCTGCACGGCCTCAGATGTGAGCATGGTCACCACCACATCCAAAATTGCCAACCCCTTTGCCAGTACACCCAATACAACCTCACAAACCTTAAGCCATCAGGCCCGATGCCAGAGGGTCTTCACCTTGCTCTATATGTCCTTATCCGCAGCCCTGAGGGTCCTAATCAGAAAAGGGCATCTGAAGCCGTTAGAACAATGCCCACTGCCCGATCCTCTCTCACCTAAATACAACCTGGCCAAATACTGTGCTTTTCACCAATAGCATGGTCCTGAGACTGATCAGTGCTACAGGTTGTGTCATGAGATTCAAGATCTCATTGACAATAAGGTGATAGCAACTCCTGAAAAACCCAATATCACTACAAATCCTCTCCCACCCCATAATCAAGCCCCTCTACCCCGGCATATAAACCTCATCCACACACTGGCCGTCCCTTATGAACCCAGTGTATACATCACCCTTTCCCATCTACCTAAGCCAGCGTTGTTCATCCCCGAGAGCACAGACTTGTGCATAATGAACACGTCAACAATCCAAACTAAACCCGTGGTGGTGACAGTGGAAGATGAAGGGAGGTCAGCCTTGGTGGAGAATATCAGTCCGTTGCCCGAGGGCTCTAAAGACTTATTTGATGGGATGTACAATAGGGATTAGATAATCTAGCTGACCTGGAGGAGGATATGGACAATTTGCAGTTCTTTGATGAACATGATCAAGGGGACGTGCATATTAATTGGTTCAATCTGAACGGGTCAACCGATAATTCAGGGTGGCTAAGTGATGAGCCCAATATAGATGAGGGAGTTGAACTAAAGTTGGAAGAACAAAAAGCGAAAATCTCTGCAATGACCGGAATGGCCAATGGAAAGGGTAAACTGCAAGAAAACACCGGTGCAGAACAAGTGGCTCAGGAGCTGGGCATAGTTAGTACTGTACCTACAAAGCAAGAAGTCGCACTGTGGTGCCTTGAGCAAGAAGCAGATCAAAATAAACAGAGGGTTGGAAAGGCCCAAGACCTTATGGGGGAAAGCTGTGATGAGAAAATGACCCAACTAGAACCGGACAATTGTTTGTCGGTTGCCAGAGGTATGTGGTGTGAAGACGATGACCTGCACTTGGCCCATACTGATGAGGACTGGGGTGAGGACCTTCTTGACAATACCTAGTATATGGAAGAAGTCGACCACATGACAAGAAATGGCCGATATTTCAAACCACCGCATCTGGACCAACCCGAGGCATCCGGGAAGGATAAAGAAGCTAAGAAGCAAAAGGAAAAGCAGTTAGAGGAGGAGGCTGTATTGAAATAGTTGAAGAAGATTCAAGCAGACATACCTATTTGGGGGTTACTTATGGCTTCGCGGGTTCATAGACAGGCTGTGCTGTCGACGATGGATAAAGCCAAGTTGTCCATTGAGACTACCCCTGAGCAACTGGTGGGATTAGTCTTCCAAGAAGATTCAAGCAGACATACCTATTTGGGGGTTACTTATGGCTTCGCGGGTGCATAGACAGGCTGTGCTGTCGACGATGGATAAAGCCAAGTTGTCCATTGAGACTACCCCGGAGCAACTGGTGGGATTAGTCTTCCAAGGAAGCGTTGCGCCAACTTTGACCTTTTCCGATAAGGAATTGCCGTTGGAAGGCTCTGCACACAACAAACCTCTACACATATCTGTAGAGTGCCAGGAAAAGTAGGTACTAGTGGTATTGGTTGACACTAGGTCAGTAATCAACGTTTGTCCTTGCCGCATGGCGTATGTTATTGGCTTGAAGCCAGCTGATTTTGTACCTACAGCCCAGGTGATCCGGGTGTATGACAACACTGGCAGAGAGGTGATGGGGACAGCGTAGATTAGAGTAAGGTTGGCCCGGCTCAACAGAATATTGAGTTTCACGTCCTGGATATGCCGACCACTTTCAACCTACTACTTGGGCGACGTTAGCTACATCAAGTAAAAGTTGTCTCTTCCACTTTTCACCAAATGTTGAAGTACCCCCATGGAAAAAGGATGGCCATAGTCTTCGGGAATTCATCTATACATCATCCGCCAGAGGTCACTACACCTGTAGTGGAGATTATGCATGGCGAAAAGGATGTTTTCATTTCGGGGTTTACCTTGCCTGAGGCCTGGGTGGTGCAGAGTATCCTGGCTGTCGATGAGGGCTTCTATGTTAGTGCCCAATGTGTATACTTCATGAACAAATTGCAGCACATGCCCGGGATGGGATTAGGCAGAAGTGGCTAGAAACGTATCGCTGCATTGGCCGATGTGCCACATAACCCTCATACCTTTGGTCTTGGCTATACACCCACCAGAGAGGACTGGATGAGGAAAGGGAAAGAAATGGCAGGAAGAGCCAAAGCTAAGCAAACTGGGAAGCACTATGAGCTTGTGCACAAGCTAATTCAGGGAACTCTGAATGGACGCTTTGTCCAGGAGGGAAAAGACTTCCCATTTTGCGGCTTTCCTAAGCCATGGTTGAATATGGAGAAGCAGTGTGTTCTTGGCTTCAAGATTTTCTTCGACTTGCAGCTGCAAGAGAGTAAGAAACGAACTAAACAAACTACTGAGGCTGCAAAGAGCACAGAAAGTGATTCCAACAACAGTGAACTTGAGGTAGGAGCAACACTGGCATGTCTCCTGTCAAATCCTCAGATCAACTCAGAGAGCTTGAGGGATGACCAAATCGTTTCCATGATCGGAGACCAGTCAAGTGTGGACCCTTCTAGTGGTATTTTGAATGCATCTGATGCATTGTCCCTCACTTGGCAGCTGGAGGAGGGTTTCCTGTCTAGCAGTTCTAAGTCAAGTAGTGAACTAGAATCTAATTCCACAGAGTCTGTGGAGTCGGAATTAGATTCTGGTTTATCTGAGTTTGAGTCTGGTATTCCTGGGATTGATAATCTGGATGCCGAAGTTTTGTTCAGGTCGTCTTTTTTCTTTTCTTTTGAGTCGGTTGTAACCGAAGAACTGGATGAACTGGACTTTGTGAATGTGAATACCACTACAGTATCTGAGTACTTTTCTGTGCTACCAGTATATTGCATTGATCATGATTTTCAAAATTTTGATGAAAATGACGAGGAAGGAATTCCTCTGGTTTTGAAACATTTGATTGATCGAGAGGATGAGAGATTTGTAAAATGCCTTGTTGATGAAATCATTGCAATTAATGTGGATACTAAGAAGGGTCTGCGTCTAGTCCAGATCGAGTCCACGTTGTCTTCGGAGGAGCGCGAGCGCTTAGTCGTTTCATTAAAAGATTTCAAAGATGTTTTCGTGTGGTCCTACGAAGACATGACTGGGATCGATCCTGATATTGTATAGCATCGGATCCCTCTTGACCTCGAGGCCTGACCCATCAAACAGAAGCTTCTGAGAATACGCCCGGATTGGGCTTTGAAGATTAAGGAAGAGGTCACTAAGCAGATAAATGCAGGGTCCTTGCTAGTATCTGAGTATCCAACTTGGTTAGCCAACATTGTTCCGGTGCCAAAGAAAGATGGCAGAATTTAGGTGTGTGTGGATTTCAGAGATCTAAACAAGGCCAGTTCGAAGGACAACTTTCCTCTACCACACATCAATGAGTTGGTGGACTTCACCGCAGGCCATGCGTTGCTCTCCTTTATGGATGGATTTTTAGGGTATAACCGGATTCTAATGGCACCTGAAGACAAAGAGAAAACTGCTTTTATCACGCCATGGGGAACCTACTATTACAGGGTGATACCGTTTGGGCTGAAGAATGCTAGGGCTACCTACCAAACGGCTGCAACCACAATTTTGCATTATTTGATCCACAAAGAGGTCGAGGTGTATTTGGACAACATGATTATCAAATCCAAGGAAAGAGAGGACCACTACATCGCCTTGAAGAAATTCTTCCAACGGATCAGAGAATATCGGTTGAGGCTAAATCCACAGAAGTGCACTTTGGCGTAACAGCAGGGAAAATGCTGGGTTTCTTGATCACACAGAGGGGCATCAAGGTATATCCTTCCAAAATCAAGGCCATCCTAGAAATGCCACCACCAAGGATTGAAAAGGAGGTACGAGGCTTTCTATGTAAAGTGCAATTCATAAGATGGTTTATTTCAAAATTAACCTTAACTTGTGAACCATTATTTGGTCTCTTGAAGAAAGGAAAGAAATTTTAATGGGATGACCGATGTCAGTTTGCTTTTGAGCAGATCAAGCAATACCTTCAAAACTCGCCTATGTTGTCGCCGCCAGAGCTGGGGAAGCCCTTGATTTTGTATTTGTCAGTAACAAACACAACGATGGGATGCATGCTTGCTTATGAATCTGAAGATAGAGTGGAGAAAGCCATCTATTACCTGAGTAAGAAAATGCTGGACTATGAGACCCGTTATACCCCGCTGGAGAAGGCTTGCTTAGCCTTGGTATGGGCTACCAAGAAGTTGAGGCATTATGAGACCTGTTACACCCCGCTGGAGAAGGCTCCATCAAATATCTCTTTAAAAAACTAGCGCTTATGGGTAGGCTAGCCCATTGGTTGCTTCTTCTCTCCAAATTTGATTTGAAGTATGTTACTCACAAGTCTATTAAGGGGAGAGCGGTAGCAGAGTTCCTGGCAGATCACTCAGTGGAAGGGGATAAAACGGTAGAATACATGTTCCCAGATGAAGCTATTCTGCAAGTTGAGGAAGAGAATTGGATAATGTACTTTGACGGAGTGTCTAACCAGCACAATTATGGGATATGGGTGTTGCTGATAGCACTCGATAATTCCTACATACCTCTAGCCTTCAAACTTCGATTCAAGGTATCTAACAACGAAGAAGAATATGAGGCATGTATCGCCGGTTTGGAAGTCACCCTGGAACTAGGGGCAAAAAGGTTGGACGTCATTGGGGACTCGAACTTGGTTGTGTCTCAAGTAAAAGGAGACTGGAAGGTCAAAGAATAAAGGATGAAAATCTATCGCCAGACCCTGGATGTTCTGATTCCTAGGTTTGGGAAGCTAACCTTTACGCATCAACTAAGAGAGAACAATAGGTTCGCTGATGCCTTATCAACTCTATCTTCTATGATAGACATCCCATTTGGAGTCCAGATGCATCCGATCATTATTGAATAGAGATATATGCCAGCCTACGAGTTGATCGCTGCAATAGATGAAGTGCAAGATCAAAACCCCTGGTATTATGATATCTGGAACTTCTTGGAAAAGGAGGTTTATCCACTAGGGGCAAATGCCAAAGATAAAAGGACAATACGGCAGATGGCCGTTCAATTTATCATTTGTGGAGGTAAGTTATATAAGAGGGGTCATTTGGGAATGCACAAGTTGTGCGTCGATGCAGAAGAATCAAAGCTCCTAATTGAGGCCATCCATAGAGAAGAGTGCGGAGCACACATGAGTGGAGTAATGTTAGCCCGAAAGATCCTCAAGTAAGGTTATTACTAGTCTACCATGGAGGAGGATTGTATTGGTTTTGTTCGGCGATGCCACAAATGCCAAATCCATGCAAATCGCATGAATATCCCGCCGTCACAGCTATACAACATGACTTCACCATGGCCTTTTTCAGTCTAGGGAATTGATGTCATTAGGGCAATTACACTGAAAGGGTCAAATGGGCATGAGTACATTATGGTGGCAATTGATTACTTCATGAAATGGGTGGAAGCTCAGTCTTATATAGTGTGAAAAGCAATGCATGTGGCCAAGTTCATCCGAAATAACATCATTTACCGTTATGGAGTCCTGAATGAGATCATTTCAGATAATGGCTCCCATTTCAAGAAAGAAGTAATTGACTTGTTAGAGAAGTATAACGTGGATTTTCATAAGTCATCTACATATCGGCCGCAAACCAACGGAGCTGTTGAGGCCGCCAACAAGAACATCAAGCATATTTTGCAGAAAATGGTTGAGACCTACAGGGACTGGCTAGACAAATTGCCATTTGCTCTCTAGGCCTATAGAACTTCAATTCAGACATCTACTGGGGCAACTCCATACTCTCTGGTTTATGGGATGGAAGTTATTCTACTGATTGAAATAGAAGTTCCATCGCTGCGAGTTATGGCTGAGTTCCAGATAGCAGAAACGGATTAGTAGCAGAGCAGGTTTGAAGAACTAACGCTGTTCGATGAGAGAAGGCTAAAAGCACTGTACCATGTTCAAGGTTATCAATGTAGGATTCCTAGGGCTTTCAACAAGAAAGTTAAGTCCCAGAATCTTAAAGAAGGAGATTTGGTGCTGAAAGACAACCGAGCTCCCATCCACGACCCTAGGGGCAAGTTCAGACCCAATTGGACTGGTCCTTACATTATTAGGACTATCAAGTCTGGTGGAGCTATTATTCTCATGGACCTGGATGGCCTAGAATTTTCCTAACCAATCAACAAAGACAAGTTGAAGAAATATTACCCCTAAGAGGCTCGCTAGGCCGAAAACCCGGAAGGGCAACTTAGGCAAAAGTTAGAGCATAAAAAAAATAGAAAAAAGAAAAACTGAGCTCGCAAAGGTTGAAAACCCAGAAAGGGCAGCCTTGGCAAAAGTTAGAGCACAAAAGGAGACCGTTAATACCCGAGCGAACCCTAGCCGAACTACGTAAGGCCTAATTCCCATCTTCGGGATACGTCGGCAACTTCATTTTGAAGTCCGGCCGTAAACACCTCCAAATCAACTGTGTCCATGTATTTGATCAAGGCATCTTTGTCTGTTCATTATTTGAAAATTCGGTTGTGATCCTTACCCTGAAAGGAGAGTTGACTATAGTGCTGAGCAGTGCTATTCAGTCTAGGGGCAATTTTCCATTTCTGGATTCGGGGTTTGTACATCTCAAGGATAGATTCCATGTGTGTCAGGTGGTGCTCCTTATCGAAAATGGTTTTGAAAAGTTTTGATAAAAGTTAATTTTGTTCAAATTAATCTTTTTACAACTTAGACCATTTTTGGACCAAAAGGAAAACTTTTAGTACCCACATCTTCAATTTCATTGATTTCAATACAAAGTTCTCCGACTCTTGATACAAATCAAAGTCGCTTTTATTACATGCATAAAACTTGAAAAGCAAGATCAAAACAATAAGCATGGGGCATAGTTGAGTCAGGCGTTCCTGTGTCCCCGCCGTGTGTTTGTGGAAGCTTCTGATGCTAAAGTGGGCCCGGATTGCGCCTCATCTTCAAGCCAAGTCAGTCATTCGCCAGAAAGGGTGCAATTGAAATTGGGAGCAGGAGCCAGAAGCTCTCTCGTCCTCCAAGCATTGGGGTATCGAGCAAATTGTGAACCTTGGATTGGGAATGAAGCCGGGTACTCTACCCTCTCTTTTGGACAAGTCTAGTCATGTCCGAACTGACGCCTGAATTGGAACGGAAAGTAGAATACACAGTGTGTCAAGCCCATTAGTTGAATGCTAGTTTGCCGAGCCATGTTGTAGCTCATCTCGAGCAAATCAAACCAGGGGCAACACCAAGCAATGTCAACGGCAGACCTGTTGCACATCCAATGGCACCACCACCCTTCGTTCGGGAAGTCAACTAGCCGTTGGCGGAAGAAATAACCCCGGGCTGAGTATGCAAGGCAAAAGTCCACTACTTTCAACCTGTCTATGAGCCATATCTGGGGAGGGATAAAAGAAAAGAGAGATTAAAGAATAGAGAGATGTGTGTTAAGAGAAAAAGTGAGAAAAGGGCTTTGAGAGAAAATAGAGCATGAGTACCAAGTGATGTGAGAAACACATATTAGATAGGTGGGAAACATTACCTAAAAAAGTAGTGGACTCCCTGCAAAGTAGTGGACTCCCTTCAAATTTGTTTGTCTCTCGCTGATGGAAGGTGTCCAAGCCCATCAAAGTCTCAGCTAGTACCAAGCCTATGCAACTCTTGCCCTCTTTCAAACCTTGGGCTACTTTCAACTAGCCGAATGCTAGACCCGCCGAAACTAGGGGCAAGAAGGAAATGTGCTAAAATACACAAACAAAGGGTGTGTTGTCGAAAAGCCCGACAAAGAAAATCGCTTTGGTCATCGGCGTCAAAAAATCGATGAATCAAACTGGGGATATCCAACTCTCCATTATGAACAAGGATCGGGCCTCATGTAGAGTAAGCCTGCACATCCATCCCAAAGCTTGGATGTGACCAAAACGGGGCTAAGGCAAGATTTCCTCTTCGCGTCGGGTCTCCATTAGCACTTAAAATTCTTCGATTGTCGAGCACAGCTCTTGTCCCCTGAAGCTAAACACGTGTGTAATCGGGTTCCAATATCTAGCCGAGACATGTAGGAATGGAAAACAAAGCGGAGAACGACTCAGCGGGAATAGTGCATTTATGCCAAAATCCCAAAAATTCAGATTTTCCGAGCCATCCAAAGTTGCAATCCAATTCGAGAGTTTTTGGGCAAAAAATTGCTCCATTGGTGAAGAATTTGCAACTAAAATGAAGAAAATACGAAGTTTGAACCTTTTGTAGAAGATAAAGTAGTGAGTGGAAGCCAGGTGTCAACATTCTGGAGGTTCCTCACATTGGTGGCCGATCGGCCACTGGTGATGGTCGATAGACCACTTTGGTAGCCGATTGGCCACCACTGGTGGCCGACATTCTTTGTTCATGGCCGATGGCTATTTTGACCGTCTTCTTATTCACCTGTGTGCTGAGGATGCTGAAAGCATATGTTTTGTCCTGTTTTGTTTTGCATTTCAAGGTCCTGTTTTAAGTCCTTTTAGTTTTAACAAGTTTGCTGTGTTATATTTAAGTTGTTTATCGAGTTGTTTTGTTCATTGAGTTGTTTATCAAGTTGTTTTGTTGTATATCAAATTGTTCTGTTGTTTATTGAGTTGTTGTTATTTTGATTATCGAGTTGTATTATTTTGTTTATTTCAGTTGTTGGTCAGTCCGTTACTTGATTCAGACTGTTGTGACGATACAAGTATTTGGTTTTCAATGTTAATTTCAATCCCATTTTCAAGCAATGCGGTGCTCATGATTCAAAACACAACACTTTTACAAAAAAGCTTGGTTTTCATTCCGATCATGGTTGTTTTTACAAAAAGTGCAGTACAAGTTTTTAAAGCAAAATAAAACTCATCTAAAGCTGTACAATATGCTAACACTACTAACAAAAAGAAGCTAAGTAAAAACTATAGAAAATCAACGCTAGCTATCTCAGGCTCGAGAGGCCCTCTTCGTCCTATTTTTGGGCGGGGTCTTAGAGCTTTCTTCATCTGTGCCGCTATCTGAACCAGATGCTGAATCGGAACCAGAACCGGAATCGTCGCCGCTCTCTGCCTCAGAGCCTGACTCGGCATCATCCCCACTCCCGGAACCCAAGTCGGTGTCATCACCTCTGCTCTAGGATGATTCTAACTGTGGACTCGCTGCCTCCTTAAACTCGCTCGTCTTAGAGTCATCCTAGCTCAGAATAGGCTCTAAAGGGCCACTCTCAGCTTGGGCGCTCCTAGCTCAGCCTCGGCTGCGTGTTGGAGCCGGTCTTTCTCTCCCTGCTGTTGGAGGGCGTATTGATGGTCTTGGTGCTGCTGTCACTGGTACTGTCAGTATAGGTGGGACCTAAAAAGACAGTCGTTATATGTCAGCCATAGTATGTCTATCAAAGATGCAAGTGTGGTGTGCAGAATGAGTATATGTAGAAGTCAGGTATAGTGTATGAACTCAAAAATCAGTGTATCAGTGCAGCATAGGGAAATTTTCAGTTGAAATGTCAGTTTCAGTGTGTCAGTGGAAATTTGGTGACTGGAATGTAAGAAAACTGAAAAAATTACATGAATGCCATGAAAGCCGAGCAGTGCCTCCCTCCTCAATATCATGCCCTCGAATGAGGCTAATAGCTCTCGTAGATCCTCAGTGTATCCAGAAGGTGCCTACAAATGCATTGGAAATGATCAATGTCTAGAAGGAACAAATATCAAAAAGAAATGAGAAAACTAAAGAAAGGGGTACATACCAGGGACGCATCAGGAGCTGTAACGTATCTGTGTCCCGCTGCAGCAGGCTCAATCGGGATCTGGTATGCCTCCCCAGTATACTGCCAACATGTGAGTGCAGTAGGCAGCTCTGGCCAACCAGTCCTCTGCCTCATTTGGGTGGCCCCTTTACCATGCGTCCTGGTCACCTTGGGTACTCTGGCTCTCTCTCTCGTAGCAGGAGCTCTCACCCCCTCACCTCCACGAATATCGGTCAAATGAGGCATGAGGTGTGTCTCGATGAATGTCGCATAATCACCCTCCCCCAAGAAGTAATCGGCATCCAAGCCCCTGGTAAACTGGATCATCTTCTGGGAGATGAGCTGCTCTGTAGCTTTCATAGATGGTGGGGGCTCCATGGGAACTATCGGCTGCAGTAAACCCAAGGTATGGCATATGAAACGCTCGTCTAAAAACCAGGCCCGACAAACCTAACCCTCGAATAGAAGCCGGAAACGGGTGGCCCCTCGGGCTCCAGCAAACTGATCCCTGACTCCCTCAAGCATTATCGCCCAAGGCTGCTACATGATCTGTAATAAGTGTTGTAAATAATTAGTTAATTTAACTAGTTATTCGTTTTCGGTTTGTAACAATTAATTAGCTAGAGTAGTTAATTAAATTCGGTTTGTAATAATTAATTAGCTTCATTAGTGTAGCTAGTTAGTTATCTTATTCATTCGGACCCTCCTTCGCGAGGGCGTAATGTTGTAATAAGTGTGCGTACGTGTGTGTATGTTTTCCAACCCCACGTCTTTCTCCCTTTTATTTAATCGCTTTTGATTGTTAGATTAGGGTCATGTTTTAATTAGCATACCTTATGCTTGTATCCATTCATTCGTATTGCATGCACCGAGGCTCGGCGCATCACTCAAACTGCATTGTCATTTCAATACTTATTTGAATACGTATTTAATCGCATGTTGTTCAAATCAATCCATAAGCCATATTAGTAGCCGAGCCTATTAATTGTATATTGCATGTGGTGCATTAGACATCTTGTATAGTTAGGATTATGCATATTTTACTAACTCACATTTTCCTAGCTTGGAGTACTAGTTAAGTTTTTACGCTTTAGCATAATCGTATGAATGTGAATGTTGCCATGAGGCTATGTGCTTATATGCTAACTGCATGAATGCCTGTGGATGAAGGCTTGTTGCTTGAATTGAAACAATTCAACGAATGTAAGTTTTAAGCCCACTTTGTTGAGTGGCAAATCATGTTTTAAGCCCACTATGTTTGGTGGCAAATCTGCAATCTTTAAACCCACTTGAGGTGGTATATTCAAACCATTTTCGCAAACAAACATGAGTTGAATTCTCCCAAATTGAGCAAACTAGTCTATACTTGCTTTTTGCGCATCACATAGTAAAGTTGGTTTAATAACCGGAATAAGAACGCATCATATTTATAAAAAATCATATCATGATTAGTAGAGACCGATCTTTAATCGGGCAAGCGGGGGTACTCAATTCATGACATTCCCCTCTCGTACCTAAGTTCCCGAGCTGAGACAACTTTGGTGATGATGGACACGTGGCCTTCGGCACAAGTCAGGGTTTCCTAAATTTCTCCAAAATAAAATATTTAGGTGGCGACTCTGTATCTGGAAAAGCAGTCCAATTTTGGCGCTTTTTGATTCAAAATCAATTTTCCAAAACGATTTGCCAGATTTGGACACTTTGGTGTTTATCAGTTTCACATTGCACTTGTGATACTAGATTCAGAACCGCGGGAGTCCGAACTGTGAGGCCTTTCTTTTCAAACTTTTTCAAAATGTGAGGCGCGAGGAAAAGGCGAGTCCACACACTCCTTTTTCCAAACCTTTCGCAACATTCTGTGTAACTCAAACTAACCTCATACCATTCTAAGATCTCACCTCATCTCAACTATACTCCTTGTAGACCATACAACTCTCACATTTCAGGTCCCACAAACACTTGCATTCAATTTAAAGCTCATAAGTCAGTACACATTTCCACCAATGCCCAGCGTTTCCCTCATTGCAATTTAAGACCTCCTTTATAGCTTTTATTATCTGAATAACAACATCAAACATCAATAGACCGAACTCTAGCCCTTTCTTGAGACACTTACTCTTCCTACCACAGTACTAAACCAACCTAACATATAATCACACAACACATAAACAATTTTAAGCAACAAACCACACAATGAAGTCAAGTCTACAAGGATGGCCACTTGTCCCGGAACTTCCAAGGAACTCTCATTGGAAACCATGTTGATCAGACTTTCTAATGAGATCTCAAAGCAAGTTAGCCGGTTACAAGCACTATCCATGAAGCTCAACCCATGCTCAAATAATGCAACACATAATGTCCTACACCTCTTACTTATACATGCAAAAATCCTCACCAAGTGAAGCCAACCCATTGTGGTAAAAATCACTTCCTACGAGCTCCAGGTTTTCAAACTTGGTTAGCTCTGATACCAAGTTGTCATGCCCAAATTTTTAACTACTCGGAAACATTACCGAAAGCCTTTAATTTAGGCCATTTATTTATTTATTATTATTTACCCTTGAGTAATGGAAACATAATAATACATGTTCCTTTCTCAATGAACACAACAATAACAATAATAAATGCCAAGCTTCCACTGTGAAGCTACAAATAAATAATTACAAACATCAATATACAATATTAATTTCTTTTACATCTACGATGAAATTACACATCAAAGACACACGGACTTCTTAACTCTCCAACCAATAAATTTGAATTCTCTTCCTATAAAAACAAATGAAACAACAAGGGATCAGCACAAATGTCTAGTAGGAATCTCATAGTTCTACAACAATAACTAACACACAAATAAAAATAATCATGCATGCAAGGCGATACCATATAGTAAGGTGATGTTTTGTAATTTCAAAATATTATATGTAGAGTGCCTTTATCTCAAAATGTATTTGAACATTTAAAGAAAACTTTCAGTCTTAAGATTATCCCTCATCATCAGAAAGATCATAAATCCTCTTTGAAAACAAATATGCTTAAGGAACAACATCATTTTAAATTTGTTAACCCAATTCCAAAGTATTCCTCGTTTCATTTCCATTTTCCTTTTTATCATTCACAATTATTATGACTCCATAACGTAAAAATCTAAATCTCCTTTATATTCAAAACAATTCTCCCCCACTCAACTCCTACTTGTCTAACAACTGCGTCACATCAACTTTTGCACTATCAAATTATAATTCAACACAACACAGGATTAATAAACCCCTTTCAATTCAATTTCTCTATTATTTACAAACAAAACTCCTAAGCCTCTCTTATAGTTACATACAACCCGGTGAGTTCATTATCACCAATCCCTTATCTAGTTACTATTTCATCATCCATTCTTTTCAAATAATTTCTATATGCATTCCCCTTCTATACCAAAGTACACATCGAATTGTAATTTCATAAGTTCATCACAAGTCACATATATTATCACCAATTCAACACATTTCTCAACACATTCCAACTTTTGCCAACTTGATACGGCGAGATAGTGGGCACCTAACTCTTAAGACCCTCCACCTTTTGCCGACTATTATACGGCGGGAAATGAACTCCCAAAAACTATTTTCTCAAAAATCATATTTTTTTTTCCAAAAACCATGTATTTCCACATTTACCGACTGTCATACGGCAAGATGTGGACACCCAAAAACCAATTTCAACTTTAAAACCATTCCCCACATTTGCCGACTATTTTATGGCAGGACGTGAGCACCTAAATTTTTTTTTAAAAATTATCTGATTTTCCACTTTTGCCGACTACAATATGGCAGGACTTTGTGGATACCCAAAAACCATTTTTCCATTTTTGCTAACTACAATACGGTAGGACTTTGTGGATACCCAAAAACCATTTTTCCACTTTCATCCAGCAATAAGCCTATACAGGGCATTTAGGCGCATTGAATTTAAAACCACCTCCACATTTACTGACTATTAGACGGAAAGACATGGGCACCCAAAAACATCTTTAACTCCCCATACGGGTACCAATTACAACACAACCAAACACAACTCAACCCAACTCAACTCAACACAACCCAACTCAACACAACTCAGCACATCTCAACATAACTCGATGCAATTCAACATAACACAACAAAATTCAACACAACCCAATTCAACACCATTCAATACAATTCGGCATAATTCAATACAACTCTTAAACCTCCACATCATCATTTCATCACAAAGCTCATATCATCCATACCATTAGTAATTCCTTCCCCCAAGTTTGGTTTCATATTATAACATAATTTAAAATATCAACAATTAAGAGTTCAATCACAACTTTTACATAAATTTTCAAACTCTTTAAATTTTAAATTAAACTTGTATATGTGTAATTTAACACCTCAATTTCATGATACTACTTTCAATTTAAGCAAAACCATCATCTATTTTCATAAACCAAATTAGGGTTTTTATGAGAATTTAAAGCTTTTCATAAAACACTTTTTATTTCAACTCTTCTATTGTTTATATACCCAAATTCATAACTCAACAAGTAAACCCCAACTCTTCAAACCCTAAAACCCCAATCTCATGATTTCTCACAATATGCTTAAAAATATAACTTTTGTATTTATATAAGAAAATACCACAAATTTATCTATAAATGAAGTATTGAAGGAGAACTAGAAATCCCTACCTCAATGATCAAGCAAGAAAGTAAGGCTCCAAGAGATTTTTTCATAAAACCAAGAATCCAATCGGTAGGAAAATGAGATCTTCTTGAATTCTTCACTTTTTGGTGAGAGATTTTGGCCAAATCCTTAAAAAATAGAAGGTATTTTGGTCAAGAAATCAAGGGTTTTTGGACTTAGGATGAGAGGAAGGAAGAGAGAAAAGAAAAATGGAGAGAATGATCTAGAAATGCACTTTTTAAACTGCTGAATTCGCACAGTTCGATCGAGCGCCACCTTCTGCACTCGAGCGCACTTATTTTTAGCACATATACTAAAACTTCAAACAGGCATAACTCTCTCATCTGGATTCCATTTTAGGTCGTTCTTGTGTCCAAATCAAAGCCCCGGAAACAAGCTTTCCAATAGTTCTAGCCTTGCACCCAAATTAAAAGTGTGGAAAAAGAAAAACACAAAAGAGTAATGGTTGTTCATAGGAAAATTATCCGAGTCAAAGTTTTTGGTCCAATCTTACTTTGCCATCATGTTACCACTTCGATCAATGTCCCAAAATAAAACAAGGAGACTCCAAACACAATAATAAATATGTCAAGAACAATCCCACTAGTCCTAAAAATTCAGACTTAACCAGGCAAACTGCTCGAGCGTCCAATCTTGGGCTCGAGCAAACAGACCAGTAAAGCCGATCGCTCGAGCGACCACTGCTGCACTCGAGCGGAAATTCACAACTCTCAGAATCTCGGATAGACTACAAATGTACTGGGAGCCTCACAAGACCGCTCGAGTATCAACTCTTGCACTCAAGCGATGGGAAAATTTCTAGAGTGTTACATATGTTGTCATAGATCTATTGATCATATGATTTCTAGTGTGGAGCAAAGTGTTATGCAGAGGTAAGTGCTACACTATTGTGACAACCACCTCTTGAGTCCATACATTTGTTCTGTTCTACTCTGTACCGTGGTTATGATTATTTGCTTATATAATTTCTGCATTATGCTTATGTTATTTTAAATGATTTATATATTTTTGTTATCAAACAAATCTCTGTTTAGCCTAATAATTATCTATGGTGATTTTTATTCCCTTATCCTCTCAGAATAATATTTCTCACTCTGCCATGTATTTATAGTTATTAACCACTTTCAGGTGATGTGTCAAGACCATTGCGTAAGATAGGCATAAGGCACTTTATAGTCATAGTGTAGTTTTGGCAATGTAATTAAATAGAAGCTGCAATGTATATATTTTAATTAAATTAAGTTTTGGGTACCCTTTTTATTTTATACCATTGCACTATTAATTTGTTACAACTTCAGTCATTGTCTTTTTTGCGGCACTGAACCTTTGGGTACCGGATTTGGGTCATAGTAGAATATAGGGAACTTGTGCATAGTGCTTCAAGAAACCTCATGAGAAGCATGGTACCATGTGGTAGCACATGGTGTGTAGCATAGTGCTGTATAGTAAGGGTCTTTTCACCTATAAATAAGGGAGTTACATGATAATGAAATCACAAGAATAACAAATGAGGAGAATATGAAAGAGTGAGCCAAAGTCAAAAGTGAGAGTAAATGATCAAGTTTGAGGTGAGTTGTATTATATTTTGAGCTACCATAAACTATTTTGTGTAAAATCTGCTTTGCAAATGATATTAGTTGTTAAAGTATATTATTTATTAAATGAACCCTATTTGTTTATAAAGGAAATTCCATGGATAAAATTGTTTGTTAAATGTGTTTTTGAACAATTATTTTGTAAGTACCACCATGGGAGTCCCATGCCTTGTGGAACTTAAATAACATTTGCCTCTCTGAATTGTCACTTTAAGTGACCCTCTGTTGTCATAGATCCATTGACTCTCTGATTTCTGGTATGGAGCAAAGTACTGTACGAAATTAAGTACTACACTTTTGTGGGAGCCACCTCTAGAATTCATACAAGTCACCTCTTGAATCCATACATCTATTCTGTTTTGTTCTATTATGTATCGTTGTTATGATTGTTTTGTTTACATGATTTCTATATTATATATTTGTTATTCAAATGATTTCCGTATTATATACTCTGCATTTTAATATCAAACTAAGCTATGTTTAGCCAAATGTATACCCTTATACTCTCAGTATAGTATTCTTCACTCTGCCATGTGCTTATAGTTGTTAATCATTTTCAGGTGACATGTCAAGACTAGTGCATGGGATAGGCACAAGGCACTTTATAGTCATAGTTCAGCTTTAGCAATGTAAATGAATAAAAGCTCCAATGTCTAGTTTTGATTATATAAATATTTGTGTACCATTTTATTTTACTCCGATGTACTATTAATTTGTTATGATTTCAATTATTGTCTTGTTGTGACGCCGAACCTCTGAGTAAAGGAATTGGATTGTGACAAAATGTTCGATGTCGCAACATCAGTCAAGGCGTTGACCACCATTAGAAAGTAGCTAGGTCCAAGAATATGGACATTTGGTAGTTCGGTCACTAGGAAATACCTAAGTCCAAGAATATAGGCATTTGGTAGTTCGGTCAAACATCTTTGACCACCACTAGGAAGTAGCTAGGTCCAAGAATATGCACCTTTCTAGTTCGGTCAAACATCTTTAACCGCCACTAGGAAGTAGCTAGGTCCAGGAATATAAACATTTGGTAATTCGGTCAAACATCTTTGACCACCTTCCAACCTAGCTTCGGCCAAAGTTTTGACCGCCTTCCAACCTAGCTCAGCCTAATTTGACTACACAATTATCCTCTCAATAGGCATGGTAAATCATGTGAAACATGATGTTCACACACTAGTATATATATAGACATTATACATATAAAAAGTAGTCTTCATCATTGCATATCGCTCTTGATAAAAACAAGAGAAAATTACTCATCGGAATATTTTTTTAAATGAATGAAAAACTTTCACATATTAATAATTAAATTTATGAACTTTCACATTAATATGTAAATATTTTATACAAACTCTACTAAGGTGTAATTTCTCCTAAAAACAAAAGATCCTCATCATTATGTATAGAAGCTCCCGTCTGAAAGAAAAATGTTAGAGGGGGATCTCATAAAACCAACTACAAAAGTTCTTGAAAGCATAATCATGTCACCAGTTTTGTGTTGATTCTATGTGTAGTGTAGTATTGTCATATTAATAAAGATCAATTTTAAAGATATAAATTGTACTTCTTCTCCTTCTTTTTCTTTTTCTTTTTTTTTTTTTTAATCGATAAAATAATATATATATATATATATATATTAATGAAAAAAGAAGTATAAATAGTACAAACAAATTGCATTAATAAAAATGACCTGAAAAAAAAAAGATAGTTTGAAAACAATATCCCAACAACGTTGGGATACTCAACAAGCCAATCGAAAGTTAAACCGAGTCAAGTAGGCAAGACTAAGACACCAGATCACCTAAATCAAAATAAAGGCAAAATGCCTGACAAAACCACAGACAAAGCATACCCAGAACATCCACTAACAAAAGAACCAACACTCACAGACAAAGCACCCCAAAGCAGAGCAATAACCAACCAAAAAAAGGATCCTCAGACGTCTAGATAAGGACTCACAGCCAGAACCAAAACACTTCATTGAGAAAGAAGAATCAACCCAATCTCTAAAGAACACAACAACCAAAACAATTCAAAACCAAGGCTGCAAACCACAAAACATATCGCACCCAATGGAAGAAACTTTACTCTTTATAAAAATGATATATTAACAAAATTTGAATAAAAAAATTTAATTACTAATTTTACATATTAAAAAGTACACAAATAAATAAAGAATTGCGATGCAAAATTTTATAAAAGGCCCCACTTAATTGTTTTGCCTTAAGCTTCAACAATACTTGTTTCTTACGATAAGATTAATTACGGATAAATTATATAAATAGTCTCTGTAATTTATACGATGTGTTAATTTGGTATCTGTTATTTCAATTGCTTGATTTTGTTCCTTAATTTAACGATTATGTCATTTTAGTCCAATAAATAATCGTTGCTAAGTTTGGTGGATGGAAAGTCAAACTATGTGTTAATTTGGTCTCTGTCAAAATCAAACAAATTAAAATATCATGGACTAAATTGATATATTGTGTAAATTACAGGGACCAAATTAACATTGTGTAAACTTTTCGTCCACCAAACTTAACAACCGTTATTTATTGGACTAAAATGACGCAATTCGTTAAATTAAGGGGGCCAAATCGAACAAATTGAAACAATAAAGATGAAATTAACATATCGTGTAAATTACAAAGGCCATTTACATAATTTACCCATTAATTATTTATTATTTTCAAAAAATAAAATGCTCATTTTTTTCAACTTAAAAAACCTCCAAATGACTTATCATTATCTCTCTTTTTTTTTTGGATAAGTTATCATTATCTCTCCTTCGTATAATTGAAAACAGCTGGTTATCATCAGTTTTTATATTTTATTTTTGAGTAAAGCTTCGTAGCTCAAGAAAAGAAGAGCTCGAATGGCCCAACCCTCTCTCTCTCTCTCTCTCTCTTTTCTCTATTCTCTTCCTTTGCCTTGGTCTTCTTCTTCTTCTTCTTCTTCTTCTTCTTCCTTCTTAACTGTAACAGTGGGCTCTCTCTCTCTCTCTCTCTCTCTCTGCGACATTGGGCTCTATCTCTCTCTTACTCTCTCTCTTCCCTTTTCTCTCTTTCTCTTTCTTTCGCCTCTCTATTACCAGTTTCAGAGATGGAAAAAAAAATTTGCCAAATGTTTGGTTTTGATTTTGATTTTGGATTTGGTTTTAATTTGGAGTTTTGATTTTTTTTTTTTTTTTTATTTTGTGGATTTTGGTTTTGATTTGATTTTGAATTACACTCCTCTGTGTGTATACACAGATCTGTGTGTATATACACAGAGATCTATTCTCCTCTATCTACTCTCTGTTCTTTTCTTTATTTTTATTTTTTTTGAATTTGTTCTTTCTCTCTTTTTTTTTTCTTTTAAATCTGTTCTTTTGAATCTGTTGGCCGGCCGGAAGAGGAAAGAAAAAGAGGGGAAAGGAAGAAGAGAGGGGGAAGGAAAAAGAAAAAAAAAATGATTTTGATTTTGATTTGAGTTTGGATTCAGAATAGAGTTTGGATTTAGAACAGAGGAAGAAGAGGAAGGAAAAGAGAGAAAGGAAGAAAGGGAAAAGAAAAAAAAAATCAAAACGACATCATTTTAATTTTCAAGCCAGTCGAGCAACGAAGATTTCGAATTATATAGCGGGGTCGTTTATTTTTATTTGGTTTATATTGTGGTAAGATATTTCTTTTTGTTATTTTCTTATAAATTAATTTTAAATTAAAAAAAAAATATATATATATATATATATAAGAGGCTTGGACCACAAGAGGTCCAATTTTGGACTTTTGGGACAATTCAGCATTACACTTTTCTGAATAGATTTGTCCTTATCTATTTTATATTAAAAAAATTTAAAATTTCACAATCTGATTTGTAAATATTTAAGTTTTAATAAAATTTAATACTTTTGAATTCTTTTTGAGATTTTTTAAATAAAATTTATGTTTCTTTTTCTAATGCTTACTTTTCTCGTTCACGTGGTTCAAGGGGGACATGTCACAACCCACCATATAAACAGTGGCGGAGCCGCATGGAGGCACGCGTTTCTGGATTTTTGATTTTTTTATATATGTATATAAATAAAATTTTAAATAAAAATAATATTTAAAATAAAATGTTAAAGTTATTTTTAAATTTATGAAAATAATAGTAATTGTTTTATTAAAAATAAAGTGATTACCATAAATTATATTTTTATGTATAAAAATTTTATGAAAAAATCTCAATATAAAGGTAATGTTTATCGTTATTGATATACAAATATAATTAATCTCACTATATATATATAAATTACAAAGAGTGTTAGTTATATTTGCGTGTGGAGTTCAGCCTTCATATATTGCTTTACTATTGATTGATGATATCATATGTCAATAATGACGTAATATTACTATTATATGAAATTTTTACTCAAATTTTATAAATATTTAATTTATCTTACCATTATATAATTTATTGTAAGACTTAAATATATGACTGTTTTTATATTATTCATAATATACTAGTTACACGTAATAGTTTCTTTTCGATTTTATTTGAAATTAATTATAAAATTTTATATGAAATACTTTTGTAATAATATATTTAAGTTTTGTACTTAATATTAATTCAAAAATTATTATTATCTTCTCATTGTTAGTTATGGAAAAAAAAAAAAATTAAAGTTATAATCAAAAAGTGCCTCTTCTGATTTAGTTTCCTAACTCTACCACTGCATATAAATATACAAAAATGCTTTGATCTCATACATAACTATCCAAATATTTTTGGATAGTATGCAGTGTGATGGAAATTAAATTTTTATAGATATTGTATTTTGACTAATTTTAAAATTTTTATATTTGAAATTATAACATTACTGATATTTCTGCTTTTCTATTTTTACTTTATATATATACCTCATATATTTAGACACCAAAAATTATATATATACTGTAGACACTTTATATATATACATAACTATCCAAATATTTTTGCTTTTCTATTTTTACTTTATATATATACTTTAGACACCAAAAAGGAACTTTATTGCATAAATTAAATTAAATTATCCTTTAGTACATGATTATATTTTAAGAGCATACTAGGAACCATTATTTACTTCAAACTAAATAAAGTATTGATGAGAATTGTGATTCCCTCTATTTTAAAATTATAATAAAAGATTTTTATTTAATTATTTATTACTTTTAATTTTAAAATATTAATAATTTTTTATAATTATTTTACGGGCGATGCTAGAGACTCTAGCACCCCACACACACATTTTGTAAGAGGGAGAGAAGAGAAAAAAATAAATAAATAAATAAAAGAATAGTCAAAAATTAATTGAGAGTTATGAGAGTCATAAATTGTGGGCGCTTTCAACTATTATTGTTATTTCACAAGTGTAATGACATCCTTCATTATAATGATGGATTTACGAGGAGTCCCATTCATGTACTACTCTTGCAAGGATGTGTAACGTGTTGATGTTTGGTAAAAGGGCAACGATGGACGCCACTAAAAGTGGTATTTTAAAGTAATTATTAATGATGTGATATTTATTTTTTATATAAAAAAAAAAAGACAATAATATTGTGAGAATTTACTGTCACATCATTAGTGAAAGTACTAATTAGTACTCCCACTTATTTTTCTTGATAAAAGGATCAATAACTTTCCAAACTTTTAAAAAGAACAAGAGAAGAAGACCGGTCAATTAATTGTTAATAGCGTAAAGAAAGAAGCATGGTTGATTTAAATAAAAGAGAAAAGTTAAGAATTATGAAAAAAAATTTATAAAAATAATCATAAAAAATTTATAATTTTTGGATTATCTTGATTAGTTTATGGTGTTTTATTTTAAATGTAATTTAAAGGTCACAAAATTTTCATAATTATTTTCATAAAAGATTTTTTATAATACCTAACATTATTATAAATAAAAATGGCCAAGTGTAGAGGATAAATGTTGTAGAAAGTAGAATTTCTAAATAATCATATGAATTTAATCTTAATCATTAGTGATCAACAAATATTTATATTCTTATATTTGTAGCTGCAAACATTTATCCATCAGTAATGCTACGCTTCAAGAAAAAGGCTTCAGGAAAAGTTTCAGAAAAATTATCTTACCGGTAACAGAATTTTCTTATCGGTAAGAAACCCATCACGTCAAAGGAAAAAAATGAAACGTGATGGGTCTCTTACCGGTAAGAGAATTCTTTTACCGGTAAAATAATTTTCCTAACACCTTTCCCGAAGCCTTTTCATGAAGCCTAGCATTAATCTTTATTCATATCACTAATTTCGGTATATGAATTTTTCAAGATTCATTCAAAGAAAAAAAAATATATTTCGACATGTCTTTAACATATGAATTATGTCCAACAAAACAGTGCTAGGAATTAAAACAAAGAAAATGATTTCCAAAATACAATCTTTATTACAATTCTCTTGAGAACCAATTGTAACCAAATGATATCAAGCAAACATCTCTGATGAACATAAAAGAAAAAACCCAGTCTCTACATGGACCAAAAGAAAAGTGAAAGAAAACAGAAAATGGGACTAAAACACTTTAGAAGAGCATTCTCCTCCTTCAATCTCCTTCACAAATGCCTTGAGATTCAAATCAGAAGATCCACCTTCCTTCACAGCTTCCCTTGTCAACTCCTTCCATTTCTTTGCATTTCTCTTCATTTCTTCTCCTCTCTCCTCACCCCCCATCACCTCCTCTATGCATCTCTTAACCTCTTCACTCTCAACAATCCCTTCTTCATTTGCCTTCGCTCTCACCCCTGTCCCCCACACCTCTGCCATCATCTTCGCATTCGTCCCTTGATCCGACCAACGTGGCACCGCCACCACCGGAACTCCTGAAGCCAAGCTCTCCAACGTTGAATTCCACCCACAGTGTGTCACAAAACACCCTAAAGACGGATGCGAAAGAACCTCCAGTTGAGAACACCACGGCACTATCATCCCTTGTTGCTCGAGTTCCTCCATGCAACTTAGCGCGTCTTCATCTTCTTCTTCTTTTTCTTTTCCGCGACTCTCTTCTGGTCTCATCACCCACAAGAATGGCCGATGGCTTTCCAACAACCCACGCGCAATTTCCTCCTTTTGTTGCTTTGGTAGCACTATCATGGTTCCAAACGATACGTAAACCACCGATGATTGGGGCTTCGAGTTCAACCATTCAATATATTCCCTTGATTTTTGAAAGAGGTCGCCGCCAAACGAAGTATCTGATGGATCTTGCCCATCTAAGAAAGCCGATGGAATCAAGGGTCCAATTCCAATCAAATTGTAGTTTTGAATAGCTTTCAAGGCCTCGGGTTCTAATGCATCGCAAGTGTTCACAAGTACTTTAGGGTTGGTTTCTTCATCAAGTGTGTCCACAAGTTCTTTGATTGTTAGCATGGCAGGAGCGTTTGAGCTTGAAGGAATTACAAAAGAGGGAAGGTCATGGCTGTAAAGCCGTGGCAATCCCGGTAATTCAAGTGACCAGGAGGGGTCATTGTGATTTTTCACAATGTCCTCTTCGTATCCCTTGTAGTAATAGTAGTAGATATCTAAAACCGCGGCGGGTTGAATCCAAAGGAGTGTGAATGGGACGTGACAATCACGCGCCACTGCGGCCGCCCAAGGGTGGAGGAAGGTGTAGACCAAGCACGTGACGGGGTGGCCTTCGTCGGAGCTGGTGGAGATGATATCTCTGATTATTTGAGAGCTGTTTTTTTTCATCTGAGAAAAGAAGTGTTGGCTATCGTCCCCAGGTTTAAACCCATCATCATAGCCATCCGAAAAGGTGACAAATTTCAAGCCCTCCGGTGTATCGGCGGTCATGCGGCGTTGGGCGGAGAGACTGGTGGTGAAGGTGACGTGAACGCCCATCGAAAGGAGACGCTTGGCGAATTGGAGACAAGGGTTGATGTGGCCTTGAGCCGGAAAAGTAAGGAGGAGGATGTGGCCGTGCACCATATTGGGATTGTTCTGTTTTGTTTTTGTTTTTTTGTTTTTTTTTTTTTTTTCTACTCTGCAAAAACACTTTGTATGGGATTGCCTGGAATCGAAAGGCTTATATAAGGATAATTATAAAGGAATGATATATATATATATATATTTCATGAGGTTTGGTATGAAGCCAGCTAATCTTTTATCAATGTGAAGCTATGAAGCTTCTGGTGAAGAATTGGTGTGTAAATGATAGGCTAGTTTTTGTCTTCCTGTCATTATTATCTAATACGTAAGTAAATAAATCTCTTAGGAATTTATTTTTATTTTTTTTAAATGATACACGCTTCCACTTTTTAAATCTAAATGTACGTATCTATATCTATCTATCTATACTATATATTAAGTAAAAGGAAGTTTGTAATTTCAAATTTTGTGAGAGCTTCAATCTCCCAATCTAAATTTCTTGATTTTTTGATTTTAAAAAAAAAATCTTAGTATTTATTAACTTCTCTCCACTCCCAAGTTTTATTCTCATAATAACACTTTAATGCTTTAAGAATAAGCATAAAAAAATTCTTTGAAATTCAACACATCAATTTCTTGAAAAGTCCCAACACATATGATTATTATCCCTTATAATAACACTTCAATGTATTAAGAACAAGCATGAAAAAAATTTCTTGAAAAGTTCAACACATATGATTATTATCAAAATATTAAACTTTAATATAATATAATAAAAAAAAGACATATGATTATTATCAAAATATTAAACTTTAATATAATATAATAAAAAAGACATTTAATTCATTGAAAAGTCCAACACATATGATTATTATCAAAATATTAAACTTTAATATAATATAAAAAATGAAAAAAAGAAGACATTTAAAATAAAATAAAATAAAATAAACATTTGAAAATCTATCTATACTATATATTAAGCAAAATGAGGTTTTTAACCTCCAAGGTCTGTAGGAGCTCTAATATCCCAATCTGAATTTTTTAAATTTTTTTATTATTTTTTTTAAAAAAACCTTAGCATTTATTGATTTGGTCAAACTCCCCTGATCAGTATTTATTAATTATTTTCAATCCACATATCTTTCCACATGCCTGCATTTATTGATTTGATCAAAATTCCTTGATCAGCATTTAAAATCCCCTCAAACAAACAATTATAGATACAATCCGTACATAGTTACTGCAATACCCTTTTCAACTTCTCCCATACACTATGGTTAGTGATAAGATTGTTAAATTATTTTTATAAAAAATCTTAGAAAACATAATCCACATTTAAAAAAATATCTAAAACAAATATAAATATTTATAATTATTTCGTGCATAGCACGGGTGATAAATAATTTACATCTAAATTTTCTAAATTTTTTATTCAAAATAAAAAAAAAAAAAACTCAGCATTTATTGATTTGGTCAAAATCTCTTGATCAGCATTTATTAACTTTTTTCAATCCACATGTCTTTCCACATGGCTGCATTTATTGATTTGGTCAAAATTACTGATCAATATTTCAAATCCCCTCATACAAATAATTATAGATACAACACGTGCATAATTACTGTAGTACATTTTTCAACTTCTCCCATACACTATGGTTAGTAACAAGATTGATAAATTATTTTTATAAAAAATCTTAAAAAACATAATTTATATATTAAAAAAAATCTAAAACAAATATAAATATCTATAATTATTCCGTGTATAGCACGGGTGATAGGCTAGTATATATATATATATATAAATGAGATGATTGATTAATGATTAGATAACAGAAAGAAAAATAATGGTGGTGTTTGGGAACCTAGGTTCCAATTTTTTTTTCTCATTTTTTCCACTAAAAGACAAACTTTTTATAAAATCAAAAAAAACATATCCAAACAAAATATCACATCTAACTCTATAATCATTTCATTTTTTCTCTCACAAACATCACATCCAACCACATAAAAACACAACTATCTTCTCAAACACTAAAATTTTTTTATCTAATAAAAACCTATAAGACCATCTCCAATGATTCATCAAAACTGATATCAAATTTAAATTTTGATGAAAAGGTTACTGTTCACAGCTCCAACGGTTCACCAAACGTGATATCAGATTGAGTTTTTAGCAAATGTTTCATCAGATTGAGGACGAAATAATGAATTCATCAAAACACTGCTCCGGACCGTTGGAGATGAGGACCCGATCGACCAACCGGTTGCCCGGCCGGTTGACCAACCAGTCAACCCGTAAAAGGTTCAAATAGTTCAGCAAAAAATTCGAAAAATTCAAAAAAAAAAAAAAAAAAAAAAATTTTGCCTAACCGGTCGACCACCCGGTCGTCCCGAAAAAAGTTCAAAAAGTTCAAAAAAAAGGTTCAAAAAATTCAAAAAAAAAAAAAAAAAAAAAATTTGTGCAAACCAGTCAACCGGCCGGTCGACCACCCGGTTGTCCCGGGACAAGTTTGAGAATTTGGTGAATCGTTGGAGCATCTGTTATCAAATTTGATGAAATGGATACTTTTTGACTCAGATTTGGTGAAAATTTTGAGTAAGCGTTGGATATGCTCTAACTAAAAAAACTTACATAAAAACTCACTTTCCAAACACCATCATTGATCTATTTTTGAGATTCATTTTTTTGTATCTAATGATGTATGAGTGAAATAATTAAAAATAATTAGAAAAGATATAAGAGAGTATGGCCATTAATATTGTAATTGATTGTTACATCACTCAGTTTGAAAATTAGATTTAATTTTTGATTTTGAATAGCAATGCTTACATTAAATATTATAATTGACCGTCACATCTAATTTAATATTTAAAAAGTGAATATAATTTTTGAGTTAGAATAGCAATTTAGTTTTTAAATTGGTGATATGTGTTGACTGCTTAAAATTTAGTCAAGTGTCATTTCTATAATTAAAGAAACGGATTTCTATCCTTTAAGCCTTGCTCTTGCATTTTTTCGTCCTATCTCGTTTTATGATTTTTCTTATGAGTTGAACTTTTCTCTAGTCAATTATCAGACTGAAAAGGTGTTGTGGAGAGGTGTTGTTCAGTTTAATGAGCCTATTTTCAAGTTTTGTTTTAATAATTTAAATATTCATATTTTAGAATTCGTCGAATGTATTATCCTTTCAAAAAATTAAGTCAATCAAATAACGACAATCACGTTTTCGGATTAGTTTTGTATGAATCGTTCATATTTTTTCATAAAAAATTGATCTAAACATTTGATTTTTATTATCCAATTGACTTGATTTTTTGTAGGGATAATATATTCGACGAACCTTAAAATATGAATAATTTAAATTATCAAAATTGAGCACAAAATTAGTCCCATTGAGCTGAACAGCACCTCTCCAACTCGATTATGAAATAGAAAAAAGCCCATCTCTTTTCTTATTTCTTATATAAATGCACTATTTTGTATCTATATTTTTTAATTATTTCATTATATTAATTACATGTAGAAGAAAATTATGATTTTTGAATACTTTTACAAAAGAATGATAAAATAAATGTAAAGGTTATTATAAAAAATAATAAATAAAAAAAGAAGACAAAAAATAAGAAAATGAGGGACAAAAATTTGATAGTCTCCCTATAAGAATACATGAATAAGCCCTCTAAAAAAAATATTAAAAAAAAAAAACACTTTGCATGGGTTTGCCAGGAATTCAAAAGGCTTACATAAGGATAATTATAAAGAAATGATATATATGTAGATATTTCATAAGGTTTGCTATGAAAGCTAGCTAATCTTTTATTAATGTGAAACTATCAAGTTTGTGGTGGCGAATTGATGTGCAAACGATAGGCTAGTTCTTGTCTTGCTAATACGTAAGTAAATAAAGTCTTCCCTTAGGATTTTTTTTTTTTTTTTTTTAAATGATACACATGTTTACGTTTTTAAATCCAAATATATATAAGTGAGATGATTAATTAATGATTAGATAATAGAAAGAAAAATGATATATAAATTCACTTTTGAGATTTATTTTTTGCATCTAATGATATGAGTGATATAATTAATTAATGATTATAAAAGATATAAAAAAAGTGTGGCCATTAATATTCTAATTGATTGCTATATCATTGGGTTTGAAAATTAGATTTAATTTTTTATTTTGAATAGCAATGCTTTCCTAAAAAATACAGGAAAAAAATAAAGTTACATTATATATTGTAATTAATTATCACATCTAATTTAATATTTGAAAAGTAAATATATTTTTTAAATTAAAATAGCAATGTCGTTTTTAAAATGGTGATATGTGTTAACTTCTTAAAATTTTGTCTAGTGTCATTTCTATAATTAAAGAAAGGAATTTCTATCTTTTTTTATTTTTTTATTTTTTATATTCAAATGAAAGTAGAACAAACAACAAAAGAGAGCTAAAACAAGCTAAGCCCTTTTACATAAGCCCTAACAATGTCTGCAATCAGTAGATTTGCAATTTCATTTGGGGGGTTATCTAAAACTACCAAGTTCTCTACATGATTCACTTCATGTTTGCAAGACCATCAGCACACTTGTTCCCTTCCCAGAGAATGTGAGAAACGGCACAATTACATCTCAGCATAAGAAATTTGATGTCATCTAGCAAGGCTCTACGTGGATAATTGCTAGGGGTGGTGTTGTTGATGTTCAACACCACTTGCTCTAAATCTGTTTCAATTGTAATATCTTGTATGCTTTTCTCCAAAATAATGGTGAGGCCTCGATAGATACCCCAAAGCTCAGCTTCCTCACTTGTAACTACCTCCAATTTCCCATGATAACCAAGTATCCAAGTTCCTCTAGTATCTTTGAACAGCCCACCATACCCAACAGGTCTAGTATTTCCTTTGGAGCATCCATCTGTGTTAAGTTTGATTTTCCCTACACAAGATGGACACCAGTTAATTTTATAGAGTAAAATATCACATGTGAAATGATCAATCTAGAAGGCATGATATATTTATGCAGCCTGTTGATGAATCAATCTCACAGTTTCTTGAGCACTGCACTCCTCTTGTCTGAAAACCAAATTATTTCTAGCCTTCCATAAGCCCCACAAAGTGACTACAAAAATAGTACCCCAAGGGACACTAGAGAACTCTTTACTCTTGCTCTTTATGTTGTTTTGAAGCCAAATATCCAAGGGCATGTTAGCATTGAATATTCTCCAGCTGTGATTACTATGAATTTCTCAAATTTCTACAACTTTCTAACAGTCTCTCAGAAGATGATTCAAATCCTCACAGTAGAGTTGGCATCTAGGGCAGGTGTCAATGTTGGTGATGCCTCTGATCTTCCTTTGATGGTTAGTAAGTAATCTGTTAAGCATTAGCAGCCAAGTGAACCCTTTCAATTTTTGAAGGAGTTTCAATTTCCATATCCAACTCCAGTTGACCAAGCCATTAGCCTGATTAGAATCTTGCTTGATAATGAGATTATAGGCAGCCCCAACTGAGAACCCACCACTAGAGGATCCAATCCAATGGGGGTTGTCTACAATTTCAACAAATTATGGAAGGTGTACCTAATGAATTTGTTGAAGCACAGAAGGTGGTAAAATATTCTCTACCTCAGAAAGATGCCATCCTCCTTCCTCATTAAGCATATCAACAACCTTAACAGCTTCATTGGTATGTGGTCCTGGAAAGAGAGAAGCTAAAGACCCATCCCCACACCACTAATCTTTCCAAAAGGAAATCGACTTCCCATTCCCAACAGTCCATTTTGTACCTTGTCAGAATATCTCTAGTCTTCATAATGCTCCTCTGGGTTTGTGAAGCATTCTTATTAGTAGGCCAGTTAGCAAATGTGTGCTTGTGAAGGTATTTGCCTCTAAGAATCTTGGACCAAACAGCTTCTTTGTCTAAATTTAATTTCCAACCCAATTTGGCTAACAGAGCAATGTTCTGGTCTTCAACCCTCCTAAGTCCCAAACCTCCTTCTTGCTTGCTCTTGCAAACTTGTTGCCAATTAACCAAGTGAACCTTTTTCCTTCCCTCTTGATCACCCCATAGGAAATTTTTATTTAGCTTGTCAATTTGTTTGCAAATGCTTTGAGGGAGTTTAGTAGTTTGCATAATGTAGGAAGGTATGAAAGATTACACAGATTGGATCACTGTTGCTCTACTAGCTAAGTATAAGGCCTTAGCCTTCCATGAGGACAATCTTTTTTGGATTTTCTCAATAACTCCATTGTAGATATTTCTGCTAACTTGACAGTGGATGAGAGGAACTCCAAGATATTTGCCAAGGTCTTGGGTAAGGCTTATCCCACACTGTTAACTAAGCTCCTTAGCTAAATTCCTGTTGACATTGAGGGAAATGAACATCTTAGATTTCTGCAAGTTGATTCGCTGCCCTGATATGCAACAAAACTCATTCATAGTTTCCATGATTGTATCACAATTAGATTGGTTAGCTTTAGCAAAAAGAAGGAGGTCATCAACAAAGAACAAGTGCGAGACTGGAGGGTTGTTATTTGAAGCTTTAAGCCCCTTCCACTTTCCTTTCTCTACCTGCACTCTAATCATGTTAGACAACCTTTCCATGCATAACACAAACAAATATGGTGAAAACGGGTCTCCTTGCCTCAATCCTCTTCCAGGACTGAAATTATTCATGGTCTTCACATTCCATAAAATGGAGAAACTAATAGAAGAAACACAAGACATTATAAGATCTATCCAATGTTGGTTAAGATTGAACTCTTCAAGAGTTGCTCTAAAAAAATCCCAGGATTATTTGTCATAAGCCTTTTCAAGGTCGATTTTGATAACAAGACCATCATATTTACCTTGCTTGTACCTAAGAATATGAATCAACTCTTGTGTAATGATAATATTTCCATGAGTGGCTCTATTAGGAATGAAGCTGCTTTAAGTGGGGCTAACAAGATCATTAAGGAGGGGCCGTATGCGGTTAACCAATAATTTAGACAAAATTTTGTAAGAGACATTACACAGGCTAATAGGTCGAAACTGCTTAATATTCTCAGGGATATCAGTCTTGGGAATGAGGGCAATAAGGGTTTGGTTTACCACGGGAGGCACATGTTTCTCTTGAAAACACTTTTTGATGAAATCACAAACATCGGTCCCAATCACATCTCAAAATTTCTGGTAAAATATGGCTTGAAACCCATTTCTCCCTAGTACCTTGAACGAATTAATATTCTTAACAGTCTCCCAAATCTCATCTTTAGTGATGTTTCTCAACAATAATCTATTCTTATCATGTGAAAATTTATGTGTGGCAATATTACACCAATGGTCAAGAACATCAACAGGCTCATTGTTAAATAAAGAAATGAAATAATTTTGGATGCGATCTTTCACCAACATGGGGTCATCAATCCATCCACCTTGATCATTCTTCAAAGAATCAATCCTCAATTTTTTCCTTCTAGTAATAGTAGATATGTGAAAATTTTTTGTATTCCTCTCACCTTAAGTAATCTAATTAGCTCTAGATTTTTGAAACAATAAAACTTCTTCTTGAAATAGAGTTTTATTATATTGACTGATAAGATCTTTCTCTAACAAAAGGAGGTTATGAGAAGAGGAGAAATGTTGAGTTTTTTGGATTTCCTCAATTCGAGATAACAATCATATTTTTCTTTTAAAAATATTTCCAAACACATCTTTGTTCCAAACAAGAGAGTTAGTAGCAAGAGAATTCAGGTTGTCTTGAAGAAAAGATTTATGATTCCAAGACAAATTGACAATATTTTTATAATTAGGATGTGATAACCAAGCTGTTTCAAAGCGAAAAGGGTGATTCATAGGGGAGAGTTTAGTTATACCTTCTGTGTAGACAATAAAAGGTGAGTGATCCGAGTATGAACGAGGAAGATTTCTGACTGCTCTTTCAGGGAAAGTGGTCCTCCATTCCGCATTACACAGAGCTCGATCCAACCTTTCCATAGTATTATCCAGTCCCTGCCTGTTGTTTGACCAAGTAAATTTCGACCCCATGCAACCTAGGTCCATAAGCCCACAACGGTTAATGGTATCAAGAAACTTTCTACAACGGTTACTTTGATTATTCTGTGTGAAGCTTCTCTTTTCATTCTGGCCCATGACATCATTAAAATCTCCTGCAATAAGCCAAGAGTTAGCCATGGAGTTTGCAGAGTCATCAAGGATCAGTCCAGAGATTTTGACACATACCAGGATTAGGACTAGCATAGATTGCAACTAGCACCCACTCTTCAAAGTTCTTTCTTTTCACAGTAGCCTGAATAACTTGAGAGTTGGCAATATAGGCACTGACTGAGACTTGTGTAGGGTCCCAAATCAGCCATATGCCTCTTACACGTCCAACAGGATCAACAATGGTAGAGGCAGTAAACCCCATGTGGTTAAAGAAGAGACCTATTGAGCTGAAAGGAACTTTTGTTTCAAAAAGAGCAACCACATTTGGGCGATGAACTCTAATGAGTTCTCTAAAGTTTCTCTTAAATATTTTGTTGCCGGCTCCCCGACAGTTCCATAGCATAACAATCATGGATGATCGGTTAGGAAAGTGGGGTAACGAATCTGTGTTATCTAGACCAATGAAATTACGCACTATCTTCTTGGATAGTTCTGATGGCCTTAGGGCTACCATCTGAGTTGCCTGCAATGGTCTTCCTCCCACGCTCACCCACCTAGGCTCTATAGTCAACTTTATCTCTTCTATCTACCATGCGATACCTACTTGGTGAATGGCTTCGCTCTCTGGTTCGAGATATGACCCCACAGAGTTGTGTCTCATCATGGTGAGTTGCACTTCTAGTATCTCCGTGTCGTCGTTGAAGCTAGTGTTGTTGGGGGTGCTCATGATTTATATCAAGCAGTTTTTATTTTAGATCAAAACTATGAATGGGGTTTTGGGGAGCTACAGAGATAGATAGAGAAGGAATAAGACAAGAAATCTAGGCTGGGGTGGGATTAAAAGGTGACAAAGAAGGGTTGGGTGAACTGACCTCTATACTCATCAATTCTAGTTCTTTGCTTGTAGCTTGTAGCTTGCACCAGGCTAGGATTGTAACTTGGAGCAGGAATCTCCAGTAAAGTTTGTCCTTCAATAGCTAGGTCCTTATTTTGTTGAGTTGTCTTTCATCCTTTTGGCCTTTTAAGAAGATTTCCTGAGCTATATTTGGATTGCCTGACTCACTAGTAGAGTCTGTTCTGTGTATGTCTACCATACTTGGGCCAGTGGGGCCTTTATGCTTAGCTCTTTTTGGTGCTCCTTTCATGTTCCTATTTTCAACTAAAGAGCCAAACCGATTAGTAGATCTTTTGTGATTATAGTTGTTGGGCCCAGCTTGTCTTGCAATGGGTTTGGGCCTATTATTTTTCCTATTCACCAACATCCAAGGCCCAAATTCTTCTATCTTCCCTCTGTCAGGAATAGATTGTCTGCCTGATGAATTAGCCGTTTGAGCTTGATCTAAACTAGCGCCATGACCATTAGCTATGGCTACTGAGGTAACCGTCGTCGGCTCCGACGCTAGTTTGTTACTACTGCAATACTCTTTCTGATGCCTAACTTTCCCACACTGGAAACAAAAATATTGTAAATGTTAATATTCCACTATGTAGGTATATTTACCTATAGCAAATCTCGAAATTAATGGCTTTGTTAGATCAAATTCCACACAGGCATGTGTATACCTTCCTCGAGTAGACATGGCAGTATTAAGATCTACCTTGAGGGGTTTCCCAATCGCCTTTGCTATATGAAAGAGGCCCATCTCATTATAGTACTCAATTGGAAGCTCGGGAAACCTGACCCATAGTGCCGTGGCTACTCCTCCTGCCTCCGACGGCTTAAAATCATGTTTCCAACGTCTTACTGTCAGATAGTGGTCCGTTATAATCCAAGGGCCCTCTGTACACACTCTACTACAAACAAACATCATTTTGAATTTGATCAAGAAGAACCCCAAACCTAGATCAGTTGCTTCAAAATCTCCTTGGAGTCCCCACATCTTTCTCAATTTGGATACAAAAAGTTTATACCCTAGAGTTTTCCCAAGCAATCTGACGATTAAGCAGTCTTTCCATGGCCTACGAATGTGTTTGATGAGTCGCGAAGAAAGCCGTTTATGGGGACGCGAAACCCTAGATCATCAAACTGATTATGATCTTCTTCCTCCATTGCCTCATTATCTTTCTCATCTGTAAGAAAATTATCATATGAGAGTCTCTCAAGGTCGTTGTCAAAAGCTTTCTCATTGATTTTTGTTGCTGTAAAGGCATGTTTGAATGATCTCTTTGGTTGTTTCTCTATTGGAGCTTGAATAGAGTCGTTCATGTCCTGGTCTTCAATAGGTGCTGACGTACTTTTGATCTTCTTGGTGCTTCGCACCAGATGATCTTCTTCCTTCAGTGATCTACCATTTTGGCCCTCATCTAGTGGCGCAAGAGAAGGTCTTGTCAGCTAGCTTTTTGTTTACTTTACTCAAAGTCAAAAGGTAGAGAGAGAGAGAGAGAGAGAGAGAGAGAGAGAGAAATACCTATCTTTTAAGCCTTGCTCTTGCATATTTTTGTCTTGCATTTTTTTTGTCTCATCTCTTCTTATGATTTTTCTTATGAGCTGAGCTTCTCTCTAGTCCATAATCGGACTGGAGAATTCGGCTTAATGGGTTTATTTTTAGGTTCTATTTTGATAATTTAAACTGTTTATATTTTAGAGTTCGTTGAGTGTATTATCCCTTCAAAAAATCAAGTCAATTAAATAACGGCAACTACGTGTTTGGAATAGTTTTGTATGAATCGTTCATATTTTTTCATAGAAAACTAATCCAAATATGTGATTGTCGTTATCAAATTGACTTAATTTTTTTGTAGACATGATATATTCGACGAACTTTAAAATGTTAACAGTTTAGATCATCAAAATGGGGTCCAAAATTGGATCCATTGAGCTGAATAGCACCTCTCCAATCCATTTATGAACTAGAAAAAAACCCATCTTGTTTCTTATTTCTTATATAAATGCACTATTTTGTATCTATATATTTGAATTATTTCAGTATATTAATAACATGTAGAAGAAAATTATGATTTTTGAATACTTTTACAAAAGAATGATAAAATAAATGTAAAGGTTATTATAAAAAATAATAAATGAAAAAGAAGACAAAAAATATGAAAATGAGGGACAAAAATTTGATAGTCTCCCTATAAGAATACATGAATAAGCTTAGCGAATGATATAATATAATTAAGAAAGTCTTCTTTTTTTTTTTTCTTTTTTTTTTTTTTCACGAAGCCCTCTAAAAAAAATAAATAAATAAAAAAGGATTGGTGGTCAATGATTTTCGTGATTAATGTTGTTAGTCCTATTAGTTTTATAATGCCACATTAAAATTAATAAAAATATTATTGAATTGATGTTGAGATTCCTTTTATTTGTTGTAAATTGTTTTCATTACAAATATTTTTTTCTCATTTTGTGATATTTGACGACATAAAATGTTAATAAAATAATTTTCAACAATCATTTTATATTAGATTATGTAAAATCATTTACAAAATTATATTTGGTATGCCATTTTATGAGACACTAAAATATCTTTTGACTTATTTGAAAGCATTTTTTAACAAATATTTTCGTGTTAGAGTGTTTTCATCATGCTACTAAACAATAACTTAGTAGTGAGACAGTCATATTAAATTAACATTCTTGAAATTTTATCTTATTTTAAATAATATGTTTTTGTTATATTTAAATTTATGAACTTTTCTATGGCATCTAAGAAGTTCTTAATTAAATATATATATACAATGATTGCAATAAAATAAATTATTATATTTGTATTAAAATTAATTTAATTTATAAAATCTATCTTAAAATCAACTATGAGCTAGAAAATTATCAAATTGAACTCTTAGAATATAATATTTTTATTATTTTGGATGAAAAAAGTGAACACCTGCCAATAAAATATTTGTAAACTTGATTTAATTGAGTTTGATGTTTAACTTTTCAAGTAAAATATGCATGGGCAGCTCACCCTTCTTTCATGCATGAAGTGAAAACAGTATGAGAGGGTACTTAGGTGGATGGTTGGGCAAGTTACAAAATAAAAATCAAACTGAAGGAACTTAAACAAGCTTTAAAGAAGTGGAATTTTGAAGTGTCTGGGAATATGGAATCTAAACTGAAGCAAGCTGAAGAACAATTACATGCCTTGGATTTAATTGCTGAGAGTAGAAATCTGGATGAAAATGAAGGTAGGAGGAGCAGAGAGGTGAGGGGAGAAGTGTGGAAGCTCAGCAAGATGATGGAAAGAATATAGGTACAAAAGTCAAGGTTGAATTGGAGTATAAATGGTGATAAAAATACTAAATTTTTTCACATCACTGCTATGAAAAGTTAGAATATTAACGCAATTGACTCTATGACAGTGAATGAGGCAGTAGTGAAGCATCCTATGGAGGTGAGACAAGCTGTGTATGACCACTTCAGGTTTAGCTTTAATGAACAATGGAAGTACAGACCCAAACTACTGGGGCCATTTAAAGTGATTCAATAAAGCTAGCATTTCAATAGTTTGGAAGTGGTATTCTCTAAAGATGAAATTTGGGCTGCAATCTCGGATTGTGATGGCAACGAGTCACCTGGTCCTGACGGGGTTCAATATGACCTGCTACCAAAAAGGATGGAAATTCATGAAAGGTGATATTCTTTCTTTCCTGCAGGAATTCTTTATCAATAGCAGTTTGGTTGGGCGTTTAAATAGTTCCTTCATTACTTTGGTCCCAAAAAAAGATAACCCTTCAGGCATCTAAGACTACAGGCCTATTAGTCTTATAAACTCCACATATAAAATTATTTCCAAGGCTTTTTCTAATAGATTGAAATAGGTTCTTCCTATTGTTATAGATACTGCCCAATCTGCATTTCTAGGGGGAAGGAATATTTTTGGATGGTGTATTGATAGCTAATGAGGTGGTGGACTGGTGGAAGAAATCTAGAAGAAAGGGTCTGATATTGAAATTGGATTTCCAAAAAGCATATGATACAGTCAATTGGAACTTTCTTATCCAAATGTTATCCAATTTTGGGTTTAGTGCTCAGTGGGTGAATTGGATCCATACTTGCATTTCTTCAGCTAAAGTTTTTGTGTTGATAAATGGCTCACCTACATCTGAATTTTACCCCCAAAAAGGACTAAGGCAAGGCGACCCATTATCACTTTTTCTATTTAATGTGGTAGCTGAAGGTCTAAACTTACTACTTACAAGAGCAAAAGAGTTGGGCTTGGTTAAAGGGATAACCATTGGGTTCAATTGCACTAATATTTCCCATCTCCAGTTTGCGAATGACACAATTATTTTTTACGAAGCCGAGTGGTCTGAAGTGTTAATTGTGAAGAGAATACTCAGATGCTTTGAGATTATTTCTGGGCTAAGGATCAACTTTCACAAGAGTGTTGTATGTGGTGTAGGCATTCCTGATGATACTGTGCAAACCTTTTGCTTCAAGATTAAATTTTACCTGCCAGAAACTTCCTTTGAAGTATCTTGGATTGCCATTGCGGGCCAACCCATCAAGGAGAGCAATATGGAAGCCTGTGGTGGAGAAATTTAAGAAGAAACTAACAGGTTGGAAAAGAATGTTGTTGTCCTTTGCAGGTAGAGTAACACTAATCAAATCTGTACTATCCTTATTACCTGTTTATTACATGTCTCTGTTTAGGTTGCCTAGAAGTGTGGGAAAAGAGATTGATAAGATTCAAGTAGCTTTCCTCTAGGGAGATTCTGAGGTTAAAAAGAAAGTCCACCTGGTGAAATGGAAGGATTTAACTAAGGATAAAAAGCAAGGAGGGTTAAGGATTCAAAACTTAAGAGTTGTGAACAATAGCTTGCTTGCTAAGTGGTGGTGGAGATTTGGGATAGAAGACAACTCCTTATGGAAACAACTCATCTGCAGTAAGTACATGTCAGAAGGGGGTAGATGGTTTCCTTTTCATGTAGAGGCAAACAATATTTCAAGATTGTGGAGTGACATTCTCCTTGTTAATGAATCTAACAGCAGTTTGTTCAACCATTATTTGCACAATACTGAAATCAGGATTGTCAATGGTCCAAGACTTAGTTTCTGGGTTAATAATTGGATGGGGACTAGTTGTTTGAAGTCCCAATTTCCTAGATTATACTACTTATCAGTGGAAAGAGACATTTCCTTGCATATGTAGTGGTCTAGGTCCAGAAATCAGAACAGCTGGGCATTCCATTTCAAAAGACCCTTATTGGCATAGGAGGAAGATGAACTATAAAGACTTCATCATATTCTAGGTGAGGGCCCTGACTTGAGATTGGATTCTAATGATAGAATTTATTTATTTATTTTTTTGTGAAAAGCTGATCCTGCAGGTATTTTTAGTGTTAAAGACGTTGTTAACTGGTGTGAATCATCTAATGGTCCTACTCAAAAAATTCCTGATTTGATCTGGCACAATCCCTCTCCACCTAAAGCCCAATTTCTCTCTTGGTTAGTTTGGAAAGGGAGGTTGAAGACCTTAGATTATTTGCATAGAATTGGTATCCTCAGTAATGAAGTTAGTAATGAGTGTGCGTTTTGTCATGCGGATATTGAATCACTCAATCATGTTCTATTGATCTACCATTTTGCTTGGAAACTATGGTCCACCATAATCAAGTGGTGGGGGTTGCAATGGCCCTCCCTTAGCTCCATGGACATGCTTATGCACTAGTTGTTAGGTTGGACTTATAGAAAAAAGGGAGAAACAACAATGGAGATCAGTTTTGATTGCTGGTTTGTGGTCCCTTTGGAAATACAGAAATGATTGTTTGTTTAATGCTTTGTAGCCCATTTGTGATGACCTTTGTGAGTTAATTAAAACTAGAGTGGCCCTTTGGATGAAAACACATTCATTTGGGCAAGGGTATGCGGTGGATGAATTTGTCTACAATAATCAACAACTTAGAAGTTGCTTATAGTTCCTCTACTGAGTCTGTGTATTGGGCCTGTGTGGGGGAAGCGGCTTATAGTTCCTCTGTTGAGTCTGATTTGCTGTTATGATTTGTTTGCTGTCAACAGAGTTGATCTGTTTGTTGCTATCTGTTCAACTAATTTGCTGCTTTGATTTGTCTGTTGGTGTGATCTGTATTGTTGCTGTGTAGTAAGGGAGCTGTGTAGTAGAGTATTACATTGAATTAAGGTGAGAGTTGCAATGTGGATCAAGTCTCTCCTATTTTGTGATATGCTTTGCTGCTGGTATGCTCTGTTGCTGGTCCTGTCTTTGTGGTTTACTCTGCTGCTTAACTGTGGTCTACTAGTTTGCTGTGCTGAACTGATATGGTTTGCTGATCTATGTTGGTTTGCTATGCTCAGCTGTGAACTGTTTTGTTGAGATGTTTTTGTTTTGTTTATTTGGTTGGTTGCTCACCAACTCTAGCGGTGCTAGCAAATGATAGGATGATCTTTTTGGTGCCAACTTAATTGGAATGATTTAGCTCATTATGATACTTTTGCACCTACCTCTCTTTATTGATGTATATTGTCTATACCTTGTACTTTGCTCCTACATCAATAAAGTTCTTTTTTTTTTTTTTTTTTTTTTTGCCGATCAAAAAAAAAAAAAAAAATTTAGGTAAAATTCATTAAAAAATAAAAAATAAAAATTTATATGCTAAAAGGTATTTGAATAATTTAAATTATTTATCTAGATTTGTATGATACCTTATGAACATTGTTATTATTTCATAATTTTCATTTGAGATAATAACATAAGTGAAATTTAAATTATTTTTATAAGTTTTTATTCTTTGACAAGTAATTTTTTTCTTTCTTTAAAAACAAATTGAAAGTAGTTTTATACTTCGATTGCATGACTATTTAGTATATAAATTTATATTTAATATTATTTGTATTTATAAATATAAAAATAATATATTTAATTATTAATTTTAAATTAAAAAACGTTGAATAGAAACCATGCACGGGGTTGAAAACTAGCATACATATATATATATATATATTAATGATTGTCATATGTGACGCATACATATAATTCAAATAAATAAAAAGAAAATATATATTATATATTATGGATTAGTTAAGTGATAAAAGTGTTTTTTATTTGATATATATAAATCTAAGGTTCAAGTTTTCTTCTCTCATCTATCTAATTTTTTTAATTTTAAATAAAACAATAGACACGTGACATCATAAACCAAGGTTTAAAACACCATATATAAAATATAGAAGATAGATATATATATTAGTGGGAAATGGCCTGGTTGATAAGTGTCAAGTTTGACAACTGCAAATATTTATGTTGTATTTATATTTAATATTTTTTGTATTTATAAATATAAAAATAATATATTTAATTATTAATTTTAAATTAAAAACCGTTGAATAGAAACTATGCACGGGGTTGAAAACTAGCATATATATATATATTAATGATTGTCATATGTGATGCATACACAATTTAAATAAATAAAAATAAAATATATATTATATATTGTGGATTAGTTAAGTGATAAAAGTTTTTTTTATTTGATATATACCTTTCATCTATCTAATTTTTTTAATTTTAAATAAAAAAATAGACACATAACATCATAATAAACCAAGGTTTAAAACACCACATATAAAATATAGAAGATAGATATATATTAGTGGGAAATGGCCTCGTTGATAAGTGTCAAGTTTGACAACTGCAAATATTTATGTTGTAAACAGAAATTAAATATTTGAATTTTTAATTCAAATATTTATGTTGTATTTATATTATGGAGGATGCACCAATAAATTTCAAATTAATAATTTATGCACTGTTTAGTCTTAAAAATTTTCTTATAGACTGAAAGGTCTCATTACAATGTTAATAACATCAGATACAATGTTAATAACATCAGAGTCATGTTACAAACATTAGATTTCAAACATCTAATGTTCATCAAATTTCAATAATGTTTGAAAATATAAGATGAAAAACATCTAATGTTCATCAGATTTCAATAAATTTTGAAATTATAGAATGAAACATTAGATCATTTACATCATGCTGATGTAAAAATGAGACTAAATAGAGCATAAGAAAACTTTTAGAACTAAATGGTTCAACGTTTCAAAAACTAAGACTTATGGGTAAATTTTTCTCAATATTATTTGCATTTATAAATATAAAAATAATATATTTAATTATTAATTTTAAATTAAAAACCGTTGAATAGAAATTGTGCACAGGGTTGGAAAATAGCATATATATATACTAGTTTACGCAGGTCTCTGCAAGGCACGAGTTATTATTATAGTATATTTAAGTTTTGTATTTTGATAATTTTTTTAAAATTTAAATATTATTTTTATAAAATTGAATAGAATAAATCATTAGATATATGCTAGATTTATGTGATATGATATGTATCATTTTTTGATTTGTTATACACCTAATGTCGACTCGAATTCTTTTACCATATCATTTTGGATGAATTTATGAGTCTTTAACATATTTTTCAAATTTATAAAAAAAAAAAAAAAAAAAAAAAACAAAACAAAATTATGGTGTGTAGCTTTTCTTAACAGATAAATATAAAACAAACACTGAGATAATTCTCTCATCTAAAAAAAACTACTAAGATAAGTTACTGAACTAATAAAGAAGTAGAACAAAATACATACATATATATATACACAAATGACTAATTTTATTAATACATAAATCATACTCGTATAACAAATGATCAATTTTATTCATAAGCAAATCATTAAATAAATTAACAATTTTTAATGATATTAAAAATATTTTTCAGTTAGCCATTTTGTTAATAAATAAATCATTAAGTCCATTAACAAATTTTCATGATATGAGAAATATTTTTCAATAAACAATTTTGATAATTTATGATTGCATAGGAGAATAATTATTTATTTATTTATTTATTTATTTATTTTCGTTGGGTATCACTACAAGAAATTAAGGTTTTAAAGAAAAATTTTTAGAAACAAAAATAATTTGCCTGCAAAAATTATACTTTTAAAGACAAAATAAAAGAATTTTAAAAAATATATATTTAATTATGTTATTATATTTTCTAGACAAATTTATTTAGTTGTAAAAAGATTAGTCACTTTTACCTACAATTTTAATTGATCCCTAATAAACCCAAATTATATATTATTTTATTTTATATATTAATTTCTGAACTCAATAGTTGGGACTATAAAAAAAACAAAAAAAGCATCCAGGTTTCATCCCTCCCCCTCTCTCTCTCTCTTCCCTCATCTCAAATGCCTAATTTCTTTTTCTCTCACAAATCGCCTCTGAGACCTGAGAAATTCATTCACCTCATTCCTCCTCTCACCTGTGACAACCCTCACCCCTGATTAACGTTAATCTGTGTTTAAGCATCATAAGTAATTGATTAAGATGAAATTCTAATTTGATTACATGAGTGTATTGTTTTAATTGCATTTCTATCTGTTTGTTACGGAATGATCTGTTCATGTTATGATTTCAAACTGTGAATTGAAAGCCTTATGGCAACCGATTCAGATATTGATTATTGTTATATGCTAATTAGGATTTATAGGATTTTATGGTAGGTTTAATTAAAATTCAATTTGGAATGATTAAATTGGAATAAATATTGCTAAATTAATTGAATATAGGTTATTTACATTTTTGCCATTGAGTGGATTAATTCAAGACCAACTCTTTTCACACTTCATACATGTATGATACATCATCTTTAGCATCCTCAAGTCCAAACCGTGAGAGAGAGGGAGAATAGGGGAAAATTGAATTCATCTAGAGATTGGCTTGAAAATTTAGAGGAATTGAAGGAGAATTGCATGTTTAAGCTACCACACTTGGAATTCAAGACTTAAGGTAGGAAATTCATTCTCTTAATTATGAATTTAAGTTGTTACATGCATGGTTCATGGACAAAATTGGTGATTAGAGTCAAGAAATAGCCTAAAGAGTTGAATTGAGAAACAATGTTTGCATGCATGTCCATATCATCGAATTTTGAGATCATTTTTATGTGAATTTCCACATGCATGTCCATATTATGGTTATACTCTAGAAATTCACCATGTTTTTTAGCTCAATCTTGCATTTGGTCATACCTTGGAGCATTAGAGTTCATAAGAACTCATGCATGTTATGTTCTTGCATTGTTCTTCATGTTTACATTAAAATTTGTGTTCAATTGTCACACATTTGGGCTTGATTTTATGAAATAATCTTCAAAACATATTGTATTATGAGTTTCTAAGTGTTTTCCAGAAAATTGGCCCTAAAGGATAAGTTTTGGCATGTTTGATTCTTGGTTTGAGCTTTGGGAGCAAATTTGGAAAACCCAGATTTTGGCTTCCACGCTCGAGCGAAAGATTCCACGCTTGAGCGACCACCTTTGTTTTAGAATCCCGCTCGAGTGACGGAATGCTGGCTCGAGTGTGAATTGCAAGCTCTCATGTTTTTGCGTGTGCAGATGCACGCTCGAGCGACGGGACATACGCTCGAGCGAGCATCGAGCGGAGAATTTCAGCAACCAGTACCTTTCATATTTTTGCAGACTGCTTGAGCGAGGGAGTCTATGCTCGAGCGACCTCTCTATTTCGGTAAGCTCGCTCTAGCGGAGAAAGCCACGCTCGAGCGAGATTCCTGTTTTCAGCAAATTTTGAAAAATGTTGTTAAGTGCATTTTTGCATCCTCATTCCATCCTAGGCATTCCTAGACCATGTTTAAGGCATCATAATGAGGATAATATTATAGAACCACACCAAGTCAAGATAGGGGCTAAGTTATTAATCCCGAGTATGTAATTTAGTGTGTGTTCGTTCTGCAACTGTGTAGGGTTAGCATCCGAGGACGCTGATTAGCCTACCTATAGCCCAGTACTCTGTGAGCAACAATGTTGTAAAACTACGTTCAATTATAATTATTTTCTGAACGATCTACTGTACTGCTTTCTGAAGTGACCTTGTTTACTAAATGAATGTTTGTCCTATTTTATGAACTATATCGTATCGCCATCGCATCATATCAAGTATCAAGTATCGCATCGCCATCGTTACAAAAATCTCTGTTAGTTCCAATGTTTGGAACCAATATTGTTTACTGTTTCGATGGCCATCAACTGACTGTTCGGTCTATTAAGACCTACTGTACTGTTCTGCTATTGGATGTACCACGTATGACTGTTATGATCCCTAAATGACTGATATGACATGAAATATGAGACACTGATTGAATAACTGATATACAAATGCAATTGACTGTTTTAATTACTGAAAGGACATTTATTCTTAACCCCTTTACGCATTTGTTATTCACTGGGCTTCAGCTCACAGTTTATATATGTATATAGGTGGCCAGGCCCTAGACCGAAGCTAGAAGCGTCAAGTTAAGCTCATGTTTTGTCCAGCCAACCGTTGTGCCTCACTTTGAGGTTCCGAGTTTACTCGAGCCAAGGCTGTTTTTGGGGTGTTCCACATTCACTCTTTTGTCTCTGTTATGTATCGAATGTTTAGACTTGACTGTACAGTTATGGTGTAGGGATTGGATCCCTAACCTGCATATTATGTGTATCTGATATGTATGTATATATATATGGTTATGAATGTGGATTAGTTCATAAAAGCTTTTTCCCATTCAGGTTTTCACAGTTCGTTGGATACCTTGTTGTTACTGTTTGGCTTCCGCCAGCTCCTGTTATACTGCATTACTGTTATTACAGTCATTCAGGCCTTCGGTAATCACGGATTACTGGCCGGTTACGATGCTAAACCCTTAGGGGTGGGTTTGGGTCGTGACATGACCGTCTTTTGCTTCCTCATCCTCAACCTTTCCTCTCTCGATCTATCTCAACAAGGTAAGTGGATTAGGCACTACTACTACTGTTCCTCCTCATTACGATATGCTTTTAGTGGATTTAATTGATTGTCGAAGTCTATAGGTATAATGCAGATTACAATGTGTACTGCTTTGTGTTTTTTGGAAATGTTTTTTTAGTGTTTTGTTGTTGATTATTGAGTTTTCTTTGCTTTATGCTGTGTAGATTCGACAGAGATTGATGATATCGGACGATTTTCGGATATCAAAAAAGGAGATGTTTTAGCTATTCGGAGCCTTAGAAACTTGCAGGAGATCAGAAAACATGCTCCATTGCTACCCCATCTCTCCTTGATTTTCTGATTTCTCGGCGACTCTTCGGTAGTGATTCCAATCAGGTACCACATATATATGTATATACATACATGTATGTATTTGTATAATCACTTTGATATTTTAGCCCTCAGTTTGGTACATGGTTTTGTATAGATGTATAGATTCATGTGTTTGTTCAATCAATCTGTTTCAGTGAGGTGTTTATAATAATCGTCAATAATTAAGCGTTTTTTATTTTTAGGGCTCATAGTATAAGAAAATCTCTGAATCGTGCATTTTTTGATCTTATCACATCATTATCAGCATTTTGTTATACAGTGAATGTTGTTGTTATTAGAAGCAATCGCAATATGTATTAGTTGATTAGTTTTTGCAATTTCTTAACAAGGTGATGAACATATATGGCTTCAACACTACAAGTAAATGATAATTAAGCAATGGCGAGATCAATGAAAGATTGATGTGTGGTTTCAATTCTCTTCATTAATTTCAATTTCGAATAATCAATATAAGTGCACACAAGTATATATAAATATAAATATAAGAACATGTATGCACAAATAGATACATACATGCGGCCAAATTTGTAAGGAGAGAGCAATATAAGATAAGTATTAACAATTAATATTAACCACTTTGAATTGGGAAAATTGAAGTTAAGAAAAATAGAACAATTATTGTAAAACACTTTGAATTTTGAAAATTCAACATTTGTCAAATTTACACCAAGCCAAAACTCAAAAGTGACTATTTTAACTTCTTGTCAAAATAATCATTAACATAATTGAAGTAATTTATAGTAATCATAACTTTTTAGTACATTTTTAAGTTTTATTTTTGTAATATATACACTCAGAGTGGTGACTGTTTTAAATATTAGTAAGGATAAATTACAAATATATAGAAGAGTAATTATGAATTTATTTTTTTTAATTAATTTTGTTAAATAAAAAATTCTAACAATGGAGTATTTGTAATTTTCCAAACCATAAGGGGCAATTTATACTTTAAGCAAACTTCAGGAGGTGTATTTGTAATTTACCCTATTACCTTATATATATATATATATACATATATGGAATTAGATGCTTCCCAATTGGAATATGTAATTAGACGGTTTAGTCTAGTCAACTGTGAGCTCATTTCAAGTCCGTCTTAATATGGTCTGATCTAATCTTGATTTGTTTGATTTGATTATATTTGTATTATTTGGAAATGTAGATGCCAATTCGATTGATTGCATTGTTACATTTATTTTGATTCACTTGTTTTAATAGAGTAAAAAATTCTACTATCATATTTCCTATTTTTAGCATCATTTTTTTTTTTTTTAAAGTTAGAATCCAGATCTTGTTCACTGCTCTCTGCCATACTGATGCTTATACTTGGAGCGGAAAGGTATACATATATATATTTACTATAGCTCAGAAGAACTATGTGAATTGTCGTAGTTTAACTTACTATGCCTTGGATTTATACATAAAACAATTGTATACTCTTCTCTGTTTGTTGAGTGTGATCTGACTGGTGGTTTTGGTATATATTTAGGGCAATATTTGATTATGAAATTTGAAATTTGAAGTTTTTAAATAAATAAATAAATAAAAATGTTATTGGATTGTAATTTGTTGTAATTTGGGACATTTTCTTGGGGGGATTATGATTTCCTTTGTTTTTTCCATTGGCTTTGTAGTTAGAGTTTGTTTTGTGACAGTGTCCCGGTAGGACTTGCACGAAGTTAGGCTGAAGGAATGCTGTGGGCTTAACTAGATATTAGTGGTTGATGCATATCTTCTTAGCTTTTTGAATGGGATAGTGGGAAGAAAGAGAGCGGGATAAGGAATTGATAGTTTAACACCTGAATTTTATTTCATCACTAGCATTACTTCTTTGGTTTCATCAGTGTGTCTTGGAAGCTTCAGGCATTTTATGGCTTTCAGGTTGTGGTTTTTATGTTTATTATTTCTAGTATGGTTCAGATTTCTATAATATTGATTATTGTCTTGTGATTTGAGTTGGAAAATAAATATTGCAGGATCCTGAAGGTCTTTTTCCATGTATTCTTGGTCATGAAGTTGCTGGGTACGTACTCTGTGTATTTCTTGTCAGTTTATTAAAATTGTGGTGTCTTTGATGTCGGAAGATGAGAGTACGGTTGTGAAGAATTATTGAAAGCGTCTTTATTAATCTCAATATGTGATTACATGTATGTATTTATACAATACATCTAACAAATTGATAATATCTGTAACTAACTAACTAATCTAACAAACTCATCTATCTTCTAGCTAACTATGACATCAGTTGTAGCTTCAGTTTTGGCTTTAGCTCGTTAGCTGTTAATGGTAGCTCCTGTTGTGGCTTGAGCTACTGATGCAACTCCTTTAAATGTTGTGGCTCTATTGGCTCTGTAGTTGTAATATTATATGTCTCCTGCAAGTTAATGGGAAAGGAAGTGACAAATAGCTTGGTCTTGAGAAATTGGAATTTGGAACTGGATAAAGGCTTTGAAAAAATGTCAGCGATTTGATCAACAAAAGGAACATACTTGAGAACAACTTCCTTGTTAGCAACCTTCTCACGAATAAAGTGACAATCAACTTCAATGTGTTTAGAGCGAGTATGAAACACAGGATTTGAAGCAAGGGCAATAGTTGAGAGGTTATCACACCGAAGAATAGGAGAGGACATAGTGGAAAGATGAAGATCATGCAGTAACATCTGTAACCAACTCAACTCTGCGGTAGCATGAACCAAAGCTCTATACTCAGCCTTAGTGCTGGATCAAGAGACTGTCGGTTGTTTCTTAGCAGACTAGGAAATGAGATTAGAGCCACGATAAATGCAATAGCCGGAGGTAGATCATCTATCCAAATGATCCCTAGCCCAATTAGAATTAGAGAAAGCTTGAAGCTCAAAAGAATTGGGAGAAAAGGTAAGGCCATGAGAGAGGGAACCTTTAACAACTTGGAGAATACGTTTAACAAAAGCAAAATGGCCGTTAGTGGGATCATGCATAAGTTGGCAGGCTTGGTTAACTGCTAAAGACAGATCAAGGCGTGCAATGGTTAGATACTGCAAAGCACCAATAAGACTTCTGTATAACTAGGGCTGAGCAAAAGGCAGAGAAGAAGCAGGAGTGACAGAGGGCTTGACTGAAATAGGTGAAAGTGCAGGGTTTACAAGAGATCATGCCAGCCTTGAGGAGAATGTCAGAAGCATATTTTTGCTGGGACAAGAAGTAATTAGCTCCCACAGTTTGAATAGAAACACCAAGAAAGTAAGAAATGTTGCCCAATTCTTTCATGGCAAAAATGAGTTCTTGAAGAAGAAAAGAACTACTGCCAGTAAGGAGAATGTCATCGACATAGACCAAGAGAATGAGAATATCATTGTAGGTCTTCTTGATGAACAAAGAGTTGCACAGTAACTGTTAACAAAGCCATGAGCTAATAAAAACTTGGAGAAGGTTGAATACCAAGCTCTAGGTACTTGTTTCAGGCCATAGAGAGCTTTCCGGAGTCAACAAACATGATGAGGATTGGTGGTACTAGAAAACCCAAGTGGCTGGAGCATATAAACCTCTTCATCCAAGGTACCATGATAAAAGGCATTGCTAATGTCAAGCAGTTTTAAGGGCCACTAATGATGCAAGGTAATGCAAAGTAAAATTCTGATAGTAGGTTGTTTAGCCACTGGACTAAAAGTCTCATTATAGTCCACACATTCTTGTTGTAAAAAACCTTTGGCCACAAACTTGGCTTTATATCAGGCAATAGTCCCATCAGAATTTCTTTTAATTCTCAAAACCCATTTGCAGCCAATGGCTGTTTTGGTAGAAAGAAGAGGTACAAGGGACCACGTACCTTGACCAAAAAGAGCATGATACTCATCAAACATTGCAGCATACCGGACTGGAGAAGTAAGAGCTTGGAAGGTTCTATATCAGTGAATGAAGAAGAAGAAGAGGCCGCAAGACAACTAGTTTTGGATCTATTAAGCGTAGGATGAATATTGGTAGAAGAACTGAGAGGCAAGGATAAAGGAGGCACAAATGGTAAATCGATAAAAATAGAGTGAATAGGAATAAGAGAAGAAGGATTAGAATCAGAAGGCTGAATAGATTGATCAATAGCAAGATAAGGATGAGAAGACTGAACTGCAAGAGGCTCAGACAGAGGAGTAGGAGCAGCAGGACTAGTAGGTAGAGAAAAAGGTACATCAGAAGACATAGGGAGAGACAGAGATGTAGGCCAAGAAGCAGGTGTAGTAGTATTAACAGACTTAGAAGGAGAGCTAGAGGACCAAAAGAAGGATTGTAGATTAGAGAAAGAAGATGACTGAGAAGAAGGCTGAGCATTAGCAAAAGGAAAGATATTCTCATAAAAAATAACTTGTCAAGAAATATGAATTTTCCTTGTAGCAATATCAAGACATCTGTATCCTTTAAAAAATGGATGGTAACTACTGAGAAATACACAAATAATAGATCTAGGTTGAAGCTTGTTAGAAGTGTAAGGGCAAAGCAAAGGAAAGCACTGACAACCAAAAACCTTAAAACATGAATAAGCTAGAGAAGAATAGAAGAGAAGTTCATAAGGAGACTTATTATAAAGCTTAGAACTAGGCATCCTATTTATGAGATATATAGCTTTGGACATTGCATCAAACCAATACTGTAAAGGCACAGAAGAATGATGTAACAAGGCAATGGTTGTTTCAATGATATGCCTGTGTTTTGCTCAGAAACTCCATTCTACGGAGGTGTGTAAGGACAAGACATTTGATGAAGTATACTGTGAGCTTTTAAAAATTGAGTCATTGAAGTATTGACAAATTCAGTGCCTCCATTAGTTCTTAGAACTTGCAATTTGGTGGAAAATTGAGTTTCAACAAAAACCTTAATTTCCAAAAATTTGGAAAACACTTCACTCTTGTAACACAAAGGATAAAGCCATGTAAACTTGCTAGAGTCATGAACAAAAAGCACATAGTACTTATATGTAGACGAAGAAGAAAAAAGACCCTAAATATCACTATGGATGAGGGATAATGGTTTGTTTACAGTAGAATTGGAAAGCATAAATGGGAGTCTATGGCTCTTGGCCACACAACAATGAACACAAGGAGCTAAGGTTTTATTAGCAATATCAGGCAAATGACTCTGCATATGTACAAATTTCAATTAAGACGGATGGCCCAATCTCTTATGCCAAACTTTAGCAAAAACAGCTCCAGTGGTGGAGGTAAGAAAAGCATGAGAGGAAGAAGGAATAGAAAAAGTGGTAGGGAAGTGATATAAACCATGAGCACTAAAGCCCTAGTGCAAGACTACCTTCGAAGAGTTGTCCTGAACCACAAATAAAGAATCATCAAAAGCGACAGTATAATTATTGTCTTTGGTGAGTTTATGTGCAGAAACAAGATTTGAGGAAATAGGAGCATGTAAAACCTTGGTAAGCTTAAAAGAATAATGAGAAGTAGGCAAAATACCTTTCCCTATGTGTTGGATAGGAAGAGAAGTACCATTTCCAACTGTAACTTGATTAGTACCTTGATATGGCTGGTACATGCTACAATTGGAGAGATCATGTGTGATATGATCAAAAGCACTTGAATCAAGATACCAAGGAGAAGATTCAGGTGAAGTAGAAGCAACATATGCCTGTGGGAAAGAGGAAAACTGTGAGTGAGGAAAAGAAGAAGACTGGTGGTAAGTAGTATCCAATCTATGCCAGCAATTAGAGGCAATATGATTTGCCTTTCCACAAATTTGACAGATCAGTTCAGAATTTAGGGAATTAGATTGTCTGCCTTGTTTGTCTCTACCTCTGAAAGATCTGCCCCCTCGGAAAGTACCTCGAGAGGAACCCTGGTAATTGTGACTTGATCTATCACGAGAATATGATGAAGAAGAACGAGAATAAGAACCTCTTGTAGCAGCATAAGCAATAGATAATTCTAGACTCTGACTCTCTGTTTTGCTTCAATGTGAATAGATTCAAAACAAAGCAGAGAGGTCAATTCAGCCATGGAAATAACAGCAACTCGTGCACGAATGGTAGTTTTAAGAGCATCAAATGCATTAGGTAATCCATTTAAAGTAAGCAACACAAGATCTTCTTCATCAACAGGTGATGAAGCTAGAGCGAGTTGATCAGCAAGGTCTTTAATTTGACTCAAATAATTTTCAATGTATTTAGAATCCTTAGTCAGATTTGTTCAATCTATTCTTCATTTGATGAATATGAGATCGAGAAAGCAGAGTAAATCTCTTGCACAATGTGTCCCATACCTCTGCACTGTGTTGCAAATGAAGAACAGATGTGAAAATTGTAGGTGTAAGAGTTGTTGTAATACAGTTAAGCAAATGCACATTAATGATGTTCCATTGTGCTCGATCTGGATTCAATACTTCTTCACCATTTGAATTCTTGATTATTAATGGTGGACAAGAAACAGATCCAGTTACAAAATCTAAAAGCTCAGTTGCACGAAGAATATTATGAAATTGACTTTGCCAGATGATGAAGTTTGTAGAATCAAGCATCACTGTAATGAATGAGTGCAGATTTGAGATCAAAAGATTTAGATTAGCAAGTAAGGATGAAGAAGATGAGGAAGCCATGGATGGATCAACCTTAAGCTCGTGAGAGCTTTAGAGAAGCTTTGATACCATGAAGAATTATTGAAAGCTTCTTTAATAATCTCAATGTGTGATTACGTGTATGTATTTATACAATACATCTAGCAAATTGATAATATCTGTAACTAACTAGCTAATCTAACAAACTCATCTATCTTCTAGCTAACTATGACATCAACTGTAGCTTCAGTTTTGGCTTTAGCAGGTTAGCTGTTAATGGCAACTCTTATTATGGCTTAAGCTGTTGATAAAATGATTTGATAACAGGATTGTAGAGAGTGTTGGCGAAGGTGTTACTGAAGTTATCATACCTTGTTACTAGGCAGAATATACGGAATGCAAGTTTTGCAAATCAGGGAAGACAAATTTATGTGGCAAAGTTAGGGCTACCACTGGAGTTGGAGTCATGATGACTGACAATTAGAGTTGTTTCTCCGTCAATGGAACTCCCATTTATCATTTCATGGGAACTTCGACATTTAGTCAGTACACTGCTGTCCATTATGTTAGTGTTGCAAAGATTGATCTAAATGCCCCTTTGGAGAAAGTGTGCCTTCTTAATTGTGGTGTTCCCACTGGTAAGCAACTCTTTCACCTCCAAATATAAATGTTTTACATTCTAGTGGTTAATCTTCCTACTTGCTGATAAAGTGTATTCATAATATGTTTTACCTTCCCACAAATCCTTTGTGCTTGGTTTCAGTTCTACTTGCTTGCTGAGTTATGAATCCAATGGTATAATGCATTTTTTGTGTATGCTATTGAAATGTGTGTGCTACTGAGGTGTCTTGTTAAGAGAGTTTGTGGTGTTCTGTTGTTATACTATATAACTTCAAATTGCTTAGAGATCATTGTACCATTTACTTTTTTAGAAGGAAATCATTGGATTGTTGCTAATGTAATGACTCGAATCCTACCACGTATCGGAATGGTGTAAATTGGTGCTCGTCACCTTAAAACTTGTGTGGTTGTCGGACTCTTGGTATTGATGGGTTGGCAAATAAACTTTAAATATTATAATTGAAGACCCTTAGGTGATGTTTGGAACCTTGATTGAAGCCTTAACAAGATATTTAGGCAAGATTAGATCAAAAGCCCCAAATTTGAATTTTTGTTTTTGACCAGCCTTCAGTCTTTTGCCCTTTTCTCTTTCCATACTTTGAATTTGGATGTGAGGCTAGAACCATTGGAAAGCTTGTTTCCGGGCCTTCAATTTGGACATAAGAACCACCTAAAATGGAGTCCGAACGAGAGAGTTATGCTTGTTTCAATTTTGAGTTTCTGTACTGGAAACATGCTCGCCCGAGCGAGACTTTCTTTGCTCAAGCGAAGAGTGCGTTTTTCAAAGAATCTGAGAGCTTCTTTTCCACGCTCGAGCCAAGCTTCCTTCGCTCGAGTGACCAGGTCAGTAATAGACATTATAAAGTGACTTTTTGGCCCCAAAACTTTACTTTTTCATCCTCTCTTCTTCTCCCCTCCTCCATGTCCGAAAACCTAGCCTCCAAAACTTTGATTTCATCCATTCTTACCAACAATCCACCATGGATCTTGCATCAAAGATGAAGAACAAGCGAAGATCAACATTTTCAACCGATTAGATTTTGGATTTTCGAAATAATGCTCGTGATCTAGCTTCCTTGCTTTCAATCTTGAGGTAGGGAGTTCTCTTAACCTTAAATATATATGATTCAAAGTGATTTTGGTAACATTTTGGGATTTTGAGTTGATTATGGATTAGAAACATTAATGGCGTGTTGTTTATTCACAAATGGGGTTTTCACTCAAATTTTCAAAGGGCGTTGAATGTTTTTAGCATATTCATAAATAGTAATTGATGATTTGAGGATTTAACTAAGAATAGAGGAAAACCCCCAATTTTCTTTAAAACCCTAGGTTTGAAATATTGAGTAAAAGGGCTTTTGGACTAATTGATAGTTTTTGGTTAAAATTGACATTAATATGGTATTGGAATATATGGAAACTATAAAATGGGTAAATCCTAATAATTTGATGAAACTAGTGTGGGGATAGAAGTTGTGGATTAAATTATTTTGGAACCTTAGTTTGGAAGTTTATTGGAAATGAGATAACTTACTTAAGAAATGTTTCTAAGTGGAACTTGAGTCGTTTTGAGTTGATATTCACATGATGTTGGCACAATGGAGAATTTGGAATCGATGTTGCTATATGAGATTGTGGAGAAGTGGTTTGGAAATACTCTTTAGATCCAATGGGACGCTCAAGATCCTCAGCTAGTCACCTGAAAAGGAATGAACACTCCAGTCGGGGGTGTCGGAATTAGCACTCTGACGGATAAGTCAGTATCTATTCTCTTGGTTACTTTTATCTTAAGTTAAGCTTACTTGTTCTCACATATCTCTCTTTGGTTGATGTTCCTCTATTTATATTTTCCTCTGGGCCTCAGGGTTGGGCCCACCTTTCCTACCCTACAATTATTTACTCGGCTCCTTCTGTTGTAGACCAATCTTCACTCGGCTCCTCGCTCAACTGGTTCTATGGCCGATTAGCATACCTCTGAATTTATATAAGACGGAGCCGAATGCAATGTATATATCTCGATTCTCTAAGAATAATATTCGGCCTCTTTACATCCCCTAATACTCGGCCCCCACAATTGCCCCCCAAACACTCCACTAACAATAGTTAGCTGGCGTGTTTGGTTTCAAACTTGAAAAGTCAGAGCCAAAATTTGGCGGTTAACCCCATTCCAACGCGAGTGTCAGAGCGCATTCGCTTTTCGGTCGTCATTACAACTCCCCGCCCCTTCGTACACTTCTTTCATTTATTATTATGATTTAAAATTTTGTTGTCTTTTTGAATGCATGTGTATTGTTTAAATACCCAAAGCTCTTGGTTTGCCTTCCGATAGACCTCTGCAACCTCTGTCCATTCTTCATTGTCTTCTCCGTCTCTTGTAAATTCTCTTCCTCTTTATTTCGAATTTCCTTGTTTATTTTCAATTTAGCGTATTCCATAGACTAATGAAAATGGCAAAGCATTTGAAAGACCTCCTTTCTGCGGATCGAGTCTTTGGCTTTCGACGCCATTTTTCCATCCCCAACGATGTCTATCTGTCATTCATGACAGACAGCACCCTTGATATGGAGAGGGCTGATCAAAGCACAATTGTCTTCCCTCTCTTATCAATTACTGAAGGCGGAGTCTGTTTCCCCCTTCACCCATTTCTTAGGGCCGTCCTCCGCCATTGGGGTCTAATCCCTTCCCAACCTAATGTAAACTTTTTCCGAATCATAATGGGGATTATAGAGTTAAATCACCTTAGGATCAATGTCGGCATACCTGCTATTTGGCATTGTTATGCCTTGGCCAAGTCTTTTGGCCGACACGGGCACTATTTCCTCAGGGCCAAGGACACCGACCATCAATTAGTGACTATGCTTGCCAGCTCTGGTAAGCGAGTTGATGATGTCATGGTCGTTGTTCGAGGTAACTGGGAATTCGGCGAAGGCGAAGACCGCCTAGATCCTATTCCTAGACGGAGAGGCAAACCAGGTGGCCATATAGCTCCTTGCGTTTATCTTCCTTATATGTATTCGGCATTATTTTCGTGGTCTTATGGTTTTACTTGTACAGGAAACGATTTGAAATTTTTTTTGGTTTCAACCGACAACTCCGTTCTTGCGGAAATCAAAGTCGCGCTTGTAACAAGCCCACGAGGGGATCTCACCGGGTTACAGTTCGAACTCAATTTTGTCACGGTTCGTAATCTGAACCAAAGAGTCCAAATCTGGCAAATCGTTTTGAGAAAACAGATTTTGTAAAGAAGTGCCAAACATGGACTGCTTTGCCAGATACAGAGTCGCCACTTAAATATTTTTTTAATGGGGGAATTTAGGAAATCCTGACTCGGTGCCAAAGGCCACGTGTCCGTCATCACCAAAGTTGCCTCGGCTCGGGAACTTGGATACGATTGGGGAAGGTCAGCTATGAGCATCCCCTCTTGCCCGATCCGAAGATCGGCCTCTACTAACCGTGATATCTAATTTTGAAAACGTTATGCGTTCTTATTCCGGTTATTAACCTAGAATTACTATGTTATGCACATAGCAAACAAATATAGACCAAATCGCCTAAATTGGAACAAAACATTGCATGCTTGTTTTGGAAATGGCTTGCTACTTGCAAGTAGGCTCAAATGCGGGTTTTTGCCACCCTCAAGTGGGCTTCAGAAAAGATGGTTTTGCCATTATTCGAATGGACTTAAAACTCACAGTTTTGATGCATTATTCCAATTTAGGTAATTCAATCTCCATCCATAGGCATTCAAGCAGTTATGTCACATAAGCAGCTAGCCTCATGGTAATCATGCTATCATGGCAACACTCACACGTATGCGGTATACTAAAGCATAAAAAGCTCACCTAGTACTCCAAGCCAAAACAGAAACTAGTTAGCAATCATATGCATGATCCTAGCTCATGTTTAAACTGGTTAATGCAACACATGCAAAATGTCATTAGAGTAGGCTCGGCTAATCTAAGGATGACATATGAAAATGCACAGATAGCACGTATTCAAGTTAGATTTGAAGCACTTATGCAGTTAGCATGATGCTCCGAGCCCGGTGTATGCAATACTGATGAATGATGCACGCATGCATGGCATAAGGTATACTAAAGTAAACATGTCCTAATACTAACCATCAAAACCAGGTAAGTAAAAGGGAGAAAGAAGTGGGGGTTGGAAGACATGCACACACGTACCCACACTTATTACAAATTTGCCCTCGCTCGGAGGGACCAAAAGAATAATACAATTTAACTAACCAACTAGCTAATTAAATATTACAGACAATTAAATTAATTAAGCAAATTAATTAAACTAAGAAAGCAGTAAACAGCAGCCTCGGGGAGAGGGCTCAATGCATGCACGCGCAGTTCTGCCCGGAAATCCACTGCCATGCTCAAGATGCCTCTGTTTTCCCTGCTCTGCTCCTCTGATGACTGCCAAAGTCTCAGGGTTTGCTCTTTGGATGCTAGGGAACACCACCAGCTGAAGGGATTGATCACCGGCCATGAATTTGATCCATCGGCCAACAATGGTGGCCAGTCGGCACTGAAGATGGCCGGCCGGCCAAATCTTTCTGCAGAATCTGTGTTTGACAGCAACAGAGGGAAAAACTTGGCATGGCAATGCATTTCAAGCAAATATGTGCACCAACACATCCCTTATCATGTTTATGACTCAAAGGGACATGAACCTTGGTTCTCGGACCACCAATCGCGCATTTCAATGCATGATGGCCCAAAAGACCAAGCATGCAACTTCAATTTCAAATGAAATGCAAACCAAATAAACACACAAGAAGGCCCAATCTCTATCATACTCACTTCAAGAGGTCTAGCATGCATGCTCATGCAATGCAATCCTAAGCATGTTGACCAGTATGGAACATGAAAATGCGAACAAGCATACAAGGCATGCAAGGCATGAAACAGTGCAACCAACAAGTATGCAAGGCATAATGTGGGCATTCAAGCATGCAAGCCAACATGTGGCTTCATTCAATCATGCAATTTCAATCATGCAACAACTGACCAATATGCTACAACATACAAGGAGTGCATGCAACAAACAAAGGGATGTACTTAAACTAATTTAGGCAACTCTCAAACAAGCCTAAAACAGTGGCCAAGATGCTATGGAAGTGAGATCCAACACACAAACATCCATGAAAACATGGACCAACATTCAAGCATAAAGAGCAACTTCTAAGCACACTTAAGAAGATGCAAACACAGACAATTAGCATGCAATGGAAAGCTCTAAAATCATGCTAAAATGGTGCCAAACCAAATGAACAAGACAAGCATGGCATGCAATTAAGGTTTAAATACTTGAGGCAAGCCAAGAAGACTTAAACCATGACTAAGTCAACCAAGCCTCACAAGGCCAAGAGGACTTAAAATAGGTTCAAGGTAGACCTAGACAATGCCAAAGGGACATCTAGATGGCATCTAAGTGACTCAAATCTAAAAGTATGCATAATTGCCCAAAACATGGAGCATACAACACAAGCTTCCAAAGCATCAAAGAGGCATTAAAGGCAAGCATACAAGCATGTTAAATGGACTGAAATGGCATGTTAAGTGGTTCCAAACCACTGAAATGATGCAAGTAATGCATGCTACACACTCACACACTTAAGGCTACAAGCTAGCAATGCAAAGGAGCTATGCAATACATATTGTGATTGACCAAAACAGCCAAGGACAGACCTTAAACATGGAAAAATAAACATAAAGGCTTCACAAAGCTAGGCCTAAATATGCTTGGATAAGGACTCAAAGCATAAGACATGTTAAGGCTAAAACAAGGCATTACAAGGCATGTATGCTAAGCAAGCATGGTGTACCAAAACCAACATACAACAATGCTATATTATGACATAATAACTATGAAAAACAGCTAAGGCATGGTCAACATACACTTAAACATGGTGCTCCCTCAAGAGGCAAAAATGGCCCTTTTCAAGGATAACAAAGAGAGGGGGTGGCCCTCTCCTTCCTAGGACCTCAAGGCACCATCCTCACCTCTGAAATCCCTCAAGATTTCAGTGGTGAAGAGGCGCAAACACTATGGTCCCGGAGCTCAACCAAAATGGCACAAAATGGGGCCTTTCAAGGCTTAAGAGGGGTCAAACAACCCCAAATGCCAAAGCACTCTTAACCAACCATTTAGAGGGCTAAAAAACAGAACTTTTTTATGTTATACACTAAGCCCAAAAACAGATGCGAGATAGGAAAATAAGCTATGCAAAAATGGGAAATAAAGGGACAAGTTTCTCACCCTTGTAGACCTTCTTCACCAATGGTGGACCAGCTGGTTCTTCAAGCTCAAACCAACTCCAAAACCCCAAAAACAACCCTCAAGGGCCTCAGCTCCAAGAAAAAGGTGTGATGGTGGGTGTTTGTGTGCAAAACTAAGGCAAAACACACACAAAATACACAAAGAGAGAGAGAGATATATAGAGATAGGATATATGCAAACCCTAACCCTAGAACTCAAGCTCTGAAAATGTTGTCTAAAAATGTCTAACCTCCTCAAAGAGGGAGAGAAGACCCTCTTTTATAGACAATATGTCTTGTAAAGCTTCCAAAGGAAGCTAACAAGAGGGCAATCCCTCCATACACGTGTATGGAGAGGCTGATAGTGTATGTCAGCTGCCCAAAAATATCTGCAAAAGCAGATGCACAGTAGTCGGCCGGTCAAAAGTGCAATTGACCAAAGAAAGATAGCCGGTCGGCCAAACATTTGGCCGGTGGCTACAAAACACAGCCAGTGGCTTCAAGCCATGGCCGGTGGAGTGTAGGGATGGCCCACAAGCCATTCCCTGCCCCTCCAAGGCAAAACACAAGTGTTTGGTGCAAAGCCAGACACGAAACAGTCGAGTCGAGAGATCCTGAGGCAAGGCGCGTAGCCAAGACCTCCGGGAACTCAAGACGAACACAGACATAGATGATCACCGAGTGTTCAAGCGGTGACGTCAAGGTCTTGAGGACGGTCAAAAATGGGGTGTCTACAGTTGCCCCTCTTTGACAGAACTCGAAAGTCATAACAATGACGGGAGTGAATGTCAAAGCCCAGAGACGACCCATTTTTGACAAGGCCGAAGACTTAGACAAAGCATGCAAGACAAACAAGATATGCACCCGAAGGTAGGGAAAAAATGCAAGACAATGCACAAAGCCGAACATAACTTATGATCATGCAAAGAAAGCTGTAATGAGGCATAACATGCAACAGTTTTAAGCTAGCATACACCAAACTACACTACAATGCAGAAAGGATGTAAAAGAATTATGCAATTATCAATACGTCTCACGCGGATGATACATTACCTGTGCGGTTCGTCTGGTTGCACCAGTCTCAAATGAACCGTACATACAATATCGTGCCTGAAAAGAAAGCAAACTTGACAGGTACAATATTGTTAGCAACATACATGACAATGCAAAATGAATGCAAAATGATATGCAATATATACAAAACTATGTATAATAATGATGCAAATGAAAATGCAATGCAATTGAAACAATGCAAATGACTTGCAATGCAATTGAATCATGATCCAATCATGAGCGGTTTGAAACCACACAAATGTCAAATAGATTGATGGAAGTAACAAGTCCGTCTACCATAGAAAAGGTGCTGCAACCCTCAAAGCACGTACACATGCAGAACTATGAGTGATGTAGACAGACACAAGAACAAATATTGGGTGGAATGACATAAGTGGGGAAACAACCCACTAACGAAAGAACAACGATCCTAATGTTGGATGCAAAATTACACTACAATGTAATAGATACAGTGGATATGGCATGTAACCAAACCGAATCTTGCCTAGGAAGGGCATGTACACATACAAGCCATGTCTGACACAGAAAAGGTGCCGTTACCCTCAAACCAAGTTCATCAAGGAATAGGCGCGTACACATGTAGAACTGTGCTTCGACGTGAAAAGTACGAGCACATACCAAACCAAGCTCAACAAGGGAAGGTGCGAGCCAAAGATGGAAGGGGTGATGATGCAGTGAATGCATGCAAGCTACAATGCGATATTTACAATATGCAATGGAATGGATAGATACGATGGATAAGGCACGCAGGCCAAACCAAATCTTGCCTAGGAAAGGCATGCACACATACAAGCCATGTCTAACACAGAAAAGGTGCCGCCACCCTCAAACCAAGTTCATCAAGGAATAGGCGCGTACACATGCAGAACTGTGCTTCAACGTGAAAAGTATGAGCACATACCAGACCAAACTCAACAAGAAAAGGTGCGAGCCAAAGATGGAGGGGGTGACGCAATGAATGCATGCAAGCTACAATGCGATATGCATTGGAATACACTATATTACGATGAAATGCATGACATATGCATGTGTGTTTTTTTGTTTTGTTTTTTGAAATGCATGACATGTGTAGTATTTACAATGATGCATGACATATGCACGTGTGGTGTTTTTTTTTGTGTTTTTTTTTTTTTTTTTTGAAATGCATGACATATGCAGTATTTACAATGATACATGACATATGGAGCATTTACAATGATGCATGACATATGTATTATTTACAATGATGCATGACATATGCATCATTTCGTTTTTGAAATGCATGGTAATGCGAATGAACTGTGCAGACCAATGCACCGAAGGTCTTGCACCTTCCAAGGATTTAAGGTCTCCTAGACCGTACACTGGGGAAATGCATAATAATGCAAATGAACTTAGAACGCGTGACAACGCGTGACTTTGAAATGCATGACAATGCATGCGAGTTTGAAATGCAAGACAATGCATGAATTTTTTAATGCGCGATGACGCGCGGCTTGAAATGCATGACAATGCACGTGAGCAGCATTTACATCAATGCAAGTTGTACGTGTTACAATGCGTGTATGCATGCATTACGATTCAAGGGATGATGAGCGCTACAACATATGCAGACACGCAAGCACCAAAGGTTTTGCACCTTTCGAGTATTTAAGGTCTCCTAGACCGTGTGTGCACAAGACGGCGATGCGCTAGACAGCGCGATTGAATGCATGCCAAATGCAATGAGATTCGCAAAACAGCGCGATGCGTTAGACAACACGAGTGCACAAGATAGTGCGATGTGCTAGACAGTGCGATTGAATGCATGCCAAATTCAATGAGATGCGCAAAACAGCGCGATGCATTAGACAACACGAGTGCACAAGATAGTGCGATGTGCTAGACAGCGCGATTGAATGCATGCCAAATGCAATGAGATGCGCAAAACAATGCGATGCGTTAAACAACGCGAGCGCACAAGATAGTGCGATGCGCTAGACAGCGCGATTGAATGCATACCAAATGCAATGAGATGCGCAAAACAGCGTGATGCGTTAAACAACGCGAGAGCACAAGATAGTGCGATGCGCTAGACAGCGCGATTGAATGCATGCCAAATGCAATGAGATGCGCAAAATAGCACGATGCGTTAAACAACGCGAGTGCACAAGATAGTGCGATGCGCTAGACAGCGCGATTGAATTGAAATGCACATGGGGCAACTTTTGAATCTTGTAGAGGATATAGAAAGGATACACCTAGCACAAATTTAAGTGTCACGCACAGAAGACATGGTCCGAGATCAAAACGGAGGCCGGTTGAGCTTCGGAAATTCCTTTTCTTGTACTATCTTGAACAATAAAGGTGCCAAACCACAGATATGACCCAAAAAAGGTTGTAGGAGGCTCATTGGCCGGAAAAGAGAACCACCGACCATCCACCGGCCACCAAGAAACATAACTGGTCAAACATTTGGCTGGCTAGCCAAAAATGTAGCCGACCGGCCAAAAATGCCTGGTTCGGGGCAGTTTTGACTTTTCGCCTTGGGTCTTTTAAAATAGGGTTTCAAACCCTATTTCCTTCACTTCCCTTAGCCGAAAACCCTTCCTCTCTCTCTCTCTCTAGAGCTTTTTCCCCTCTTCCTCTCTCCGTTTTCTTGCGTTTTACGCCCGTTCCATCGTTTGATTCGCGAAGTTTATTGCGTTTCGAACATTTTCATCCGATCGAAACTTCGTTTCGGCGCTTCCTTTTCGATTTCCACTTCTTGGGGTTTGTTTCCCCCAAGTTTTCCTTGATTTTCCTATATTTTCCACATTCCGGCTTTTCCGGCCATTTTTCGCCCTCCCGGGGTTGACGTTTCGGTTGACCCTTCATATTCTAGCTCGATTTTCCCTCTTCCGGCTATTTTCTCACCACCTTTGTTATGGAGGACGACATCCCACAGGGCAGGACTCCCCCGGATCATGAGATGGATCCCGGGGTCGAACTTCTCCTCCTGAGTGTCCGTCCATTCGACCCGGCGACCTACCGGCCGGCGATTCATGTGCTACCTCCTGACGGTCTTTGCCAGTTTCGGAGCTTTGATAAGGCGATGCCACCAGAGCTTCTCCTGTGTGAGCCTACATCTCATTTGTCCTTCGGCGTTTCCGAGGTAACATTCCTTCCTCTGTTTTATTTTTCACAATGTAGAATATGAAACTGCCATAGCTGATTATATTCTTTAACTGCTTAACTCAGATACACTGATGCAATGTACATTGTAGTTGATCGCAAACAAACTTACAACTGATATCTGTTTGACGCTGACACGTACGCACACACTGCACTGACCCTGAATCACTCAACGCACGGCACACACTGTATTTCGCTGCATACACACTGTAGTTTGTTGCAGTCACACTAGTACCCGATATCTGTTTGAAACTGAAAATACGCACAAATGCTGTATTTGTACTGAACCACGCGAACACGTTGACACATCACACGTTGTAGTTCACTGTGAGCACATCGACACCCGGTATCTGTTTGAATCTGAAAACATGCACACATGCTGTATTTGCACTGAACCATTCAAACATGTTGACACATCACACGTTGTAGTTCACTGTGAGCACACCGGCACCCGGTATCTGTTTGAATATGAAAACATGCACACATGCTATTTGCCTGAATTCTGAATGCCTTTCAAAACTGGTATATTTATCATTGCTTCGCAATTGTCTGTTCGAAAACAGGGAGATTCCCATACCGTTCGGGGGTATGGGAACATCGCCGCTCGTGATTGGTACGCAGAGCTACCTAATGCGGTCCGCCACATCGTGGACCAGGCCGGTTTTGGTGCATTCTACAGAGGGCTGTCCAGACTTACTACGAGTAGGCCTCTCCTCGCTGCTCTAGCGGAGAGGTGGTGGGACACCACCGACTCGTTCCATCTTTCTGCGACGGGAGACATGACGATGACTCCCTATGATTTCTCGATGCTCACAGGCATCGAGGTAGGGGGTGATCCGATCCCCTTCGACACTGATATGGACGAGTGGACGGCTGCCCAGGTCTATCTGCTTGGCGAGGTGCCACCTCTCGCTCATCCTGGCTTCGTCCGATATTCCTGGTTCGAAGTCCAGTTTAGGGTCCAGCCAGCTTTGACTGAGGAGACTCCGATGACCCAGGAGGCGGTAGAGCAATACGCTCGCGGCTTTTTGATGTTCTTGCTTGGGACGACTATTTTCCCCGGCCGAGCGAATACCGTGCCCCTCTCCTTGCTCAGTGCCCTAGTGGATGTCACTCAGATCCTGCACTACGACTGGGGAGGCGCTGCCCTGGCCACACTTTATGGATATATGAGCTCGGCTTCTTGTGGCAGCGGACAGTTGCTCGGGGGCTACTGGCATGCTTGGGAGGTACGTTTCTTTTTCTGCTTTACTTTCCTGCTTTCTACTATCTATACTCAGATCAGATTCTCAGACACCTTTACACATCGTAGTCTGCTTTCACTAATCAGATATCGCACACACGGTACACATATACTGCTTACACCGATCAGACATCGCTTCATACTGTACACTCTGCACAATACACTGTCCGCACAATACACGGCTCTGTTATTTCTGCTTCGTTCTGCATTCCACTTTATCTGATAAGCATACTGGTATGTGCTCTGCAGTTGTGGGTCTACGCCTACTTTCCCAGACTAGTCCCAGTGCCAGACACAGAGACTCCTCTTGTCATCCTATTCTCGCGGCATTTTGACGGGAGGTGCGTGCGGAGGCCTCGGGAGACATTTAGCTTATTCCGCTGCTACTTTGACACCATCACCCCCGCGGAGGTATGTTTATCTTTAGTGTTTATTTAAGCTTCGCTTTTCACTGTACATTTTCAATAACAGTAGATAACAAACCGTATTTCATTTTCAGATCACCTGGCAGCCTTAGGCTCCGTTGCCAGCGACGATTCGGGACCAATTTGCCGGTGCTGAGGAGACCTCGCGTTTTCAGATTCTGCTGGAGGGCCCGGTCTGTCGGGCTTGGTACCTAGGTGAGCGTTTCCTACGCCAGACCCTAGGGTTACCAGAGCAGATAGTCCCGGTTCACCCTCCTGAGGATATGAGGGAGACCGAGAGACTCACTGTCGAGCAGATGGCCGATTATACGATCGGCTGGGAGGCGACCCGCTTCAGTGGCATCGGCGACTACAGAGAGTACGTGCAGACGTATGCGTCCTTTGAGCGATGGCCGTTGGGTTGAGAGAGAGAGACCCGTGGCACTAGCAATCGAGGCGGAGGTGGAGCGGAGCAGAGCGTCCTAGAGCTTCAGTCTGCGGTAGGCAGGGTGGGGCGACCTACCAGATCCCCTTTGCCCCTCCTCTGGCTGATCACAAGTTGGTCGGTGTCCCCGACTTGCCTCCGGTATGTATTATTGCATTTCACATCTTGCATTGTCATTTCATTTCATTTCATTTCTTTGATACTCTGCAGAATACTGATGTATCTAGTGCTTTTGCAGGCTTCTTCCGAGTACACCCGGCAGTCCTTGGAGTTGAATGCCTCCATGATGGGGATGTTGATTCTTCTCTCTCTCCGTCTCCAACCCCCCCATAAACAATACATATAGTATAATGCGATGCACAACACAACACTTGACATACTCAACACATCTTTCATACATTCATCATATAATCCATTATTCTCATTCTAAACTCGATATAACGATCATCACATTTTACATTGTACACTCTCATGCATTTAATTCTAACCGCCATGGCATTCACACACACCATACTTTACATCATTGCATACACCGATAAAATCGATACTCAACACTATTCTCACACTACACACACACATTTTGCATTGACCGCATACATCACACACCGACGATTCACATTCACACACCTTCATTATTAAACATTGTTCATATATGTTTCTAGTATATTTTTTTTATTTTGGGGTATTGATTGTGGTGGTAATATGATGGGGATGTCACTCTTTTGCTCTTTTCTTTTTCTACACTTGGAATTTGGATGTGAGGTTAGAACCATTGGAAAGCTTATTTTCGGGGCTTCAACTTGAGCACAAGAACGACCTAAAACGGAGTCCGGATGAGAGAGTTACGCATGTTTGAAGTTTTCATATCTGTGCTGGAAGCAGGACCGCACGTGCGGCGATGTGCGGGGTAGCAGCTCAAAAACGTGATTTTGAGCTCATTTCTTGCATTTTCTTTTCCTCTCTTCTTCTCCCCTCTTCCATGTCCGAAACCCTAGCTCCCAAAACCTTGATTTCCTCTACTTTTCTCAACAATCCACCATGGTTCTTGCATTAAGGATGGAGAAGGCTTGAAGATCTACATTTCCAACCGATTGGAATTCGGGATTGCGAAGGATTCCTTTCAAAGCTTGTTTTCCTTGCTTGATTCTTGAGGTAGGGGTTCTAGTTTTCTCCAATACCTATATCAATAGATAGATTTGTGATATTTTCATTGTATAAATGTACAAAGTTCCATTTTTGAGCATGTAGTGTATAGTATGAGAATTTGGGGATTTAGGATTTGAGATGTTGGGAGTTAAATTGATGGGTTAAAATGATGGATTGTGAACCCTAGATGTATAATCAATGGGAAACTTGGAATGAGAAGTGATGGGTTAAGAAGATTAATATTTTATTTGAAATTTGTAGATTTCTCAGAAACCCTAGGTTGATTCTTGATGATAATCAATGTTTTGGCCCAAATTAAAAGTAGAATCATGAAATTAGTAGGTTGAATTATATGTGTTCAAGTTTAATTGGAATTTGTTTATGTTTGAAAATTATGTTTAAAATTTGCGAATGAACTTTGTTAAATGCATTGTAAATCATGTTATAATAAAAAGGGAAATTGGGGGAAAAGATTTGTTGATGATGTGGATGATATAAATTCGGCTATGGAATGTTGAAATGGAATTTAAGAATTCCTTTTGAAATATGTAAATTATATTTAATGACGTTGAGTTGAATCATGTTGCCTATGTTGAATTGTGATGACAATGTGGGATGGTATTGACTATGTGGATATTGATTTTTGTGACCTAAAATGTGGAGTTTTCAAAAATGGGTTTAATCCCAAATCATTTTACTAAATATTTGTGGACTTGTTTAGTTATTAAATCAAGAGAATGATTTAATGGGATTTCTTTATGGGGATGGGGAAATGTTTGGTTTTTGGTGAAAACACTAGAAATTTAAGGAGTTTTGGGGAACATGGAAATGTTCATAAAAATCCTTTCTTTCTTTTAATAGAAGATGAATGGGTGTAAATTCCATAATGTGTTTTGTAAGACTAGTAATCTTTTATATATATATATATATTGAGTTGGAGAAATAGGTTTGAAAACTTCATGCTGCAAAATATTGTTTGCTCTGTTTTACGTGCTTAACCCTCTTGTATTTCTGGAATTTGTGTTTGATGTCCTTAAGATAGCTGTAAATTCATTCGAAGTAAAATAAAGCAGGAAATGAATTAAGAAAGAAAAGGAATTAATGTGTAAGTTATGTACATGTGTAGGGCATAACACGGGAAGGACAAGCACTCCGTTATAGCACTGTGAGTAATAGTATGAAGATGTACATTTTATTTATCATTGATGATTAATATCACTAACGCTCTGTTTCTTATAAGTGTTACACGAACTTGTTACACGAACATTTATGATGATTGAAAGTTAATGTGAACGTTGAAAGATTGGCTTACATCGGTATGACTTTAAATGACTCTGTTCTGTCAATGATGAATGATAATTCTCTATTATCTATAAGCAAACTGCGTGATTTCTTAAGGAATAAATGGAATTATGTTCATCTTTAAACCAAGTATCTGTATGAAACTGAGATTATTCCGTTATGTTACATATAGACCCGAGGTCGTTAAGAACTTATGACATGCATGCAAATGTTTAACATTATTATGAGACTCACGTTAGAATGTGGGTTATTCTGTCCTTATTAAGCATATGGCAATGATATATGTGTGGCCTCACTTAATAATTGTTACTGTTATTATTATTTAATTATACGCAAGACATCTGTATTAATTTGTAGTCACGCCATGGGAAACTTATGTGCATTATTACATAATGGTGTTCTAAGGGAACTGAAGTTATTTCTATTACTGTTCCAGTTGTGCTATGCTATGACAGGATATTAACTTCTGTTTGACTTAATGTATGTTTGGTGACATAATGTCTGTTAATAACATTCTGTTTCCGTCAGTTACGATATTAGCATATGCAATGATTGGAACTCAATGAAAATGAAATGTTGAAAAGATATACGTACATATTTGTACGTTCTATTATTATTGGGCCTGAGGCAGTTCTGCTATTATTGGGCCTGAGGCCGTTCTGTTAGTATTGGGCCTGAGGCCATTCTGTTATGATTGGGCCTGAGGCCGTTCTATTTTTATTGGGCCTAAGGCCGTTCTGTTATTTCTGGGCTGATAAGCCGTTCTGTTACTTCTGGGCCTATGGCCGTTCTGTATCTTCTGTACCTACTGGGCTTAAAGCCACTCTGTTAAGAAAACTGGACCCATGACTGTTTTGAAAATAATTACAGAATGTAGTTACTCACATGCTTCTGTAGTTACATACTTCATTATTCCAGTTAAACATTATATTATTTATGTACTATTATTCACTGAGTTTCGCTCATTCTATATTTTGTCTGCTTCCGTAGGTAATCAACCGGGAGTCCAGTCCTGACCCTTAAGGCTCGTCTCTTTTGTCAACTTCTGTGTGTCCAAGCACTAACTGAAGCCCGTGCATTTTGTAAAGTGCTACTAGATTAGTGGTTTATGCTTTGATTGTCTTTCATTAATATTTTCGTTACACGCCCAATTGTGGGTCTAAGTATGAATCTATAAGTGTGTAACTAAAGTTTGGGTGTATGTTTCTATATATATTGTGTACCTAATGCAATGTGTACGGTCCTGGCATGGTAGTGGTAGCTTAACGGATGATGTTTTTGTTATTTTATATCGATAATACTTCCGCTCAGGCCCCATATGTTATGTATAACAGGCTAAGTGTCCGTTTCTGAATAAGTCATGCCCAAAATTTTTAGGGGCGAGTTTTGGGGTGTGACAGATAAACTGCTCACAGCATTCATACACTGTACTCACACATTGCATTCTGCACTGATAAACTGCTCACGGCATTCTGATGCATTTGCCTTTTGTACTTTTCAGCCTCCCTTCCAGATTTCCACTGTAGGAGGTGTTCCAGCCAGGCCTTTTGTCCCTGTCGGAGGATATGGAGAGGGCAGAGTATTCCCCCGCACCAAGGCGGGGCGTACTCACGTTGGGAGTAGCTCTCGGGCGCCAGTTCCGGATGATGATGACGAGGAGTCGTCCGAGGCGGAGGCGGAGGCAGAGTCGTCGTCGGAGGAGACCGGGGATGGCTCGAACTCGGGCTCAGATGACAGTGCTGATGATGCTCCTAGACCTTCGTCCAGGAAGAGGACTAGGACAGACCGATAGCCCTGGAGCCACTTTGACATTTGATACAGATTTTTGCTATTTTTCTTCTTTTTTTTGTACTTTTTCCTTTTTGTTGGTAGCTAGGATATTTTGTACTGCTGCAAGCAGATTTTGTTTCCAAAACTTATGTACTTGAAAAGATGATGGAATGAAACAAACTTTTTGTCTGAAAAAGTGTTTACTTCTTTATATTTCATACTTTGCATTGTATTGCATCATGTTACACCTTAATGTAAATGAAATTGATTTGTTGTCTGAAAATTGAACACTTGTACTGTAATAATCAAATAACTAACCAACCAACTGTAAAACAACCCAAGCAAACCACTGCTTAACCTGAACACACAACCCTTACTCTACTGAGGACTAATCTGCATACATCCCATAACACAGCATTCGGTCCATTCTGCACACGGCAAATCCTGAACAAACAGCCCAATCTGACAAGACGGAATATAAAGGCGGAATCGGCTGAGACTGAAACACACTTAGAAACCTTAAATTTTCCTTTTCTCCTTTTGGTTTGCACAAGTGTAGAGAATGACACAACACCTTGAGCATAAGCGATTTTTGAAATTGGAAAAGAGTTTTTCAACCTGGGTATTGAGCCTACAACTGAACACAGCGGAGAAAGACTCAAACAAAAGGCATACGACCTAATCACAACGAGACACGCTTGGAAAAGACCCAAAACGAAAGTTGGGCTAGACAAGACAACAGACACGACACACGGACGTGTTTACAAAACAAAAGACCTCTCAGTGCACGAGGAGCCAGTTTCTCTGGGTATTATTCCCACCCTTTCTTATTTGTGATTCTCACATCACTCGGCCCTTAGGCTCGGTTTTTCTCTCAAAACCTTTTTTCTTACTTTTCTCTCAACTTACACCTCTCTATTCTTTGTTCTCTCATTTTTCATCCCTTCCTAGGGTGATTGATGGATGAATAGGAAGTCGTGGGTTCATGCCCAACACTATTGGCTCACGACTATTTCTTCCAGTGACGTCTAGTCGGTGTTCCAGACAGGGAATGGTGTATCTTGATCTGTCCCAATTTGTGCTTCGCACTTGGCTTCATACCTCGTTATTTGGAGTATGTTGAGAGCTTTCAGCCCTTTGTTGACAGCTTCAGTTGCGCCTTCTCTGGCGAATAGAGTGCCCTTCTGGCAAGTATGTTGATGACAGGAAAAAGACAGAACACCTGACTCGACTGTGCCCCTAGTTCATCACTTTGACCATTTTTGTTTTGGTTTTCTACTAAAATAGTTTTGACCAAAAATGAGAGTTAGACTAACATACTTGTTCGATTTTTGATTTGAAAATCATGCAAGTCAGGCTATGAGCACTGAAAATTTTCCTTTCTGGGTGCCAGAAATGGTCTAGTTTTGGAAAATGAAATAGTTTCTGAGAAAATAGTCAACCGCAGTAAAAATTTTCAAAAACTATTTTTGCAAACAATTAATGCTCAACGAGCACGGAACCTACCCTCGAGATGCGCAACCTCGGATCGGAGGCAATGGAAAATTGCCCCTTCCTTGAAAGGGGTGTGTGGCAACGGAAAGTTGCCCCTGGTTTAAATAGCGACTCATAGCAACTTATAGCAATGGAAAGTTGCCCCTTGTTTGAATGATGCCGTAGCATACTGAAAGCTAGTCCTCATTGGTGATAATTGCAAACGGACTCTCGAATACAGAGAAGACGATGATGGTCAGGACCAATATATGGACACAGTCACTGTGACAGCGTTGGAGGCTAGACTTCAGGATGAAGTTGACTGCGTGGTTCCAGTTGTCACAATCAAACTATCGGATTCAGAGGAGGCAAAGGTGATCAAAACCCTTACACGGACTGAGATGCTATGAAAGTGATGGGGGCTGGACTTTAGGATGAAGTTGCCTACGTATCCCAAACATGGGAATTAAGCCTTACGTAGTTCCGGTTAGGGTACACTCGGGTATTTTAACTTCACTTTTTAGGCTCTAACTTTTGCCAAGGTGCCCGATGCGGGTTTTCGACCTTGCGAGCTTCTTTTACTTTTTCTTTTTCTTTTTCTCTTTTTTTGCATATATATTTTTTTCTTTTGTATTTTTTTGTATGTTTCTTTTTTTTTTTGTATATATTTTTTCTTGCTCTAACTTTTGCCTGGGTCGCCCTTCCGGGTTTTCGGCCCAGCGAGCCTCTCAGAGGGTAAAAGTGTAACAAGTCCATGCCAAATGGTTTTGAGATTGAAGCCCCTCTGTATCCAGGAGAATGGCTGTTGTATTTAGCTGTTCGAGCATGTCCGACATTTGGCTGCCCCTAGTTCGAGGGGTGCTTCTGATCTGGCTTTGCTGGCTTCCGTTGACGAGGTTTGACCTCTTGATCTGACTTTGGTGCCTCTTGCTCGAGGGCTGCTTCAAATTTAGCCACGCGGGCCTTACGTGGCGGTTGACCATTGAACAGTCTGGATTGTGGTCAAGGCTTGAAAACAAATGGAATGAATCTTGAGGCTGAGAGCGATCCTAGGCTGCACAATCTTAAGAGCGATTCCGTACAAGTCCTCACAGGACTGTGCAAAACATTTTGTTTTTGAAAGTTTTTAAGAAAGCGACAAATTGCTCGCGCTGAAGATAATATGAAACCAATCAGGATCAAGCAAGGGTCCTTCTCAGTACCCACGTTAACAAACATGATTTCATTCATTAAAAGGCTTAGCACGCCTAACTTTCTCTCAATTTGATCAAAGTTTTGCAAAACCTAAGGAATTCCTTCCTCTTCATTTTCATCACCACAGTGTTCAAAAACAGTTTTAAAAAAAACTAAAGGTCATTACAATGATTTTCAGGGTACGTAAGAGCAGGTGGAATGTACTACCGTTCAATCCACATCCTCTGGCACAACTAGCTCAAAATAGCAATAAGCACAGAGACATGATAGCCGCAGCTGTTTCATTTAGATTTCCTGGTTGTAACTGGCCCCACAGCAGAGACAGACTCAAAAAGAAATCAAAAGGGGTAATTACAAAACAAAACGGTGTTTGAGGCAACAACCCCGGAATCACCTGGTATTCTATACAAGGGGACTGACTCGCTACAATAAGACAGACCCTAAAGCAAAAAGAACTGACTCACGACAATGAGACAGACTCAAAACAAAACAAAAGACTGACTCGATACCCAAGCCAGAATTTACAAAACTAGCAATCGCAGATGCTCAAAAATGCGTGCTAGACGCCACATCCAAAAATACACCAAGCGCCGCCCGCAAGGGGGGTTCATTTCTTGATTACATACTCACAGTATCAGTATCCTCAAAGTCCAATAGCTGGGTGGTAACGGACTTGGCTGAGGTAGGCGGGAGGATAACCTCGTTGTCGATCAAATCTTGCACCTAATGACGGAGGCGGAAACAATTATCGATAGCATGTCCTATTTGCTGGTGGTACGCACAGTACAAGGCATCATCATGTGTGGGAGGAAGATTCTTCAGGAGAGGCCGAGGCTCCAAGGGTTTAAGGTGCCCTCTTTCGGCCAGGATCTGGAGTGCCCTGGACAGAGGCACGTAGAGAGCGTGAAAGACCCTGCGCCCTCGGGGCAGGTACTTTGAAGGCTGAGAATTCTTGCTAGACGCAGCGACTTTCTGATCTTTCCCAGGTGCAAGGTTGGGAGCAGAAGGAACTGTTCTGTCATGACGGGGCCTATCCCGATTTTCAAACTGGCTAGTACTGCCTTCAGTTGGAGCGGGGAAAACATCATCCACAGTCTTGGTCAGAACTGCGAATACTTGCTGTTTACTCATCCCCCGGCTTTCAAAGCCTCGACTGCCCACAATAGTTGTTCAATGGGATCGGCATCTACCTTCATTTTGTCTTTACCTCTGGCCTCATCCCGATCGAGGGTTTGGGTTGATGTTGGGATGTCATTGTTATTGTTGGAGGCCATCTCCGGCTGGCAAAGTTCGATCATAATCCGTTCCAATAGTGGGGGCTCCTGGGGTACAAAACTCCTGGCATATGGTGCAGCTAGTGGCGAAGCTGACATTCTGTAGGCGAGATCCGCTACAGACCTCTGGAGGTCACCTATCATCCCCATCAATTCGAATGTGGTGGGTTCACGAGCCTAATACAACTGGGGAGTCCAAATCGGGTGCGCAGCAGGTGACCTGGGTGGATGCGGCATGTCAACATTGGTCTCACTTTGCAGAGTGATTTCTTGATCTAATGCGGCTGTCATAACCACAATCTCTTCCGAATTCTGCGTCATCATAGGTCCATTGTTTTGAGTGGTGACTGACGGATCAGATATCTGTCTTGCCTCAGCAAAGGGGGAACACTGGCTATTCTGGATCAACTCTTTGAACTGAAAAGAAACACAAGCAGCATTTCAACCCAAACGGAACGAACACAGGTATAGCCGAACGACTGTACTCTACTGCTGATCACCGTTTCCCAAAATCACTGCCTCAAAATACTGAATCAGATACCCACAGATATAACTGATTCTCCCAAACTGACACTGGTGCCCTCGGGCCCGATACTCAAAGTTACAAATTGATATACGCGTTCCTGTAGAGATACACTCTAAAAGCACATAGCAAGTAAAAGAGAACCACAACACCCCTATGTTGGGGTCGGATTTCCCTGTCCTATTTTGTCAAGAGCTAAGGTTTTACTACGCACGCAGCCATTTTCAAACAACCTAACATCGGCTAAACAACCTGTCCTAGCTTGGAATGGTCACTATGGATTTCGATATGCACTAGGTCGAATGGTCGAAAAGGGTGCCTCGGTAAAACCGGGGTTTGTGTTCCCATACTATCAGAGCCCACAACCGGTCAGCCTTATGGTCATGTCTTGACAAGACAAGCCTCCGGCAAACCGTTCAGGAATGGTAGATGGCAAACACGGTGTCCTAGGCGCACCAATGCACATGCAATGCAAAGAAACACATAAGTGAAATCAAAACAGGATATCACGAGTTCGAGTCAAGCTCTCTAAATTGCCAGCGGAGTCGCCAGAAACAGTAACAAGCCCGCGAGGGGACCTCACCGGGTTACAGTTCGGACTCAATTTTGTCACGGTTCTTAATTTGAACCAAAGAGTCCAAATCTGGCAAATCGTTTTATGAAAACAGATTTTGTAAAGAAGTGCCAACATGGACTGCTTTGCCAGATACAGAGTCGCCACCTAAATATTTTTTTAATGGGGGAATTTAGGAAACCCTGACTCAATGCCAAAGGCCACGTGTTTGTCATCACCAAAGTTGCCTCGGCTCGGGAACTTGGGTACAATTGGAGAAGGTCAGCTATGAGCACCCCCTCTCGCCCGATCTAAAGATTAGCCTCTACTAACCGTGATATCTAATTTTGAAAACGTTAAGCGTTCTTATTCCGGTTATTAACCTAGAATTACTATGTTATGCGCACAGCAAACAAATATAGACCAAATCGCCTAAATTGGAACAAAACATTGCATGCTTGTTTTGGAAATGGCTTGCTACTTGCAAGTAGGCTCAAATGCGGGTTTTTGCTACCCTCAAGTGGGCTTTAGAAAAGATGGTTTTGCCACTATTCGAATGGGCTTAAATCTCACAGTTTTGATGCATTATTCCAATTTAGGTAATTCAACCTCCATCCACAGGCATTCAAGCAGTTATATCATATAAGCAGCTAGCCGCATGGTAATCATGCTATCATGGCAACACTCACACGCATGCGGTATGCTAAAGCATAAAAAGCTCACCTAGTACTCCAAGCCAAAACAGAAACTAGTTAGCAATCATATGCATGATCCTAGCTCATGTTTAAACTGGCTAATGCAACACATGCAAAATGTCATTAGAGTAGGCTCAGCTAATCTAAGGATGACATGTGAAAATGCACAGATAGCACGTATTCAAGTTAGATTTGAAGCACTTATGCAGTTAGCATGATGCGCCGAGCCCGATGTATGCAATACTGATGAATGATGCACGCATGCATGGCATAAGGTATGCTAAAGTAAACATGTCCTAATACTAACCATCAAAACCAGGTAAGTAAAAGGGAGAAATAAGTGGGGGTTGGAAGACATGCATACACGCACCCACACTTATTACAAATTTGCCCTCGCTCGGAGGGACCAAAAGAATAATACAATTTAACTAACCAACTAGCTAATTAAATATTATAGACAATTAAATTAATTAAGCAAATTAATTAATCTAAGAAAGCAGTAAACAACAGCCTCGGGGAGAGGGCTCAATGCATACACACTCGGTTCCGCCCGGAAATCCACTGCCATGCTCAAGATGCCTCTGTTTTCCCTGCTCTGCTCCTCTGATGACTACCAAAGTCTCAGGGTTTGCTCTCTGGATGCTAGGGAACACCACCGGCTGAAGGGATTGATCACCGGCCACGAATATGATCCATCGGCCAACAATGGTGGCCGGTCGGCACTGAAGATGGCCGGCCGGCCAAATCTTTCTGTAGAATCTGTGTTTGACAGCAGCAGAGGGCAAAACTTGGCATGGCAATGCATTTCAAGCAAATATGTGCACTAACACATCCCTTATCATGTTTATGACTCAAAGGGACATGAACCTTGGTTCTCGGACCACCAATCGCGCATTTCAATGGGTGATGACCCAAGAGACCAAGCATGCAACTTCAATTTCAAATGAAATGCAAACCAAATAAACACACAAGAAGGCCCAACCTCTATCATACTCACTTCAGGAGGTCTAGCATGCATACTCATGCAATGCAATCCTAAGCATGTTGACTAGTATGCAACATGAAAATGCGAACAAGCATACAAGGCATGCAAGGCATGAGACAGTGCAACCAACAAGTATGCAAGGCATAATGTGGGCATTCAAGCATGCAAGCCAACATGTGACTTCATTCAATCATACAATTTCAATCATGCAACAACTCACCAATATGCTACAACATACAAGGAGTGCATGCAACAAACAAAGGGATGGACTTGAACAAATTTAGGCAACTCTCAAACAAGCCTAAAACAGTGGCCAATATGCTATGGAAGTGAGATGCAACACACAAACATCCATGAAAACATGGACCAACATTCAAGCATAAAGAGCAACTTCTAAGCACACTTAAGAAGATGCAAATATGGACAATTAGCATGCAATGAAAAGCTCTGAAATCATGCTAAAATGGTGCCAAACCAAATGAACAAGACAAGCATGGCATGCAATTAAGGTTCAAATACTTGGGGCAAGCCAAGAAGACTTAAACCATGACTAAGTCAACCAAGCCTCACAAGGCCAAGAGGACTTAAAATAGGTTCAAGGTAGACCTAGACAATGCCAAAGGGACATCTAGATGGCATCTAAGTGACTCAAATCTAAAAGTATGCATAATTGCCCAAAACATGGAGCATACAACACAAGCTTCCAAAGCATCAAAGAGGCATTAAAGGCAAGCATACAAGTATGTTAAATGGACTAAAATGGCATGTTACATGGTTCCAAATCACTGAAATGATGCAAGCAATGCATGCTACACACTCACACACTTAAGGCTACAAGATAGAAATGCAAAGGAGCTATGCAATACATATTGTGATTGACCAAAACAGCCAAGGATAGACCTTAAACATGGAAAAATAAACATAAAGGCTTCACAAAGCTAGGCCTAAATATGCTTGGATAAGGACTCAAAGCATAAGACATGTTAAGGCTAAAACAAGGCATTACAAGGCATGTATGCTAAGCAAGCATGGTATACCAAAACCAACATACAACAATGCTATATTATGACATAATAAGCATGAAAAATAGCTAAGGCATGGTCAACATACACTTAAACATGGTGCTCCCTCAAGAGGCAAAAATGGCCCTTTTCAAGGACAACAAGGAGAGGGGGTGGCCCTCTCCTTCCTAGGACCTCAAGGCACCATTCTCACCTCTAAAATCCCTCAAGATTTCAGTGGTGAAGAGGCCTAAACACCATGGTCCTCGTGCTCAACCAAAATGGCACAAAATGGGGCCTTTCAAGGCTTAAGAGGGGTCAAACAACCCCAAATGCCAAAGCACCCTTAACCAACTATTTAGAGGGCTAAAAAACAGAACTTTTTTATGTTATACACTAAGCCCAAAAACAGATGAAAGATAGGCAAATAAGCTATGCAAAAATGGGAAATAAAGGGACAAGTTTCTCACCCTTGTAGACCTTCTTCACCAATGGTGGACTAACTGGTTCTTCAAGCTCAAACCAGATCCGAAACCCCAAAAACAACCCTCAAGGGCCTCAGCTCCAAGAAAAGGTGTGATGGTGGGTGTTTGTGTGCAAAACTAAGGCAAAACACACACAAAATACAGAAAGAGAGATATAGAGATAGGATATATGCTAACCCTAACCCTAGAACTCAAGCTCTGAAAATGTTGTCTAAAAATGTCTAACCTCCTCAAAGAGGGAGAGAAGACCCTCTTTTATAGACAATATGTCTTGTAAAGCTTCCAAAGGAAGCTAACAAGAGGGCAATCCCTCCATACACGTGTATGGAGGGGGTGACAGTATATGCCAGCTGCCCAAAAATATTTGCAAAAGCAGAAGCACAGTAGTTGGCTGGCCAAAAGTGAAATTGACCAAAGAAAGATAGTCGGCCGGCCATCTATAGTGACGGCCGGCCAAACATTTGGCCGGTGGCTACAAAACACAGCTGGTGGCTTCAAGCCTTGGCCGGTGGAGTGTGGGGATGGCCCACAAGCCATTCCCTGCCCCTCCAAGGCAAAATACAAGTGTTTGGTGCAAAACCAGACACGAAACAATCGAGTCGAGAGATCCTGAGGCAAGGCGTGTAGCCAAGACCTCCGGGAACTCAAGACGAACACAGACATGGATGATCATTGAGTGTTCAAGTGGTGACGTCCAAGTCTTGAGAATGGTCAGAAATGCTGTGTCTACAGCGCTCCAATACTTCGGCCATCCAAGCCTTTAGAAACAAAGAAGGGCGACCCACATTCTTCTTCGATATGAGCTGACGTATATGATGTTTTCGACAGCAGACAACATTCCGGTTCCAAGGGGCGAAGAGTATCCTACGGCCCTTACTTTAACCAACTTCAAAAACTTGAGGCAAGTTGGTTTGGAGGCATCCGATTCGGAGCAAGTGAAAGTAGCCGAAGAGGTCGTTGAGGAGTCAAGCCAGTCTGAAGCCGAGGTTGACGAGGCTTTAAAGTTGGCCTTTGTGGAAGCCGGCCTCAATTCATCCAACCCTCCGTCCACCTTTGGCCGAGGGGACGTCTTTTTCGAAGACATCTTTACAGGCTTAGGGGACCTTCCCAGCGCGTACCATGAAGATTTGACTGGGTTATCACTTACGCAACTTGCCAAGACGAAAAATGCCGAATGGATGGCTACCCGGAGGAGGGCCGAGACCCTCCGTTCTGAACCTGCTGCCGCGACTGAGTCTTCTCCACCAGTTGTTTTGGAAGAGACGGCTCAAATTGAGACTGCCGAGATGGAGAGGCCAATTGAATGAGTGAGTGAAGGTAGCGATCAGAGGGGGGAGAAATGTCCTGCCGAGAGCGAAGTCGGCTTCGAGGGATTCCCAACCAACAAGTGGCCGTGCATGAAAGAATTAGACTCAATTGTGGACGAACGGCCGCGCATAGAGGAGTCGGACTTGGTTGTGCCATTCGTGGTTCAACCAAGGATAAAAAAAACGTGCCGATTTCCTTTGACGCATCGGCTCTTAAAGATCCAGCCGTGGCCTTGAGTATGGCCTCCTCAATTTCACTGCCGGCTGACAGGGCAACTTTTCGAACGAAACCTAACTTGATAAGATAGCATTAGCTGCTTAGTCGGCCATACTGGTACATGACTTGATCGTTGTTTGCTGCCTTCCGCCTATATTATTATTGCTATTATGTTTTTATTTTAATTCCCTATTTTGCAGGTGGCGGGAAGAATAGTCGTGATAGGCCGCTGTCAACACGATGCTATTGAATAGATTGGCTTTCTGAGGACGGAGATTGAAAGCGAGAAGGGAAAGACTATGGAGGCCGCTTAAAGGGCTGAGCGCGAGGCGGCAGAGCAAAGTTTGAGGGCTGAAGCTGAGGCTGAAAAGGTGCGGGGTTCTGACCAGCTCAGATTGGCCACCAAGGAAAGGGCAAATGCGAGCAAGGACGCACTCACATTAGCCAAGGAGGTGATTGCCAAGCTGGAAGCCGACTTGGTAAAATCGAAGAAGGCGAAGGAGCAAGTCAACTCCGAGTTTGCTAAAGCGTTCCAAGCTGGGTAGGATGCCATGTTGGAGAGCTATGTGGAGGAAGTCCCCAAGTTCGAGAATCGGGGCTTCAAACACAGCTAGCTCAAAGCCCTTGCTACTACAAATGTGACATTGGCCCAGTCGATTCCGTTCGAGCAGGTGGATGTTGAGTCGCTAGTGTTTGACCCTGAAGGCTGACTTGGCTGACATTCTGATTTTTGTTAGGCATCTTTCATGAATAATTGTAATTTTTTTTAGCAGATTTCTTGGTAGTTCAAGGTAATTTTCATGTATAAATTAGCTACTATCTGCGCTCAATTTATTAATGAAAATTTCCCTTTCATTTCACTATTAGCTATACGTAATTTTTGATATTAATGAAGAGTTTTGCTTTTCATTGCTTTGGATAAAATGATTACTGTCTATTGTGTATGCTAACTATCGATCCGATAGGAAGTAGGATCATGACATGAGTAAATTAAATATCCCACTGTATGGATACCAATTAGATAACAGTGTAACTTGGCAATTAATTTAACCTTACTTTAGCCGAACAAGTAAATTGGTTCAGGGCCTGTCGTTTGGCTGATTAGATTGATTAATCTGCCCTTGCCCCAGCCAATGCATGAATTGGAATACTGAATGCTATTAGTTCATGGAGTGGCTGTCACATAAGTAGATCGGTGCCAAGCTTAGATATTTGGCCGATTAGATTGATTAATTTGCCCTTGCCCCAGCCAATGCATGAACTGGAATGCCGAATAAGATTAATTAATCTGGCGTGAGGCTTTTGAAGTTTAGCATTAATGAGATCGCCTTGGAGGTGCTGCACCCATAAGCAATAAATGGGGTATGTCTCATGCGCGTAGGTCCCATTAGTGTGCCCAGACTACTCAAACCGGTCTGTTAAGGAAGGTTAGATAAGTGCGAATATTAAATAGACTATTCTTCAACAGCAGAGGAGAATGGAGGACATTAGCTGAGCTAGATACAGAGATGAATCGAAGTGGCGAGCCCATACTCACGGGAAACAGGACGTCGAGGGAGTGGAAAAAACATCAGTCCCCATGTCGTCGAAGTAGGTCTCCTAAAAGGGAGAAACAGCAACGGGGAAACTCCCCTCGACCGTGACCGAGAGGTGAATCTGGCGTGACACCGCGCCCGTTGAGTTTTGCGGTTTTTGTGGGGAATAAACCGATGATGGAAGCAGATTCAATTGTTCACGACCCAAATGTGGCAATCGAGTTCGCTTGACATATTTTTCCACCAGAAGTCCAGCAGTCGATGGTCGGTCGACATGATTTTGAAGTGTTTCGGGAGGGTATCCATGGAGCAGTGAAAGGGTTGTATACTGCCTATGAAGTCGACATGTGTCTACATGCCGCGTGGCAGGAGATAGAGCAGAAGAATGAGCGCATTCAAAACTTGGAAGCTCGCGCGGAGAAGGACGAGTATGAACTGGAAAAGGCCAAAACTGCTGAGACACATTTGGCCAGCCAGTCTAACCCGATCGTGGAGGAAAGGGTGACCCAACGGCTCATAAGTCACACAATTGCCGATCGCGATACGGCGAGCATGTTTGCGATGGAGGCCGCGAAGACCAGATCTTATGAGCAAGGCTTCCACGATGGCCGGAAAGTTAGGATGCAGATGGCTAAGGAAAAGCTCGCCGAGGAGGTCTACCGATGTGAGAAACGTGGATTTAGGCACGGGTGGATCAAGGCTCTCCAGGCCGTAGAGGCTCTATGGGTAACTGGCGTTGATTCGGCATCGCCATTGTATCAGAGTCGTCATTTTCCCTTTTCAGCCTTCGAAGTCGAGGAGCGATGACAAGGGGGATGCCGAACAAAATTAAACATATTGTACCGCTCTAATTGTAGATTTGGAGCGAATTATGTATTTATCAATTAATTCAATAAAATGTATTATTTTACATGTTTGCATATTGTTTTAGTTTATGTTTAAGCACATTATCAATCCACGTTTATCTTTCGTCAATTGCCTTTATGCTTGTTAATCACTACTCGTGAAACGCCCGCCGAATCTGGATGCTCACTCACCCCAAATTTGTCTGGCACGGATGGGGCTCCGAATTCGGAGGCCTTTTACTTGGCCAATCACGAGATCCATGAAGGGCACTTCGAATCCGGAGAATTTCTCGGCCCCAAAGTGTTTTTCACTGATGGGGCTCTGAATTTGAAGACTTTCAATCTTGGCCAATCGTGGGATCCACGATGGGCCCTCCAAATCTGGAAACTTACTTGGCCCAAACGTGTCTTGCACGGATGGGGCCTTGAATTTGGAGGCTTATTCGGCCCAAAAGTGTCATTCACGTGGCAATAGAACAGCAGTGGAGTTTGATGACCAGCAATATAAAAGCTGGGAATTCGAAGTTTGAAAGAGGCTTCAAACAAATTTACAGCCCTTATAGCATTAGGAGTAACTTAACTTAGTTAGTTCTTACTTAGGAATAGTCTATCTGTAGTTCCGTTTCTGTAACTAAGAATTCTCTGTCGATTGTCGTGTACATTGAACTGGAAGTTTAATTTTACTAATTAAATTCCAAGTTTGTTTGTTCAACAATTGATTTTCAGTTTATTCCTTTTTGTTTCTTGGGATTACAGCCTCCAAAGAAGTCCTTGAATCTGTCAAGGCATAGAACGTTCAGACCACAATTGCTTGATTTGTTGTTGTTTGTAAAAGTTTGGCTTCTCTGTCGAATCACCCCTGTCGACTTGGCCCAGACCAAATTTTTTGCTAACAAATGGCTATTCCAATGTAGTCATTTCATTAGAATAGGCACCACTACTGTCACCGCCAACTGCCACCTTATTGCTGCCACAACCACCACTATACTACTACCATTATACTACCGATGTTGCCACTACTATGTACCGCTAGCACAACACCACCGCAACCACAAACACCACCTTACCACCACCACTAAGGCCACACCAATCTACTACCACCATCCCACTATCATTGCTATCACTACCACCGATGCCACTGATGTCACCACTGTTACTGTCACCAACACCACCACTACTGTCACCACTACTATGACTCGCACCATCACTTTCACAACTATTAATATTATCAATCTACATACATTTTTAATTTATTTGTTACTAACTTGTTAAAAAGATAAATAAATAATAAAAATTTATTTTATGTTATGAGTTTAATATGTATAATCAAACATAAGAATAAGAATTATCGTTTTATTCCTATGTCATTCTATGTTGTCAACCAAACAATGGAATGGGAATGGATATTCCTTTCCATGCAATCTTATATTCTATTTTTACTCTCATTCCATTTCCATTTCATTTCATTCTATCATACCAAATATACTCCTAGGTTTTTTGAATGATTAAGATATGTTGTGATGCCATGCCATCTTTTCCTTTGATTACATTCTTTTCTTTACTTTATGTTTTTTCTTTCTTTTGTTTGTTGCCAGCCCATTCCCTGCAACCTTATTATTATTATTCTTTCTTTGTTTCTCCATAATATATATTGACAAATTGGGTGGGACAACGTCAGTGGCTTTTTCTTCTTATTTCATAATTTTCTCTCCCTCAGCTTGCGCTTACCTTTCTGCTCCATTTGTCTAGTAGGAAATTTGTGATAAAAACTTTTAAGTTTAGGTTAGGAATGTTTAGAGTGAGAGTTAATAATTTTATCAAAGATGAGATTTGTTCATCTTGTCAAATTGTAATGCTCTCAAAATATAAAATCCCCCATGGGATAAATAAATTCAAATGGTGATAACAAGCAATAATAAAAAACAATAGAATGGACTCTCTCTCTCTCTCTCATAAATATATATATATATAACTTTTCTGGGTAAGTAATATATATATATGATGACCATTCAATATATGAGAATCATGGAATACAATAAAAATTAAAACTGTCATCAAGATTTACATCAACAAAAGAGAAAGGGTGTAAGCCTTTATACACATATGACATTTTGCCTACAATTAAAGACACCGTGGTCACAAATAACAGATTCTCCTATCTCGTACTCATTTTCCATGCCAACTCATGGTTGTGGTTCATAAATAAAAGTATTTTTTCGTCACAATTTTGACTTGTATTTATTTATTTTTAAAATTTAGTAATTGTTTGTGTAAAAAATATATAAATTATATCTTTTGACTAAAACATAAGTTTTGGCTAAAACAAAGAATGATGTGCAAGGGTGTCAAGGCAACAATACCTAAGTTGTGAAATGGGGTTTGAAAAATATTTGATGTTTGAAAATAGGAGGTATTAGGAGGTTTAAAGGAATAAAAGACCTCCAGATTCTTGTTTTGCCTCAATTAAGAGGACTTAAAATTTTCATAGAATTTTTAATGTAAAAAAAAGAGGTAAATAGGGGGGAATGAGCACCAGAATACATACTTCTATAAATTCATTGGATTTAATGTATAAAAATATAAAAACAAGTTTGAAAACATAAAATTGAGTTAAAATGAAATGTAAGCATAATCTAAGTTCCAAAACAATGCCTATGACGGCCAAAAACAACTAGTTTGACACAGATGTTATGATCTAAGGTTAGAACTTTGAGAAAAATGTTTTACACTGCTAATTGAAGTGATAAACTAGAGCTAAGACTAAAGATAAATAGTACTAAACTATGTACTAAGTTGTATTGAATGGTTGACTGATTAGAGTTTGTTCCATCTTTAAATGAGGTATTTATAGTAGCCAAGTCCTCTTGAAAATCATGGCTGACCTCCTGGAAATCAGCAACCACCTCCAAAATGATTTCCATGATTTGTAGATAGTGGGGTGCTAGACTGCCTCCTGAGTTGACACCTATCTCATTACCTTCCTTCTTCCATGCAAGTTGTTAATTATTCCCCAGGGCTGTTATAACCTCCTTTCAATCTCAGCTGTTGGGTGCAGGGTAGGGCTATTGGATGAATGATAAGTGTCTCATGCTTGGTTAATGAGAAGCCTTCATTTTAGGAGCTATTAAGGCCTTCAAATTCTAGCCGTTGGATGATATAAATATTGAAAACCTTCTGCTTCAAATAATTGCCACATATCCCATGACCAAAAAATAAAAATACATTTCAATTGATTTCAAAAAATAATAAACCAAATAAGTAAAAATGCTTGTTCAAACAAAAATAAATAAAAATACTTTATTTAGAATTACATAATCACTATGTGTTGCAAATTAAAAAAAAATTACATTTATAATAAAAAAAAATAATACAAGGGAAATTAATTAATGGGTGAAATTGACAAAAATACAAAGATGGTATTTTAAGATGGTATTTTGGTCTCCATGTAAAAATAATTCTTTAGTTTTAATAGCTTTACATGTTTTTAGAGCAAATTATGATGGTAGTCCTTATACTTTGGTTCTTGTGGCATTTTGTCCCTATAATCTTAAGAGTTAATTACCTAAAAGTCTTATTTACAAATGTTATGGTAATTCAAGTCCTATTTAAGATATTTTAAATTAATAAGTCCTATTTAGTAAAATTAAGAATATTATCAGTTTTTTTTTTCTTCTAATTTTTAAAACTAAGAACATTATTAATTTTGCATAGTAATGTTCTAGATAATTGTTTCACTAACTGATGAAAAAATAAGAGCATGAGATTGAATGTTTTTACTCTTCTACTTATTGATTTGATTCAACTATCCAATAAAACCGAGAATATTAACAGTTTTTTTCAAGTTTTAAAACTGAAAACATGATCAATTTTTTCATTTTTAATTATTATTATTATTATTTTTTTTTTTTTTGAGTTTTGCACATCAATGTTCCATCATCATGCTCCTTTATAGATACAAAATTTTCATTTTTGCACAAAAATAATTCAGGTTTTTCAATTTATTCAAAAAGTGATTCATTTTTTTTTTTTTTTTTTTTTTTTGCATATAATTTTTTTTAATAGTTTTTTCAATTTGAAAGTTGATGTTTTAAAATTTTCAAAATCAAAATAAATGTCAAATTATCATGTTCCTTTAGAGATAATTATAAATGATGAACAATCATTGTTTTAAGGGCAATTCCAACGATTAAAAATTGAATAGGACTTGAAGGTCCAAAAAATCTTAGTTAGAACTTAATGGAGTATTGTAGCTCGACTTTTCGTGTTCCCTTTCGGAAGACGAATAATCCCTACAGTATCGAACTCTTGCGGTTCTGAGTCTGATCTCACAAGTGCAATGTGAAATAGATAAATACCAAAGAGTCCAAATCTAGCAAATCTTTTGGAAAATCGATTTTGAATCAAATTACCAAAAATAGACTGCTTTGCCAGATACAGAGTCACTGCCTAAATATTTTTTGGAGAATTTAGGAAACCCATGACTCATGCCAAAGGCCACGTGTCCGTGATCACCAAGATTGTCTTGGCTCAGGAGCTTAGGTACGAGATGCGAAAGTCATGAATTGAGCACCCTCGTTCGCCCGATCGAAGATCAGTCTCTACTAATCATGATATGAATCTTATTTACATTATATGCTCTTGTTCCGATTTATTAGGCTAGCATTACTATGTGATGCGCACACACACAAGCATAGACTAATTTGCAAGAATTGGAACACTTAATTCATATTTGTTTTGAAAATTGTTTTAAATATGTACCACTTGAAAAAGTGATCGCATATAAACATTACTCAAATTATTTCAATTCAAGCAACTAGCCTTCAGCCACAAGCATTTAAGCAGTTTATCAGATAAGCACTTAGCCTCATGGTAAGCATTCTAAATATGACAACATCAACATACAAATGCAATATGCTAAAGCGAAAATGCTCACCTAATACTCTGAGGCAAGCCAAAAGAAAAGAGTTAGAAAAATGTATGCTCTAACTAGTACAACATGACTAATGCAAGTTAGAAGGATGAACCGAGCCTCGGTACATCTAAGACAATGGATGCAAGGCATGAGAGATGCTACACAAAACATGATACCCTAATCTAACAATTATAAGCAAATAAATAAAAGGGAGAGAGACGTGAGGTTGGAAGACATGCACATTATTACAACATTTGCACCCTCACTCAGGAAGGTACAAATAGACTAACTAGCTAAGCTAATTACTACGAATTAACTAACTATTACAAACCTAAATGAATAAATTAACTAAGCTACTTAACTAGTTATTACAACAAATTAATTAACTATTCTAGCTAACTAATTATTACAATACGAAACGAATTAGCTATTACAAAGCCATTACTACAAGCACAACATTAATATTAACATCATTTCATGGATCCCGAGGATCAAGAGAGGGTTCATGCATGAATGTGTTTCTACCTGAAGGCCACTGTTCTGTTGCCAGATATCTCTATTGCATAGTAGAACACTTCACTGTTTTCCACTTTAAGACCAATTCTGTTCTACTTCAAAAGTACACTATTGGATTTTGCACAAGTGGTTGGCAGGCTAGAAGTGATGGCCTGCCGGCCACTGTTGCCCGGTTCTTTCTACTGCAACAAAGAGCAAACTGAGCAAGAGCAGGGTATTCTCAAGGGTTGTTTACACAACTTACCCCTTCTTAACATCAAACAGCTCAAAGAAGTGGTAAACTTGATTTACAAATCATCAATCAGCACAATTTCATTGCATGATGGCCTATGAACCAAAGTGTGCAAGTTTAATAAATACAACAAAACAAGACTCTCAAAACCACCTCCCTATCATGAATGATCACGGGAAGTAGTTGACAATAAATCTTGAGCAGTTTGCATCACTCATGAGTATGAAACGACTCATGACTCAAGGGTTCAATTAACGTCCAATTGAACCCAAACCAAATTATTATCTTGCCCTTTTTTAGTCACTAATTTTATTACTCCATTTTAGTTACCTTTCAATTCTTTAATCAATTAAGTCCAAAAGTGAGTTTAAGTTCTCTAAAGAAGGGAAGTGTCATACCAAGAGTTGGCTTAAGGAATAAGAGAGATGTCATGCCGTTGATAATGAACTCCTAAAAGGGATTAAACCATTAAGCATGACAGCCTCAATCTCAAGCTTAAAAGAACAATATGTTTGAAACAACTCTCAACGCAAACCAAAAGCCATGGAAGGAGGGAGGCTGCAGAGGTGATTAAAGGTGATCATAAGTAAGGAAAGCATAAAATAAATGCTATCAACTCAAATAGGATGGTGGCTAAGGCCTAAACCACAAAACCTATGAGGACAATTGCACTACAAGCATGCAATACAAGTTTCAAATGCAATGAACACTTAAAAATAGTCCTAAAACATGCTGGAATTAAGATAAAAGTAGCTAGAACAATAAGCTAAAACATAGAACATGCTAGGCTAGTAAGCAAGACACAAGGAATGAAGGTTAATCCCTCAAATTTTGGACATTTTAGCCACTAAAATAACTCTGAAAATTAGTGTTTAAAAGCTCAAAAAGAGATAGTGTAACGGTGGGAAACACAAAGGTGAAGGCCTTGAAAGCAAGGTGTAAAGAAAGGCGAACCACCCCTCAACCCTTATTGGCTATAAACCATAAGTTTCAGCCCAAAAATATAGAGTTTATACAACCCAAAAATAGTGGGAAACAGTAAGAAAATGAGTGATTAAAGCAAGTAGAGAAGCAAAGCTTTATACCTCTTGAAGAGGAGATCACTTTCAAACAACAAAACCACACTTGCACACCCTCAAGAGCTTAAGATAGGCTTAAAGGTACCTCAGCTCAAAGATGAAGAGGTTTGGTTAAGAGTGTATAGGCAAAGGTGTAAGAAATTTACAAGAGAGAGAGAATTGTAGAGAGAAAATATTTTGTTCCAAAATTTTCTAACCTTGAAAGCAAGAGGGAAGGTCCTCTATTTATAAAAAAAACATCACTCTCCCTCAGAAATATCAATACATTCACGTGCAAGAAGGTGCATGTATCTGTGCTAACAGCTGGCACAAGCTGGTAGAAAAATATTTGCAAAACACACTTGTGGTCGACAACCAGAAGCAGTGGCCGACAGCCAATAGAAGGGGCTGGCAGGCTACAAGAGGTTACAGGCTTGAAAAACTCTAGTTTTGGTCAAAAAAAATAAAGCAACAGGTATGTAGGGTTTGAAGGCTCAAAGCTATGGCATTCCGCTGAGGACCCCAAGCACTTAACAAGCATATACACTCATCATTGGGTGTGCAAATGGTGACGTCCAAGTCATAAGGGCAGTAAAAAATGGGGTGTCTACAGTTGCCCCTCTTTGACAGAACTCAGAGTCATGAAATGACGTGAGTGAATGTCAAAGCCCGAAGATGACCCATTTTGACAAGACTGTAAGACTTGGACAAACAATCGGAACAAAAATAAATGGTTACGCTCGCAAGCTACCTACGTATCCCTTTGCAAGGAATCAAACCAGCGTAGTTCTGGGGCAAGATACAAATGATATCCACAAAGAAAACTTTGAAAGATGGACTCACACGCTTCGCAAAGCCGGTTATTTTAAAAACTCATGATCAGACAAGATGATGCAATAAGCAATAACAAGTATGATAAGCAATAACAAGATAACAACATATGAAAGAGCAGCTTCAAACTTAAAACCAACACATGTTCCACGCAAAAAGATCTAAAGCACACTCTAACCTTACCAAAATGTGAGACGAGAAAAGAAAACACCGCTTGGGGTTGTGTTTCACGTGTCCCAATATAAAAGGAAAACCACTCGAGGTTACATTTCATGTGTCCCAAGATAAAAGAAAAACTGCTTAGGGTCGCGTTTCACACATCCTAAGATATAAGAGAAACTGCTCGAGGTTGCATTTCACACGTCCTGAGATAAAAGAAAACTGCTCGGGGTTGCGTTTCATGCGTCCCGAGATAAAACACACCGAGGGCTGTGCTTCACGCATCTTGAGATAAAAGATAAAAATCGATCGGGCTCGCATTTCACGCGTCCTGAGATATATAAGAAATCGCTTGGGCTCGCGTTTCACACATCCTAAGATAAAATAAGACCGCCCGGGGTTACATTTCACGCATCCTGAGATAAAAGAAGACTGCTCGAGGTCACATTTCACGTGTCCTAAGATAAAACACACCGAGGGCAGTGCTTCACGCATCCTGAGATAAGAGAAAATCGCTTGAGGTCACGTTTCACACGTCCTGAGATAAAATACACCCAGGGCTGCGCTTCACGCATCCTGAGATAAAAGAGAAAAATCGCTCGGGCTCGCGTCTCACACGTCCCGAGATAAAACACGCTCAGGGCCGCGCTTCACATGTCCTGAGATACAAGAGAAATTGCTCGGGCTCGTGTTTCACGCATCCTAAGATAAAACATGCCCATGGTCGTGCTTCACGCATCTTAAGATACAAGAGAAACCGCTCGGGTTCGCGCTTTACGCGTCCTGAGATAAAAAAATGCCCAGGGCTACGCTTCACACATCCTGAGATACAAGGGAAACCGCTCAGGCTCGCGCTTCATGCTTCTCGTGATAAAACATGCCCAGGGCCGAATGTGCGCGATAGATGCACAGAATGAACAAGTGCGATAGATGCACAAAGTGAACGTGTGCGATAGATGCACAAAGTGAACAAGATTACAAATCACCAATGTGATAGAAAACCAATGGATGCGGCTATTGAAAACATATGCAAGACCAGAAAGCATATACGAGTACACATTTTATGCACGAATCACGAGCGATGTAAGGCAAGGATGTGATATAAGTGTATATGAAAATGCATGTTCTATACAACAGAAGAGAACAAAGATGTAATTTGACAAAAAAAAAATGATATTCGGTGGTAACCTCTGTTTTACCTCTTGAAGGCATTGCAACATGCTCAAAAAGGATACACCTCATTCATAGTGGCAAGTGGCACACGTTCACACACCAGACATAGTTGCAAGCTCCCAAAACAGAACCTTCCATACATTACTGAGGAAGTAGAAGCAGATAACAACACTAGGACCTAACTGAGAGCCACTGGCCACCTGCCGGCCACTAGGAGAAACCGCCGGCCACCTGCCGGCCACTAGAAAACCTTGCCAGCCACAAATGTGGCTTGTCGGCCACCCGTGGCAGTTCGAGGCAGTTTGGAATTTTTGCTCATGGGTCTTTAAATATACATCAAGACACTTAATTTCCTTACACCCAAACATCTGAAATAGCTCTCCCTCTCTCTCTAGATGCTTCTTCTCTCTAGATTTGTGCTTTACACGTGCTTTCCAATGCCCCACGCAAACGTTTTTCGTAAAATCCTCTTGATTCTCTACATTTTGAACTGATCAGATTTTGATTTCGTTGCTTTTTCTTGGATTTTCACCACTTTAGGCTTGTTCCCCTCGAGTTTCTCTCGGGTTTCATGAACTTTCTCGGGTTTTGACTTTTTCTCTCATTTTCTCTCTCCTAGGGTTGACTTTTTCCAAGTTTTTCCTCTTCTCTCTATTTTCTTCACTTTTCACCTACTTTTCATCCATTTTCTTGATGGCGGACGATATGCCTCACGACGGAGCTCTTCCTGAGGTTCCACCTGTGTGTCCATCTATAGCCGAGGTAAAGGAGCTAACAGTTGCTGAGGCCGGCAAGGTGGCAGAGGACATTGAGGTTGACCTTGAGGCGGAGTTCGCGCCAGAGTTTGAGTCAGAGCCATTACCGCTGGGAGTGAGGCCTTTTGATCCGGCGACATATCATCCCTGCACACACATATTACCGCCTAGAGGCATTAGGCATTTTGGTGATTTCGCTCGTGGCGTAATAGAGGACTTCTTACTGAAGGAGCCAGATTCCCACTTTTCTTCCAACGCTACTGAGATATGAACTCTGTTTTCATGCATTCTTGCCTTTCCTTTAACTGCATTCTTGCACTGCCTTTCATCTGATTGCTCTTTCATCATTGCCTGATTCACTCATTTTCTCTGCCACAGGGAGACTCCCGTGGCTAAAGGGGGTATGGAGTGAAGTTATGATTTTAGCATTCATGTTCTTCTTGTTTATGTTGCTCATCTTCTTAAAGAGGAAACCAAAATTTCCAGATTTCATTATTTCCTTAAGTGTGGTCACCGAGACCCACTCTTGTCCAGCCTAGGCCAAGCATTGCATCTCGTGTTTGCTTATCTTGCATGATCATTTGCACGTAGGCTAACCATAGTACATCTTTGTTGACACCTTGTAACATCTCGGGTGGGCAACCCATATCTCAGCTAGGGAGACCACACCTCGGCCAAGAGGTGTGAAACCTCTACCACGACCTCTTGAGTTCGCCCAGCTAGGCCATTTCGGCCCAGCTCCTCTCTGTGCATCCATTTTTAGACCTGGTTTGTACCCAACATGCTTTTTCAAGAAGAAAAACATTGATTTAACTTACAGAACATGTTTTGCTTTGTTATGACTTGGTTTTGAGAAGAAATGCCAAGATCTATTCATTTGAAGTTTGTTTTGAGAGTGCATTACATAACCATCTTTGAGCATCTCTTATTGTCTTCTTGAAGTGCATTCAATGGGATTTACCATGTATTTGTATGTTTTGGATCCTTGCCTTAATTCCTGCGACCGAAGAGCTATTGTGAGTGGTATTTTTAATAAGTTATGTTATAACATTTTGGATAAAAGCTTTTCTTTGTTTTGGAAAAGTATTTGATCAAGCATGAATGATTATCCTTTAGTTTTTGTATCAAGTATTATATTGTTTTTGATGACATTCTTGAAAGGTCCTTGTGTACTAGGAGACTTTAATACAACTAGTATCTTTGTTTGAGATGTCTCCTTTCAATTTTTAGTTCGCGCCTTTGATGAAATAAAATAAGAATTTTATATATATGATGGAGCTACAATGACTCCCTACAAATAAGGAGTGACTCTAGCAGTCCCAAATTTAAGGAACCCGTTAGGCGATTTGTTGGAGAGGGTTTTTTTACAATCAACTCCTCAATTTAGCAAAAAATGAGGATAAGGATTCCGTTGGGGATGCTCTTAGATCCCTCCGTAATTCTTATGATGAAACTATCCTTTGCACTAACTTTATAGGTTGTCAACATTAGTTTCATTTTGAAAGTACATTAAATTTTAAATTTCATGACTTCTAATTTATATGTTCATTTTTAATGAAATTGAGCCCTAAAATTAACAGAGAATTCAGTTAAAACTCCCTTACAATAAAACATTTTATACATTAAGAACAAGTAAAACTTTTCCTTGAGAGGGCCAACATATACCATTGTTATCAAAGTATCTTTAGTGGTTAATTTCATATTTCAAATTTTATAACATATAAGTTTTGATTTAGATGTCAATTTTTAATAAAATTAGTATTTTTGAAATGCTCTTATCAAGATATATCAAACAAGATCCATAATGGTCACAAAATTCTAAAATAATAATAATAAAAAAAATTTTTTACTGTCCAAACTAATAGTATTAACAGTAAAATTTTACTTTATTTGATAATAAAATTTTGGGATTTTTTTTATGGTTTCAATTATTAAGATTTTATAGCATAAAAGGACATTCAATATTTTAATATTGTCGAAGGTCCCTCAAATTGATCCAGAGAAAATTTGACTTCACAGAGAAAATTCTGGACTTTCCAGGGAAATTTTGAAAATTTCTTTGACCTTCCCTAAACTTTGCACTATAAATTTCTCTGGCCTTTCCTTCTCTCCAAAGAAATTTTTTTCTCCAGCCTTCCTTATACTTCCCGCTCTCCAGAGAAATTTTGGAAAATAATTTTCTCTGGCCTTCCCGGCCTGCCTTGGACTTCCCACAAAATTAAATTTCTCTGGCCTCCTATTCCTTGGACTTCCCACAAACCTCTTAAAGTGTATCTATGAAACAATATCAAACAGAACACAAATCAATTTACATATCAGTTTAGCAGACATGACCACCACAAAATTGGATCCCGAACTAGTTCTCAAATTTCTCAAAATCAGATCAATCACCATCGGAATCAATGATTCCAGTATTAGAACACAAGCCCATCCCAAATCATTCACTCTTTCACTCTTCTCCGACCTGTTATCCACCAGAAACATCTCCGAAATCACCTCCAAAACAAACCTCACTAGATCGACACAATTAGCTAGGGCAACCGACATTTGAGCCCTTATTAAATCTAATTCCTTTTTCCTAACCGTCACAAACCTCTAGAAACCCTCTGCGTCCATTTTCGTGCACAAATTCCTCAGTTTCAGGAGCAAATCCTCACTGTCATCAACTTCGCCTTCTTCACCGCCGTCGCTGCCGCCGATGGCATCGAGAGCGACCGCCTTGCACTGCTGAACCTTGTTGAGGGCGGCAGAGACATAATTGGCGATTGTGACCTTGCAATTCTCAAGGACTTACAGGGAGTCCTTGGTCTGAGATTCGAGAGTTTTGATCTTGTTCATCACAACCTCGAACTACTTTAGGAGGTTTTGCTCGAGAGACGAGACAGATAGAGAAAGATTCGATAATGGAGAAGTTGGTAGGGAGAGAAGTCAAATTTCTTTGTGTGGGGTTGAAGGACCTTAGACATTATAAAATAATATTATGGATCTCTTCCATTACTAAAAATGGGAGAGGGACCTTACACTAATTTCCCTAAGATTTTACTATCTAATTTTAGAATTTCAATGTGTTAACACATAATCTATTATTTATATATATCAAATATCTATCTACATACCTTTCTAAAAAAAGAAAAGTAACTATCTACATAAATAATTCATTGAAGAGCTAGTACTTATTTGGGTCATCTACCATATACTTCTCAAATGGGATGTAACACATGCGCGCTATGACATTTTATTGTGTTGATACCACAAAATATCACAATCAAATCATTTTCACTCGTAACTACAATGGATCATAACCAGTTATCACTTGAAGCATAATTAAAATAACCACAATATGTTATAACCAACATCATAATTAGTTATAATCAAGTCAAAACTAATGGTCATAACCCAATATCACTTGATGCATAACTAAAAATCTCTTTAGTCATAATGAAAATAATAATCACAAGAGCCTATAACCAAATCATAACTAACACCACAATAAATCATAAATATTTGCACCACAACGCTTATGTGAAAAGTGGGTGTAATAAGAAAAATATTGGGTGTAAAATTATTGAAATGATCTGTTTCCAGTTCTTATTTTTGTTTTATTTTCAATAATAAAATCATTCTGTTAAATCTACCTGAAAATATTGTCACATTAATAGAGGGAGAGAGTATTCTATACAACAAGTATTTCACATCATTTTATCTCCAAATGCTACAACAAATTAAAGTTTTAAAGATAAAAATTTAGAGACAAAATTACATTTTAGGAACGAAATATTTTTGTTACTAAAAGTATCATTATTGTAATTTTAGTGACAAAATTAGATATTTAGTGATTAATTACTATATTTTTTGGACCAAAATTTTTTTAACATCCCGAAGTAATAACACCAACCCACATCATAATATTTCATAGAATTGATCACTAGCATTATATTTAACATTCCATTTATACTCCTTAATCATACAAAAGATGACATATGCGTGTATACATTCATAAATCCTAGATCCTAGATCCGAATCTATAGCATATGACATGTGTACATGAATTGAAATAAAAGGAGAATCAAATAATGTTATACCCAAATGGCTACATCTTTCCAAGTCAATGCTTGGGTACAATAAAAATGAGTCCAACTCAATATAGTTAAAGCCCAAGGCTTGCACAAAAATAATTACATCAAAAGAAACAAAATAAACTCTTGGCTCCAAGTCCCCCTAAGCTATGTCCTTGGTGAAAGCAAATCATTAGCACCTGAAAGTTATTTTCTATATAGCATGAGCTAAAGCCTTGTAGAGATGCCTTAACACAAGGTATAAATCTTAACGAAGTCATAAAGTGAATGCATATGTATGCCATTTGTCAAACATTTTACATCTCCATCTCAAAACAATGCAATGTCAGGATTATATGTCAATTCATGAAAAATGTCCTTTTACATTAGAAAACAGGACAGTGGATACAAAACACTGGAAATCTAGTAGGCTATTTAATCACTACCAAAGCCATTTTACCGGTACTAACCGGAAGGATCGGCACCTAACTGTGTGGTTTTTGGACTTTTACCAAGGACACACAGGCCAACATAATAACCACAACCATAACCTCCTAACTAGATTCGCCAAGGAATTCACCCATTTTTCTCAAAAACAATACATTTTTAATGCTTAAGTATGAAACAATGCTCAATGCAAAATGTATGAGTAATTAGTTTCAATTCACCTAATCCTTATGCAATTTCTACAATAATCAAAGATATCCTTCACAGATAGCCCACAATAGATATTTCTACTCAACAGATAATTTTCTAACAATAGATATAATCTCATTAATTTCAAAATGGGAGCAATATAACATATCCAACTCTACTCTCATTAATCAATAGATGCATTCCTCTTATCTTTTTAAAACCAAACATCTTTTCCCTTTTCTTTCATAAATTAAATATCAATGATTTTTGAAACAAACCTCCTTTACTTTCAAAATCATATTTAAGCAAGGAAATTCCAACATTGCAACAATAAACACATCTCCACAACATTTCTCAAGAACCAATTTGAAAATCCCATTTTTACATTTCAAAAATCAATCCCTAGGTTTAACCAAAATCTCCAAATCACTAAATCTTTTCAATGAGCAAATAACTAGGCTAAGAATCATTCCAAAGGCTGAAGAAATCCCTACCTCAAGAATAGAAAAGGAAGAGAGCAAGGGTAAAACTTTGACGGAGCTGAAAACAAGATCCTTCCCGAGTAGAATAAAGTTTTTGGCGAGCTCTACCTTTTCTCCAAAGAGCTATGGTGATCAATGGGTGATGGTGTATTTGAGGTTTTAAGGCAAGAACTAGAGAAAGAAAGGGAAGAAATTAAGGTTAGAGATGTTTTAGAGAAAAGAGAGAGAGAGAGAGAGAGAGAGAGAGAGAGAGAGAGAGATGAAAAAGTGATTAAAATTTTCCTTTTCTCAATTTGATATACGCATAGATCGCTTGAGTGACTAAAACACTATTTGAGCAACCAAGACACTGCTCGAGCGTACAATGACCCCCTCCTAGAAGTTTTGCAGATTGTAGAAGACCGATCGAGCACAAGAAATACCGCTCGAGCGAAGATCACCCTACTCCTAGAAGTTTTGCAAACCTACAAAATACTGGGAGATCTCAAAGACTACTCGAGCGACCAAAACACCGCTTGAGCGAACAAGTAGAAGACTGGACAACAACACTTTTAAAAAACTAACTTCCAATATGTTTCAAACACAACCAACACTCAATTCAACCACCAACAAGATGAAAATGGCATGAACAGCAATTAAAGGCACGAAATCTTGGATCCAAGAGCAAAAAATGGATCAGGTCTAAACCGAAACTGTTATAATTTTAGTCTCAAAAAATAAATCCTTTTAGGTAAATTATGACTTGCACCCATGTACTTTGCACCAAATCCCATTTTGGTCCCTACACATGAAATTGTGACAATCAACTCCTTGCGCTTCTGGTTAAGTGTCAGTGTCCCCTCCTTTTTTTTATTCTACAGTATAAGTCTTTAATATAAGTCAGTAATATGGGAAAAAGAGGCAAATCACCCCCATTTCCTGCTAATACACATTTCATCCCAAAATTTGTATCAAATTATGACTATATTTGGCTAAAACAAAACACAGATTGCAAACGATTAAGGAGATGAATTAGGATTTTATAAAAATTGGAATGACGAAACTCTTATTTCTACAGTAACACGGTCTTCATTTTATTTCTCTTCGTTTCTCTTCAATTTCTCTGTTGCCTTTTTTCATTTTAAAAGCTTTATTTTCTCGCATCGTCATCCCTATTTTTAACATATGAACATATAAATTGTATTATATAATTTTCACATGCTTATCATGTGCGACAAAGTATGTGTTGATTGGAAAAGTGAATGATTTTTCCTCCATTGCCCTTATTTTGTAGTCACATGTTTGTCACATGATTAAATTTGTTGAAGACTTAAACAATGGACTAAGAGCAATGACGAATCCAAGATTAAAAATATATATATATATTGAGGAGGGAGGGAATACACATGTAACTTCTCATTTTATGAAATTATCTTACTATTATTAGTATAATATACATAATTTTACAATTTTTGGGGGTGCAACCTGTTAGAAATGGTTTTGGAAAATATATTTTTTCCTTAACTTTGGTCTAATTTTTAGGTGGGACCCATGCGCCAAAGTTGGCGAGTCTAAGTGGTAACGCATTCTATGCCGCATTGTAATTCACGTGGTATATTTGGTTGCTCAAAACCATTATCGAGTGAATGGGAAATTGAAGCCAAAGAGAGTTCCATGAAAATGGTGTTTTTGGTAAAATTTCCTAAAGGTTTGAATAAAGGCTTGTCCCACATTAATTTGGTGGGAAACTTTGAGTGGGTTTATAAGGCTTGGGGTTGGAACTTAGGGTAGGCCCCAAGGGGCATTCAAGTTTTGTAGAGAAGGAGGTTGTGGGCAAAGTGGGCTAGACCCATTGGACCCAAAATAAACACACCCACGCGCCACCGTTCGATCGGTTGAACAGGCTAGGCTTGGGCACGGGTGCATGGTATGTGGTTGGGTTAGGCTTGTCCAGCCCAATACCTATCTTTTTGGGCCAAAAACATTTGAATTTTATTTTCTAAAATAAAATTCTAATTTTTTGGAATTTGAATTTTGAAAATTAATTTCAAATTTGGCTCTGGTTTTATTTTCCCCACCCGGACAGATTCAAATCTGTACAATACAGGTCTTATCTATTCATAATTTGAACCCAACAGATTTGTATCTGTTTATTCAAATTGAATAGGAACCATACTTGTTCATTCAAATTTGTACCTGTTTAATTCTAATTAAACAACCACCACTCCATCTAAAAATAGGCAGCCCCTCGTTTGATGTTTTAACTTCAATTTTCTTCCAAAATATTCTGCAATTTCTCTCTACATTTTGCTGCATTATTTTCTTGTGAGAAAGAGTGTAAACACAAAGTTTGTTCGTTGTGAAAACAATTTGTAGTGCTACTATTGTTTGTTGTTGATCAGTTTATCTTGGGAGATAGCCATTCACATTCTGAAAGCACTGTGGAAAGGACGAATCTGTCTTAAGGACACAGTGTTAAACACTGGACTTGATTAGAAAATTTGTTCAAGAAATTAATTTGGTAAGTAATTAATCTATTTTCAGTTTTATTATTTTTCTATTTCAGATTTTCATTTTGTTTTTGTAACAAAATAAAAATCTATTTTATTTATTTTATTTTATTTTCTGGTTTAATTTTTGTAATCAAACAAACTCTCTCATTTCCTTTATTTCTTCTGTATTCCCTTTGTTGTCAAGTACATAAACAGAATTTATTTTTTCAAATACAATGAAGATTGTCCAACAATCTTAAGACATAATCATTTTTTGGTGTCTTCATTGTATTTAATTTTCTGTGTTTTCATAAAGTGATATCGAGATGGAAAATACAAATAGTAGTAATATACTGTTTGACAAATAGTAGTAATATACTGTTTATTTTATTTGACACCTAGTAGTAATATACTGGTGTCATTAACAATTACAGAATATTAATTTGTGTTATAGAAAATTATTGTGGTATTTTATTTTTATAGTTTTAGTAACAAGGAAAATAAAATTATTTTGTGTTATAATTTATTTTCTGGTTTTAGTAACTAGAAAATTAATTTGTGTTTTGGTTTTTTCTGATTTTGTTAATCAGATATTATGGCTGCTGAAAGTAGTACTCCAAATCCAATCTTTACAACGATTCTGGTCCCTATCCAGAACTATGTTCAAGTTTCGATAAATCATGGAGCAAAATCAGAAAAAATTAATGGCACTAAGTTTAAGAGATGGCAGCAGAAAATGTTGTTCTATCTCACAACTATAAATTTGGCCCGGTTTCTCCACGAAGTGGCTCCAGTACTTAGAGAGAATGAAAGTGATTGGCAAGTTGTTGCCGCTGTGGACGCTTGGAAGCATTCTAATTTCCTGTGCAGAAACCACCTATTCAATGGCCTTGACAACATGCTGTATAATATTTATAGCCCTCTGAAAACAGTAAAAGAATTATGGGATTCTTTGGAGAAAATATACAAGACAGAGGATGCCGGTACAAAGAAATTTGTTGTCGGTAAATTTCTAGACTTCTTATGGTAGATTCCCAAACAGTAATTTCTCAAGTTCAAAATTTTCAAATAATTTTGCATGATATTCATTCTGAAGGTATGTCTTTTAGTGAGTCTTTCCAAGTCGTTGCTTTAGTGGAAAAGTTACCACCGGCTTGGAAAGATTTCAAAAATTATTTAAAACATAAATGCAAAGAGATGACCATGGATGAATTGATTGTAAGACTAAGAATTAAGGAAGATAACTGAAAGGCTAAAAAGAGGACTGGTAAAAATCCCATTGAGTCCAAGGCTAATGTGGTTGAACAAGTGCACAAACCACATAACAAAAAGAGGAAGTTTACTGGAGATGGTCCTAAACAAGGCGACAACAATGGCACTAAGAAGTTCAAAGGAACATGCTATAACTGTGGCAAGACTGGACATCAAGCTTCTGACTGCCGCCGCCCTAAGAAGGATTGTGGAAGTACAAGCAAGAAGACTACCAATCAAGCCAATGTGACAGAACTGGATTACATCTCTAACGGGGTAAATGACATCAATCTCTTTGCTGTGGTGTTTGAGGCTCTATTGATCGGAAATCCCAAGGAATGGTGGGTTGACCCTAGGGCAACTTGACACATTTGTGCGGACAAGAAGATGTTCACTATTTACAAAGAGACTACAAATGGTGAACAACTTTTCATGAAAAATTCTTCTACTTCTACTGTGGTTGGACAAGGAAAGATGATCTTGAAGATGACATCAGGGAAAGAACTTACCCTCAACAACGTACTACATGTACCAAACATCCAGAAGAATTTAGTTTCTGGTTCTTTGTTAAGTAAAAATGGTTTTAGGCTTGTGTAGCAATCTAGTTTTGCCACTTCGCTGAGTATGTCGGGGATCAAGCTACAGGGTCACCATGGGGTCCAGAAGCAGTGCCCTTGCGGGTCCAAGGGCAATGCCTCTGGCGAGATCGAGTCTCCTGATAGCTCATAGGTCCAGAGGGCGCCTTGGCAGGTCCTAGGGAAGTGCCCTAGCGAGGTTGAGGGGTATCACCCCTGAAGCAAAAATGCAAAATACATTCAAAGTTGTTTGTCCACTCGAGCGGGAGAGCAAAGGCACGCGTCGATTTCGGGGAGAGCAATTGCACAATGCTAAAAGCGGTCAAAAGGAGTGAGGTGCGGTGTGTTGGTGAGATCCGAATTTTTTTCCTTTTCTTCTCTCTTTAGGCTGAAGTTGAATCACTTTTGTATATCTCTCTCTCTAAAAACATTTCCTCTCCCTTCTCTCTACATTTCCTACCAAAAACCTCACAAGATTTTTGATTTCTTCAAATCCTTTGGGATTTGGACCTAAGTTCTTCGTCAAAGTTGGTTAGCTCCTCGAGGGCTTCGTTGTGTGCAGTGAAGATCGAGTTTCGACACCGTTGATTTTGGGGGTTTCATCTCATTTCTTCTTCAAAACTTGACGTAGGGATTTTCTTAGAGTTGTATATATATTTTTGCAAGACCTTTATGATTTTCAAAATCATCCTTCGATAGCTTTGAAAATTGATTGTTGATTCAAGTAGTTGAGGGATTTTGAAAGTGGGTTTGTCTCTTGTTCCTTTAAAATGATCTTATGGGTTTTGATCTTCGTTGATTGAAGAAAAGATGATTTTGGAAAGTTTTCTTTCAAAAGATTTGAGTTGTATAGTTTTGGTGAGAAAACCTAGAATTTGGGATTTTTTTAAAAAAGACTGAAAATCCATGAATGATATTGTTATATTTATTTTGTGTGTCAAAATAAATGGATGTTTGAAAATTTTCTTATTTATATTTATATAAATGATGAATTTCAAGGAATGTGAGAATTGTTGTTCATTTTGGAAATTATTATTCAAAACGTTGAAATAGTCTTGAAATAACTAATTGTTGAGGATACTTGAAAAGAGGGAATTGTGTTATTCCTTGGATGATGAATTAGAATAAAAGTATTTATATTCATCTTGTGTTATTGGCATATCAATTCATTTGATTACATTAAACTTTGAAAGTTGATTTGAAAACTTGCATTGAGAAAAGAATGTTGAGAAACAAGTTTCGATGAATTGGTTTTGGGGTAAATACGGTGGTAAGTCTTGATAGGTGGTGTAGATGAAATTGAATAGGTGTCGAGCCTTCTAGTTAATATTGCTAAAATTGACAAATTATAGGTGTTGAGCCTTCTAGTCAATGCTGGTAAAAATGACAAATTAGTAGTACTTGTATAGTCTACTTGTAGACACCGTTGAAATTGTGTGATATCATTGAGCATGATGGTTTTTCAAAAGATGAAAATGTGATTTATTTTAAAAAAGGGCATAGCATGGCATGTGTATTTCATCTCTTGAGACTTGTATAAAATGTATATACTTTGTTAAGAATTTCTTACTGGGCTTTATGCTCACCCTACGGGATTTTTGTGTAAGAAAAGATGTGGTGATCCCACCCAACTAGGGGCATGGAAGTATGTGTGTTGGGAGTACAATGCTCTCATTTTACTGTGACTCAGTGTGTAAACCAAGGGCTATGTTTATGTGGGTTTGAATAATTGTTTTGTGTAATTAGGCTCAAGCCTTGGAAACTTGTAAACCCTTGGGGGTATTTATATGTTTATTTACTTGTTGTTGGATTAATGTATTGTTGCATGAAGAACTATTGTATCATGTAATGTAAGTTTGAAGATTTATATTCGGTTTTCCTTGAAAGAGCCATGATTTTTGTATTATCATTTGGGCTAGAAATTTGGGGTGTTACAACATGGTGTCAAAGCTACTATGTTTAAATACTTGGAGCTCGTGGGAAGTGGTTGTTTAACCACAATGGTTTCATTTAGCATGCTTAAGAAGTGTTATGCATTTTGTGACTATGTGACAAGATGCTTATGTGACTAAATGGATATGGGATTGGACTTTTGGGATATTGTTTGCACCTATTAAATTCCTTGAGGTCTCATTAGAACGGTATTTGATCAATACTCGTTCTAATAAGAATTCTTAGTTTTTCGTAGGATGGATTTCATCGTAAAAGAATAGTCCGTATGTGTTTACATGACTAAGTGCTGATGTGGAGTGAAATTGAATTGTGTATATGGTAGAGAAATATATAGAATTGTTGTAGTTGAACGTGTGAGTCAAGTTACGAGTACATGTGAGTTAATATGCTAAATTATTTCTCTTGTGTCCTTTATTAGGATGTTAGGAAGGGGTCAAGTCCGTGGTGGTAGAAGTGGGAGGTGTGGTAGGGCTCGCCGAGGTGTGCATGAGGTACCGATCCATAGGGTTCTGGTGCAAGAAGAAGGGTTCGGCCAAGCTAATATGGCCGAGCAAGCAGGCCAAGCTAATATGGCCGAGCAGGTGGGACAAGCTTGTCAAACCGCAATGGGGGCCCCAGCTAGAGAAATGGCAGGGGCTTTAAGAGAGTCTATGAACTTGTTGAGGGTGGAGAATCAAGCCCGAGAGAACACCATGGAGTCAAGGGCGAGTTTCCTTACTAGAGAGTTCTTGCGGGCCAAACCAGATGAGTTCCATGGTGGCCCCGAGCCCAAGAAAGCGGATGAGTGTCTCGAACAAACTGTGAAGACATTTGAGATAATTCACATCGAAGATAGTGAACTAAGAGTGACTCTAGCGAGTTACTACCTTAAGGGAGACGCAGGTCAATGGTGGAAATATGCCAAGGGTAGAGTGGAGCCGACATGGGAAGCCTTTGCGATTGCTTTCCAAGATAAGTACATACGTCCCACTGCTAGAGAGAGACTGAGGCAAGAGTTTAAAGACCTAAAACAACTCGACATGCCCGTAGCCGAGTTTGAGGCAGTCTTCTCTAGTTTGTCCAAATTTGCACCAGAGTTGGTTACAACAGAAGAGCGCCGTTGCATTCAATTTGAAAAGAAATTGAAAACAAAAATTATGTTCAAGCTTGTCGGAAATATGATTCGGGAATGTGACCGTCTTGTGGAGATAGCGACATACATAGAAATTTCCATACAAGCTGAGGAGGAGAGGCTTCGGAGTTCGAGATCTAAGGGCCAAGAGTCTTAAGGAGACTATAGGCAGAACAAGAAGAGCAGGAACACCTATCCATCCCAGTCCCAACCACAGCAGTCTAGATCCACTTTTCCTTTGCTTAGTGTGGGCCCAGGAAAAAGTGTATCGAGTTACTTCTCGTGTTTCAAGTGTGGCCAACCGGGTCACAAAGCCTTCTCATGCCCACAGAAGGGAGGAGAACAGTTAATATTACCACCACCTAACCGATCTCAAAGTCAGTCTCAGTCTCAGAATAAAGGTCAAGGGTTTAATTGTTATTTATGTGGTCATCCGGGGCATATGAAGAGAACTTGCCCACAGTTGGGAGGCGCATCTGGCGTATCAGGGTCGAGGCAAACTCAGAGCCACCAGCAGCCTCAATCAGTCCAAGTTTCGCAAGTTAATCAGGGAGCCGCTTCGGCTCAGTCAATACAACAGGCCTATGCTCCGAGAGAAGAGCAAGTCAATCAGGGGCCACAGAGGCACATATATGTTGTTACCGTGCCAGAGTAGTTGCCAGAATCCTCAGTTGTGAGAGGTATTTTTGTTGTGTGTAATTCTTTGGCTAATGTATTGATAGACATAAGTGCGTCTCATTCATTTATATCTATTGCATTTGCTTCTGCATTAGGGTTAGAGGTAGCACGGTTAGTGCCTCCACTCAGAGTAGAGTCACCTATTAGGGGTACAGTTGATTTAGACCGGGGTTGTCGTGATTGTGAAATAAAAGTTGCCGGGCGTTGACTTTCGTTTTCTTTTGTGTTGCTAGATATGTCGAGTTTTGATGTCATTTTAGGCATGGACTGGTTGTGTTCTTATCAAGTCGTGATTGATTGTTACCATTAGAGAGTTATAGTGTGCACTTTGGGTGATGATCGTTTCTATTTTCAAGGGAACCGAGTTGATAGAGCCTTGTCGCCAGTTGTTGACCCTTGTAATAGGAGCAAGCTTAGTGGCCGTCTTGCAACTCTCTTGGATAGTGAGAGTGACAGGGCTCGTGTTGAGTTACCAAGGATAGTTTGTGAATACCCGGATGTCTTTCCAAAAGATCTTCTTAGTTTACCACCTCACCGGGAGATCAAGTTCTCCATTGAATTAGTGCCTGGCACAACACAACATCGATTTCCATGTCACCGTATAGATTTGCACCCACCGAATTGCATGTGTTGAAGATTCAACTCCAAGAACTTTTAGACAAGGGCTTCATTCGCCCTAGTTCATCGCCTTGGGGAGCGCCGACTCTCTTTGCGAAGAAGAAAGATGAGTCATTGCGGTTGTGTATTGATTACTGCAAGTTGCATAGAGTTACAATTAAGAACAAGTATCCTCTATCCAGAATAGATGATTTGTTTGACCAACTTAGAGGGTCTCATTGCTTCTCAAAAATAGATTTGAGGTTGGGGTACCATCAATTGAGAGTCTGGGAGGAGGACACTCAGAAGACGGCCTTTCGTACTTGTTATAGCCACTATGAATTCCTTGTAATGCCTTTTGGGTTGACCAATGCACCGACTTCCTTTATGGATTTGATGAACATAATTTTTTTGGAATACTTTGACCATTTTGTGGTTGTCTTCGTGAACGACATCTTGATTTATTCAACCTCTAAAGAGGAACACGAGATTCACTTACGGGTAGTGCTGGGTTTACTTAGTGAGCACCAATTGTATGCCAAATTTGAAAAATGCGAGTTTTGGTTAACAGAGGTGAAGTTTTTGGGGCATGTAGTGTCTAGAGATGGAGTGACTGTGGACTCCTTAAAGATAGATACCGTACAGGATTGGGAACAACCCAAGATTGTTTTTGAAATCTAGAGTTTCTTGGGATTAGCAGGGTATTACCAACGTTTTGTAAGGGACTTCTCTAGACTAGCTGCATCTTTGACTAGGTTGACTAGAAAGGGTATTAAATTTGTGTGGAATGAGGCATGTGAAAAGTCATTCCAAGAGCTTAAGACTAGATTGACTACCGCACTGGTTTTGATAATTCCGAAAAGGGGTTTGAATTACACTGTCTATTGTGATGTGTCTGGGGATGGACTTGGTTGTGTTTTGATGCAAGAGGGAAAAGTTGTCACGACAATTGAAAACTCATGAGAAAAATTACCCCACCCATGATCTAGAATTAGCAGCGGTGATTTTTGCTTTGAAAATTTGGAGGCATTACTTGTATGGTGAGAAGTTTGAGGTTTTCTCCGATCATAAGAGTCTAAAGTATTTGTTTTCTCAAAAAGACTTGAATTTACAACAATGGAGGTGGATGGAATTTATGGAGGATTATGACTTTGAGTTACATTATCATCCAAGGAAGGCCAATGTGGTGGCCGATGCCTTGAGTCAAAAATCTGTGAGTAGTTTGGCAAGTGTGGCCATTCGGGAATAGGATATGCTAGATGCTATTGGCAAGTTTGAATTGTACTTGGGTGAGTCCGGAGGGAGTGCTACCATGTTTACTTTGAATGCTCAACCTACCTTGGTTAGTAGGGTCATAGAGGCACAACGAGGAGACCGTGATGTGGAATCAATCCGTGTTAAGATTTCCAATGGAAAGGAAGAGAAAGGTTTGAATGTTAACTCAAATCTGAGTGTACGTTACCTAGACCGTTTGTTTGTACCAGAATGCTGTAGAGAGGAAGTACTTCGGGAGTTCCATCACTCACGCCTTGCGGTACACCTAGGAGGCACTAAAATATATCATGATCTTAGTCGTCAGTTTTGGTGGAGGGGTATAAAACGGGATGTCGCTTTATTTGTATCGAAGTGCCTTACTTGTCAACAAGTGAAGGCCAAACACCAAAGACCAGCAAGTTTGTTACAACCCTTACCGATAGCCGAGTGGAAATGGGAGTGTGTTACCATGGATTTTGTAGTTGGGCTTCCTAGAACACAATGAGGCAATGATGCCGTTTGGGTAATTGTTGATAGGTTGACTAAGTCTACCCATTTCATTCCGATGTGCACCAGCGACTCAGTTGAACGCTTGGAAAAGTTGTACATTAGAGAGATAGTTCGACTTCATGGAGTCCCTGTGACTATTGTGTCGGATAGGGATCCTCGTTTTACTGCCCGGTTATGGGAAAGCCTTCAAGAGGCGTTGGGAACTAAGTTGACTCTTAGCACTGCTTATCATCCTCAAACCGATGGACAGTCGGAATGTACCATTCAGATTTTGGAGGACATGCTTAGAGCTTGTGTCTTTGATTTTAAGGGGCCTTGGGAAAGGCACTTACCATTGATTGAGTTTGCTTACAATAATAGTTACCAAGCTAATATTGGGATGGCACCATTTGAGGCCTTGTATGGCCGACCTTGTAGATCATCGGTTTGTTGGGCCGAAGTGGGTGATGCATCGTTACTGGGTTCGGAAATTGTTAGATAGACAACCGAGAAAGTTGTTCTCATTCGGAAGAGGTTAGCTACGGCCTAAAGCTGACAAAAGAGTTATGCTGATAAGAGGAGACAACCTTTATCTTTTGAAGTTGGTGACCATGTGTTTCTAAAAATCTCACCAAGGCGGGGTTTGATGAGATTTGGTAAGAGTGGTATATTATCTCCAAGGTTCATTGGGCCTTTTGAGATCTTAGAGAGAATTGGGGAAGTGGCATACTGGTTAGCTTTACTGCCATAACTTTTGGGAGTTCACAACGTATTTCATGTAGCTATGCTTAGGAAGTATAAACCCTGACCCTTCTCATGTACTTGATTGGGCTGACTTGGAGGTAGATGAGGATGCCTCTTACGAAAAACGACCGGTTCAAATATTAGATACCCGGGAGCAAGTGTTACAGGGCAAAACTATACCATTGGTAAAGGTGTTGTGGAGACACCATGGGGTTGAAGAAGCGACGTGGGAACGGAGGCGGAAGTCTACTCCAAATATCTAGATTTATTTGAAAATGCTTAAGTTGCTTTTCTTTGTAATATTTCCTAGTGTTGAAGGAAACGTATTTAAAGTTGTTAACCAGATGTTGATATGTGCGTTGTTGTTTTAAGCATATAGTTGTTTAGAGTTGCCATTACTTTTTGGGAAATTCCATGTTTATGCGTATTTAGGAGGTTGTTGTTAATGAGATAGCCATGGTGGAATTTGGTTGAGAGTTAACATTGTGATTTGAAAATGAAATAGCATGATTTTGATCGATAGAAACCCTTTGTTTCGGTAGTTTGATTTGAAATTTCGGGACGAAATTCTTTAAGGGATGAAGGTTGTAGCGATCCCAGTTTTGCCACTTCGCTGAGTAAGTCAGAGATCAAGCTGCCGGGTCAACTCGCGGGGGTCCAGGGAGAAGCGCCCCTTGCGGGTCCAAGGGCAGCGCCCTGGCAGGGATCAAGCCACCCGGTCAGCTCGCAGGGGTCCAGGGGGTAGCGCCCCTTGGTAGGTCCTAGGGAAGCGTCCTAGAGGGGTTGAAGGGTAGCACCCCCGAAGCAAAAATGCAAAATGCATTTGAAGTTGCTTGTCGGCTAGAGCAGGAGAGCAAGCCGCACATGCGGATTTCAAGGGAAAGCAGCTTGCACAATGCTAAAAAGGCAGGTGCGGGAGTGAGGTGCGGTGGGTTGGTGAGATCCGAAATCTTTCCCTGTTCTTCTCTCTTTAGGCTGAAGTTGAGTCACTTTTGTATATCTCTCTCTCTAAAAACATTTCCTCTCCCTTCTCTCTACATTTCCTTCCAAAAACCTCACAAGATCTTTATTTCTTCAAATCTTTTGGGATTTGGACCTAAGTTCTTCATCAAAGTTGGTTAGCTCCTCGAGGGCTTCCTTGTGTGCGGTGAAGATCGAGTTTCAACACCGTTAATTTTGGGGGTTTCATCTCATTTCTTCTTCAAAACTTGAGGTACGGATTTTCTTAGAGTTATATATATATATATTTGCAAGATCTATATGATTTTCAAAATCATCTTTTGATAGCTTTGAAAATTGATTGTTGATTCAAGTAGTTGAGAGATTTTGAAAGTGGATTTGTCTCTTGTCCCTTTAAAATGATCTTATGGGTTTTGATCTTCGTTGATTAAAGAAAAAGATGATTTTGGAAAGTTTTCTTTCAAAAGATTTGAGTTGTACAGTTTTGGTGAGAAAACCTAGAATTTGGGGATTTTTTTAAAAGAGACTGAAAATCCATGAATAATATTGTTATATTTATTTTGTATGTTAAAATAAATGGATGTTTGGAAAATTTCTTATTTATATTTATATAAATGATGAATTTTAAAGAATATAAGAATTGTTGTTCATTTTGGAAATTATTATTCAAAACGTTGAAATAGTCTTGAAATGACTAATTGTTGAGGATACTTGAGAAGAGGGAATTGTGTTATTCCTTGGATGATGATTTGGAATAAAAGTATTTATATTCATCTTGTGTTATTGGCATATCAATTAATTTGATTATATTAAATTTTGAAAGTTGATTTGAAAACTTGCATTGAGAAAAGAATGTTGAGAAACAAGTTTCCATGAATTGGTTTTGGGGTAAATATAGTGGTAAGTCTTGACAGGTGGTGTAGATAAAATTCAATAGGTGTCGAGCCTTCTACTTAATACTGGTAAAAATGACAAATTATAGGTGTCGAGCCTTCCAATCAATGCTGGTAAAAATGACAAATTGGTAGTACTTGTATAGTCTACTTGTAGACACCGACCTAGGGATTACCAGAGTCGTATTTACCGCTCTTGAAATAAATTTTTAAGTTTTGAACAATTAAAATTGCATGATATCATTGAGCATGATGGTTTTCAAAAGATGAAAATGTGATTTATCTTAAAAAAGGGCATAGCATGGCATGTGCATTTTATCTCTTGAGACTTGTATAAAATATATATACTTTGTTAAGAATTTCCTACTGGGCTTTATGCTCACCCTAAGGGATTTTTGTGCAAGAAAAGATGTGGTGATCCCACCTAACTAAGGGCGTGTAAGTATGTGTGTTGGGAGTATAATGGTCTCATTTTGCTGTGACTTTGTGTGTAAGCCAAGGGTTGTGTTTGTGTGGGTTTGAATAACCATTTTGTGTAATCAGGCTCATGCCTTGGAAACTTGTAAACCCTTGGAGGCATTTATTTGTTTATTTACTTCTTGTTGGGTTAATGTATTGTTGCATAAAGAACTATTGTATCATGTAATGTAAGTTTGAAGATTTATATTCGACTTTCCTTGAAAGAGCCATGATTGTTGTATTATCATTTGGGCTAGAAATTTGGAGTGTTACAACTTGTATTTGAGTCTGATAAATTTGTATTAACAAAGAGTGGTATGTATGTTGGTAAGGGATTGTAGACATCCCATTTTTGACTGTCCTCAAGACTTGGTTGTGCTTGTAGGTACACCCAACGATTGGTTCGATTGCTACCAAAGATTCGACATTTACGTCACCGGGTTGGGTTTCCGAACCTTGTATCCTTTTGTCTCATTTTAGACCGACTTAGTCCTTTCAGTGGTGGCCACCATGGCATGGCACTGCCAGCCATGGCTTGGACCTCACGGCTCTTGGTGAACACCGCCGCCATCAAGGGCATCACTGCCATTGCCGATGGGCACCTATATTTCAGCTGGTTTCCGGGAAGATCTTTTGTACCAGTTGGATTCCTCATATTTTCCCTCCATACATGTGTATGGAGGGATCAAAGCCAAGAAAAGCTTGTTCAAGAAGCTTTAGCTTTGCATTCCTCTATATAAGCAAGGGGCTCCTTCATTTCAGAAGGGTCTGAGTTTTTGAAGGGCAAAAAGCTTCCTCTCTCTCTATATTGCTTGTGGTTAGAGCTTAGAAGTTGGATTTCTTTGCATTTTTGCACTATACCTCATAGCACATGACCTCCATCACTCATTCAAACACCTTGAGGCTGTCTCTCAGAGGTTGGAAGCTCAGATTATTGGTCCAAAGGCTGTCAAAGATTGGTTCTACAAGGGTGAGTCTCATTTTCCCTCTTTTGTGTACTATTTTGATCTATATTCTAGCTCCTTGTGCTTACATTTTTGGGCTCCGACCCTAACTGAAAATAGTCATAATTTTACCTCCTTTTCATGTTTGATCAAGGGTCTTTCTCTATTTGAGGCTTCCATCTTACCCTTTGTGTTTAAACCCTCCTTTTAGGCCTATTCTTGCATAGTATTTTAGGCTTAGTTCTGAGCTGTTTTGGATTTGGCCATAAACTATGAAGAGGCTTTTTTTGAGCCCCTCTTCAACTTTGTTGAAGGGCTCTTCTCTGTTTGAGGACAGTTACTACCACTTGCCTCTTTACCTCTCTTTTAGGCCCTTTTCTTGCCTGCTAGTTTACCTTACTTGTGATTATTTTCGTGGATTGATGTAAACTATAAAGTGCCTTATTTTGAGCCCCTCTTCAACTTTGTTGAAGGGATCTTCACCATTTGGGGCTAGCTGCTGTCCACTTGTCTCTATTCTTACTTTTACGGCCATTTTTGCATGATAGATTAGGCCCATTTGTACTCATTTTTGAGGCATGTTGTAAACTGGAAAGAGGCTTTTTTTTTCACATTATCTTCATGATTTATTAAGGGTATTTTCTTATTTGAGGTCACATGCTACCTTGTATGCTTGGTTGCCTCCCGTTTTGAGCCTTATATCCTAGCCCTTGTTGCATGCTTTGTTTGGCCTTCTAGACACTAAAATCCAATGGATTTTTAGTGGCTTGGCCACTATTTTGAGCTTCCAAATTAGAGGGGGGTGACCCCCTCTCACCTTGACTTGTTTGGTGGTCATTTTGGCCTTCCAAAGAGACCCTATCTTGCATGCTTTGAAATCACATTTCAGGGTCAATTTGGTGAGTTTAGGGACTACCATATTTGATTTCCAGAGTTGTTTTGGTCATGCTTCATGTCCATCTTGTATGTGCCTAAGAATCCCTTGTATGCCCTTCCACAGGAGCCCCTCATTTGTGCATGTGCTGGCTGTCTTTCCATGTGTATTTGGGCGTATTTTGGCATGTTTAATTCACTGATTTTTGCTGGTTTAGTGAGATTCCATGTGCTTCATATACGTGCTTTGTAATCCATGTTTGATAGTCATAATTGCATGCTAATTTGAGCCATCTTGCTAGCACTCTTTGGCCATGCTTTAAACTGAAAAAGTCCATGTTTTGGGACTGCCTTGACTCTTTCTTCATGCTTCATTTTCAAATAATGCATGCTTTGTATAGCTGTAAGTCATTCCGTGTGCCTAGTTTTGAGTTTCGGGTCTCACCTCATGCATCGGGTGCCATGTTTTCATGATTCGGGGCTGTTTAGCATCATATTTCAGTGCTGAAATTTGCATGTTTGCATACCATGTTCCATGCCTTACCATGCTTTGGTAGAGTGGCATTCGTGCCTTAGGTTCGGTCCTCGGTTTACGTGCATGCGTGCACGCATTTCGAGTGTCTCATTTTCATCTAATGGCCACTTATGTGAGTGTGGCTGAGGTCCACTTGTGTTGGTGTAAGTCCATTTTGCATTGTGTACGCCATTTCATTTCATAGCATTGTGTATGCTAGGTTGTATGTTAGCGCATTGTGTATGCCATGTTACCTCGTGCATCGTGTATGCCATTTCATAGCATTGTGCATGTTAGGTTATATCTTAGTTGCATTCATGCATGTCATGCATCTTGCATTGTGTTTGGGGATAGGAGTTAGCCCGAGCACGGGAAACGAGGGGCGTTTCGTACTCCAAGTGACGGAACGTGTCTCAATTCCCAGTCACCGACACTCCGGATTATCCATGATGGAGTTTAGGTATTGTTATATTTTCATGTGCATTCGTTTCATATCGAGTTGTGCAAATCGACTCCTCGGCCATCATGCATCGATATGCGTGATTGGTGGCACGAGGATCGAGGACTACACTCCCTGAAGAGTAGTCAAGCATACATATGTGAAAATACATTGCCATGCCCCTTTTCTGCTCTCTATTACAGCAAATCAAGAATCAGCAGCCTTCCGAAGCTTGGCACGCATTCCAAGAACAATTGCAAACAGAGGCTAATTGGGGCATCGCAGTGGATTTCCGCACAAAGGCAGCCCGAACATGCATCATTCATCATCCGAAGCAGAGTCGAGGTAGTCCCTAGCTTGCATGCTAGTTTATCGCTTTCCTTAGTTAATTTGTTAATTAATTAGGATTTTGTATTTATTCGGACTGTACTACTTATTTGGGACTGTACTATTTATTCGGACCCTCCGAACGAGGGCAATGTTGTAATAAGTGTGCGTGTGTGTGATGTATGTCTTCCAACCCCACGTCTTTCTCCCTTTTATTTACCAGCTTATGATGGTTAGATTAGGGCATGTTTCAATTAGCATACAGTATGATAGCATGTTTGCATTCATTCATCTGTTTTGCATGCACCGGGCTCAGCGCATCATACTAATTGCATTTGTATTTCAATTTCAAGTTGAACACATGTTAGCTGTAGCATTCCATATGCCATGTTTAGAATAGCCGAGCCTATCTTAGTTGCATTCCTGCATGTGTTGCATTAGGCATTTCTATATAGTTAGGATCATGCATGGATTTCTAATCAGCTTCTGTTTTGGCTTGGAGTACTTGGTGAGTTTTTACGCTTTAGCATCCTTGCATGCGTGTGAGTGACTGCCATGATAGCATGCTTACCATGAGGCTATATGCTTATGTGTTATAACTGCTTGAATGTCTGTGGGTGAAGGTTGGGTTATCTGAATTGGAGTAATGCATTGACTGTGAGTTTTAAGCCCACTAGATAGTGGCAAAACCATGTTTTCTAAGCCCGCCCGAGGGTGGCAAAATATGCATTTTAAGCCTACTTGCGAGTAGCAAACCATCTTTCAAAAACAAACATGAAATGTTTTGTTCCAATTCAGGTGATCCAGTCTATACTTGTATGCTGTGCGCGTCACGTAGTAAATCTAGGCTAATAACCGGAATAAAAACACACAATGTTTTCAAAACTTGATATCATGGTTAGTAGAGGCCGATCTTTGATCGGGCGAGAGGGGGTGCTCATAGCTGACCTTCCCCAATCGTACCCAAGTTCCTGAGCCGAGGCAACTTTGGTGATGATGAACACGTGGCTTTAGGCAACAAGTTAGGGTTTCCTAAATTTCCCAAAAATAAAATATTTAGGTGGCGACTTTGTATCTGGCGAAGCAGTCCATGTTTGGCACTTCTTTCTAAAAAAATCTGTTTTTCTCAAAACGATTTGTCGGATTTGGACTCTTTGGTTCAGATTAAGAACCGTGACATTTGAGTCCTACACTGTAGTAACCCCAAAAAGAACAGAACAGGGGACTCACAATCCCGGGGCGTTCGGGGACGTCTACAATTTCTGGCGACTCCGCTGGGGATTTAGAGAACTTGACTTGAGCTCATGATATCTGGTTTTGACTACACTTGTGTGTTTCTTTGCATTGCATTTGCATTGGTGCGCCTAGGACACCGTGTTTGCCATCTGCTATTCCTGAACGGTTTTCCGGAGGCTTGTCTTGTCAAGGCATGACCATAAGGCTGACCGATTGTGGGCTCTGCCAGTATGGGAACACAAACCCCGGATTTACCGAGGCACCCTTTTTGACCATTCGACCTAGTGCATATTCGGATCCATAGTGACCATTCCAAACTAGGACAGGCTGCTTAACCGATATAGGTTGTTTGAAACCGCTGCGTGCGTAGTGAAACCCTAACTCCTGACAAAGTAGGACAGGGAAACCCTACCCCTGCATAGGGGTGTTTTGGCTCTTTTTACTTGCTATGTGCTTTTAGAGTGTATCTCTACAGGGAACGCACATATCAATTTGTAAAATTTGGGCATCAGGCCTGCAGGCATGAGTCAGTATTTGATAATCAGTTATCTGCGGGTATCAGATTCAGTCTTTGGGGCAGTGATTTGGGGGAAACAATGATTAGTAGTAGAGTACAGTTGTTCGGCTACACCTGTGTTTGATCTATTTGGGCTGAAATGCTGCTTGTTTTTTTTCCTTTCAAAGAGGGGGGGTTCAGAGAGTTGATACAGAATAGTCAGTGTTCCCCTTTTGCTGAGGCAAGACAAAATATCTGACCAGTCACCGTTCAGCATAGCGGACTAATCATGATGTAGAATTCAGAAAAGATCGTGGTCATGGCAGCCGCGTTAGATCAAGGAATCACTCTGTAAAGTGAGACCGACATTGATGTACCGCATCCACCCAGGTCGCCTGCGGTGTACCCGGTCTGGATCCCCCAGTTGTACCAGGCTCGCGAGCCCAACACATTCGAGTTGATGGGGATGATAAGTGACCTGCAGAGGTCCGTGGCAGATCTCGCTTACGGAATGTCAACTTTGCCACCAACCGCACCATGTGCTGAAAGTTTTGTACCACAGGAACCCCCGCTATTGGGACGGATTGTGATTGAGCTTAGCCAACCAAAGATGGCCTCCAACAATGACGTATCATCACCAACTCAAACCCTTGATCAGGCTGAGGCCAGAGGTAAGAACAAAATGAAGGCAGACACCGATCCCATTGAACGACTGCTATGGGCAGTCGAGGCTTTGAAAGCCGAGGGGATGAGTAAACAACAGGTGCTCGCGGTCACAACCAAGATCGTGGATGATGTTTTCCCCACTCCAGCCACAGGCAGTTCAAGCCAGGCAGAAAACCGGGATAGGCCCCATCATGCCAGAACAGTTCATCCCACTCCCAACTCTGCACTTACAAAAGATCAGAAATCCACGGCCGCACATGCCGACCCTTTTGCTAGTACGTCTAGCGAGAATCAACAGGCTTCAAAGTATCTGCCTCGGGGGCGCAGAGTTTTTCATCCCCTCTACATGCCTTTGTCTAGGGCACTTCTAATTTTGGCTAAAAAGGGACATCTTACACCCCTTGAGCCGCGGCCTCTCCCGAATCCTCTTCCAGCTAAACACAATACTACTTTGTATCACAGGCATTACCACCGAAAACCGTCACACAAGACCGTTTTTGCGCCTTTGTCATAAAGTGCAAGATTTGATTGACGATAAGGTCATTCTCCCACCTACCTCAGCCAAGTCAGTCACTACAGAGTTCTTGGATTTTGAGGATACTGCGAGTATGTGATCGGGGAGTGATCCACCTATGGGCGACCCGTGGCGTATTTTGGATGTGGCGTGTGGCATGCATTTTTGAGCATCTGTGATTGCTAGTTTTTGTAAATTCTAGCTTGGGTATCGAGTCGGTCTTTTGTTCTGTTTTGAGTCTGTCTCATTATCTTGAGTCAGTCCTTTTTGCTTAAGGGTCTGTCTTGTTGTAGCGAGTCAGTCCCTTTTGTATAGAATGTCGGGTGATTCCGAGGTTGTTGCCACGAATACCGTTTTGTAATTACTCCTTTTGCTTTCTTTTGAGTCTGTTTCTGCCAGGGAGCCAGTTGTGCCAACAAATTCTGAATGAACAACAGTGATTTTCACATTCTTGTGTTCGCTTCTGCCTTGTACCAGTTATGCCGAAAGTTCTGAATGAGATGGCAGTATTTGACTAAGAACTCTGTCTTTTCTGTGCCTTGAAGTCATTGTAATGGCCTGAGTTTTTCAAAACTTTTTGAACACTGCGGTGAAAACAAAGAGGGAGGAATTCCTCGGGATTTGCAAAACTTTGATCAAACTGAGAGAAAGAGAGGCGTGCTAAGCCCTTAATGAATGAAATCATGCTTGTTAGTGTGAGTACTGAGAAGGGCCCTAGCTTTGATCCAGATTGGTTCTACATCTTTCACATGAAGCGATTTGTCGCTTAAAAACTTTCAAAAATGTTTTATGCAATGCGAAGACCTGTGTGGAATCGCTCTTGAGATTGTGCATCTTAGGATCGCTCTCAGCCTTGAGATTCGACCCCTCTTCGCTTTCCGACCTTGAACCTTAACTCAGAATGTTCAACGGTCAACCACAATGTAAGGCCCGTGTGGCTAGATCAGAAGCAACCCATGAACTAGGGCGAAAATATCATATGTGATCAAAGGAAGCTTGCGAAGCTAAATCAAACCCCCCCTCCCGGCGAACAAGGGGCAAAAATGTTAGATGCGCTCGAAGAGTCAAAGATGAGTTACCAAGTTCCTATCCACAACACTAGGGGCAAATTTGGCCCCCATTGGAAGGACTCCTGCATCGTCAGCGAACAGCAGCCAATCTTCTGGATTCATATGACTTCAGGATCTCAAAATCATCTGACATGGACAAAGCTACACTTTTACCCTTGAGAGGCTCGCTGGGCCGAAAACCCAGAAGGGCGACCCAGGCAAAAGTTAGAGCAAGAAAAAGAAGAAAAAGAACAAAAAAAGAAGAAAAAAAAGAAAAATGAAGAAATTGCAAAGGAAAAGAAAAAAAAAAGAAAGAAAGAAAAACAAAGCTCGCAAGGTCAAAACCCCACGACGGGCGCCTTGGCAAAAGTTAGAGCCTAAAAAGGAGAGGTTAATACCCGAGTGTACCTTAACCCCAAACTATGTAAGGCTTGATTCCCATCTTTGGGATACGTAGGCAACTTCATTCTGAAGTCCAGCCGTAAAACAATTCAAATTCGATTGTGTCCATCCGATGGTTCTGGTCATCTTTGTCTTCTCTGTATCTGAGGATTTGGTTGTGTTCGTCACTCTGAGGACTGCCTACAATGCGCTGCGGTGCCATCCAAACAAGGGGCAACTTTCCGTTGCCATTCAATGCGCCGTGGTGCCGTTCAAACGAGGGGCAACTTTCCGTTGCCATGTAGCTCTTTTCAAGCAAGGGGCAGTTTTCCTTCGGATCTGAGGTTGCGCATCTCAAGGGTAGGTTCCGTGCTCGTTTAACATTGGCCGTTTGCAAAAATAGTTTTTGAGAATTTTTACTGAGGTTGACTATTTTCTCAAAAATTGTTCCATCTTTTCCAAAACTGGACCATTTTCATGGACCCAAAAAAGGAGAATTTTCAATGCTCACAACCTAACTTGCATGATTTCAAAATCAAAAAGTTGAATAAGCATGTTAATCTAACTCTCATTTTGGTTAAAATTGTTTTAGTAGAAAGCAAAAATAAAAATGGTCAAAATGATGAACTAGGGGCACAGTTGAGTCAGGCTTCTTGTCTTTTCCCCGCTATCAGCATGCTCGCCAAGAAGGGCACTCTACTTGCCAGGAAAGGGGACCACTGAAGCTAACAGAAAAGGGCTGAAAGCTCTCATATCCTCCAAGCAACGAGGTATCAAGCCAAGTGCGAAGCATGAACTGGAATGAATCAAGATATTCCACTCCCTCGTCTGGACACATTTGATTATGTCCAAACTCCCCAGCAGAACATCGTTAACCGATGTCAGCTGCAAATTTGCTACACACCCAGTTGTAGCGCAACCCCTCTGCGGGAAAGTTCACTGTTGTGGGCAGAAGAAAAAGAATCTAGTAGAATGCTAGGGGCAAGAGCTCGCAACTTCCTGTTTATCCATCAACCACTCTGGGGAGGGATGAAAAATGAGAGATTGAAGAATAAAGAGATGTGCGCTGAGAGAAAAGTGAGAAAAAGGGATTTTTCAGAAAAAACAGAGCTTGAGGGCCGAGTGATATGAGAATCACAAATGAGAAAGGGTGGGAAATAATATCCAGAGAAACAGCCTCCCTGTGCACGTCCGAGTGTCGTGTCTTTTTGTTTTATTTTGATTCTTGTTTTGAGTCGTTTCGAGTGTTACTTGATGTGTTTAGGTTGTTTACCTTTTGTTTTCCGTTGTTGAGTCGTAGTGCGTTGTGTTCAGTCGTAGGCTCAATATCCGGTCGAGAACTCATCTTTCAATTTCAAAAATAAAATTATTTTCTGCTCCGAGTGCTGTGCCATTCTCTACATTTGTGCAAAACAGGATCTGTTCTTTCATAAAACCGCAGGGTTCAACCCCGGGTCATGCGGGAACAATAAAACCAGGACCTATCTGAAGCTATATAGGTTCCAGACTGCAACGTAAAAGAAAAGAGGAAAAATGTCGGGTATCTGAGTTTGTTTCAACTTCAGTAAGTTCCGAGACTACATTCCGTGTGTACCTCTTTAGGTCTTGCCAATGCTCCAAAGTATGAGTGTGCCTCTATTCCCAAACTCAAGCTTGTTTCAATGACAGAATAGTAATCGGCGTTCTCGTAAAACCAAATTTACCAGATGCATCTTGGCTGCATTTGCAATGAGTTCTTAGGAGACCAACTGCGACGGTAGGAACTAGAGTTCGGACGACTATTGCCTAGAACGCAAAGGTTCGGGATTTCCGAGACTAAAGTCTGGTTTAAATACCCAAGGGTCTATCCTCGGCTTGAAATCTGTATGGCAGCCCCATAGATTGAGATAACATGTGAATGCGCCTCGATCCTGGATATTGAATCAACCTAGTCTGTCACCCCGTTGGAGAATAGGGAAAGTTGTGAACATGGCTAAGAAGGAAAGGTAGTAACTACGGTTTGAAGTACAATCAAGAAAGTGCAAGAAGAACCCACTCTTTACAGCTCAAAATGTTTCTGAGGAATTTTCAACTAATGTCTTCGATGTGTAGCTCATCGTCAGTCGGCATACACGAGGTGTATCCGTTTTGGAATGTATCGTGACCCCTCCGAGAGGTAAATCGGAGGTTGCGTTTGGAATTTGGTCTCCTTAAGGCTTGAATTCCCTTATTCGGTATTTTTGTTTCAAATGGGCGTTGTCACACGCGTTCCACTAGCATTGTTATCCTCATTCGTTGCATTGTTATGCACATCTATCTAGCATTGTTATGCTCATTACTTGCATTGTTATGCACATTTATCTGGCATTGTTACGCTCATTACTTGCATTATTATGCACATCTATTTAGCATTGTTATGCTCATTCGTTGCATTGTTTTGCACATCTATCTAGCATTGTTATGCTCATTACTTGCATTATTATGCACATCTATTTAGCATTGTTATGCTCATTCCTTGCATTGTTATGCACATCTATCTAGCATTGTTATGCTCATTCGTTGCATTGTTATGCACATCTATCTAGCATTGTTATGCTCATTACTTGCATTGTTATGCACATCAATCTAGCATTGTTATGTTCATTCGTTGCATGGTTATGCACATCTGTCTAGCATTGTTATGCTCATTACTTGCATGGTCATGCATCCTCCTTATCACGCATCGTCAGGCGCACCTTACATGCATTGTCGTGCATTTGCTCTACCATGCAATTGTCTTGCATTTTCTTGTCACACATCGCTATACACTTCTTTATCATAAGTTGTCCTAATGTCAATTCCTGCTGTACACATTGCTTGCGTTACTACATGCTTTACTTACATGTGTATATGTATTTCTAGGTGGTTACACATTGTGCACGTTTCGGCGTGTACTTTACTGACATGTGTTCATACCTTTGTTTGCTTTACACATTGCGTGCGTTTCTGCGTGTGCTTTACTTACATGTGTTCATGCATCTCACAGGAGATTACACATTGCATGCGTTAACCTACATGCTTTACTGACATGTGTTCATTCCTGCTATACACATTGCTTGCGTTACTGCATGCTTTACTTACATGTGTATATGTATTTTTAGGTGGTTACACATTGTGCATGTTTCAGCGTGTGCTTTACTGATATGTGTTCATACCTTTGCTTGCTTTACACATTGCATGCGTTGGCCGCATGCTTTACTTACATGTGTACGTTCAAGTTCTTTCTATACACATTGCACGTGTTGACCACTTGCTTTACTTACATGTGTATTTTCAAGTTTCGTTACACATTGCACGCGTTGGCCGCATGCTTTACTTACATGTGTACGTTCAATTTCTTTCTATACATATTGCTCGTGTTGACCACTTGCTTTACTTACATGTGTATTTTCAATTTCTTTCTATACACATTGCACGCGTTGGCCGCATGCTTTACTTACATGTGTACGTTCATTTCTTTCTATACACATTGCTCGTGTTGACCACTTGCTTTACTTACATGTGTATTTTCAAGTTCTTTCTATACACATTGCACGTGTTGACCACTTGCTTTACTTACATGTGTATTTTCAAGTTCTTTCTATACACATTGCTCGTGTTGACCACTTGCTTTACTTACATGTGTATTTTCAAGTTTCGTTACACATTGCACGCGTTGGCCGCATGCTTTACTTACATGTGTACGTTCAATTTCTTTCTATACACATTGCCGGCGTAACCGCTTGTTTTACTTACATGTGTTCAAATTCAACTCCTATTTCACACATTGCATGCGTTGTCGCGCATGCTTTACTTACATGTGTTAATGCATCTTCACTTTGTATGCGTTGTCACGCACTCTTCAAATGCATTGTTATGCATCTTCCTAACGATATTGTACTTGTTAAGTTGGTTTCTTTTTTCAGGCACGATATTGTATGTACGGTTCATTTAAAGCTGGCATGGCCAGACTAGCCGCGCAAGTATTGTATCCTTCGTGTGAAATGGGGTAAGAATTGCATAATTCTTTTACAACCTTTCTGCATTGTAGTGTAGTTGGATTCATGTTCATCTGCTTAAAACTGTCGCATGTTTGCTTCATTATAGCATCCGTGGCATGATTGTTAATCATGCCCTTGCATCTTGTATATCATTTTCATTTTGCCCCAGCCTTCGGGGGCATCCCTGCATGCTTTTGCTAATTGATTGTCTGAGTCTTCGGCCTCGTCAAAAATGGGTCGTCTCTGGGCTTTGACAATCACTCTCGTCATTGTTATGACTTCTGAGTTCTATCAAAGAGGGGCAACTGTAGACATCCCATTTTTGACCGTCCTCAAGACTTGGTTGTGCTTGTAGGTACACCCAACGACTGGTTCGATTGCTCGCCCAGCATTCGACTATCGCGGCGGAATGTCACTGGTTCGGGTTTCCCAAACCTTGTATCCTTTTTGTCTCATTTTTGGACCCTGACTTGGTCCTTTCAGGGTGGCCCCCTGTGGTGCACTGCCGGCCATGGCATGGCACTGCCGGCCATGGCTTGGCCCCTCTCGACTACTGGTGAACACCTACTACCATCAATTAATCGCCGGCCATTGCCGATGGCCTAGACTTCTATTTCAGCTGGTTTCCGGGAAGATCTTTTGTACCAGCTAGATTCCTCATATCTGCCCTCCATACACGTGTATGGAGGGATCAAAGCCAAGAAAAGCTTGTTCAAGAAGCTTTAGCTTTGCATTCCTCTATATAAGCAAGGGGCTCCTTCATTTCAGAAGGGTCTGAGTTTTTGAAGGGCAAAAAGCTTCCTCTCTCTCTATATTGCTTGTGGTTAGAGCTTGGAAGTTAGATTTCTTTGCATTTTTGCACTATACCTCATAGCACAAGACCTCCATCACTCATTCAAACACCTTGAGGCTGTCTCTCAGAGGTTGGAAGCTCAGATTCTTGGTCCAAAGGCTGTCAAAGATTGGTTCTACAAGGGTGAGTCCCATTTTTCCTCTTTTGTGCACTATTTTGATCTATATTCTAGCTCCTTGTGCTTACATTTTTGGGCTCCAACCCTAATTGGAAATAGTCATATTTTTACCTCCTTTTCATGTTTGATCAAGGGTCTTTCTCTATTTGAGGCTTCCTTCTTACCCTTTGTGTTTAAACCCTCCTTTTAGGCCTATTCTTGCATAGTATTTTAGGCTTATTTGTGAGCTGTTTTGGATTTGTCCATAAACTGTGAAGAGGCTTTTTTTGAGCCTCTCTTCAACTTTGTTGAAGGGCTCTCCTCTGTTTGAGGACAGCTACTATCACTTGCCTCTTTACCCTTCTTTTAGGCCCTTTTCTTGCATGCTAGTTTAACCTTACTTGTGATTATTTTCATGGCTTGATGTAAACTGTAAAGTGCCTTATTTTAAGCCCCTCTTCAACTTTGTTGAAGGGCTCTTCACCATTTGGGGCCAGCTTCTGTCCACTTGTCTCTATTCTCACTTTTAGGGCCATTTTTGCATGATAGATTAGCCCTATTTGTATTCATTTTTGAGGCATGTTGTAAATTGGAATGAGGCTTGTTTTGACATCATCTTCATGATTTATTAAGGGCATTTTCTTATTTGAGGTCACATGCTATCTTGTATGCTTGGTTGCCTCCCGTTTTGAGCCTTATATCCTAGCCCTTGTTGCATGCTTTGTTTGGCCACTGTTTTGAGCTTCCAAATCAGAGGGGGGTGACCCCCTCTCACCTTGACTTGTTTGGTGGTCATTTTGGCCTTCCAAAGAGACCCTATCTTGCATGCTTTGAAGTCACATTTCAGGGTCAATTTGGTGAGTTTTGGGACTACCATATTTGATTTCCAGAGTTTTTTTGGTCATGCTTCATGTCCATCTTGTATGTGCCTAAGAATCCCTTGTATGCCCTTCCAAAGGAGCCCCTCATTTGTGCATGTGTTGATTGTCTTTCCATATGTATTTGGGCGTATTTTGGCATGTTTAATTCACTGATTTTTGCTGGTTTAGTGAGATTCCATGTGCTTCATATACGTGCCTTGTAATCTATGTTTGATAGTCATAATTGCATGCTAATTTGAGCCATCTTGCTAGCACTCTTCGGCCATGCTTTAAACTGAAAAAGTCCATGTTTTGGGACTGCCTTGACTCTTTCTTCATGCTTCATTTTCAAGTAGTGCATGCTTTGTATAGCTGTAAGTCATTCCATGCGCCTAGTTTTGAGTTTCGGGTCTCACCTCATGCATCGGGTGCCATGTTTTCATGATTCGGGGCTGTTTAGCATCATATTTCAGTGCTGAAATTTGCATGTTTGCATACCATGTTCCATACCTTACCATGCTTTGGTAGAGTGGCATTCGTGCCTTAGGTTCGGTCCTCGGTTTGCGTGCACGCGTGCACGCATTTCGAGTGTCTCATTTTCATCTAATGGCCACTTATGTGAGTGTGGCTGAGGTCCACTTGTGTTGGTGTAAGTCCATTTTGCATTGTGTATGCCATTTCATTTCATAGCATTGTGTATGCTAGGTTGTATGTTAACGCATTGTGTATGCCATGTTACCTCGTGCATCGTGTATGCCATTTCATAGCATTGTGCATGTTAGGTTATATCTTAGTTGCATTCATGCATGTCATGCATCTTGCATTGTGTTTGGGGGTAGGAGTTAGCACGGAAACGAGGGCGCCAGACTCAAGTGACGGAACGTGTCTCAATTCGATCCACCGACATTCGGATTATCCATGATGGAGTTTAGGTATTGTTATATTTTCATGTGCATTCGTTTCATATCGAGTTGTGCAAATCGACTCCTCGGCCATCATGCATCGATATGCGTGATTGGTGGCACGAGGATCGAGGACTACACTCCCTGAAGAGTAGTCAAGCATACATATGTGAAAATATATTGCCATGCCCCTTTTCTGCTCTTTGTTACAGCAAATCAAGAATCAGCAGCCTTCCGAAGCTTGGCACGCATTCCAAGAACAATTGCAAACAGAGGCTAATTGGGGCATCGCAGTGGATTTCCGCACAAAGGCAGCCCGAACATGCATCATTCATCATCCGGAGCAGAGTCTAGGCAGTCCCTAGCTTGCATGCTAGTTTATCGCTTTCCTTAGTTAATTTGTTAATTAATTAGGATTTTGTATTTATTTGGACTGTACTACTTAGTTGGGACTGTACCATTTATTCGGACCCTCCGAGCGAGGGCAATGTTGTAATAAGTGTGCGTGTGTGTGATGTATGTCTTTCAACCCCACGTCTTTCTCCCTTTTATTTACCAGCTTATGATGGTTAGATTAGGGCATGTTTCAATTAGCATACAGTATGATAGCATGTTTGCATTCATTCATCTGTTTTGCATGCACCGGGCTCAGCGCATCATACTAACTGCATTTGTATTTCAATTTCAAGTTGAATACATGTTAGCTGTAGCATTCCATATGCCATGTTTAGAATAGCTGAGCCTATCTTAGTTGCATTCATGCATGTGTTGCATTAGGTATTTCTATATAGTTAGGATCATGCATGGATTTCTAATCAGCTTTTGTTTTGGCTTGGAGTACTCGGTGAGTTTTTACGCTTTAGCATCCTTGCATGCGTGTGAGTGACTGCCATGATAGCATGCTTACCATGAGGCTATATGCTTATGTGTTATAACTGCCTGAATGTCTGTGGGTGAAGGTTGGGTTATCTGAATTGGAGTAATGCATTGACTATGAGTTTTAAGCCCACTAGATAGTGACAAAACAATGTTTTCTAAGCCCGCCCGAGGGTGGCAAAATATGCATTTTAATCCTACTTGCGAGTAGCAAACCATCTTTCAAAAACAAACATGAAATGTTTTGTTCCAATTCAGGCGATCCAGTCTATACTTGTATGTTGTGCGCGTCACGTAGTAAATCTAGGCTAATAACTGGAATAAGAACACACAATGTTTTCAAAACTTGATATCATGGTTAGTAGAGGCCGATCTTTGATTGGGCGAGAGAGGGTGCTCATAGCTGACCTTCCCCAATCGTACCAAGTTCCCGAGCCGAGGCAACTTTGGTGATGACGGACACGTGGCCTTAGGCAACGAGTCAGGGTTTCCTAAATTTCCCAAAAATAAAATATTTAGGTGGCGACTCTGTATCTGGCTAAGCAGTCCATGTTTGGCACTTCTTTCTAAAAAAATCTGTTTTTCTCAAAACGATTTGCCGGATTTGGACTCTTTGGTTCAGATTAAGAACTGTGACATTTGAGTCCTGAACTGTAATAACCCCAAAAAGAACAGGACGGGACTCACCCTCCTGGGGCGTTCGGGGACGTCTACAGGGATACATAAGTGATGGTCTCTTCAAGTCTAATGTAATGACTGTTGTACCAAAACGTGCTATTAATAAGAATAACCCATCTTTGGTTTATATTCTTGAGTCGAATTTATGGCATGGTAGATTAGGACATGTAAATTTTGATACTTTGCGTAAATTAATTGGTTTGGATTATATACCAAAATTTGAAATTGATCCTAATCACAAATGTGAGATTTGTGTAGAAGCGAAACTAACTAAGGCTCCATTTAAATCGGTTGAAAGAAAAACCGAACCTCTAGAATTAATTCATACTGATGTATGTGATATTAAATTTGTTCAAACTAGAGGAGGCAAAAAGTATTTCATAACATTTATCGATGATTGCATAAGATATTGTTATGTATACTTACTTAGAAGTAAAGATGAAGCCTCAGAAATGTTTAAACTCTACAAAACTGAAGTTGAAAATCAACTTGGTAAAACCATTAAAATGGTTAGAAGTGATAAGGGTGATGAATATGATGCATCATTAAATGAATTTGGTGCACAACATGGCATTATTCACCAAACTACAGCACCTTATTCTCCACAACAAAATGGAATTGCTGAAAGAAAGAATAAAACCCTTAAAGAAATGATGAATGGCATGTTACTAAGTTCAGGCTCACCGTAAAATTTGTGGGGAGAAGCAATATTGTCTGCTAATTATATCCTTAGTGGAATACCCCACAAGAAAACCAACAGCACTCTTTATGAATTATAGAAAGGTCGACCACATTTTTAAAAATACTTAAAAGTGTGGGAGTGTTTGGCAAAAGTTGAAGTTCCTATTCCGAAAAAGACAAAGATAGGACCAAAAATAGTGGATTGTGTGTTTATTGGTTATGCTCAGGATAGTAGTGCATATCGGTTTCTGACATATAAATCAGAAATACCTAATATAATGTGAAACTATTATACAGACAAGGAATGTTGTGTTTTTTGAATACGTTTTTCCTTACAAGAAAGGACATGAATTAAGTTCACAGAAAAGAACTTATGATTGTACACAAAGTCAAGAGACTAATGACAATCAAACACAAGAAACTAGTAATGGTCTTGAGCAACATGATTTAATTGATGATGAACCAAGACGAAGTAAGAGAGCAAGAACATCAAAATCCTTTGGTCTAGATTTTCTGACATACCTGTTAGAAAATGAACCTCAAAGCTTTAAGGAAGTAATGACAGGTCCTGAAGCACCTTTGTGGAAAAAGGCCATTAATAATGAAATTGAATCCATTATGCAAAATCATACTTGGGAATTGATGGATCTTCTACCTAGTTCTAAACCTCTTGGATATAAATGGATATTCAAGAGAAAAATGAAAGAAGATGGTTCAATAGACAAGTATAAAGCAAGAATTGTAGTAAAAGGTTACAGACAAAAGGAAGGTCTAGACTATTTTGACATATATTCTCCTGTGACAAGAATAACATCCATTCGCATGCTTATTGTTGTAGCAACGTTGTACACTTTAGAAATACATCAAATGGATGTTAAGACAGTTTTCTTAAACGGTGATCTAAATGAAGAGATCTATATGGAGCAACCTGAAGGGTTTGTAGTGCCGAGGTAAGAAACAAAAGTTTGTTGGCTTGTAAAATCTCTTTATAGATTAAAACAAGCATCTAAGTAATGGTATGAAAAATTTGATTATGCTATGCTTACTAATGGGTTTAAGATAAACGAATGTGACAAGTGCGTCTATGTTAAAAACACTGACAAAGGTTATGTCATCATTTGTTTTTATGTGAATGACATGTTTATCATTGGAAGCAGTCAAAACATAATCAGATCAACTAAGCAAATGATTAACAAAAAATTTAATATGAAAGATATGGGGGTCACAGATGTAATATTAGGAATGAAAATTACTAAAATATTTGACGGATATGCATTATCTCAATCACATTATATTGAGAAAATTCTTGGTAAATTTATCAATGATGATATGAATGTAGCTAGAACACTTGTAGACATCAGTCTTTATTTGTCGAAAAATAAAGATGATGCGGTGTCTCAATTAAAATACTCCCAAATCATTGGAAACCTAATGTACCTAATGAATTGTACTCGTCCTGGCATAGCTGATGGATTCAGTAAATTGAGTAGGTACACTAGTAACCCCGGAGAAGACTAGTGGAAAGCGATCTTTCGGGTTCTTAGATATCTAAAATTTACCCGTGATCATGGTTTGAACTTTACTCGATATCCAAAGAAGATTTAGAAGGTTATTGTGATGTCAATTGGATATTGGGTACTAAAGATTCAAAATCCACTAGTGGATATGTCTTTACTTTGGGGGGCGCTGTTGTTTTTTGGAAATCCACGAAGCAAACATGCATTACACGATCTACAATGGAATCTGAGTTCATTGCTTTAGACAAAGCTGGAGAAAAAGCAAAATGACTTCGTCACTTAGAAGATATTCCAATGTGGCCAAAACCCGTGCTGCCTATCTCGCATTCATTGTGATAGTCAATCAAGCAATAGGCAGGCACAAAATCATATGCATAATGGTAAGTCACATATTCATTGTTGACATAATGACGTAAGGTAATTGCTCTCAAATGAAATAATCTTAATAGATTATATAAAATCTAAAGAAAATATTGCGGATCTGCTAACAAAATGTTTGACAAAAGAGCAAGTGTATAGTTCATCGAAGAGGATGGATTAAAGCCTATTACATAAGAGTCATCATAATGGTAACCCTACTTATATGACTGGAGATTCCAAGAATTAAGTTCAAAGGGACAACTACCCAGAAATCACCAATGGATTAAAATTCCCTACCTATTTCTATGATGAGAGTGATATCTGCAACATATGTTATATGTAGGGGTTTAAGGATAAGCTTTGCTTTTAATGATTACTTATATCTTGATTTAGGCATAAAATCAAAACGAGTATAAGAGATACTCACAATAAGAATCACCTATATGAGTGTCGAACTGGGGCCAGTTCTATGAGAATGAAGAGGCTAAATTCTCTAGAAGCACTCACGAACAACCAGGAGCGTTCAAGGCCAAAATGAACACAACCGTGAGAACCACGATGTGTCAGAAGATATTTTGTGTGAAATCTATTGTCTTGGCTTACACAAACGGCTGAACAATTCAAGGCATCGCATCCATTGGTTAGCTAGTAAGTTCGATAGGTTATCACTAGGGAAGGTTCAAGGCCGAAAGCTACCTATCCTAATGCAAGATATTTTCGATTTATACTCTTTTGACAAATTTTGCATATTGTTGCATTTCCATTGTCATCAAATTCTATTCATGTGGGGCATTGTTAGAAATGGTTTTGGAAAATATGTTTTTTCCTTAACTTTGGTCTAATTTTTAGAGAGGGTCCCTGCGCCAAAGTTGGTGGGTCTAAGTGGTAACGCGTTCTATGCCGCGTTGTGATTCACGTGGTATATTTGGTTGCTCAAAACCATTATCGAGTGAATGAGAAATTGAAGCCAAAGAGAGTTCCATGGAAATGGTGTTTTTGGTAAAATTTCCTAAAAGTTTGAATAAATGCTTCTCCCATATTGATTTGGTGGGAAACTTTGAGTAGGTTTATAAGGCTTGGGATTGAACTTAGAGTAGCCCCAAGGGCACCAAAGTTTTATAGAGAGGAGGTTATGAGCAAAGTGGGCTAGACCCATCGGACCCAAAATAAACATTACACACGTCCGTCCGATCAATGGGTCGGGTTGGGCTTGGACACTGTATGTGGTTAGGTTGGGCTTGTCCTACTAATACCTATATTTTTGGGCCAAAATATTTGAATTTTATTTTCTAAAATTAAATTCTAATTTTTGGAATTTGAATTTCAAAATTAATTTCAAAATTGGCTTCAGTTTTATTTTCCCCACCCAGACAGATTCAAATCTGTTCAATACAGGTTTTATCTGTTCAAAATTTGAACCCAACAGATTTGTATCCATTTATTCAGACCGAACAGGTACCATACCTGTTCATTCAAATCTGTACCTGTTTAATTCAAATTAAACAGCCACCACTCCATCTATAAATAGGCAACCCCTCATTTGATTTTTTACTTCAATTTTCGTCCAAAATATTTTACAATTTCTCTCTACATTTTGCTGTATTATTTTCTTGTGAGAAAGAGTGTAAACACAAAATGTGTTCGTTGTGCAAACAATTTGTAGTGTTGTTATTGTTTGCTGTTGATCATTTTATTCTAGAAGATAGACATCCACATTTTCAAAGCACTATGAAGAGAACAAATCTGTCTTAAGGACACATTGTTAAACACTAGACTTGATCAGAAAATTTGTTCAAGAAATTAATCTGGTGAGTAATTAATCTATTTTTTGTTTTATTATTTTATTATTTCAGATTTTCATTTTGTTTTTGTAACAAAATAAAAATCTGTTTTATTTATTTTATTTTATTTTATTTTCTGGTTTGATTTTTGTAATCAAACAACTCTCTCATTTCCTTTATTTTTTCTGTATTCCGTTTGTTGTTAAGTACACAAACATAATTTATTTTTTCAAATACAGTGAAGATTGTCCAACACAATCACACACCCTGCACCCTCTATATCCATCCATAAGTAAGAGAAGGAAGACATTAACACTTGACTAGAAGTGTAAAAGGTTGACTGTCACAATTTTATATGTAAAGATCAACAGTAGAATTTGATGTATAGTAGAAAGGTGTAAAGTATAATTTATCCTATTTTTAATTTGAACAAAATGATGAAATTATAATGAAATAATCATTTTCTTTCTTTAAGAATATTGGCCAATGCGTCTACCATTTTTATCTTTGTGAATCAAGTACGCAAACAGAAAAATAGACTTCCAGATTTAAATTGACACAATAATACTGTAAATAAGGGAAAGGACCTTATTGATTGCTATTTTTTAATTTATTTTTTTAATGAAAAATTACTAAAAATACTCATAGTTTGACCCTTAAAACAAAATAAATCATGAACTTTTAATTTTGTCAATTTAAACTTTAATTTTTAATTTAGTTTTAATATAAATCATTTGTTTATTTTTGTTAATTAAAATCAACCGAAAAATAGTATTTTAGTCGTTATACCCAATATAAAAATGTATTTTAGACATTATATAAATACATACATTGAGTTTAATGACTAAAATACTATTTATCCATTGGTCTCATTTAACAAAAATAGGTGAATAGTTTAGATTAAAAACAAATCAAAATATTTGACTTTAAATTGATAAAATTAAAAAATTAAAATTTATTTTGTTCAATAGCTCAAACTTTGAGATTTTTTTATACTTGTCTCTCTCTTTTTTTTTAACTTGACATCCAGTCCTAAGAACAGACTATTGACTACTTATTTATTTCGTAATTTATGTGAAATGGACTTCTTCAAGATACACGTGAAATGAACTTGACTTGAAGATGGTTTAGTTTTTAATTTCTAATTTTAGCTTGATTGAGTTAGATTATTAAATTTCTCATTTCAAACATCTATTATATTATTGGATCCTAATAAGTGGACTTATTGACTAATAGATCCTATACAAAAAAATTGTCAAAAAAAAAAAAAAAAGGTTACCAATTGTAGGTTTTAACAACAATTTATAAAAATCATGACAAAAAAAGTCACTAATTGTCAATTTTTAGCGACATATATAAAAAATTATCACAAAAAAATTATTTTTAGCAACAATTTCACCAAGACTTATTTTTAATAGAACTTGATGGGAATTAAGTCCAACTATTAAGACAATATATTCAAGACCCTCCGAATAAAAATTAAAAGGACACTTAGTTCATAAATTTAAATTTCAATTTTGTATAGTCAAAATACTTTATCCATAAGCATATATTTACATAAAATGACCAAACTATAGCTATATATAATATACTTATCCTATACACTCTCATTTCAAACCCTAATTACAATCTCAGCCCCATCTCTCTCTCTCTCTCTCTCTTTGATTGGAGCCCAATCGCCGTTAGTGAAGGACCCGAGGCTTTCTCGATCCTCAAAGCTTATGCTTTGTCACATTGACGATGTCTTCCAGACGATCGAAAGCAAGACTCCGAGGAGCAGGGCCGGCCCTGGGCTCAGGCTGGTAAGACCTGTGCCTAGGGCCCCAAAAATTAGGCGCAAAAAAAAGCACCCAAATTTAGTCTTGCACTATATTAAAAACTTAAAATGGCCCAATTCTGTTTAATTAATGCAGGCCATTTTAAAGGAGCCCTCAAAAAATCTATTTGGCCCAATTAAAAAATATTTATAAGTTTTAGTTGTTAGTCCAATTAAAAAAATAAAATATAATATATATATATATATGTATTAGTCGTTAGCCTAATTTTGTGTGGTCTATTTTTTTTTTCTCTTTTTATGGCCCAATTATGTGTTTTTTAGTATTTTTAAAAAAATATATATATCTTACACAATTTTTATTTATTTATTTTGTAGATACATCTAATTTAGATATGCTTAAAAACTATAATATTTATATATATATATTTTTTTTAAAAATGTTACCAAATACAAAAAATATAAAAAAAATACGAATTGCAAACTCCGACATTATTTTTGAAAACTCTAAACTAAACAGAGTGATTTTTATTTTTATTTTTTTATAAATATCTAAAATGGCCTCGAAAAATTATTTCGTCTTAAGCCCCCGGAAACTCAGGGCCGGTCCTGCCGAGGAGCATCGCCACCATCCCGCAGCTCAGAGGGCTGCTATTGGAGAAAACGGTATGAAAGGCTCGTATCTCAATGTCAAGCTTGTAAATCTAGTGGTCGCTTAGCCGCACAATGTGTTGGTGCTTCAAGTCTCCAAAGATAATCGTGATACGTGGAATCGATGGAAACTTCACCGCTCGAATAAGGTCCGGAGCCAGCGAAGGTGAAGAAAGCCCCTAGCCCTAGCCCCGCTGACGATGGAACCGCTAATTCTAGATTTGCTTCTATCTCTCTCTGTGGATCTACATTTGTCTTTTTAAAACCACTTTTGATTTTTATATCGATTTGTGATTTTGTGATTTCAGTTTATATTGAGTTTAGAAAAAGCTACATGTACTAAAAGTAAAGGTTGTTTAATTTTTATAGTTGTTGTTGTTGTTGATAATGATGACGAAACTGATTGCAACAGGATGAGATTGCTCACATCTAATAGATTTTTTTTGTTGTTGTTGATGTAACGCCCTCAAAATAATACATAACTCAATCATATATAAGATCCATGATCATAAAGAAATAATACATTTTCATTCATCAAAGTCTTCTTACAAAAGATGTGACATGTTGACAACAAAAGCAAATGCCCTACCGGCTTACAACTTTTCAAGTCAACACTTGGATACAACAAAAGAGGATCAGAAGCCCTTTACAAGTAAAGCCATCGGCTTAGAAATAAAAACATATAAACATAAAAGTAAAACAACAAAACAGAGACTTCAGCCCCAAGATCTCCCAAGTTAAGACCTTGGAGGTGGTATGTCCCCTACACCTGAAAATGATGTCCCAAGAAGGGTGAGCCAAAGCCCAATAGAGATATAGTAAACCAAATATGAGAAATAACTAAAACATTAGCATCTAATAAATGTCCAACACACGTACATCGATATATATATACTGTTTTCATAATCCATCTTTCAACCTGGTTTCATTTATATTTCCAATTCACTTTATTAACATGGTTCGTTTATCCAAGTAATTCAAATGAGACTACAACTCATAAAAACAACACTTCAATTCATCAACAATTCAAATTGAAACTACAACTCATATTATCAACACTTTAATTATCAACATCATTCAGATGTATATAAGGTTTCGGGACTTTCACCCTAGACACTTCGGCGAACTTAATTATCAATGGAGTCCATCTCCTATCTTCTTCCAAACCATGAAGTACATCCTCTATCTCTTCTCAAACCATGAAGTGCATCTCCTATCTCCTCCCAAACAAAGATACATATGCAATGTATTTAAACACTTTATCATATACAATGATCAATTAATGCACATATTCAATGTGTTATTCCAACTGTCATATTCAAAGACATATTCCAATTGATTAGTTTCAGTTTACCTAATCATCATGCAACTCTACAACAATCATGGTTATCCTCCACCGATAGGCCCAAACAATTATTTCTAAACAGATGATTAAATTTATCAAACAGATAAATTTACACATTTTCCATAGGGAAGCGATTTTCAATCCAACCATACCAATTTATTACAGTTTCTCCCAATTTCATCATTTCCAACTCAATTATATATTCCCATAGTCAATTTTATTATTTTGACAAATAATTCATTTAAACCCAATCAGGGCATTTTCCCCTCTTCCTCAAATATCAACCCTCAGGCTCAATTTCATCAATTATACAGACATAATTCCATTTCAAGACCTCACATTAACAAAGGGACCCAAAACTAAGAAACCCCTCTTTTAAACATTTCAAATTTCAAATCCTAACTTCCCAAAATTTTCAAATCTCACCATTTATACAAAATGATTAATATTTATGTTAAAACTCATAAGAGGAGTAGTTTATCCCTACCTCAAAGTTAGGAGCCCAAATGAGAAGATGAAGAAACTTGAAAGTGCTCTAAATCCAAGATTTTTCGGATCAAAACGTAGCCCAAACCAAACTCTAACTTTTATACAAAGAGACTAGGGTAGAGAACCACTAGAATAAGGTGTATTTGTAGAGAGAGAGAGAGTGTATATAGAGAGAGGCTGCCGGATCTAGGGTTTGAGAAGAAAAGGAGATGAAAAAGTGATGTATAAACCCGCCGCAAACCGATATGCATGTGGCTCGCCGAAGCGAATGAGTGGTCGCCGAGCGACTGCATACACAAATGGACCTCGCTCAACGCAAGAAGCTTCAAGCTTAAAAATGAGAAGCTTCAAGTCTGCAACTCAGATGCACGCCGAGCACAAGAGTGCTCGCCGAGCAACAAAAACCTCGCCGAGCAAAGAATACCAACCTTTAGGTTTTTCAAAGACGAGACGCACACTCTGCGAAGAGACACACACACAAAGCTCGCCGAGCACAGAACCCTAGCTCAAGCCGGCGAACTAAAACCTAAGGCTCGTTCAAGCGACAAAAGCCTCGCTCGAGCGAAGAAACCAAAATCTGGACAGCAACCATCTATTTCAATACCCAACCAACCTGTCCCAAATCCAACCAACACATCCCACAACTCAAATACAAAGAATTTAAGGTTGGAAACAAGAATAAGACAACAATATACAACCACTAGACCCGAGTCCAGAACACAATACATGACAGGGAAAACCGAGATCGCTATATTGAACAGATATGTTCAAAATTTGAACAAATTTGTAACAGATCTTTTCAAACTTTGAATAGATAGTGCTTTGGTTTATTTCAATAACAAATATTTGAAATTAGCAAGTAGAATTTAAGAGAAAAAAATTGAGACAATAAAATTTGGATGCATAAGGAGAAAAATTGAACAGATAATCAAAAATTTGAACAAGTAAATATAAATTTGAACAGATATAAAATTATTTAAACATATAGATATAAATTTGAATAGATAGTTAGAAAAATTAAACAGATAAACAGGAATAAAATTGGCAACAAAATATCCTTCAAAATAAATAAAAGGATTACTTACCAATTTATTTCACAAATGGTAGACCTCTTACCAAGAAAAAATATCTACTGAATCTAATGTCTTATACTCTCTTTAAATTGAATTTTTCATCAATTTTCTCAAATCAAGATACAATTAAGAAAATATCTAATCATGTATTAAATAACAAGTTTGGATATTATATGTAACAACCCAGATTTTTAATTATGCTATAGAATTTATACTAATATTATTTAATCTTAGTTAAGAAAATATATGATTTATTATATATTATTATGCGTAATTTTATAAAATAATATAATTATTAAAAGTTTAGGGATCAAAATATAAATAAATAATTAAGTTAGCTTGGTGATAAGCTTTAATTAATGAAGACGAATAGGAGAATGACATGTGGCGTTGGCTTGGGGCGCACGAATTGGATTTGTTTATAAATTGGGGGAGACCTGGAGAAGACCAGGAAATGAAAGAAGAGAAGGAAAGGAGAAAAGAAAGAAAGGAAAAGAAAGGAAAGAGAAGAAAGAGAGAAAAGAATGGAAAGAATAGTGGAAGGTGAAAGGGTCTTTGATAGTACAAAGGAAGAATAAGGTATTAAAGTTAAGGTGAGTTATATTATACCTTGAGTCACCAAAATGTATTTTACTTATGTTTTGACTTACCAAAATCTATTTTATATAAATTATGTTTTTAATAAAAGTTATGTTTTATAAAAGTTTCAGTTACGTGGTTTTATTTCTGAATCCTATTTCCTTAAAAGGAAACCCATGGATATGTCTGTTTATATTTTAAAGAATATTTGATTATGACCTTATATACAATTATGTTTTGTAAGTACCACCACGAGAGTCCCACGCCTTGGGGGACTTAAATAACTATTGGCCTCTGTTTGACCACTTTGTGGTCCTCTGTTTGTCATGGATCCACTGACATCTGTTTTGTGCAGACCAAAGTGCTGTGCGGAACTAAGTGCTACACTATTGTGGGAGTCACCTCTAGAATCTATCGGAACTAAGTGCTACACTATTGTGGAAGCCACCTAGAATCTGGCTCGAACTAAGTGCTACACTATCGTGGGAGCCACCTCTAGAACTGTGACGAGCCACCTCTTGAATCTGTGACTGCTTTCCGACTACTTCAGTGACCTCTGTTCTGTACTGTGGTTGTGGTTACATAACTTCTGTATTTTAGTTCTGCTACTCAAATGATTTGTTATATAAATGTTTTGGCCTAACTAACGATCCATGGTTATTTCGTGTCCCTTATACTCTTGGTATAATATTTCTCACTTTGCCATATGCTTATAGTTTTTTACCAATTTTCAGGGAATAGCTTTTGGAAAGTCTTAAACGCGGGGCTACGGAATAGACACATGCACAGTATTTTTATGATTTTTATATGTAAATATCGGCCTTTTTGGTCAATATAATTTTGTAATAAAAATAGAAGCTCCGATGATCATTTTGGTACCCTTATTTAAATACTTCTTCCACTTGCGTCTGTTTTGAATTGGCCGTAAGTAACCTTAGTTATTGGCCATCACGATACTTAACCCTTGGATACGGGGAGCGGGTCGTGACAAATGATATCAGAGCAATGGTTTTTTTATAAAAAAAAATTCATCATTGGAGCATAGGACACACGCACATTTAAAAAGTGGGATAGCGGGTAATTAGTACCGAATTATTATATTTTGTTCGTCGATTTAATTATATTATAATTTTATATGATTATATATATAGAATAAATTTTTTTTTTTAGTGTGTCTAATTTGTGAAAGATATTAGATATAACTTATATTTATTCTAGTAAAAGAAAGACAAGAAAAGAAGGATGTCGGGTCTAAACACCTACCAAAATTATAATATAATTAAATCCATATAATTTTCAGTTCAGTATTGAAAAAAAAATTTATTTTGATGTTTTTTAAAAAGTGGGTTCAAATTTTAAAAATATTAATTTTAAAACTATTCCCCATCAATGAAAAGTTCATCTCAATTTTTTTTTTAATTCTTGCATATAATTCTGTCATTATGTTCTCATTTTTATTTATTTTATCATAAACAAACGAATGAAAAGTTTTTCAAGTCACCCATTATTTCTCATTTTTGCCCAAACTAATTTTTGACAACTAGACAGCGAGTCATTTTTGGTAAAATTTTTTTTTTGAGGTCCTATTTTTCTATCAGATTAATCATCTATATATATTTATCAGAGTGCGCAGCGGATAGCTTATACATGGCAAATTTCGAAGACGAAATTTTAAAAAGGAGGGAAGATTGTAACAACCCAGATTTTTAATTATGCTATAGAATTTATACTAATATTATTTAATCTTAGTTAAGAAAATATATGATTTATTATATATTATTATGCGTAATTTTATAAAATAATATAATTATTAAAAGTTTAGGGATCAAAATATAAATAACAATCGCGATTGGGACCTCGAATCCGAGGTCCCCCAAATCTCCTGAATCCCCCTTTTTTTCCTTTGCAGGTCAGAAGAAGGAAAACGAAGAAGGAGGAGGGAGGAGGGGGAGGGAGAGGGAGAGGGAGAGGGAGAGGAGGAATGACTGGAGGGGGCCTAAAAAATAGAGGAGGGAGGCGAGGCAGAGGCGAGGCATGGCGACGCGATCAAGTGAGCGACGATCGGCAAAGGCGACGGCAAGGCGAGGCGAGGCAACGAGCAATGGAGGTCCCCGATCCTCTTCCCGACGAGCTTTTTCTCTCTCTCTCTCTTTCTCCTCTCTCCTCTCCTCTCTTCTCCCTCAACAATGGCGGAAAAAAAGAAAAAAAAAATTTCAAAATCACTGAAACGATGTCGTTTCAGTGATTCGGGGGCAAATTTTTCGAGGTGCAAAACATTTTCCTATAAATAAATAATTAAGTTAGCTTGGTGATAAGCTTTAATTAATGAAGACGAATAGGAGAATGACACGTGGCGTTGGCTTAAGCATTTAATTGGATTTGTTTATAAATTGGAGGAGACCTGGAGAAGACCAGGAAATGAAAGAAGAGAAGGAAAAGAGAAAAGAAAGAAAGAAAAAGAAAGGAAAGAGAAGAAAGAGAGAAAAGAATGGAAAGAATAGTGGAAGGTAAAAGGGTCTTTGATAGTACAAAGGAAGAATAAGGTATTAAAATTAAGGTGAGTTATATTATACCTTGAGTCACCAAAATGTATTTTACTCATGTTTTGACTTACCAAAATCTATTTTATATAAATTATGTTTTTAATAAAAGTTATGTTTTATAAAAATTTCAGTTACGTGGTTTTATTTCTGAATCCTATTTCCTTAAAAGGAAACTCATGGATATGTCTGTTTATATTTTAAAGAATATTTGATTATGACCTTATATACAATTATGTTTTGTAAGTACCACCACGGGAGTCCCACGCCTTGGGGGACTTAAATAACTATTGGCCTCTGTTTGACCACTTTGTGGTCCTCTGTTTGTCATGGATCCACTGACCTCTGTTTTGCGTGGACCAAAGTGTCAGGCGAACTAAGTGCTACACTATTGTGGGAGCCACCTCTAGAATCTGTCGGAACTAAGTGCTACACTATTGTGGGAGCCACCTCTAGAATCCGTCGGAACTAAGTGCTACACTATCGTGGGAGCCACCTCTAGAATCCGTACGAGCCACCTCTTGAATCCGTACCTCTGTTCTGACTGTCACTTCAGTGACCTCTGTTCTGTACTGTGGTTGTGGTTACATAACTTCTGTATTTTAGTTCTGCTACTCAAATGATTTGTTATATAAATGTTTTGGCCTAACTAACGATCCATGGTTATTTCGTGTCCCTTATACTCTTGGTATAATATTTTTCACTTTGCCATATGCTTATAGTTTTTTACCAATTTTCAGGGAATAGCTTTTGGAAAGTCTTAAACGCGGGGCTACGGAATAGACACATGCACAGTATTTTTATGATTTTTATATGTAAATATCGGCCTTTTTGGTCAATATAATTTTGTAATAAAAATAGAAGTCTGATCATTTTGGTACCCTTATTTAAATACTTCTTCCGCTTGCGTCTGTTTTGAATTGGCCGTAGGTAACCTTAGTTATTGGCCATCACGATACTTAACCCTTAGGTACGGGGAGCGGGTCGTGAAACAATATCACATATAATATTAAAATAAAAAGGCAAATTACCTACACCTACCTTGAAATTTAGTTAAATTACAGATTCTTCATTGAGATTTCATAAATTACATCCCGTCTCGCTGAGGACGTTAACTAAACGTAAAGAAAAGTTAGATAATATCACCAAAATATAAATTGATGGACGATATTGCTCTTACTAAAATCCCTTTGATAAATCAAAAAAATTTACAAAAGAATTACGTTAGATGGAAAAATAAATAAATAAATAAGTTTTTGAAACTATATTTGATTTGTTATTTAGAAAAAATTTTCAGTATTTAAAAAAAAAATTAAAAACTAATTTGGTAAAAATAAATATGAAAAAATATATTTAATTTGTAAAAATTATTATTTTAACCACTCAAAAGATAAAATTATATAAAAATATATTTCTAAAAATCAAACCAAACATATTCTAAGAATTTTTTGACAAGCCATTTCTTGTGTTTTTAACTTATTTAATAATTTGTTAATTTTATGATATTTTCACCATCTGACATTACAACATATAAGATTTTTAGAGACTAATTTTTTTAATCTCTAAAAGTAAAAATTTTGTTGCAAAAGACATTTATGAAATAATTTATGTTGTTGTGAGGATAGTCGCTAGGTCCCCCTAAAAAGTCAAAAATAAGACTTTTAGTGATAAAATTTTTAAAAAAATGTCAATAATAAATAAGCTTTTAGGGACAAAATAATTTGGTCTCAAAATGGTTTATTTTTTGAGACAAAAAATTTGATACCAAAAAAACAATAATTAATCACTAATGTTTAATTTTCTTTGCTAAAAATATAATAGCGACATTTTTCACAACAAAAATATTTGGTCCCCTAAAAATAATTTTGCCCTAAATTTTAGTCTCTAAAATTTCAATTTTTTATAGTGTGATAAGTGTTTTTCCATTTTAATTTTGCATTTCATAACTTACTTAAAAATAATAATTTAGCTAAATCTCAGGAGAATCTATAATTTAGCCAAACCTCAAGAGGGAATTTGTAATTTAGCTAAACCTAAAGGGGGTGTAGGTAATTTGTTCTTATTTGTCAAAAGGGTATTTTAGTCAATTTATGATATCTGTTAACGACATTAATTGCGATGGAACAGAATGTAATTTTTGAAACCTCAGGAGGAAATTTGTAATTTCGTTCAATTTCAAAGGAGGTGTAAGTAATTTGTCCAAATTAAAAATAGTGTTGCCTTAAATTTTTCTCTCTCTTACATGCCACCTACTTCACAATCTGCAGCCTTAAACTTTTAAAATACAATGTCATTAATTTGTGTTTCGTTAGAGGATTAAAGAAGGGATTTAAAAAAAAAAAATGTAAGAAAACTGTGAATAAAATATATTTATATTTTATCTAATTTCACAAATATTTTTTTTTCTTTTTTTAAATCTCTTTTTAAATCTTCCAATCAAACACAATATAGTATTAAAATTAGCCACTATATTCACTTATTTATTACCCATATGAAGTTCCGTATTTATATAAAATTGTAATATAATATAGCCAATAACAAAAATAACTAGCTATTATCTTCCAACTAATCAATACATAAGTTGCAATTGTTTGAGAGGAAGGTGACAGAAGATTACAGAATTAGAATTTATTCATAACAATGTCCATTTATCTCTTGTATCAATTTAGATCTTATACTTTTAGTTTCATTAATTTGTTTGTTTGAATTTTCATATTGATTCATCAAGTTAATAATATTATTTAGAAATTGAACAAAAATTAAAGAACGAAACAGTACTCTCCTCAATTTTGAGGAGTTTTACATCTAACTTAAAATGGTGATCATTTTATGATTAATTTTTTCTAATTTTTAACAAATATTTTAATTAAATTAAATTGACACAATATAAAAAATTAAGAAAAGAAAATTCATACTATTAAAATGATAAAGACTAAATTAATACATGATGCAAATTAGAAAGACCATAGGTATAATTTGCCTAAAAACTTATACTAGATGATAGGATTAGATAGTTGAAATAGTCCACCATGAGAGAGAGAAAGAAGCAATTATTAAAAAAATAGAAATGGGTGTAGTTGTTGAAGAATGGTTCATGGTTCATTCTTGAAAGTTGTTGAAGAATGGTTCATGGTTCATTCTTGAAAGATGTGTAAAAGGAAAAAAGTCCCTATTGAAGACTTGGCATCGTCAAAAATGTAATGACAAATTCAAATAATCTGATCTATCTATATCTATAAATACACAGCCTCTTTGCCATGCTAGATATCCATCACCCTCCTCTCAAGCAATTGCAGTTAGGCATAGAAATTCCAATTTGCTTCAATTAAAAATGGCAACTCATTTTTTCTTTGTAACCATAACCGTCATGGCCTTGGCCTTTACACTTGCCTTTGCTTCTGATCCAAATCCTCTACAAGACTTCTGTTGTCAAGGACTCCAAATCACGGGTATACTATATGTGCTCATCTCTATCTCCCAACTTTATGTCTTCCAAATTATATGTTTCGTATCATTTTGGTTATAAATGTTTTAATTGTGAGATATTTTAAGAAGATAGTTAAAAATTGATTTTTTAGCCTTTTTGGATTTTTTTTTTGAAAAAACGTGTAAAAAATATAAAAGATTGTATGATCCAAAATGGATTAAAAGTTGAGAAAGTGTCTTTTCACCCACTTTTAAAAAAAGGCCTATATCAATTTTGTTTTCAAAGTAGTAAATGTATATTCAAATTGTCTCTCCAGCTAACATCCCCACTATTTGTTTGGTTCCTAAAATATACACAATGTTTTATTTTGGCCCTTAAAATTTTAGTCATATTAGTTTTATTAAGAGTTGGTTTTCATTTTCTTAGATGTCATCATGTAATATTATTGAAAGTTTGCTAGTCTTGAATCAAAAAAAAAAGAAGAAAGTTTGTTAGTCTGTATAACATTTTCTTTCTTTCACCCAACACTTACTGAAGCATATCTCCAATTTCCTTTTTATGCAGTTTTTGTGAATGGCAAGTTCTGTAACGACCCAAAGCTCGCCAAAGCCGATGACTTCTTCTTTTCTGGCCTCCTTACCCCCCGAAATACGTCAAATCCAATTGGATCGACTGTCACTCCCGTAAATGTTATGCAAATCCCAGGCCTCAACACTCTCGGCATCTCATTAGCTCGCATCGACTTTGCACCTTACGGTCTTAACCCACCCCACACACACCCTCGAGGAACTGAGATCCTCGTGGTCTTGGAGGGTACCCTCTACGTTGGTTTCGTAACCTCCAATCCAGAAAATCGTCTCTTCACCAAGGTCTTGTGCCCAGGAGATGTTTTTGTGTTCCCAGAGGGTCTTATTCACTTCCAGTTTAACGAAGGAAAGACCAATGCAGTAGCTATTTCTGGTCTGAGCAGCCAAAACCCTGGTGTTATTACCATTGCGAATGCAGTATTTGGGTCGAATCCAAAGATTTCTGATGATGTTCTTGCCAAGGCATTCCAAGTGGACAAGAAGGTGGTGGACTATCTTCAAGCTCAATTTTGGTGGCCCAACAACTAAAGAAATAAATGGGGAATAGAATCCACGAATCTATTATTTGTTAAACTTTAATCATATATTACTTAATATTGTATGAATAAGTGGTTGGTTATGGATGATTTCCTTACAACTTTTTTTTCCTATGATTTTATAATATTGAAGCTTTTAAATAGTTCTCTCTCTCATATAATGATGGAGCTCTCTTGATCTTTTTCCAGTCTCCCATATTGAATAGTTAAGAGATAATGAGCAATTGTATTTCTAATGATTGACATGAATGTAACCTAGCTCACTAAAAACTCCATCTTCTCTTGATATTTCAAAAATGGTAAAAATTTATATGAATTTTAAGGTCAACTTAAAATAATCCTACTCTATTTGTCACCATGACAATTATATGTCACTTAAAAGTGTCACCAAACTTTTTAAATATAACGCTTCTCAAATATAAATAGCATTTATTGCATTAATAAATATATATATATATATGAGAGGGTAATTTATATCTAAATTGGTCTGAGCTAAGGAGGAGACTTCCTTGGAAATTGGGCCGCGTAATGGACTGAGGTAAGGATAGATTTACTTTGGTCCAAGAACTAAACGCATATGGGCCACGGTAGAACAGACTAGCAAGTGGGTCGCGGTCCAAGTGTTGGTTCGGTTCGAGTGTTAGTAGGGACCAAGTGTGGTAGGGACTTTTTCAAGTGTTACCTCGGCACAAACGTGATTATAAGTTACCAAGCGGAGTAGAGATAGTTATCTCGCCATGGCACTTGGAGCCGAGGTAATGGCTTCTCTTGGTGGGCTTTGCTCGATAGCGCTGCTAGTAGCTTACTCCTGTTAGCCCGGTCCAAGAGAGCCTTGAGTTAGCTCGGTCCAAGAGAGCCTTGGAGTTAGCTCGGTCATGGAGAGCCTTGAGTTAGTCCGTCCAAGAGAGCCTTGAGTTAGTCCGGTCCAAGAAAGCTTTGCGCTTAGCTCGGCCATATCATATTGAGTCGAAGTATGATTGAGCTTTCCTCATAACCATGCTATCGGTTAGCCCAAATTGTGCTCATTGTGGTTAGCACGGTCTCGCATAACCGAGTTGGAATATGTCAAGCCGAGGTACACAAAGGAAAGGAAGGACCAAGCTAGTGGTAGCTCAGTCTAGTCTGCGGCTTTAGCATGGTCATGTTATTTCGGTTGTAATGACATCCAACCGTAGTAAAACCATCTCACTTGGTTTAAGCAGTGAGGGGGGTGTTGAAGGATAAGCATTATCCTTCAGGAGTGTGATTCCTAGGAGGACTCTGAATGGAGGAGTAAGAGTCCTACTAGGATTGTGCTACGCGGAATCTATAAAAGCTCACAACATCACCTATGGAGAGGTAACACAACTTTGCTTTCTGAATACACAGAGTTTTTGTCTATTTGTCTGTTTTGCTGACTTAGGCATCAGAGAGGTATCCGGCATACACCCGCAGGCTAGCTCACGTTTGTGTTTTCAGGGAGTAAAGCGACGACGAATGGAGGAGCGCAACTTGATCAACAGGATTATACGATAAGGTTTATTTCTTTCCCGTACAATTGGCGCCGTCAGGAATTCGCACAAGAACAAAACCTCTTGATCAAGCTTTTCCTCTCTAGAATCAATGGCGCACAATGAAGATTTGCCATACCGCCATTGTGAGACAAACACCGTAAGGGGTGCGAGGCGCGAAGGTCTACCCTTGATCCCTCCTATGGCGGACTTGGAGCCACAACGACAAAATCCCAGGAGAGATACAAGAGGGAGAAGGCGGACTAACTGTCCCCGTCACTCTCGTTCACAGAGTCCAGAGAGACAAAGGTGAAGGATTGATCCTCAAGCCTTGGAGGATCGCGTCAAGAAGCAGGACGAATTGATACGACGGATGGCGGCAGACATGAAATCTCTAAAGCGCCAAATGAAGGGAAAATGAGTGGCGACAGAAGACGGGCGCACATGCAAGACGCCCCCTCGCCACTCGGAAGGTCGTGGTAGGGATACCACACCCTCGCAAGTAGGGAGTAGAAGCCTCAGGACAGGCGATACCCAATCCAGGTCTTCCAGAACTCGTCACTCTAAGTCTGAGAGGACGAGATCTGAGAGGTCGTACACTGAAGGAAGCACCTATTGGCCCTCACATACGCACCAAACAAGATCCAGACAGACAGCGTTGCCCAAATCATCCGACTTACAAACTGTGCTCGAAGAAAAGGCACGATGGAAGGAGAACGCTAGGGCACGCGATCCACACAGAGTTTCTGCCTTATAGCGGTTGGCTTCTCGGACGCGTGGAAGCGTTGAGGTTGGAATGCCAATACCACACCCTGCCTACGAGCCGACGGACAAGGCATTAGCGAGGCTGCAGACCTCACCGTTCATTCTGGCGATTGAAAACGCGCCCCTACCATCAGGCTTCCTTCAGCCCAAATTCACTACATATGAGGAAAAGACGGACCCCTACTCACACTTGAGCCACTTTCGCCAGGTCATGGCTGTATACCGGCGAAACGAGGCTTTGATGTGCATCCTCTTCCCATCTAGCCTTGGCGACCTAGGCTTGACTTGGTTTGAAAAACTTTCAGAAGGCAGCATAGCCTCCTGGGCGCAGTTGGCAGAGGCGTTCGTGACAAGGTTTAGAACGAACACCAAAACCCCGGTAGAGATCAATCAGCTACTCTCTATCGACATAGGCGACAAGGAGACGTTGAGGTCCTACAACAGCCGTTATTGGGAGACCTTCAACTAGATAGGAGATTGCCCCACAAATCTCGCCATCGCGCAATACAATAGAAGTCTTCCAGTCGGAAACAGGTTGAGGAACTCAATTACCATGACGCCACCCCTCACGATGGAAGCCTTGATGGAAAGAGTACACCAACATATTCGCGTGGAGGAAGATGGCGCCCGCGCTAAAACAAAATCTGGCACAACCACAATACCAGATAAAATGGCTATGGCAAAGGTCAACACGGTAGAACATCCAAGCGTAAACAGTAAGGCAAAGGGACAACGGAGAGGACCAAGGCAAAAGAAGGTTGAGAGTCCACATCGCCATGACCACGGTGTTCAAAAACCAATCTACATCAATTCTCAGCGAGATACGCGATGAACCTTTCGTCCGATGGCCTGCTAAGCTAGGAGAAGCGTAAAAAGACTACGATGAGAGATCGCGGTGCACCTTCCATGATGAACAAGGGCACCGCACTGAAAATTGCACGCCATTAAAGCAGCATTTGGAGAAGTTAGTGGCAGCTGGGCACTTGGACCAATACATAAAAGGAAGAACTTGAGAGCAAGGGGCTGTTCGCAGATGTTAGCGAGGCAGCTGAACAGAAGGCAGTGGAAGACTTGGTACAGGAAATGATAGATGTAAAGAACCCAGAGAAGGCAAGCTAGGGCCCAATTGGGATAGACCATACAAAGTGGTTAGTTTAGCTGAAAAGGGGCATATCACTTAAAGGATGGAGCCATCGAGGCTATCCCCAGACCATGGAATACTGCCAATCTCGAGCTATTTTTTTGATAGGGTACTTGTAATTTACATTTTTCTCAATAAAACAAGTAGTTCCCTTTTCAGCATAGAATATTTTCTTCTGTAAAAGTTATTTTAGTGAGCTAGGGGCATTGAAAGCAGAGTTGGCTGGAAAAACCAACACTTACCTCTCCTAAGCCGAGATAAGGATCTAGCCTGCAGGAAGTTGGCAGGTTTGACCAACAAGTCTTTGCCCGACTTGGGGGCAAGTTTGGCCGGAATAACCAAACACTTGGCTCTATGTTGGCCGGAATAACCAACATTTAGCTCTCTAAAGCCGAGATAAGGCTGCAAGAAGTTAAGGTGTTTGACCAACAAAACTCTTTTGCACCCTTTAGCCGAGGTAAGGACCTAGGCTAAAGGTGGTTGGCAGGTTTGACCAACAAAACTCTTTTGCACCCTTTAGCCGAAGTAAGGACTTAGGCTAAAGGTGGTTGGCAGGTTTGACCAACAAAACTCTTTTGCACCCTTTAGCCGAGGTAAGGACTTAGGCTAAAGGTGGTTGGCAGGTTTGACCAACAAAACTTTTTTGCACCCTTTAGGCCGAGGTAAGGACCTAGGCTAAAGGTGGTTGGCAGATTTGACCAACAAACTTTTTTGCACCCTTTGAGCCGAGGTAAGGACCTAGGCTAAAGGTGGTTGGCAGGTGTGACCAAACAAAAAACTTTTATGCACTCTTTAGCCGAGATAAGGATCTAGGCTAAAGAGTGGTTAGTTGGAAAAACCAACACTTACTTCTCCTCAGCCGAGATAAGGATCTATGACGAAGAATGGTTGGCTGGAAAAACCAACACTTACTCTTCAGCTGAGCTAAGGATCAAGGCTGAAGAGTAGTTGGCAGGTATGACAAGATAGATTGCAAGGTTAAGACCGAGATGAGTATCTCGGCTAGAGAATGTCTTACTTCATTCAAAACATAAGTGGAAAGTAAATGCAAGCCGAACAAGCAGTTGAGAGAACTGAAGATTTCATTCCAAAAGTGCATTACAAAAAGAGGGGTCGTAGCCCGATTACAAAGAGGTCATTTAAATCGGCGTCCAAATCAACCCTGGCTTCAATTAAAGATAGCTCGGTCATATCAAGCACACTTTGGTCAAGCTCGGTCGAAGGCACCGCATCAGACACAGCAGGCAAAGGTGGGATGGAGACACAGGAGTTGGAGAGTTGGACTAGCAACCGAGCTGGGCGTTATTGTCAGGCTCTTGGGATACATCCTCTTCTTCAGTGTTAAAGAAATTTTTTGTTGAATGGCATTTACATACTCCACCATGGAGCTCGGTATAAAATATGGAGGAGGGTTTAAGAAGACCTCGGTCTCTTGGCTATGACCGAGTTGCGCCACAGCTGCTTCCCACCCACACTTGACGAAGAGGTCTTTGGTAGCCTCACATTGCAGGATATAGCTCATGTAGTATCTCGGTTGAGCGTGCAAAGGTGTGCCTGGCCAACCCAGTCAGTTTCCAAAGTAAAAAGGAAAAAGTATTAAGCACGGATCGTTAGACCGTGCTAAAAGAAACAAAGGTGAAATAAATGGAGTCCTCGCCCGGCTAAGTGGAACGAAGGATTCGTAGCCCGGTTAAAGCTTATTGTGCAGTATTCTTAGTTCGGTTTTGACTAAGTTAGGGAGCTGGTTTAGCCCCAAGTTATAGCTCGGTTGAAGGCATTGAAGATGAAAGCAGCAGCAATGAACACAAGCTTCGCAGATGCAAAGTTAAGGTGGAATAGAAACTCAGAAAGTAGAGAGAGAGAGAGAGAAGGTGAACAGAGATATTGTGATCTGGAAACAATAGGGTTTTTGGAAAAACCTTGGTTTTACGCGAGACGTTTTGACCGGACAGGTTAATAACCGGCGTGAATTTAGCTCGAAAGAAGGCTACAATTTAGCTCGGTTGAGAGGCTAAAGTTTAGCTCAGCTGGAAACAAGTAATCCCAAATTATGCATGGCAGATGGAATTAAGGGGCAATTGAGAGGGTAATTTATATCTAAATTGGGCTGAGCTAAGGAGGAGACTTCCTTGGAAATTGGGCCGCGTAATGGACTGAGGTAAGGATAGATTTATTTCTTGTCCAAGAACTAAACGATATGGGCCACGCAGAGAAAAGACTAGCAAGTGGGTCGCGGTCCAAGTGTTAGTTCGGTTCGAGTGTTAGTTCGGTCCAAGTGTGGTAGGGACTTTTTCAAGTGTTACCTCGGTCCAAACGTGATTATAAGTTACCAATCGGAGTAGAGATAGTTATCTCGGCCATGGCACTTGGAGCCGAGGTAATGGCTTCTCTTGGTGGGCTTCGCTCTGGATAGTGCGGTAGTAGCTTACTCCGGTTAGCCCGGTCCAAGAGAGCCTTGGAGTTAGCTCGGTCCAAGAGAGCCTTAGAGTTAGCTCGGTCATGGAGAGCCTTGGAGTTAGTCCGGTCCAAGAGAGCCTTGGAGTTAGTCCGGTCCAAGAAAGCTTTACAGTTAGCTCGGTCATATCATATTGAGCTGAAGAATGATTGAGCTTTCCTCATAACCATGCTATCGGTTAGCCCAGTCCGTGCTCATTGTGGTTAGCACGGTCTCAGACAACTGAGTTGGAATATGTCAAGCCGAGGTACACGCAGTGAAAGGAAGAACTAAGCTAGTGGTAGCTCGGTCTAATCTGCGACTTTAGCATGGTCATGTTATTTCGGTTGTAATGACATCCAACCGTGGTAAAACCATCTCACTTGGTTTAAGCAGTGAGGGGGTTGTTGAAGGATAAGCATTATCCTTCAGGAGTGTGATTCCTAGGAGGACTCTGAATTGAGGAGTAAGAGTCCTACTAAGATTGTGCTACTCGGAATTTATAAAAACTCACAACATCACCTATAGAGAGGTAACACAACTTTGTTTTATGAATACACAGAGTTTTTGTCTATTTGTCTGTTTTGCTAACTTAGGCATCGGAGAGGTATCCGGCATACACCCGCCGGCTAGCTCACGTTTGTGTTTTCAGGGAGTAAAGCGACGATGTACGGAGGAGCGCAACTTGATCAACAGGATTATACGAGAAGGCTTATTTCTTTCCCGTACAATATATATATATATATATATGTAAAAAAATTATAGTGATAAATAGTATTTCTCATTAGTTAACCATCACTTGACCAATTAGATTTATGAATATTATTATTACATCTTATAATATATATGCCTACATTTTAATGAAAAGAATATAATGAATTCTTTATTTTATTTTTTTCCTCAGTGAAATAAAGTTTTTAAATAATTCAATTATAAGAAGAAAAAAAAAACATTTATTGAAACTTAGAAAATCATGTATATAATTATATAGACCATTTTTGAGTTCGAATCATCCGAAGGGGCCACTTCAGGTTTGCCCATTCTTTAACTTTAGGGTTTCACATACCCAGTTATATATAATAATAATAATAAAAGCTTGTGGATTTAGTACCCCTTCCATTGTTCCAAAAAAGAAAAAGAAAGAAAACAAATATTTATTATTTAATACTTTTGTTTGGCAGCCTTTTATCGTTTGGGGAGTGGCTATTTTAGCCAAAAAGCCAACTAAAACTAGTCACATCACCTCTCTACTTTTCTGCACATCTTTTCGTAAAAAGCCAAAAAGTTACTAAAATAGCCTGTTCCCAAACGAGGCTTTAAAAAGTCAAAAAGTCATTATAAATTGTTACACCACTCTCTCTATTTTTCCATACATCTTTTCATAAAATGTCAAAAAATTAGTAAAATAACTTGTTTTCAATAGATTGAGAGAAGAGAAAAATAAAAACATCTTTTCGGGATAGCTTTTTGCAGCCAGGATTTTGTCTTGCACCTTGATTTTTTCTGATGTTCTGTAATCTTTGTTCTTTCTATTATTTAAATAAAATTCTGTTTCAATGATAAATCTTTTCTTCTTCTTATTATTTTTTTTTTTGAAAAAAATACTAAAATTTACTTGATTGTAATTTGTAATCCATTCTTCTTCTAAATTTTAGTATTTTTTTTCTCTTTTTTATTTTCTATTCACTAGTCCTAACATTATGTGTACTAGGTTCGACTCATGTTAATTGATCACATGTCAAATTCAAATTCCTAAATTTACCTAATAATAAGTCCATGCACTATAACAAATTAATGTTTTAAAGACAAGAATTTAGGGACAAAAGCACTTTTTAGGAGTGAAATATTTTTTTGTCAAAAGTGTCATTCTTATATTTTTAAGGACGAAATGAGACATTTAGTGTTGAACAGATCAAATTATTTTGTTCCTAAAAGCACCGTCGTTAGTAGCATTTTTAAAATTGTATTGCCAAAAGTTTGTTCTTTTTCTTTTTAAAACTTTTTTAGACGACTTTTTAACAACTATTATCGTAATGACATAAATTAATCTACAATTTTTTTTTCAATAAATTTTTTGCTTTTGGAGACAAATTTAATTCTTGGAACTGTTGCGGTGATGGTTGCAGTTTAAGAAGCATTCATCGTGGAATTAGTCAATACACTAACCTTAGAAGACTGGGTAAAACGACTTATACAGTGGTATTGGAAATTATTAAACAAATTCACAATCACTCTTAATCATATATTATGTTATATTAATATAGAAGTGCTTGCTTTGGGGTCTTAAAAATTAATTTATAAAAAAAGTCCTAAAAAAATTATTAGCTAGTACACTTGCTCATAAAAAGGAGGTCCCAAAAAAGAAACTCAAAAGTACCCATATCTCAATAAAAAGAACCAATAAAAAAATTCTATTGTTTCAACAGTATTCATGGATCAGGATAGGCCATGGTGTTATTGTGCAAGTATACCGATATCTCATGAATTTGGACAACCAACACCACTTCGCTCAATACTTACAGATTCCTCCTATGAGTGTTTAGTCATTACATCTGTGCATATTATCTGCTCCAAAAATAAAAAATAAAAAAATTATCTGTGCATACTATGATTGAGTTTGCATTCTTTCTAGAAAAATAAATAAATAAAATTTAACTAATAATATGTTAAGAATACTATGACCTATTTTTACTAGCTTAAAGTACATTAAAAAAAAATACATTCTTTATCTTAGCTAATCAATACTACTCTCTACTTGGCTAGTTATTTTAGATCATTATTACTTTTTCTTTTTTTTTTTTTTTGAACAGCAAGAAACTCTTTATTGATGATAACAAAACAAAATACATCTTGGTATACATCAACAAAGAGGGAAGAGGTTGGAGAGAGACCAACCAAAGGGGAACAAGCGAAACAAAGCACAGAACAGAAGCTACAGAGACTAGAACAGAACCAAGCCATTGAGGCTCCAACAGATCAGAGCAGAACAGAGTAGAACACAAACAGATCAGCACTAAAGCACAGAAACAGATCACAGATTAAGTTCAATGGTAAGCCCAAATAAGCACAGACACAGAACCTGAGGCATCAGACATTACACCAGCATAGCACATGCCACCAGACTTGATCCAAATCATTAGACCCCAATAATCACACAGATCAGAGCAGAACAAAAACAGATCATCATTAAAGCACAAAAACAGATACAGAAGACATTAAACCCCCATAACTGATACAGTAGCATACCCACATAATTGATACTAATCAGAACTACAACCAGACTTGATCCAAATCATTAAACCCCCAAAACTGAAACAGAACTTCACCAAGATTATCCCAAAACAGCAGACCCACATGCAGAGCTACAGACAGAACAGAACTACAACCAAACTCTTATCAGCAGACTCGCATAGCTGCAGTCCCACATAACACCTGCTGCTGTCATTATAAGTTGCAACTTACCCTGCCCCCTAAACAAGCTCTACTTGAAGCAAAGCATCAACTGGAACAAACTGCAGTCTGCACACCTTGACAGTTGGAAGACTATATCAATCCTTGCCTCACCCCTGAGATGTTATAAAGGAAATCTGAAATCGAAAAATGGAGCCCCTTAAACGCAACCTTAAGCCAGATAGCAAGCCTAATGAGAATCAGCTCTTGCAGATTTGGACGAGACGCATTGAAGTAGCAATCATTCCTGTGTTTCTAGATTGTCCAGAGTGATACCAGAGGAATGGAATGCCAAATCCGCTGTTCAGCTTTCCTACAAAGGTACCCTGACCACCATTGCAGCAGTCCAGGGACAGAGTCAGGAACAGCCCAAGAGACACCCCACCACTGCAGCAGACTGCACTCTCCAAACAAATGGGCAGAGCATTAGAACATGCTCAATTGATTCCTGCTGAGATTTACAAAATACGCACAATGTAGAGGCAGAACTATCCAAGAATCCAATCTTCTACAAGAATACAGAAGTTTTGATCTTGTGCTTCCATGCGAGCCAACCAAAGAATTGCACCTTAGGAGGAAGGAACTTGATCCACACCAGACGACTGAAACTAACAGTACCTCCAGGGGCACTGCTAGTATGATCATATAGGTTAGACACAAAAGATTGCCCTGGCTTGGCTGCTCTCCAAACTGCACTGTCCTGAGACTCCAGCTAGAAGGAGGGGACTGAACCTACAATGCCATTTAGCCTGAGCAATTCATTCTTTTCCCAAACAAATAGAGGCCTCCTAAATGTGAACGACCAGTTCTTAGTTGTGCCAGATACTTCCACAAAGTCCTTTAGCAGACCTTCCTTTTGTAAAGATAAACTGAAGAGCCAAGGGAACTCATCATTTAGGCAAACATGACCACACCAAGAATCAAGCCAGAATCTTATACGACAGCCATTGCCCACCTTTAACTGCAGGTTACTAGCATAGAATAGTGAAAGAGGCTGGTTTTGTTCACCTGTTGCCATTATTCCATTCCAGATATAAGAGGATGAATTGTTTAAACTTGGGTTTGGAACCCATTTCCCACCAAGGAACCGATATTTACTGCATAAAACCTTACACCAGTTTGACACTGGTTCAGAAGCAAATCTCCACCACCATTTTAGGAGTAGACATACATTCACATCTCTGATTCTTCTAACCCCTAAACCACCTTGCTTTATGCTCTTAGTAACATCTGACCATTTCACTAGATGGATTTTGCACTTCAAATCTGGCCCTCCCCATAAGAATGAGGCTTGAATTTTGTCTAACTCCTTGGCAATTCCCTCAGGTAGCTTAAATAATGATTAGTAGTACACAGGTATACTTGACAGCACTGCTTTCACCAAGGTTAATCTACCTGCATAAGATAATAGCTTCCTTTTCCAACCAGCTAGCCTTAGTTTTTCCTTATCAACTATTGGTTTCCAAGTTTTCTTCCTTCTAGGATTTGCACCCAAGGGCAGACCTAGATACTTGATTGGTAAATTTTGGGTCTTGCAGTTCAAGAGGGAAGCAAACTCAGCAAGGGCAGATCCAGAGATGCCAATCCCACAAACCACACTTTTGTGGTAATTGATTTTAAGACCTAAAGCCACTTCAAAGCATCTAAGAATACTTTTCAAGTTTAGCACCTCTGATAGCTCAGCTTCACAGAACAACAGGGAATTGTCTCCAAATTGAAGGTGAGACAATTGCACCTCATCATTGGCCCCAACAGAAACCCCTTTAAGCAACCTCAGATCCATAGCTCTCTGGAGAAGAATATTTAATGCTTCAACAACCAAATTGAATAGGAATGGTGATAAGGGGTCACCTTGCTTGAGCCCTTTTTGGGGGTTGAACTCCTTTGTTAGGACTTTAGATAGAATTTTGTAGATGGAACCAATCAGACTAATAGGTCTAAATTCATTTAGTGTTAAAGCTTTCTCCTTCTTTAGGACAAGAGTAATGAATGAGCTATTCAAACTTGGGATTAATCTACCACTGGCATGAAACTCTTGCATAAATTTGAGGACTTCACCTTTAAGCACCTTCCAAATTTTCTGAAAAAATATCAGGTTAAATCCATTTGGTCCTGGGGCTTTGTTCCCATTATAATCACTTACTGCTGCCCAAACTTCTTCTTCAGAAAAATCTGCTTCAAGCACATGACAGTGGGTACTAAGCCTAATACTTTTGAATTCACCTGACAAGGTTGGTCTCATTTTCCAATAATCTTTGAAAAGGTTTGAAAAGTGAAGCCAAACCTCATTCTTGACAGAAGTTGGATCCTCAAGAATCACATCTCCAACTGTGATGGAGTTGATAGTGTTTCTGGTTTGTTTACTAGTGGCCATAACATGAAAAAACCTGGTGTTCCTATCCCCTTTCAGATTCCAATCCATCCTAGATTTTTGGAGCCATTCACATTCCATCTTCCTGCTCAATGACCACATTTCATTCCTTTTCTCTCTTTGCAGCATCAATTCACCTACATCCAGAGGTCTAGATTCAGCTTTTAGATCAAGATCATGCAGAGTAGATTCAGAGGCTTCTAATTTTTTAGCAACATTACCATAAGACTCTTGATTCCATTTTTTTAAGGCCAACTTCAAGGACTGCAATTTCCTCTTCAGGATGAATCCTGCAGATCCATTCAGCTGTAGTTCTCCCCAATTACTCTTTACCAAGGAAGCCAGAGTTGGATGTAAGGTCCATGCATTCAGAAATTTGAATTTGTTTTGGCCCCCAGTCCCTACCATCCTCTATGAGTAGAAGTGGGCAGTGGTCAGAAATAGTTCTTGGGAGACCCCATAGTTTGAGTTTATATCTCACTAACCATTCAGGACTAAGAAGAAATTTGTCTATTCTACTCCACTTTTTCCCTTCAAGAGTATTACACCAGGTGAATTTTCTGCCTAGCATTTGGACATCTACCACCTCGCAATTATCAATGAATTCATTAAACTCCTGCATGCCTCTATCCCAGCAAGAACCTCCTATCCTTTCCCCCATATTCCTAATCTCATTGAAGTCTCCACCCAGACACCATAGATTTGCAAAAGTGTTTTCAAATTTAAGGGTCACCCATAAGGCCTTTCTCCTTATTACATCATTTGGGGCATAGATGTTGACCATAACACAATCGAAAAGAATTGTGAACCTTACGATAAAAGAATAAAGTTCTGCTACTATAACAATCGAGAGATGGAAGACATCGGGATCCCGGATGCAGATTAATCCACGATGACCTCTGGCATCTACAGTCATGTATTCCAACTTGTCTCTAGGCCAAATACATTTTACCAACAAGTTTGTAATACTTGATCGCTTTGTCTCTTGAAGCAAAGCCATGTCTACTGCCCTATCATACAAAATCTTTCTGATTTTTCTCCTTTTTTCAGGCCTTCCTAGACCTCTGACATTCCAGCTTAGAATCTTCATGTGTAACAGATATACACCAGGTTACACCCATTAGGAAGCTGGTTATTCCACAACACCAGTTCCTCCAGCCATTCTCACTTTATCTTGCTCCTCCATGTGTATGAATTTCTTGACAACCTCAGATTCCTGGCCCTTGTAGTCAATCCCTAGAGTTTTCCCTACTTGGAGTGTTTCATGAGCCTCTTGAAGAATTTCCTTTGAGGGGGAAGTTTGAATTGATTCTGAAATATGACTGGGTGAGGAGAAAGAATTTCCTTCAAGATCATTATTACTTTTTAGTAAGCATTCTTTAAGAAAATATGAAAATGGACTAGATAAGGAGAAGGAGATTGAGGAGTGAATCATTTTTTAAAAAATTTTAGCTAGCGATTTTTGACGAGCCAAAAGTTAGAGAAAGTAAAATAACTAGGCAAATAGCTAAATTATTGTAGACTCAAAAACGTGTGGAGACGAGCTAAAATACCTCAATGGAAGAATTTTGCTAGCTTGTTGGATTTATTTTTAGCTAATATTAACTAACAAAAAAACTAGTGAGAGCATCTCTTTTTAATATTCTGCTTGGTTCTTGAATTCTAATATCATCCACATAGAGAGTTTAACGAATATTGCAATAACCAAAAGTTTGATGGTCCATTGTCGTCGATCTCCTAGTTATTGATATGAGAAACTAGAGAAAGATCAAGAGAGTGTCATCATTATATAAGGAGAGAGAGAGAGAGAGAGAGAGAGAGAGAGAGTACTATTTAACAAACTCATTATTATAAAATCATAAGAAAACAATTTTAATGAAATCATCCACAACAAACCCACTTATTTATGCTAATTGCATCATATATTTGTTTAAAGTTCAACAAATAATAGATACATGGGTTCTCTATTGTTTATTTCTCTAGTTATTAGGCCACCAGAATTGAGCTTGAAGATAGTCTACCACTTTTTTGCCCACCTAGAATTGAACTTAAAGATAATCTACCACCTTCATGTCCACTTGGAATGGCTTGGCAAGAACATCATCAAAAATCATTGGATTCAAGCCAAACACCGCATTAGCAACTGCAATGACACCAGAGGTTTTGGCTACTTAGGGCAGCAAGAGCTACTGCATTGGTCTTTTTATTATTAAATTTGTTAGGTTTTTGTAATTGGCAATCCCGCTTGACAAAACTCCTTTCAGTTGTAATTTTATTCAAACTTTTTGTTTAGTGAGGCTATGAGTATTTAGATGTGAATCCAACCCGAATTGTACCTATGCAGAGGAGTTTATGATCTTAATCCTGTCATGTTTGCCACTTCGCTGACTATGTCGGGGATTGAGCAAAATTGCAGTCGAAGTTGTTTGACAGCTTGAACGGTCGATTGTGCGCTCAAGCGAAAATGCAATCCTTTCAAAAGTTTCACTTGCCTGCAAAAGTACTGAGAGTTGTATTTTTACGCTTAAGTAGCCTTTCTTGCACTCGAGCGTAGATCTTTGTTCTGAAACACGCGTTTTAGTCAGATCGCTCAGCGGCCGTTCCTATGCTCGAGTAGAGATCACGATTATGTTTTCTATAAATTTGCAATTAATTTAGTTTCTAGGGTACGACTTCTAGATCTTCTTCTTTGGTATTAGGGTTTTCATCTGGAACTTTTTTGCTTGTTTCCTTTGATATCTGTGAGAGTTTATATCATGAATTGAGTGGATTATTTCAAAGGGGTTTGTTTTTTTTTTTTTTTTATTCACAAAAGAGAGAGTTGTTTTTTGGTGGATTTCGTGGAATTTGAGCTTGAAGCTATGGTGGATTCCAAAGTGGCTCATCGTCGTGGATTCGGCGTCGGCGTTATGGATTCAACGTTGGGCAGGACAATTCCAAGGTGAAGACAGTGGTGGAAGAGGCATATAGGAGTCGGTTTAATTCGGACATGGATTCGCTAGGTAATTGAGGGTACACTTGTGTAATTCTTTTTTGTCTTCTTAGTGGATTGTTTTGTGGCTTTTGTCCGTGGCTTTTTTTTTATCACAATTGAAGGCGCTCCAATTGTGGTTTTTCCACGTTAAATCGTTGTGTTGATTTGTCTTTTATTATTTGATTGGAATTGTTATTTACTGCTTAAAATTGACACATAATCACAAATCAATATATCGGGGATTTTGAGATTTTTCGAAATTGAAAGTGAATGAGACCTTATGGGAACACAAAAATATCTCTTGGGTACAGGACCTTTGTGAAAAGACAATTGTTAGTGTTGGGGGTCACAAAACTGATGTAGAGAATACATTCCAAGACCACGATGACCTCAGTTGACCTCAATTACATCGCATCAACAATTGTAATGACATCGGTGTTTTTTATTTGCTATTCATTAGTCCTAACATTTTGTTGTTTTTTGTCAAATATACTTTGTTGATGTTTGGATTGGTTGTGATATGTTTTGTCTTGTCACCAAATTGGTATTTGATGATGTTCGGTAGCATGCCTGCAAAGCAAGAGGAAGTGTTGATTTTGTTGATTTTTGTGAACTAATACTTTGCTGATGTTGATATTTTGTCTTATACTTGATGGATTATGAAATTTGTTTGATGGATATGTTTTGGTTTATAATATGAATTGTTTTGTGGATATCTTTATGGAATTTTTTTGTAATAGTTAGTGGATTGGTAGTAGATTTTTCAGGTTTGTATATTCAGCAGCAATATCTATGAAAAATAATTTAAATTGAAATATAAAATATATATTGTTTAGGAAAAACAGGTTATGTGACAAAATGTTTCATCACCTATACTTTTTTATTGTGACGAATTGAGTATTCCTTGCTAACAAATAAATTTTTTGTGACAAAACTTATCATCGCTTATACATTTTAATATAAATTTTTTTTAATATTCCTACCAGCTATTACAGATGAACAACTTTGTCAAGTTATACCACGTATTGCGACAAAATTCATATTTCCTTGCTTATGCAAATGTTTGGTGATGAAAAATTTCATAAGTTATACACCTTATCGTGACAAAATATATTTTCTACGCTAATAACCAATTTTTAGTACCCAAAAAAAGCCCTCACTTATACAATTTCTAGTCACCTATATTAATTTTTGTAACGAAATATATTTTCTTCACTATTGACTATCTTATAGACACGAAAAGTGACGTCGCACAAATTGTGACAATTATTTCCTCGACAATGTTCAAAATTTGTGACAATTTTTTTTCAAGAAAAATTCGATATATAATCTTGGGCTTTTCTTTAGTGAAAAATTGAAGTTTTTCAGATAAAATGCTCTCCAATGGGCAGCGAAAAGTTTCAACACTAAAATAATTCATAGGTGATGAAATGCATTTTCCTCATGGTGGTTTTTAGCGACGAACATACAATGATGAAATGGGAGGCGAAAATATTTGCTCATGACGTCTATAAACGAAACTAACCTTTTGGAGACAAAATTTTTGTCATTGAAGACCTAATTTGTTATGGTGACAGTCACGCCCCAAAATTTGGACAATTAAAGATTAAATTAGGACTAAATCCCAACCAATATTCCATCATCCAAATCCTAGGGGTGACGCAAAATCTAAATGTTCTCATCTCTATAAGGTTTAAATAAATTTTCATGCTCAAAAGATTACAAGAGATTAAAAAAAACTAACAAAACGCCAACCAAACCATCCACCATAAATAATACCTCCAACATTAAAGTAACAACAACTAGTCAAAACAACTTAAATAATGTAAAGTTGAAAAATAACCCCACAATGCCAAATTATCAAAATACTAAGGTCATAAAAAAATAATAATAAATGCATAAACTAATATCAATCCTAAGCCCAAGAAAACAAAAGAATTCCAATCGACATTCTCAACAACTATAGTTATTTCTTGTCACCACCGTAACTCTAACTAATCTTTCAAAGGAAGCTCAGCGCTCAAATAGAACGCTTTTCGAGATGCCAAGAGATAAAACAGGTTAGTATACAAATATACTAGTATGAGTACAAAATTTGACACCCACGTGTCCACAGACACAAACAAAAGTACATTTAATTCTCGTTCTGACACAAGACAAGTAGTTCCATCCACCTTGAGGAGCGAATGAGTAATTTCTCAAGATACGGTGGCATTTAGTTTCTTACCAGTATACAACTAAATATAAATTGAGTGTAGGATAAACAAAATAAACATAAAAATTATGGTGGGTCAGCCTGCATAAAAAGTTAGTAAGACCGACTATTCTGCAAAAAAAATAAAATAAATAAAGTTTGTATAATTTAATCATAAGTAAATTGATGAAGGAGTATAAAAACGCATTGTTTCATGCTTAAATCATTCGAATTGACCAAAACTCAAAGAACAAAAGTTGTACAGAATCAAATTTTCTAAAAAGTATCACAAACGAATTTGGTAGAAACTGAATAGGTTAAGAGAAAAAATTAATAGAAGAACCTAAACGAAATTCGATTGAAAAATCTAGAATTGAAAACGAAAAGAAACTGCCCTAAGATGATTTTTTTTCGGAGAAGTTCAAAGCACGAAAAGTGTTCAAAATAATGTTTTACTCTAGTAATGATGAAATCAATAAAAATGAGCTCGTTTCATGGGTTAAAACAGCCTCTAAAATCTGCATTGCTAAAATAAATAAAAACAACTATAGCCAAGATCATCCGATTATAAGTTCTAATCGATCTTTTTAGTACAAAGTTAAAATACAAAAGTTGTCTAGAATTACATATACATGTCTCTACCCAAATTTTATAATTTAAAAAGGTCATTTACTATTTTTCGAGATGTACAAATTAAAGCAATTCAGACTATACCAATAAGTTCATATTTAATTCTTTGTTCCTTAACTCCACCACTTCGGCCCTTCACTTCCGGCCTACACATATATCCCATGTGTCTCCTGTATACCTAAAACCACTCTGAAGCCAACCTTGCACGAGGATATCGTCTCCGAGTTTGACTAACACTCCCTGGATGGTTAGCATATACATACGCGCGTAAATCAAAGCACTCGTCTATTCCTGAGAATGAGGCAACAATATATATACACAATCTCTCATATACTCATGAGAACAAACATAACAATGCCAAGCATAAGGCATTCAAATAAATCTCATAATCCTCACCCCTTTTTTTTTTATACACTCCTTCTCACCAACACTTAAATAAAACAACAATCCATGGAGTCATGGTAGAGTGTAAGGAATTTATCTATAGGTTCCTAACTGATTTTAATTTCATATATCTATGAGTGTGATTACAACCATATAATAAATACATATAAAAACCCTCAACCATGCAAACACAACTAATCAAAATATTTAAAATCAATCTATCATCTACATACAAATACAAATACAAAATCAAATCAGCATCAAATAAATAAATAAAAACAAAAAATTAAACATAAATCAAGGGAAGTGGGTTTTGCACTCACGCTTATTTTTTGAAGAACAAAGAAATCTTGAAGAATTTGTGAAGCCACCAAAACAAAACCCTAACCTTTTTTTCTTCACCCCTCTCTCTCTCCCGCTGTCTCTCTCTCAGCTGCACTCTCTTTCTTTTTGATTAATCTCTCTCTCTCTCTCTCTTGTTGCTCTCTCTATTTTTGTTTTTCTTTTCTTGATTACCTAATAACTATTCTAACCTAATTGATATATTATATAATATTATATAAATACAACATAAATATAACATATATAAATATAAATATAAGATCAATATATATATCTAACACCTTTTACATATATAAAAATATATAAATATTCAAATTAATTATACATAATTATATATCACATTAAATTAATTAAATACCCCATTAAATTCTAATGTATCCACACAATCAATAAAGCCAAAAATAAAATAAAGTAATAATAATAACTAATGACTTCTAAAAATCGGGTCGCTCTGATTGTGTCAATGGCACTCTGAGCAATTAGCAAGCCTTTCAAATCTACTGAAGGGCATTGTGCCATTCCTAGAGTAGATGACTGTTCTTGAGGTGGACTGAGTATAGGTGAGCTGAGAGGTGATTGCTGCAAGAACTGAATTGTAAACTCTGTATAATCCTCATTTGCCTTGCAACTGGTGACAGTGAGGCAAACACGGGCTATCCTCGAACAAGATCTCCGACCCTTGCAAAGTCTTAAGACGCGGGTCCAGAGTACTTGGGGGATATCAGAACTTTCTGAAGCAATGGTTTATACTTTCTTGCAAAAGAAATAAAGAAAGATAATAGTAATTAGAAAATCGGACAACACCTCAGCTAAGATGTTATCAACGCAGACATGATCAAAGCTGTAGGATTGTACTCCCCACTGAATTTTTCCCCAAAACAGATACAAACTGTGCCACTGATATGGACATTCCTGTACAGTTTCAGTGTAAAGCACATACCAGTTAAAGAGAGCCAAACACCCCTACGAGGGGGTAGGGTTACCGTATCTTAGTTTTGACATGAACTAGGGCTTCACTACTTCAAGCAAGTAGTTTCACACAATCCTGCATACGGGTGAGCATCCTGTCTTAATTTGGAATGGCCACTATGGCTTTACTATATGTAACTAGGTCGAATGGTCAAAAATGGTACCTCAGCAAGACTACCTAATATGCCTTTCACATCTAACACCGAGAAGTGAAAGGAGGATCAAGCAGTACAGTGGTAGTCTAGATCTAAGGGTTGTGTTTCCAACATGGTAGAGCCCACGACCGATTAGCCTTTTGACAAGCTTTTTAGGCAAGTCTCCGACAAGCCGTTCAGGAATAGTAGATAAAAAACACAATGACTTAGACTAATAATGCAGATGCAATGCAAAGAACATATATCTGTAAATAAAATGTTATATCATGAAGTCCAAGTCAAGTTCTCTACTTTCCCCAGTGGAGTCACCAGAAGTTGTAGCTTGCTTTTCATGTTCGTCGAAGGATTTTAGTCTCTTCAAATATGATAGCCCTACAGTTCAGACTCTCGCCCTGATTTCACAAGTGCAATGTGAAACAGTGAAAACACAAAAGAGTCCAAATTTGGCAAATCTTTGGAAAATCGATTTACAATAAAAAAAAGGTCAAAAATGGACTGCATTGCCAGATTTCAGAGTCACTACCTAAATATTTTTGAGAAATTTAGGAAACTTGTAACTCATGCCAAAGGCCACTTGTCCATCATTACCAAAGTGTCTTGGCTCGGGAACTTAGATATGAGAAGAGAAGATCATGATTTGAGCACCCCACTCACCCGATCAAAGATCGACCTCTACTAATCATAATGTAATTTTTTATGTATAGTATACGCTCTTGTTCCGATTATTATGCTAACTTTACTATGTGATGCACATAAGTATAGACTAATTTCACAAAATTTGGAGTGTTTTGATTTAATGTTTGTTTTGAAAAGTGTTTTGAATATGTACCACTTAAAAAAGTGAAAAGCCTTCATCCACCAGCATTCTAACATGTATATCAACTAGCACTTAGCCTCATGGTAAACATGCTTGATATGGGAACACTAACATACATGCAATATGCCAAAGCAAGAAATACTCACCTAGTACTCCGAGGCAAGCCAAAGGAAATAAAACAATTAGAAAAACGCATGCTCTAATATGCAAGTGACTAATACAACACATACAAAATGCAACTAACGGACTCGGCTACTAGCATGACAAGTGAGTCAATTCAAAACATGCAACAAGGCACATATTCGAGTAAGAAATTTGAAGTTGACATTGATTAGTATGATGAGCCGAACCCTTATGCATGCAAAACGAATGGATGCAAGTCATGAAAAATACTAAGTAAAATATGATGCTACATGCAATCTATCATAAAGTGAGTAAATAAAAGGGAGAAAGAAATGTGGGTTGGAAGACATACACAGATTATTACATATTTGCTCTCGTGCATGAGGGTCCGAATAAATGTCCAGATTAAACTAACTATTACAAACCAAATAAATAAGCTAATTAACTAGCTATTACAAATTTGAATTAAGTAACTAATTAATTACAACACACTAATATTAAATTAATGGACAACGGGACTCGAAGAGTCGCATTCGTACAAATGGTGACATCTTCCCGAAAACCTCTTAGTTTCACTCCCAGATTCTGTTCTGTTTTGGAGTTAGAAAAATAATCTACTTTTGCCCTAGCTTCTGCTCTATTCTGCCATGAAAATGGCACTGTCTGCATAAAATAAAGTGGTGGTTTGGCCTTGAAAAGTGGTCAGCCGGATGGTAGGGTGGCCAACCGATCATTGTTTTTTTGGTACTGCCCTGCTGAAACAGAATGGAAACAAAGCAAAAACAGAGTGTTTCCAGGAGATGTTTATCTTTTCTGCCTCTCCTTATCATAGAATTGATCAAAGGAGGAGTAGAATTGGTTCACAAATTATCAATGATCGCAAGGTTGTTGCATGGCGATCTATGAATCGATATGGCAAAAGCTCAATGAATGGAAATGGGAGACCAACAAAACCTCCTCCCTATCATAGAGTTACCTCAAGGGGGAGTGGTAGACATTGATTCTTGAGCCATTGTCATCACTAAAGAGTATGAAATGACCCAAGACTCAATGGGTCCAATATAACGTCCGATTGAACCCAATTCAATTTTATTATCTTGTGCCTCTTTTAGTCCAATTTTATTAGCCCTTTTAATTACTTTTCCATTCTTTAATCATTTTGTCCAAAAGTGAGAGTTATGTCCACTAATGAAGAGAAGTGTCAAACAAGAGGTTGTTATTGGCATGAGAGAGATATAATGCATGGTAATGAACCTCCGAAGAGATTAAACCATTAAGTATGGAAAGTCCCTTTCGCATGCCTTAAACAACCATCAATTGTTTGAAACAACTCTTAAGAAAAATGAAAGAAAACCAAGAAAGGAGGGAGATTATGGAGATGATATTGTAAGTATGAATATATGTATGAAAGCTATCAACTCAAATAGTTTAGTGTCTAAGGCCTAAACTGCCAAACCTATGAGGACCACAACACTACAAGCATACTATGCAAAGCATAAATGAAATAAACACACAAACAATCCAAAAAATACCAAAAAACAATGCTAAAATAGGTTTGAAAAAAGTAAGAAAAATGTAAGAGAATTGAAGCTGGTAAGCAAGTGTCACGACCCAAACCCGCCCCTATAGGTTTAGCATCGTAACCGGGCAGTAATCCTTGGATTACCAAAGGCCTCTTAATGATTAGCATAATATAAGAAATTTGCGAAGCAAATATACAAAATATAAATGGTCCGGATGGTGTGACGACATACATGGGATAGAATAATTTAAAACTTGTATGAATATAAGAGTGGCGACCAAAAGATGCAATATTTACATATTCCTCCCATAAGGGTATCTGAGAAAACCAACCCCACTTACCCAAACAAACAGAGTTTAATATGATCACAAAAACAGCCACAAAACAAGACTTTGTCCGGAACCTCCTCGGGAGGCGCAAAGGTTGGTTGACAAAAACTGAAACGAAGGCTGTCAACTCTGGCCCTGATCACGTGCCGGCTCACCTACATATATAATATAAATAGTGAGCAAAAGCCCAGTAAATAATAACGAAGTAAAGGGGTTTTAATAAATGAATCCATATAGTTTTAGAAATCATAATTCGTTTTCATAATAAATTCATATTCATATTCTTATCTAGATTATATACAAAAGTCATAAGTCTTGCTTAAGTATACGTGGTACATCCATTAGCGACCAGAGCGGAATCTGAAGCAGTCTTGAGACACATGGTGGTTATGAATAACCAGTTCCATAAAGGAACCTCCGGATCCGGGTAACAGAGAATAAACATGCTGAGCCCCGTTATGGAGCCTCCAGTATGGGTAATAGAGTGCAGACATATTAAGTTCCATGATGGAACCTTCGATACCAGGTAACAGCTAACAGATATCACATGATGCTAAGGATGCCACGAATGCATTGTTAGAAATTGGACAATCATTCATTGTATAGAACATATCATTTCAGGAAACAGATCTTAATTCATCACAAAAAAAATAAATAAGGTTGAACATAGCTTTACTAAGTTATTACTCACAGTTGGCTTTGAGGCAGATAGACGGAGCAGACTAGTCAAACGGTATGTGGCACGTGACCTACATGACACATAACAGATACACACCTGAAACACACGTTCGAATTGTACATAACTTATTTCGTTTGTTCTTAGTGTGTTTCTAGCCTTTAATCCTCATCATAGAGTCTTAAACATGGCTTAGGAATGCCTAGGATGGAATGAGGATGCAAAAATGTACTGGAAAACATTTTTCAAAACTTGTTGAAAATAAGGTCCACGCTCGAGCGTGTCTTTCCTCGCTTGAGCGGACATGCAGACAATGAAGCTCCGCTCGAGCGTGACTTTCCCCGCTCGTGCGGGCTGCAAACTTTGTAAAAAGTACTGGTTGCATGTTTTTCACGCTCGACGGATGCTTGATCCTTGCTCGAGCGTGAGACTCAGACCCTCGCTCGAGTGCGGATTCCCTCGCTCGAGCGGACTGCAAAACACATGAACTTCTGAGTATATGCATTTCACGCTTGAGTATGGATCAAATTTCTGGAATTTCCAAATTTGATCACCAAGCTCAAATTCAACTTTTGAAGCATCAAATCTCATTTTTCTGGGCCAAAACTTGAGGAAAAACATGAAAACTCATAAAATAACATGTTTAAAGGATCATAACAAGAAATCATGGTCCAAAAGCATGCCAATTGTGCAAAATTCAACTTGAAACTCAAGATTAATTCATAAACATAACATGCATGAACATCCTAGAACTAAGGCTTTCCAAAACATGATCAATTGTTACTAAATAACATGAAACTCATTGTTTTCCCAAAATTAAAGTGAACTCAACACATACATGAGGGAATTTTTGCAAATCAATCTCCAAAATGCTATGAAACATGTATGCATGCATGGAATGACTAACAATTGCTTAGTTCTAACCCAATTCTTGCATGAGTTCAACATTTCACTTGAATATTAGTATAATCAAATTCAATTATACAACTAAAAGCTTGATCCCTTACCTAGAGACCACAATTCCCTTAATTTTAGCCGAATCCAATAATCAACCACCAAATCCTTCCAACTCTTGATCCTTCCTGGAAATTCTCTTCTATCCTCTTAGAATTGAACCCAAGCTTCTCCCTCTCCCTCTCTCTCTCTCTGGTTTGGGGCTTAAAGGTGAGGGGAAGTGGAGTGCCAAATAGAATTAGTGGGGTTAAATGGTATATTTGGTGGTAGGGGACTAAACTGAATCAAATGAGCATTATTTTAATCTAATTTAATTGTTCCAAACTGAATTTTAATTAAACCTACCATAAAATTCTATAAATCCTAATTAGCACATAAATCAAGTCAATTTCTAATTTGGACGCCGATAAGGCCTCCAATTCGCGAACTGAAACTAGAACGTGAACAGATCTTCCTACGCCTAACAGATATAAACACAACAATGCAACACACACATGCAGTTTAATTCAGAATTTCACCTTAATTACTAATTAGGCATGATTAATCATGGATTAATGTTAATCAGAGGTCAAGGTTGTTACAGCAAGCCTAAGGAAAGGTGGCTAACCCCTCTACTTTTTGGACCTCAAAGCCACATATTTTAGTATTTTAAAACTCTGAAAAACAGTGGCCAAAAGTTAAGAAAAAAGTGGGAAACACAAGAACAAAAGCTTATGGAATAAGATTCAAAGAATGGTGGTTAACCCCTCCACCTTTGGTAGCTTTAAGTCACAAGTTTCAACCCATAAAAACAGTCCAAAAATAGTATGAAAACAACAAGAAAAGAGAAGAAGAAAGTAGTGTAAAGAAGGAAAAAGTTATACCTCTTGGAAGAGAAGTTACTCTTTGAATCACAAACCAACAAGTGATCACCCTCAAGAGTTGAAATTTTAGCTCAAGAACCATGGCAAGGAGCCTTAATTTTTTAGTCTAGGAAGTGTTTGTGTAGTGTATAAGTGTTGCAAGATAGAGAGAGAGAGAGTGCTTTGTAAGATTTTGAGCTTTGGTAAAAAAAATTTAACCTAAAACCATAAGAGATGGTCAAGTATATATAGAAAAAAAAGTTCCCACGTCAAACATAGCTATATAGGGATAGCCGGTGTAGTGTATGGACATGGCGGGGGCCAGTTGGCAACAAATATCTGCCAGCCAAGAAGCTTGGCCGGTCGGCCAGGTAAGGGACAGCCGGCCATTAATTTTTGGCCAACCGGCCACCTGTTGGCCAGCAAGCCTCTGGGTGGTCAGGGTTGGAAAAATTAGGTTTTGATCCAAGGGGAAGTGCGAGGTTCTAGGCTCTGAAACTCAAAACTAAGGCTTCTTGCTGAAGAAATTAAATGTTTGCACAACGTAGTAATTCATCATCAAGTGATTAACCTGAGGTGTCTAAGTCTTAAGGGCGGTCAAAAATGGGGTGTCTCTGAGGCCTTGAATTGGATATCTGATATAAATGACTCCAAATCCACTAGTGGTTATGTGTTTACCCTTAGAGGGGCAAGCGTGTCTTGAAAATCTTCCAAGTAAACATGTATATCGAGATCAATGATGGAATTTGAGCATATTGCTTTGGACAAAGTAATAGAAAAGCCAGATGGCTTTGCCAATTTGTTGAAGATATTCCACATTGGCTAAAACCTTTGTCCCCTATATGTATTCATTGTGATAGCCAATCAACGATTGGTGGACGCAGTAATATGTATAATGGTAAGTTTAGAGTTACCCGTCATAGACATAATTCCATACGACAACTACTATCTAATGGAGTTGTTTCTCTAGACTATGTAAAATCTAATGACAACATTGTGAATCCGCTAACCAAAGAGTTAACTAGAGAGTTAGTAGAAGTGTTGTCAAGAAGAATGGGGTTAAGGGCTTTAGTTAATGTTACTAGAATGGAAAACTCATCCTAGTCGACTAGAGATCCCAAGATATAGGTTCAAAGGGACAACCTAACTGCGTGTAACGGATGAGTCACTGAAGAGGTGAATTCTCTTGCCTATTCTTTTATACAGTGATACTCTGTGGGGATGGAAGGTTAAGCTAATGCTTTTAATGACCTAAGTGAAGAGTTAGTCAACCGTGGTATAGTGAGATACCGTATATAGGTCACCTATGTAAGTGCGAAGTGTGGCTGCTTCTTTAAGAATTGGTAAGGCCAATTCCTTTAAAAACATTCATTGAACCAGGCTAGTGTTCCAGGGCTAAATCAGACACACAAGTGAGAATAAGAACAATGGTTGGACTAACTCTTGTGTGAGTTCTATTGTCTCAGTTTACACAAACGACATAACAGTTCAAGATATCACATTCCTTTGGTCACTAGTAAATGCGTCGATAGGCTTTCACTGAAAGGTTTAAGGCCAACATCTACTTTTTCTAATGTAGGGTTAGTATGTGTGCTCTTTCTCCAAGTCTTTATTGTTAAACGTTGTCCATTTTTCTTTTTTTAGTCAATTTTCATTTATGTGGGGGATTGTTGGAAAAAAAGAAAAAGAAAAGATTTCATAGTGACTTTAATGTGAAATTAAAGTAGGTCCCAACCACCGGTTGAGGTGGGATCAAATGGATTTAGATTTTTTGTAACAAGATATTTACACTTCAAAAAGAATGACCACAAACCATTGAGAATTGAATAAGAAATTGTTTCATAAAGTTGGTTTCATAAATAAGGTATTGGGAATGGTGTATAACCACCTATCCCACATTGATTATAAAGGAAAGCATTAATGGATATTTAAATCCCAAGTTTGTGATAAAGGCATGAGCCCTTTAAGACATCCAAATTTTCTGAAAGAAATGAGTTATGGATGCTTCAGGATGGGCTTGGCCAAAACTATGGTCCAAGTTAGTTATGCAAAATTGCCATACCGTGTGCTCATGCCGCCCCCGTTATGACGAATGGAGTGCAGGTCCGTGGTCCGTGATCCGTGGGTGTGAATCGTGAATCTTGGGACTTGGGTTTGGGTTTGGAGCTAAAGGCTTGAGGCTTGCCGGAATGGGTTAGGTTTGGGCTAAGCCGGATGGGTGGTGCACCAACCTAATCTTTTTGGGCTAGGTTTGTTAGGTGCTTCGATATAGATATACACATGTGTATATAGAGTGTGTAAGTTACACACTTATTTCCCATTAACTTTCTTGCATTAGGCTTTAGTTTTGTAGAATTTAAGTATGCATTTTCTTTGGAAGACTCGCATCCTCTCTTAGCCATTGTGTATAAAGGGACCATCTTCTTTGGTTTTCTCACGAAATTTTTGCTTTGAAAATTATATAGTCGGTTTGCTCCAATAATATTCTTCTTGTGTGGCGAGTGTTGCCATTGTCGATTCGCGAGCTAAAAGCGAAGGTGCTTCTAAGTTAGTAGGTTCTAATCGTTGTATCTTGGGAGATAGATGCGACATACCTCAGCATCTATGATGAGGCGGCAAATCTATTTTATGGAGGCTGATTGTATCGAGATAGGTTTCGGTTTGCTTTTTTTTTCCCTTCATTTATCTTGTTATATATTTACATTTTCAAGTTGTAAGCTTGACATGATTTCTTGTTTTGTATTCTCAATTTAATTAAATATGAATCTATTTATTATTTGTTTAAACACACATTTTGTACAGCAATGTTTAGGTCAAATCCAATGATTTTGATGATGTGGACAAGAAGGTGGTAGACTATCTTCAAGCCCAATTTTGATTGCCCAACAACTAGAGAAATAAACAACAGAGAACCCATGTATCTATTATTTGTTGGACTTTAAACAAATATATGATGCAATATAGCATAAATAAGTGGGTTGGTTGTGGAGGATTTCCTTAAAATTGTTTTTCTATAATTTTATAACACTACTGAAATTAGTTTTTAGTGGCGTTTTAAGCATAAAAAATATAAAAGCCGTAATATCTTATAGCGACATGTAAAATTTTAGCGTAACGTACGCCGTAATAGCTAATAGCGTTTAAAAAACGTCGCTAAAAACATTATCTGGCGTTTCTTAAAAGCGCCGCATGAGAATATTTGGCCGTCCATCTTAGTCCCCAACTAACGTGTGACGTGGAATGACGTCATTTTGTGGCGTTTTTTTCGAAAAACGCCATTGTTTTTTATTTTTTTATTACCCACACGAATTAAATGTGTGACGTCACAATGGCGTCATTTTGTGGCGTTTTTTTGAATAACGCCATTGTTTTTTATTTTTTTATTTACCACACGAATTAAAGGTGTGACGTCACAATGGCGTCATTTTGTGGCATTTTTTAAGAAAACGCCACTTTTTTTGGGGGGTTCCTTGGTGGTGGGCGAATTCACAATTTGGAAATCTCATGTTATATGTTTGCACTATGCAACCAAACTGCTAGATTTAAAATCAATCCTCAATACATGCCATATACATGCATAATATAATCTCACCATAATCATCATTTCAAGTGAATCCAACAGGCACAAAAGTGACATAAAAGTGACAATATAATATGTAAAAATTTCAGTGTAGGACTAAAATATACGCCAAATTTGGATGGCCAACACTAAATTCAACTCTGTTCATTTTGCAAGCGGGCCAATCTTGCGGTGACTTCCACGAGAGTACTAATGTATCAAAGACAATAAGACACTAAAGTTTTAACAAGAGCAAGTCCTTGAAAATATGCATCGATGTTGCACGGGGGTTGCCAAGGTTGAATTAGAGCTCTCGGTAGAGGAGAAACAAAGCGACCTTCCTCACCCACTAAAAATTGCTTGTGGAGTTAAGGATCCTTGAGCCATTGAAGTATCTGATTTTGGTACAAATTCGGGGAAGGCGCATGCAAGTATCTTCTTTGGTGACTTAGCAAGTTCTTCTCTCATTGCCAGCATCTGATCTAATTATGTACATAAACCTGGATTTTGATGCCAATAATTTAAAACAATGAAAGAAAACAAAAACAAGATAAACTGATCAGTTGACCAAGTAAATTACTGATTAATTTTTCAATCATTATATAAACCAAAAAAGTCACGCTAGTGGAGGAAGTAATAAATGTCAAAATTTGGTGATGCACTAATTTCCTGATATTCTAGTCTGGCAGCAGCTTTGTTATTTCCTATGCTAGCATCTCAGGGACATAACATTGTCGACTATTACTGTCAATCCCATTGCAGTTCTTACGGCCTTAAAGTTTTGTGGCTAAATCATATTCAATGAGTATGAACTTTATCACTAGTTTTCTAGAAACAAGAATTAAGACAGTGTTGTTTTTGGGTTTCCAGGATTATCTTGTATTTTTGAATTTAATAAGCAGAAATTAGATTGAATTGATATGTGCATGTGTGTGAGCTCGTGGCCATGTTGTGAGAACCAGAAAGTAGATTGATACAACACACATGCACGTTTGAATGATAATTAGCTAAAGATGGAAATCATGTATTGAACAATTTAGTAAACCTATAAAATTTGATAACCAGGTTTTGGAAATTTCTCTAAGCATATCAATCCTTAGCAACCACTTGCCATTTCCAGTCAAAGAGATCATGCCAGCACAACTGGCTTCCATCACCAATGTTTCCTGATGTCACTTCTCGGAAGCCAAGATAAGCTTTAGAAGCTCAGATTTTATATGGTTTACATGACCAACACGGCAAGGGAACACAAAATATGACTATCATCATTCTTGTATACTAATCTAATACTTGACGCAGGTTACATAAAAAGAAATCTAACTCAACAAAGTTTTGTTCTTACTATTTACATTGTCATGACCATCGTGACAAAGCGAGTTTGAGATATGCTATGTTTTGGGAAAGAAACTATTCGATCTGTCCTCAAAGCAGTTTAGACAAATATTCAATTGAATTTTGAACTAATAGGCCAGACAAGCAAAGTAACTCTTTCAAATAGAATAACTCAAATGAAGAAACCCTCAAAGTATCTCTTGTTTCTCACTTCCCAACAACATTGAATGGTTTTCATAATTATCATAATTTGCTAATTTTTTACCTGGATGCCAAAAATTGAGCAAAAGAAAGGCATAAGCAGACGTGAATTTTATTGGGATAACCCAACTAGTGGCGACCCCAAAGCGAAAGTATTTTTTCATGGAAGAGCAGAGAGCAATGAAGAAAATATGCTCTCATCGGACATTTTGTTAGTGTCACATGGGAGAATCTTCTTCTATATTCTTTCTGCACAATTTTTCTTGCTTTGTTTTGTGCCGTCTAACTATGTTAAAATTGATAGCGAAAACATGGACTCATGTTGGTGCCTTCTTGTGGGGCGACTTACGCATTAGTTTCAAGAGCTCTATTTAAGAAGCAAACATATACAAGTATTAGCTTCTCAGCCATAACAAAATTGTTGACCCACATACTTATAGTTAAAAGACAGAAGAGATTTAAATAATAAATAAATAAAAGACAATAAATCTTTGCTCACAACACTAGCAATGTTTATCTAGAAAATTGAGATTTAAATAATGGTTTAGAATGAACCTAAGTTTGTCATATCTACTTCTTCTTCTTCTTCTTTTCTTTCTTTGATATGTGAACCTGCATTTGATAAGAACAAATAACATGAATAAAATGTCATATGAAAATTTCATAATTAACTATTACTCACTTCCTCGGACGAACGATGACAATTAAACGATGAGGTGTATGCATGAGATTGTTGTTGTGAATGCACATGTGTAGCAACTGGTGCAACAGGCCCACCCATGGCCTGTTGAGACTCCAACTGCTCTATTCGGGCTTGTTGAGCTCGGATTGTGCTTTGCATCTCCATTTGTACTTTCTGTTGATTAAGCATAGCATCCATCATCTCCTTCATTTGCATCTCCATTTGTGCTTTATATTGGTTAAGTTGCTCTTGGACTTGCGTTTGGATGATCTGAGTTTGTTCTTGCGATTGCCTATATCCGCCTCCAAAGACATCTGGGGAAGGACCCAATCCATATGTTGAACACGACCAGGTCGCTCAGGCCCTAGAACCTGTGTGATAATTTCTTCATCTGTAGCATTGGATTGCGCCCCAAGGTCCTTCATTTGTGTCTACAATTGTTAATTAATAAATAGGTATATTTATGTTAGGTATGTCTAAAAAAATCATTGCCCGGATTTTTAGATTCACTTTGTGCTACCACCAAAGAAAACTAGAACATTGGAATTTGAAATAATCCATAGAGAAATATCTGAGACTACACTAAGTAAATATAAGATAGGAAAGGACATATGAGAAGATTTTGACAAAGATCAAAACCTTATTTTACTAGTTTTGCCTAGTATAAATTTTCAACAAGATTTAAGTAGAGCTTCATACTTTACAGTGTTTAAGCGTGTTAGCGAGACCAACCAAATCTTCTCCTAAGGTTTTTCTTTTTTAAAAGCATGGATTTAGATAGAAAATTGAAAAGGTAGAGAAAAAAGTGAAAAGTGAGAAAGCGGAAAATAAAAAATAAAAAATTAACTCATATTCTATTCACATTTCCTTCCCTTTTCCTTACTTTTCCAAATTTCTACCTAAATCTGAGGATTCAAACATAGCCTAATTGTAAATCGACTTGCTATCATAACACAATACAAATTTAAAAACATGAGAAGGGATGATACAATTTCTTGCACAAAGCCCTCTTCAAACAAGGACCACAACCAACCTCATCATTAAGGAAATACATTTTAATTATCAAAGGTATTCACTTCAACCCGGTAAATAAGCCGACAAATAACCAAGAAACAAAATTGATGAAAACCCAAGATCCATTAACACACAAGTCAACAAAAAACACATAATTTACAACCTATCATCAGAAACATAAAACAGAAGCACCATGTGTAAATGTGTGCCCAAACCAATCATCAAAATTAGTTCTACAATTAAACAGAGAAAGGTAGTAGTGACAAAAATTCAAAACACAGTGGATTGAAATTGCATACCTCAGTTTCATTACTGAGTACCTTATATATATGTTAGTAGCAGATTTATGTCTTATTGAGACAAGTATTTAATACATTCCATACATGCAAAGTATATAATTATGGTGCTACATACCATGACCTCAGCAACTTTATCATTACTTGGTTTGTTATCCTTCGAGTACCCAGCCATCCACACCTCTAAGCGAGTTGCAGGAACTCCATTCTTCTTATTAGTTTCCTACAATTACACTTAAAATTAAGTAACAAAATCAAAATATACAATTTCAATTTGAAATATAAAGAAACTATATACCTCTACTCGAACAACTGAGAATGGTTTTCTGCCAGTGATGTGATTTAATGTCTTCTTCTTCCGAATTGCTTTGTTTTTTGTACTTTTTTTCTGTTACATACGAACACAAACACAAACACAAGATAATTTATTAATTTAACAAACTCATCTTATGAGATTATGATAGAGATCAATAAACAATTTAAATGATACATGTGCCTTCCGAGTGCCCCAATAATAGACTAAGCTTCGCCATTGATGCTCATGTACTCTTTCGGGTCGATGAGTTAACCTACTCGGTATCGTTGTCGAATGGGCGTATACCCCATTTGTTTAACTCCTAGCCTTCCACTCTCTCATTTTTTCCAACGGATGCCAAAAACAAATTTCTTCATTGACTCATCGGCATCTGTATTGACTTACAAATAATTGGCAACTTTGTGAAACTCTATATTTCATAAGTGTTTTTAACGGAGGAATGAATAAGAATAGCCTTAGTAGTGTTCCATTTGGTCGTTTGTGTTTTTGTTAGC